>OU862876.1:5000000-6250000 GCA_917880725.1 Selenia dentaria | reverse complement strand
AACTACATTTCAGTTCCTATGTTGGTTGTAATAGAAAACAAATGTTAGAATAAGATTTATAAAATATTCAGTCAAAATCGTATGATCCAATGAAAACTTATCATGATCACATGAACCAACAAAATCTATACGACCATAACCTCCTCCTTATTAAGAACTCGGTTAAAACAACTACATTTCAGTTCCTATGTTGGTTGTAATAGAAAACAAATGTTAGAATAAGATTTATAAAATATTGAGTCAAAATCGTATGATACAATGAAAACTTATCATGATCACATGAACCAACAAAATCTATACGACCATAACCTCCTCCTTATTAAGAACTCGGTTAAAACAACTACATTTCAGTTCCTATGTTGGTTGTAATAGAAAACAAATGTTAGAATAAGATTTATAAAATATTCAGTCAAAATCGTATGATCCAATGAAAACTTATCATGATCACATGAACCAACAAAATCTATACGACCATAACCTCCTCCTTATTAAGAACTCGGTTAAAACAACTACATTTCAGTTCCTATGTTGGTTGTAATAGAAAACAAATGTTAGAATAAGATTTATAAAATATTCAGTCAAAATCGTATGATCCAATGAAAACTTATCATGATCACATGAACCAACAAAATCTATACGACCATAACCTCCTCCTTATTAAGAACTCGGTTAAAACAACTACATTTCAGTTCCTATGTTGGTTGTAATAGAAAACAAATGTTAGAATAAGATTTATAAAATATTCAGTCAAAATCGTATGATCCAATGAAAACTTATCATGATCACATGAACCAACAAAATCTATACGACCATAACCTCCTCCTTATTAAGAACTCGGTTAAAACAACTACATTTCAGTTCCTATGTTGGTTGTAATAGAAAACAAATGTTAGAATAAGATTTATAAAATATTCAGTCAAAATCGTATGATCCAATGAAAACTTATCATGATCACATGAACCAACAAAATCTATACGACCATAACCTCCTCCTTATTAAGAACTCGGTTAAAACAACTACATTTCAGTTCCTATGTTGGTTGTAATAGAAAACAAATGTTAGAATAAGATTTATAAAATATTCAGTCAAAATCGTATGATCCAATGAAAACTTATCATGATCACATTAACCAACAAAATCTATACGACCATAACCTCCTCCTTATTAAGAACTCGGTTAAAACACTACATTTCAGTTCCTATGTTGGTTGTAATAGAAAACAAATGTTAGAATAAGATTTATAAAATATTCAGTCAAAATCGTATGATCCAATGAAAACTTATCATGATCACATGAACCAACAAAATCTATACGACCATAACCTCCTCCTTATTAAGAACTCGGTTAAAACAACTACATTTCAGTTCCTATGTTGGTTGTAATAGAAAACAAATGTTAGAATAAGATTTATAAAATATTCAGTCAAAATCGTATGATCCAATGAAAACTTATCATGATCACATGAACCAACAAAATCTATACGACCATAACCTCCTCCTTATTAAGAACTCGGTTAAAACAACTACATTTCAGTTCCTATGTTGGTTGTAATAGAAAACAAATGTTAGAATAAGATTTATAAAATATTCAGTCAAAATCGTATGATCCAATGAAAACTTATCATGATCACATGAACCAACAAAATCTATACGACCTTAACCTCCTCCTTATTAAGAACTCGGTTAAAACAACTACATTTCAGTTCCTATGTTGGTTGTAATAGAAAACAAATGTTAGAATAAGATTTATAAAATATTCAGTCAAAATCGTATGATCCAATGAAAACTTATCATGATCACATGAACCAACAAAATCTATACGACCATAACCTCCTCCTTATTAAGAACTCGGTTAAAACAACTACATTTCAGTTCCTATGTTGGTTGTAATAGAAAACAAATGTTAGAATAAGATTTATAAAATATGCAGTCAAAATCGTATGATCCAATGAAAACTTATCATGATCACATGAACCAACAAAATCTATACGACCATAACCTCCTCCTTATTAAGAACTCGGTTAAAACAACTACATTTCAGTTTCTATGTTGGTTGTAATAGAAAAAAAATGTTAGAATAAGATTTATAAAATATTCAGTCAAAATCGTATGATCCAATGAAAACTTATCATGATCACATGAACCAACAAAATCTATACGACCATAACCTCCTCCTTATTAAGAACTCGGTTAAAACAACTACATTTCAGTTCCTATGTTGGTTGTAATAGAAAACAAATGTTAGAATAAGATTTATAAAATATTCAGTCAAAATCGTATGATCCAATGAAAACTTATCATGATCACATGAACCAACAAAATCTATACGACCATAACCTCCTCCTTATTAAGAACTCGGTTAAAACAACTACATTTCAGTTCCTATGTTGGTTGTAATAGAAAACAAATGTTAGAATAAGATTTATAAAATATTCAGTCAAAATCGTATGATCCAATGAAAACTTATCATGATCACATGAACCAACAAAATCTATACGACCATAACCTCCTCCTTATTAAGAACTCGGTTAAAACAACTACATTTCAGTTCCTATGTTGGTTGTAATAGAAAACAAATGTTAGAATAAGATTTATAAAATATTCAGTCAAAATCGTATGATCCAATGAAAACTTATCATGATCACATGAACCAACAAAATCTATACGACCATAACCTCCTCCTTATTAAGAACTCGGTTAAAACACTACATTTCAGTTCCTATGTTGGTTGTAATAGAAAACAAATGTTAGAATAAGATTTATAAAATATTCAGTCAAAATCGTATGATCCAATGAAAACTTATCATGATCACATGAACCAACAAAATCTATACGACCATAACCTCCTCCTTATTAAGAACTCGGTTATAACAACTACATTTCAGTTCCTATGTTGGTTGTAATAGAAAACAAATGTTAGAATAAGATTTATAAAATATTCAGTCAAAATCGTATGATCCAATGAAAACTTATCATGATCACATGAACCAACAAAATCTATACGACCATAACCTCCTCCTTATTAAGAACTCGGTTAAAACAACTACATTTCAGTTCCTATGTTGGTTGTAATAGAAAACAAATGTTAGAATAAGATTTATAAAATATTCAGTCAAAATCGTATGATCCAATGAAAACTTATCATGATCACATGAACCAACAAAATCTATACGACCATAACCTCCTCCTTATTAAGAACTCGGTTAAAACAACTACATTTCAGTTCCTATGTTGGTTGTAATAGAAAACAAATGTTAGAATAAGATTTATAAAATATTCAGTCAAAATCGTATGATCCAATGAAAACTTATCATGATCACATGAACCAACAAAATCTATACGACCATAACCTCCTCCTTATTAAGAACTCGGTTAAAACAACTACATTTCAGTTTCTATGTTGGTTGTAATAGAAAAAAAATGTTAGAATAAGATTTATAAAATATTCAGTCAAAATCGTATGATCCAATGAAAACTTATCATGATCACATGAACCAACAAAATCTATACGACCATAACCTCCTCCTTATTAAGAACTCGGTTAAAACAACTACATTTCAGTTCCTATGTTGGTTGTAATAGAAAACAAATGTTAGAATAAGATTTATAAAATATTCAGTCAAAATCGTATGATCCAATGAAAACTTATCATGATCACATGAACCAACAAAATCTATACGACCATAACCTCCTCCTTATTAAGAACTCGGTTAAAACAACTACATTTCAGTTCCTATGTTGGTTGTAATAGAAAACAAATGTTAGAATAAGATTTATAAAATATTCAGTCAAAATCGTATGATCCAATGAAAACTTATCATGATCACATGAACCAACAAAATCTATACGACCATAACCTCCTCCTTATTAAGAACTCGGTTAAAACAACTACATTTCAGTTCCTATGTTGGTTGTAATAGAAAACAAATGTTAGAATAAGATTTATAAAATATTCAGTCAAAATCGTATGATCCAATGAAAACTTATCATGATCACATGAACCAACAAAATCTATACGACCATAACCTCCTCCTTATTAAGAACTCGGTTAAAACAACTACATTTCAGTTCCTATGTTGGTTGTAATAGAAAACAAATGTTAGAATAAGATTTATAAAATATTCAGTCAAAATCGTATGATCCAATGAAAACTTATCATGATCACATGAACCAACAAAATCTATACGACCATAACCTCCTCCTTATTAAGAACTCGGTTAAAACAACTACATTTCAGTTCCTATGTTGGTTGTAATAGAAAACAAATGTTAGAATAAGATTTATAAAATATTCAGTCAAAATCGTATGATCCAATGAAAACTTATCATGATCACATGAACCAACAAAATCTATACGACCATAACCTCCTCCTTATTAAGAACTCGGTTAAAACAACTACATTTCAGTTCCTATGTTGGTTGTAATAGAAAACAAATGTTAGAATAAGATTTATAAAATATTCAGTCAAAATCGTATGATCCAATGAAAACTTATCATGTTTGTTGTATTACATGGTAATACAACAAACCACTATAATCAATAATCTAAAAACTTGGTCCTTATTCTGGAGCTCGGTTAAAAATACACGCATTATTCATCATTCGACATCATTTGACATCTTACTCGTATATATACCAGTTGCGCCCCGCAGTTTCACCAGCGTGGTGATGGATGATGGTGATGATGATGAAAATATCCTATATGTAAATCCAGCGCCTTTCCTATCTCCATACGAAATTCCATCTAAACTGGTTCAGTTCACCCACGTGATGATGGTGAAAACTATTCTATGTGTAATTCCAGTGCCTTATCTTTCCATACCAAATTTACCGCTGTTACTTCAGCATTGTGATGAATGATGATGATGATGATGTAAAGTATCCTAGGTGTTTATTCAGTGCGTCATCTATGATATGTATGATACCTCCATACCAAATTTCATCAAAATTGATCCAGTGCATCCACGTGGTGATGGATGATGCTCATTCTTAAAACTATCCAGCGCCTAATATACCTTCATACCAAGTTATACCAAAATTGGCTCAGTTCATCTGCGTGATGATGGATGATGATAATGATGATGATGTTTAAAAGTATCTTATGTGTTAATCCAGCGTCTCATCTACCTCCACACAAAACGGCTTCCCGCGGTTATACACGCATGATGATGGATGATGATGATGATGAAAAGTAAAAAAATATATGTGTTTATAGTTTTGTTTATGTTTTTTTTTTATAATGCCTTATCTGCCTCCATACCAAATTTCAACAACATTGGTCCAGTTGTTTGAGAATGAAAGAGTAACAAACATCCACACATCTATACATACAAACTTTCGCGTTTATAATATTAGTAGGATTACTAGTTAGCCTCTATGATAGGTATCTATGAATTGTTATGGAATATTCCAATTTGAAAGCGAAGTGTATGAGCGATCGTGATTAATAAAAGATAAAAGAGTAAAATAACAAACCGTACTAAGTTATGTTAAAATAATATCTCTACTACACTATACAATTACAAATACAACACTACTACTATACAGTTTTTATTTAATGATCAAATTATTTCTTGTTGTGTATAAATTAGTTTGAAAAATATTATTATTGTTTTTAGTATTAAGCCTTAAACGTGTTTTATTTTGAGAATTCATTTATATATCATGAAAAAAGAAAATCAAAAATAGGTCTGATATTCTAGAAAAGATACGTATGAGTTTAAAAACGTATGATGAATCATCATCATCATCATCATCATTATCAGCCGGAAGACGTCCACTGCTGAACATAAGCCTCCCCCATAGAACGCCACTTGGACCGGCTACTCGCTTCCTGCATCCAGCGATTCCCCGCGGTTTTTATGAGGTCGTCGGTCCACCTATAGCGGGGGGCCGGCTTACACTACGCCTTCCGGTGCGTGGTCGCCACTCGAGAACCTTTCTTCCCCATCGGTTATCAGTTCTGCGAGCGATGTGGCCTGCCCATTGCCACTTCAACTTGCTAATTTTGAGAGCTCGGTGACCTTAGTTCTCCTACGGATCTCCTCATTTCGGATCTTATCACGCAGGGATATGAATGATGAATCATAAATAATGTGTATTATGCGTGTGTTGAATGATGAATGATGTGTATGTAGGTTAATCATGCACCTGATTGCAGTGCTACTCTCACATTTGCAGTACTTGCGCACTAACTGCTTTTCCAGTAGAACATATGTTACTTCATTGGTATCAATCCAGACGGTCTATTCCACAACATCCCTTTCCACCTCGCTTTAAATCATACCGACATATCAGACTATCCAGTATTCATAAACACACACAAGGATATATCTAATTTGAAATACAACGCATTCAATTTCCTGCCCGTTCAAAACAAGAATAACAAAGAGTACAAATGTTTCCGACGTTGTGTACTTTAAGTAAAATAAGGAAAATGTAAGATCGCGTCTTTCGGAATTATCATTTAAAACCTGTTAAGGCCTACTCAGACCTGGGCGTTATTCGCTAGCGATAGAGAAATTCGAAAGGTTATGCGTTAATTTCGCTGTTCACACCAGACCGGATATCGCTACCGCGCGCGGTAGAGATATCCGTTGGCATGGAAGTATGTCGCTGTTACTTGCTCCCGCGTCGCCCGGCGGAACTAGTTTCGCTAAACAAGAGAAAATACCGCCTCACTAGGCGGTACTAGGTTCGCTGCAGTTATGGAACTTCATACTATTTACCCATCGACTTCCGCGTGGTATTTTTCGCTACCCACAGCGGTAGCGAATAACGCTCAGATCTGAATAGGCCATTAGACTTTAAAAATCCGCGTTTAAGCAACTTAAATCCTATCCTACTATTTTAAATAAATTTTAAATGCAAAAGTGAGTTTGTTTGTTTGTTACGCTATCACACCTAAACAGCTGAACAGATCTCGATGAATGTTAGATTATATCTCAGGAGTAGTAGGTAGTTAGGAAGTAGGATACTTTTCAGCATCATCATCATCATCATCACCAATGTAGGGTTGTTTGTAACTCAATCACGCAACAACGTAGACGTAGGATAGTTTCATCTTCATCATCATCATCATAATCACCACTACAATCATCATCATCACCATCCATCACCATGCGAGCGAAATCACGGGGCAGCTAGTATTATGAGTATTATAAATGTGTAAGTTTGAATGTAGGGTTGTTTGTAACTCAATCACGCAACAACACCTGAACGGCTGAACAGATTTCGAAGAATGTTAGATTATATCTTAGGAGAAGAAGTAGGATAGTTTGCACCATCATCATAATCACCACTACAATCATCATCATTGTCATCATCACCATCCATCACCATGGGAGCGATATCGCGGGGCAGTATTATTATAAATGTGTAAGTTTGAATGTAGGGTTGTTTGTTAATCAATCACGTAACACCACCTGAACGGCTGAACAGATCTCGAAGAATGTTAGATTATATCTCAGGAGAGGAAGTAGGATAGTTATCACCATCATCATCATCATCATCATAATCACCACTAAAATCATCATCAATATCATCATCACCATCCATCACCATGCGAGCGATATCGCGGGGCAGTATTATTATAAATGTGTAAGTTTGAATGTAGGGTTGTTTGTTAATCAATCACGTAACACCACCTGAACGGCTGAACAGATTTCGAAGAATGTTAGATTATATCTTAGGAGAAGAAGTAGGATAGTTTGCGCCATCATCATAATCACCACTACAATCATCATCATTGTCATCATCACCATCCATCACCATGGGAGCGATATCGCGGGGCAGTATTATTATAAATGTGTAAGTTTGAATGTAGGGTTGTTTGTTAATCAATCACGTAACACCACCTGAACGGCTGAACAGATCTCGAAGAATGTTAGATTATATCTCAGGAGAGGAAGTAGGATAGTTTTCACCATCATCATCATCATCATCATAATCACCACTAAAATCATCATCAATATCATCATCACCATCCATCACCATGCGAGCGATATCGCGGGGCAGTATTATTATAAATGTGTAAGTTTGAATGTAGGGTTGTTTGTTAATCAATCACGTAACACCACCTGAACGGCTGAACAGATTTCGAAGAATGTTAGATTATATCTTAGGAGAAGAAGTAGGATAGTTTGCGCCATCATCATAATCACCACTACAATCATCATCATTGTCATCATCACCATCCATCACCATGGGAGCGATATCGCGGGGCAGTATTATTATAAATGTGTAAGTTTGAATGTAGGGTTGTTTGTTAATCAATCACGTAACACCACCTGAACGGCTGAACAGATCTCGAAGAATGTTAGATTATATCTCAGGACAGGAAGTAGGATAGTTTTCACCATCATCATCATCATCATCATAATCACCACTAAAATCATCATCAATATCATCATCACCATCCATCACCATGCGAGCGATATCGCGGGGCAGTATTATTATAAATGTGTAAGTTTGAATGTAGGGTTGTTTGTTAATCAATCACGTAACACCACCTGAACGGCTGAACAGATTTCGAAGAATGTTAGATTATATCTTAGGAGAAGAAGTAGGATAGTTTTCACCATCATCATCATCATCATCATAATCACCACTAAAATCATCATCAATATCATCATCACCATCCATCACCATGCGAGCGATATCGCGGGGAAGTATTATTATAAATGTGTAAGTTTGAATGTAGGGTTGTTTGTTACTCAATCACGCAACAACACCTGAACGGATTTTGCTGAAATCTGATGAATGTAAATGTTTAACACATATGACACTTTTCATCGTCATCATTATCCATCACCACGCAGTTGAAACCGCAGGGCGCGGCAAGAGTCTTGAATAATGACGGTTCGGGCTAATACACAACTTAAACTTCATCAGCGTGCTCCAGCAGTGGAGCCGTCTATTTAGTTCCCATCGCTGGGATATACATTGATTCCTTTCAAAGAGAAATGATAATAACTGCTAAAAACCGCGAAACAAAATAATGCTAAATATATTCGTTTTCATTATTTGCGATCTGCCGTGTGATTCTGTAATGATTCGTCGAACTCGTCGACGAGCTCAACAATGTCAAATGCTTTATGAGATATCGCCCTTGTAAATAAGGTTGTTTTTCCAACGTGTCATGTCATCTCGTCATTTGTTTCACGGATGTTGTCAAAGATGCAACGATGTTTGATCTTAAAGAATCGCACGGCTGTATCATTACGTTACGTACCCAACCTCAGGAAAAAGTCTTTAACGGTTAACGGAACAATCGACTCGTTAAAACATTGTAATTTTTCGTTACAGATGGGAACAAACATAATATGTTTGTAGTGTGTAAGTGTGGTAAGTATAGTTACTCACACCATACACACCACCTTCACCCTTACACAAAGGCACCCAATGTTAAGTTAAAAGCCCATAATAGAATAATGCTAGCTAGTTTATCGTTTTCTGTCAATCATAAACAATACATTTTATAAAGTGTAATTTTTATTTAGAAAATTTCACAGATGTACTTGTATTTAATTTGAATGTAACTCTACTAAATGCTAATACTACGTACTTGCCAAATTGAATTGTAATATATTATTGTAATACAGTGGCACTAGCACGAATAACTGCGTAAGTTTAACGTAACGTATCGTTCACGTGAAACAGTACAAACTGTCATTTATCTATGGCAACTGAGACACAGCTCATAGTTTGTACGCCGAAGCGTGACGCGTTGACGCTTGCGATACGAATACTTTTTCGTAAATTGCTTGTGCTACGGCCACCTGATCCGTATATATTTTGATCTCATGTTGTAATCGAATAAATTATAAGTTAACGGCGCAGAAACTTATGTTAAATACAATATTGGGTTCCTAACTAATGTGCTTTATTAAATCTGTGCTAATTTCAATTAGGTAGGTCCTTTTAATAATTGAGTTTTTTGAAATTTACCTTAATTAATCTTATTTTTTATTATAATAATAAAATAGAGCAAGCGCCCTAAAGCTTTAAAGTGGAAGTGTTAAAGGGCATTACGCCGGAAGTAGCTTTATTAAAACCGCAGCACACATCTTGACACCCTTTGAACGTCCACATCAAAGTTGACCCTTTTGTCAGCAATGATAGTGGCTTTATGGCCGTTTCAGTGAGTGGCAAGTCGCCACCTGCCTCAATATTTTAATAATTATTGGCAGGTGCTGTAGTCTTTACCATATCCCGGATATAAATTATCAAGATATTCAAAGTAAAACATTTCTCTATAACACCTAAGAATAATAATAAAAAGCCTCCCCTTTCCACAGTTAATTTTTACACAAAACATCTAAGTATTAGTTTCGGCTTTACTAATGCCCATCAAAAAACCGGACGTAGTCATGAGATTTTACATTTAAATTATAACATTACAATAAAATAAGATTTAGCTATTCATTGTATACAGTTTTAATGCTATGTAGAAAATCATGAACTTAATTATTTGGAAGGAACTATCTACCAAGTACAAATACGTGTGTATTAAATTTTAATTTTAGCAGGTTATGCTGCAAAGTATACGATGTAATAAAGAAACATAAACGGATTTGAACATTTTAAATTTTAATATAGAAGAAAGACTCGACGCGACTCACCGCGCTTGGTTTTAAAAGGGTTCATTTACTTTTTGCTTGTAATTAAATATTGTTTAAAACATAATAGAATTATGTAATGTAGGATTTTGCTGAGTTTGAGTTCAAAATATTATTAAAAATCCTATAATATTCTTTATTTCCACACATCAAAATGGTAGATATCCTTGATCTAAACAAAACTAATTTATAGAACTTTTTACAAAATAGGTACGTAATTTTATGATCATCTTAAAACAAGTAACTCACGGAAAACAAATGAAAACAAAAAAAACAAAGGCCTATGTTCAGCAGCGGACGTCCTATGGCTGAGATTATGATGATGATGATGAAATGATTTTACGTTCGTTAATGTAAAAACACACATTACTTAGGTAATCACTGTTTTGTTTAATTTCTTACTTGTTTAAAGAAAAAATATTTTTAAAACATACGCCATTATCAGGTGAGTATTAAATTTTAGGAACAAGATTAAGAATGTAAATCACAAACTTTTTTATGATATTAAAAAACTTGTAATCATTGTTATGAAACAAAATATACATTCTAAGTTTTTTTTTATTGGTGTGACTGTGAGATCAAAAATCAACGTCAGTTAAATCATATTCAAGTAACAACTAATATTATTTTTAATTTTTAATAGACCGTTTACGACAAATGTACATATCAAAGTATACTTGTGAATGTTTTTAGCTAGAATACATTATATTAAAGCAATTAAAAGACTCGGAAGACTTTTATTTACTTTATTGCCAACGTAAAAAAATTGCTGTTTACTTTCTCTATTGAAAATTTCAGACTTGGTCAAATGAGCCATAAAGTTGAACGTTATACATATATCTGTTATGTAGTATTAATTTGTGGAACTGTTGTACTATTTATAAAAAACTAAATTGTATTAAAAACAAACCCCGTAAATTTCAAATGCTATTAAAAAAAGAAACTTAATACGTACATACCGTGTTTTGATTTAGACGTATATTTTTATTATCATTGCTGACAGTCTTCTTTAAGTATTCGTAAAACATATTAAATGTTAGCTCTGGTACTAAAATAGTAATATAAAATCTGACTTTTTGTTATTTACTTTATTTTTTGTTAAAAATAAATATACCGTTTGAAAATTTATTAATCTCCAATTCTAAAATTTTAAAACATTGTTAGTAATAATCACTTTTAGATGTCCGTCTTTTAATTATATTCCTCCGCACATTGTACAATTAATATCATTGTTTTATTATATCAGAAACTAAGTAAATTTCCGGAATCGGGCCTGGGGTTGATGGATGTTGAGGAAAAATTTGGAAATAATTTTCTTTTAGCAAAGGTATGGCTTCGGCGGATAGCAGGAAATTACTTGTTAAGTTATTAGTGGAAAGCAAATATGAATTTTGTTGTTTATTTTATTAACTTTTATAAGTAAGTCGCACAGGAGTTCGCTTATGCTTACAGCATTTTTTTGGAAGAAGTAGCATTATATCTTAATATATTGCAAACTTACAAATAATATAACAAATAAACATAAAAACAAGCTTAGGAAAAAATACAGATGAACAAAACTTAATATTAAAATTGCAAAATAAATTATTAAATAAAACATGAAAGTAATAAAAAATTGCAACAAAATAATCGCAAGCATAAAGTTACAAAGAAACTTACCGAAAAGCACGAACAAACAGCAATGAAGACCAAATAGTTGGAGAATCTCGCGAGATATCGCCACCGACTAAGTTAGACCGATAGTAGGCGACTGTTCAGTAGGACAGTCCCAGCGCGAATGGCGGGGTAGCGGGACTTCTTAAACTAGGGACCTCCGCTTGGTCCTCTCCACCAATCTGTTGCGTCGCGCGTGCGTGCGTCACACGGGACGCTCCTGAAAGGTAATTCGAATTTTAAAAGATTATTCAGTATTCCTTTTTTGCTTTATTCAAATTGATGACGGCCCTGGCGCAACTATACAAATAAATAACTTTGCTCGCCAGAAAAAAAAACAGACTTGGACATTAGCAACGGTCGATATCCTGCTTTAAAATTGGAATCTGCTTCATTTTGTTGGATACAATAATAATATGCTGTACATCCAGGCTTAAGAAACTACGATTGTTTTACAATATATGATCATGTATACCCCCAAATCTACGATTTTTATCTTTATCTTTAAATACATATAAGGGCAAAAAGAACCTGGATGGCTATGTCTCATCTCACGTCACTCACTACCCACTTCGATGTGTAGATTATATATTATATGACAAGTAACATAACCGAAGTCAAAACATTTACCAATAAGAGCATGTGTTTATCGCATGCTCTTACATGAGGTGTGGCTCCTTAAATGTAACGTTACGCATCCTTATCGTGAAACAGTACAAACTGTCATTTATCTAGGGCAACTGTGACACAGATAACTCATAGTTTGTACGCCGAAGCATGAAGCGTTGGCGGTTACGATATGAATATTCTTTTTTGGCAAATTGTTTGTGCTTCGGCCTCTGAACTTAAACTAGCCGGGGTCTTCCAATGAGCAGGAAATAATCAACTGGATCAGTGATGAAATCAGCCAGAAGCGAGTATTGAATTTATAACTTTTTGGCATTACACTTTGAGATGTGAATTTTTAAGGGTCTGCTGGCTGACTGCTCACAAATAAGGAAATCAACTAGGTTTTTTAGACATTCAGTTTTGAACTTTTGAGTTAAAGCTTCTAGATTTTATGATATATTTTTTATTGAATCTTCTAGACTCGTGAGAGTACTCATGAGGGTCTGCTGATGAGCAGGAAAAAGTATATAGGTAAAAGTAAGTGGGATGATGATTTTTGACCTTATAGGTCAAAACGTAGAATTTCTAAAAACGGTAGTGACAGTGACACTGAAAGTGACATTGACGTAAGTGACAGTTCGACGGAAAAAAATCTTACAGACACAGCGCGACCGTCGCAGCGCCAGTTACGTGCTGTGGCCCGCGCTCGCCGCTGTGCACAAGAGTGACTCCCAGAAGAAGAACTTCAAATAAGTTCGAAACTGGTCGGAGAATATTTCCGGTAAATATTACGCGAGTCCTAGCCGGTTTTTAAGCGTAGAATTTCTATTTTATTGTGGTTAGGTGACCTTAGACTTGAACTCATGATAACTTTACTCCATAAATATCTCTGCTGATCTCATCTGCTGACCATAAATATCTCAGCAGGAAATAGTCGAGTGGATCCCAGTGATGAACAACCGCGGTTATGACATCAAACTAAGTATCTATTGTGGTGTTACATAACCTAGATGGAAATTCTTAATGGTTTGCTAATACTTTCTAAATATAATACCATAAAAAATTTGTTTATTACTATCTTCCAAAAAGGAAGAGATACTCAAATCGTAAGACTGTTTTATTTTATGTTTGTTACCTCATAACTTTCGACTGGGTGAACCGATTCTCAAAATTCTTTTTTGTTCGATAGCTGGTGCTTCCCGTGTGTTACATTTGAATTTCATCTAAATCGGTACAGTAGTTTTAGAATTACACTCCAATAACTGAATTTGAGTGAGTGGAATTCAGATAATTTTTTTCAAATTGTACTTGCTTTGTTTTATTTATACGTTAATATTATTAATAAAGGTTAATCCATTTTCTTTGCTCAAAGTTTCACGCTTAGTTCTGTAGTTTCATATTTCAGCACAAAAGCAAAGCCGCGGGCCGGTTAGCTAGTTTCAAATGTCATTGACATGCGTTACAATAGTGATAAAACTGTTAACGGTGAAAATTATTTGCGATTACAGAAGTATTATCTAAAAATATTTACATAGATTTAGAATTTTAAAGTGTACCCGCATTATGGAAATACTATTACTAATCATTGAAATTTTGCACTTTAATTAGTTTCCAGGCGACTAGAAATTTTACCATATTGTTGGAGTACATTGAGTAGCTAAAAGGACGGTCTTTTGCGAAGAACGGTGATGGCCAAGTCCAAAACCACGAGAGTTAGAGAAAAGTCGTGAAAAGAGTCGTGTTCTAGATTTATGAAAAATCAATAACTACTTAATTGTTTCGATTTTTTTATCTTTCTCTTTGATAGAAATCTACCCGAATGATTAAATAAGACACCCGTATAATTGAACCAACGGATTCTGTTGCTGATAAGGATAAATTTGTGGCAATGAAATGTATTACAAGGATAAACAAATAAAGCGAATAATCACATTTTTTTTACACTCAGCATAACTCAGCTCCTATTCAAACTTTTTGGTCGTTATGTGTGAAACTCATTTGTATATCACCACAGTATCCCGCCAATTAGAAGTTTGCCATTCTTCAAGTTTATTATTAACTGCCTTACTTCCAAACGATGCTTAAATTTAAATGACGTTATTTAGTTCTGCGCACAGCAAAACTGTTTGGCGCAGTACTTTTATGGTATATGTTGGCAAATGAGCAAGCGGCTCACATGATGGTAAGTGATACCCGTCGCCCACGGACATCCGTAATACCAGAGGCCTCGAGGATGCGTTGCCGACCTTGGAGGAAGGATGATAGGAAGGAAGAGAGAGATAGAAGGGGTGAGGGTGGAGGGGGATGAGGAAGGAGAGGAAGAACTGAGAATGGGAGAATTAGACCTCCGGAACCTCCCATAAGCCGACGAAACACAATAGCAAGCTATGTTGCTTCACATCGGTGTTATGTGGGAGTGCGTTACTTATCTGGTCGTGCCATTCGGCCGGCCCATTCGGCTGTTGTATTATTTGAATTTAGACCGCATTTATAAGGCAGGACGTAAGTACCTCATCAAGTGAGATGTTTCAGCTAGTCAGAGTCAAGTCACAGTCACACAAGTCTGTCATTAAGGCGTAAACCCTACATATCGGGCGTGGGGCGCCGACATAACAAAGCCATTTCGGCGCCCGTGCCTGATAGGCAGCTTCTAAATTGCACTTTATTCCCATGCATTTTGTATGAAATTTAAATGGAATAGGAAGCCACCCGTACCATGTCGCCACGCGCCCGACGTCCGATATGTGGGGTTCGCGCCTGAGTCAATGTCCAGTGTGTCACGTTGTAGAAAAGCTTTGAATCCATTATAAAAAACTTTGAAACGGGATGGCGAGGAAAAAAGACAAACAACTTTTCATAATATTTTGTACACTCATGCACCGCAAAGAACACTAAACGGGTAATAATCCACCACCATTATATGTCAAAACTCGAAGAAACAGTAATGTACGCTAGCAAAATCAATGGTAGCCATTGTCGGGGTATTTTCCCGTCATTCTGCTTTGTCTCTCTATCTATACACCGTAGAGGAGTTAGAACGAGAGAGCACCGTCGGTAACCCTAGCCGATCGAGTACCTACCAGCTCACCAAAGCCCCTACGGGGATAAGAATATAAAGTTACTTAAGTATTACACAAAAACTCGCAGGCGAAGGAGCGGCAGACTGGAGAATTTCATAATAGATTGGCTACAATAGTACGTTTATTACGCTATGTGTGCTTAAATTGAGTCAGTTAAAATATCAAGATGTGGTGTACCACTTATATAGTTTAAAAACACGTGCTTTAAGCTATACTCATCGTTACAAATGAAATGTATGAATAAATATCAATGCTCATCATTTATTTTACGATCAAAAAAGACTCACTTTATTCAGAATTGTACACTACGGGCCAACCTAGAAAGTGAGACTATTACATTAAAATAAACTTTGTTGTCTTTTGGACTAGCGTCCGTGGCCGACTATTCTTTGACGTGATAACGTCTTATAAATCGATGAACGCTGGCTGCACCTACGAAAAAGCAAGACTCATTGTCACGTTACGTTGTCACGTATTATTATTATTATCACTCTAAGCGTTCGGCTTGTCGCCGCTATCACGTAAAATTATCGAATTATCGTCCGTAAAACGGCTTTATAGAGAACAACTTTTTTTCCGTCAAGTTATCAATCAAGTCAGCTTGACGGACTTAATCTATAGTTGTAATGTTCACTGATTATGTGTTGTTAGCGTGATGGTAAATCAATCTTTATTCTATTAAAGGCCGTTAAAATAGCAGTGGGCAGGGCACATAGCACGCAGAACAGATAGCCGATGAGCCCAAAAGGTTCTGGAATGAAGACCTTGGACTGGCAAGTGCAGCGTAGATCGTCAACAAACAAGGTCAACAGACGGCCTGAAAAGGTCGCAAGACGACGTTGGATGCAGACCGCTTCCAACCGGGCCTTTTGGAGATATAGAAGATACCTATGTTCACTATGTTCAGCAGTGAATATCCTATTCCTGAGATGAATAATTGATTACTAGCCTAACTATGCCTACGGCTTCGTTCATATGGAATAAATTAATTGTCATCTAATGGGAACTACCCATCGGTAACTAATCCGTACTTAATAATAGTAACTAATCCATACTCATTTATTTAATAGTGAATTACATATTTTGCGCGGCTTGCACTCTTACCAAAAAAATACGCAACTGTGATATGTGTCCATAAGATATTGTTTCCAAAAACTGCGTGAAAATAACGCCCTGGTTGATCATCATCGTCATTATCATAATCAGTCCAAATTCGTCCACTGCTACACATAGATCTCTCTTAAAGTACGCCACAAAGCTCAGTCTTCAGCTCGCTGCATCGTTACTACCAGCGCGCAGGTCGTCTTTCCATCTGGCCGCATGGCGTGCTACACTAAGTTTGCCCAAATGTAGTCTCTGACTACAACATCTAATTACGTTTAAAACAATATAACTTAACGGGAACATGACACAGCAGAAGTCTAAATAACTAGAAGCTAGATTGTTTCTCAAAAACATTGAGTGTGATCTATACTATTTATAATAAAGGCGTAGGAGCCAAATATTCTGTACTTGGAAAGAAAAACAAAAAAAAAATCGGTATAAAGACGTAAAATTACCTACTGAATAAAAATTTGACGTTATTGCAAAACATTCTGTCTGTCTGTCTGTCTGTATGCTCACGCATTACTTAAAAACCATCGCACAGATTTTGATGAAATTTGGTATATATGGAGACCGGAGCTTCCTACTATAAACTTTTTATCTTGATCCATCATAAATCCAAGATGGCAGCTTGATCTCTCTATGCTACACGGTCTCATATAAAAATGGGGTCTTGATTGCCTGGTCGGCGCGCTTGAACTTCTATAGTACGGCTAAACTAACTCTAAAACCTTGATGATTAAGAATGTGACACATATTGTTCTAATTTAGTTAGTATACCTATATAGAGTGTGCAGTAAAGTTCATAAATTATTAAAAGGAACACTTGTACCTTTTAATAATTTATGAACTATATATTATATTGAAAAATTTAATACCGACTTCCATTCTATTACTTTTTATTTAAATGGAATTCTAATTCTAATTTAAATGGAACCACACGGGAAGCCCCAGCTTTTAAACAAAAAAAATGATTTTGAGAGTCGGCTCACCCTATCGAAGTTTATGAGGTGACAAACGTAAAAAAACAGTCGAATTGATAACCTCCTCCTTTTGGAAGTCGGTAGAAAATTATTTCTGTTGAAATTCACTCAAAACAAGGTAAAAATAAACTTTAACGCAAGTAATGCAATACATGTTGTATTTATTTAAAACACATCATAACAAATCGTCACACCTAATAAATCCTAGAAGAAGTAAGCAACGATGTTTTGGGCACCCGCGTTTCACCGGACATATGTTTGTTCCCATGTAATATAGCCGCGGGCGAGCCCTTTGCCGCAGGTGGCAATAGGCTTGCCCTATTACAAGGCCACTGTTAGACTCGGGACAGCTATTGAGAAATTATAAGTCAGAATCAAAAAAACCCAATAACCATCCCAGGGGTTCTCGGGATTCAACCCAGGACCTCGAGATTCCAAAACATCGCTTCCACCACTACACCAAGACCAAGCGAGCGAAGCCGCTGGCGACTCATATAGTTAATTAATATGAATGAAAGGATCAAAATTATGATTGTTAAAATCTTGCTGAAATCTTAAAACTAATGTCACGGATCTAAAGAGCACTTCAATTATCCGCAGATCTTTCTTGAAAGCTTTGACAGTCACTCCAATTTATATAACTCTATAACAATGGATGTACAATATATTTATAGGTACCACAAAATATCAAAGGACTTTATGCACAGAAGGTAAGCTATAGTTCACTGCATTTTGAATTAATAAGGGTCGTTCATCTCAGCGAACGTCGTTTATTATGAAGGACAAAATCATGCACCCTTGTTTAAGTTATTGCGACGGTGGAGATAATTTATGCCATTAATTACTCTGGTTTTGTTGAGTGTCTTCTACAGACATAAAACTTAGCCTTAAAATGGGTTTACATTGAGCCTGATATATACTGAAATACTTATTTTCCAGCTTAATTGTCTATAACTCATCAAAATATTATTGTAAAATTTAATAAAGTCATTAAAATAGAAAATCATGATAAGCAGTGACATCTTAAAAGTGATTGGAGGACCCTCGTGTTCTTAAAGTGAGTACTATACAGCGACTGGGATATTTTACAATACAGTATTATCCTGCTTGAGCAACGAATACGACACGATGCAATGCGACGCGATGCTACACGCGACAAATGTCCTACGTGATGGTGGTCCTTACTTCTCGAAACATGGAGAAGTACAGTACAATTTTGCACAAATTACATATACAAATTTTTTTCGTATGAATAAACGTTATTCTATAATATAAGTATATTATATTAGATATATATATATTAACTATATTATAACGTATTTCTATAATGTTTATGTTTTTGGCCTACAACAATCTTTGCTCACGCACTGCGGTGATCAACGTTTCTGAATCAACCATTTTGTAGTTCGTAGTGTCGCATCTGATCGCCCTCAAAACAAGTACACGTTACGTCGCGTCTCGCAGCAGACTGCAATATAGGCCGCAAGCAGGGTATACCGTTGAGTTGATCGCATTCGTCGCGTTCGCAGCGTCGCGTTGCGTCGTATTCGTCGCTCACACAGGCAGGACACCTCATAATGGCGCGTCTACACGCTCGTCGAGACACCCCGAGACAGGCCGAATTCGTACTCGGTGTAGACGGTAGACTCGTCGCGTCCTGTCGCGGCTCACGGCGTTCGTTGGCTCTCGGAATCGTGTCGGTTTTTTGCGCCCGATTCAAAGGGTCTCGGACTGTCTCGCGAGGACAACGAGAGCGCCCGTGTTTACGCTCGTTGTTATTATTGCCCACCAACTGCGTTCGCGTGAAGTCGTGCATGCAGCATGTTAACAACGATAATTATATGGTTTAAAAACAGTTTTTTTCGTATGATAACAAACAATTATGACATTCTACTACAGGTTGTTGTACTAATGACTACTTATTAAAATGATTATTTAGATAAGTACCTAAGTAGTTGGTAATTGTAAAACTATATAGGTTCTGTTACGGTGAATAGAAATCATTCACTACCTTCTTTTTCATTATGGCTTCGTTATTTTCTTTTTATGGTAAATTTACCATTATATAAATGCAAACGAAGTCTCACGTAACTACTAGGTTCTTATATAGGTATGTTTGCACATCGGGTACGTTTTATTTTGTAGATTATCTGTATTTTATACAATATTACAGGATACACGGTTAAATCTAATCATTCCGTTATTATCTCTTGCCATACGCGCGCTCCTTACAGCGTCCGGAGTTCAAATGACACAACGAGCGTGAAGACGGTATGCTCTCGCTTACTCGATGAACGATACGTGACGCGACGCGACGAGCACCCGAGACGAGCGTGTAGAGGCGTCATAAGAATGAACTAAGATGTCGCGATACTCTATTGAAAAGAAAAAAAGATTAGATTACAGCCACTTTTCTTGACCGCAATAAGGCTGCGTAGGGTTACTTATAATAGCGGTAACATTTTTGTATTAGTGTGGATTTCAAACCTCACCCCTGATGCAATGCAGATCACACTTTCAAAAACAAAATCAGTTTCATAGTCCTGCACAATATTGTACTCGTATTGCGTTCGACATAGAAATAGACATGTTTAAATCCATTCGAGAATATTTTTAGTGACTTAGTATACCGTAAGGCTGAAAGAATCCTTAGCAAAGTTATAGGAAACATTTTATACCTAGAATTAGAAAAACCTTATTGCGTTAAATCAAACCAGATGATAAAAATATATATTACTAGCTGCGCCCCGCGGTTTCACCCGCGTGGTGATGGATGATGATGATGATGATGATGAAAAGTATCCTATGTGTTAATCCAGCGCCTCATCTACCCCCATACCAAATTTCATCAACATTAGCCCCCCCGTTTGTGCGTGAAAGAGTAACAAACATCCATACATCCATACATACAAACTTTCACGTTTATAATATTAATAGGATAATAAGCTCAACAGCCATTAGTACGGTTAACAGTCGAACATATCAACATAATACGATATATATTACAAATATAAACTCGACCAGGAAACTTGTGTAAAAATATATATCTAACAGAATATTTCGACGAATGTCAGTAATACTTTAATCGTGTTCTACATGGAACCGCGCAAAAACTGTCGCTGACACCGCTGTTCAACATGTACTATCGTATGTTCCTATAGCAGCTTGATGAGTTCATAATTGACGTTGACAAAATACATTTACACCTTCCGTATTCAACCACGCAGCCATATAAATGACTTTATGATTCGTTTTACATGTTCTGTCTCCCAGTTCCTTATATTTCAAAAACTCTCTTCTTTCAGTATACACATGTTGCCGTGAAAGCTTTATTCTCCTGGCCGCTCATATATCTGTAACCATGTCATAATTTTTCTTCTAATAGGAAGACAGTACATGCACGAGCCTCACCTGGTGTTAAGTGGTAACCTCTGCCTAGTACAGATCATCACAACAAATGCAAACTATGACGAACTGCGCCGAAACCGAACCCTGAGAAAGCGAGTTGTTAAGTCTCATGTGCCTGTAATTTCGCCAGCAACCATACTCTTCAAACCAGAACACAGTATTGCGAACATTACTGCTTCACGTTAGAATAAGTAGTGTAAACTTATGAACACATTTATTGATTATAATATGTTTCGGCGGGAAATCGCATGTCAATTTGTGTATTATTACAACTAAGGCCCCAGATACACGAGTAGTTTAAAGTAGTCAACATGGACTGCTTAAAGCTGTGACTGCACTGTGAACTACAGACTTCTGACGATCTTCTGAGAAGACTGTAGTAACCGTTCAAGCAGTTGCGAATTCTTCGGGCGGTTGGCGGTCGAGCAGTCGCCAGGCATACACTGATTGCTCGAGCTGTCGACTGCTCTCGCGCAGTTACCATATATACAGGCCCGTCACGCAGTTCAGACCAAAGAGTCAAAGATGAAGAGAACCAGTAAAAGCCGTGATAGCTTTTAACTAGCACGTTCAAATGCCCTTAGGCCAACGGTCCATATATTTAAAAAAATATTTTGTAATAAAAAAAGTGCTCAAAATATCACTTATATATAAATGGTTTTATTAATTGATATTCGTTAAAACTATCCTTGTATTAGTATTATATGAATACAATTTATTTTTTGCTCAAGACAAGAGTCTATGACCCATGTGTGTTACCAGTGATGACATATGGCAAACGTGGTCTCTGACTATGGCCCTCAAAAGCAATCTCAAAGTCGCACAACGAGCTATGGAGTGGACTGTGCTCGGGGTTTCTCTACGTGATCGAATCAGAAATAAAGAGATCCGTAGACGAATTAAAGTCACCGACATAGCCCAGAAGATAACAAGCAGAACAGATGGCCGGAAGGAGCCCACGGACCGGCAAGCGCAGCATAGGTCTTCCACCTACAAGGTGGTTTGACGACCTGATAAAGGTAGCAGGACGACATTGGATGCAGGTTGCTTCCAACCGATCCTTTTGAAAATTTGTGGGGGAGGCTTATGTTAATCAAGGGACGTCCAACGGTTGAGATGATGATGACCGATGATGATGAATTAAATTTTGTACCAATATGATGCAATTACAACTTCGTGTGTATTAGGTTTTACAAAACTGTCGATGTAATCATCTCTATTGAGTGTGCACTGGATCTACAGCTTTGATACTCATCTTAATAATTGAACCGTAACCAGAGTCATAACACATGAGCGAGTTTAAAATTTCCAGTAAGTGCTAAAAGCATTTAGCTATCAAAATGTACACTATTATATTTGAAAGACATTAACTTGAATGATAACTAAATGTATAAAGGTACAACGTGCTTAGACAGTGTTTAAGACATTATAGTTGGCTTAAAGGCTTAGGCAATTTTTTTTACGTTATACTCAGTATAATATTCTCCTGACTGACTGACCATAATAGAAAATTGTAATTGTACATACAATACAAACCAGTCTACGTTTCAGTCGTTTATTTCAAGCGAAATCATTTGCAAACATTTTATTTTTACTTTTCCGTAACCTCATGACAAATTTGTTATAATGGTATATACGGCGTGTAACAAAAACGTGTAGTAATAATAAAATCACACACGCAGAAACTTGTATACGATTGGAACCTAACTATTGCGTCCCAGGATATAGTGAAAATTCCGAGTTATGAGTAACCAAAGTTTTTGTAATACTCAAGCGGATTCATTCCTGAAAAGTAGGCCACCGACCAAAACCTAGGTAAACAAGGGGCTTAAGCGGAGCCGAGGCTGGGGTGCGGCGCGGGGAGAGGGCGTATGCAGGGAATGGAGACGGAGATGAATCAAAAGGTTGCGTGGGGATTGCAGAGAGCATTTACCCCAACAAACTCCAAAAATAGACAAGTATGAGAGTAGAGCTGTTAAATAAAATTTTGTATTAACATTTTAACAATGTTTAAAAAAGTAATTGCGATTTAAATATTTGTACTATGACACTTTGCCATGTGAATCCTGCCTCGGTACATATGTAAATCATTCAGTATTACTATACCTTTTTGTTACCCGCTGTTTATGCTATGTGCCTGTATTTGGATCTATCCATGACATGTCTATAGATAATAAAGGCTCATTGATACTGCAATAATGTTTTTGCTGTTCAATAGTTTCAGGTCATCAGTACAATTAAGATGTATTCAAAATTTCAATACTAGTTAGCTTATATGGTATGGATATGGTTTTCAATAGCGTAGTTCGTAAATTGGTGTAGAGCGTGGACTTAAATGTGATCTGCAAACAAAAAGTGTTTCGAGTTCTAGAGTGGAGACCGCGTCTCGGCAAACGTAGTGTAGGACGTCCTGAGGCACTCACGTCACGGTGGAGTGACGATCTGCGCAAGACGGCTGGCAAAAACTGGATGCGAGAAGCCCAAGATAGACCTAAGTGGCGTGCAATTGGAGAGGCCTATGTCCAGCAGTGGACTGCTACAGGCTGATGATGATGATGAAACAAAAATGCGAAAGTTTGGATGTTTGTTACTCAATCACGCCAGAATACAAGACTATACAAATTTTTATTTTATTTGGTACCTGTGATAATAGTTTAAGTTCTAGAACAGATAGGATACTTTCATTCCATAACTTCCCGTCTTTTTAACCAACTTCAAAAAAGAAGGAGGTTTCTCAATTCGACCGTATATTTTTTTTATGTGAGTTCGCGCATAACTTCGTCGTTTATGAACCGATATTTATGATTATTAATATTTTCGTTTAATAGAGTTTACATCTGTGGTGATCCCATATAAATTTCATTAAAAT
This sequence comes from Selenia dentaria, assembly GCA_917880725.1. Lineage (NCBI taxonomy): Eukaryota > Metazoa > Arthropoda > Insecta > Lepidoptera > Geometridae > Selenia > Selenia dentaria. Next base: position 6,225,677 of record OU862876.1, on the reverse strand, counting down.
TGGTCAAGCAGTATTTGAGATACACTCCAAAAATTGAAAAATGTCTATTTATCATTGACGGTGTATCTCGTAAGTAGCAAGTCACTAAAATGGGTGAAATCTTTTTTTATCAAATAATAGTACCGACTTCTACACTAAAAAGTGTGAAATAACTTGTTGAGTATTATCGAACTATCATGATACTGACTTCAACAAGTTATTGTAGTTATTGTATTGAAGTCAGTACCATGATAGTTCGATAATACTCAACAAGTTATTTCACACTTTTTAGTGTAGAAGTCGGTTCTATTATTTGATAAAAAAATATATTGGTTTTTCTTTCATAAGAACTTTCTCCTGACAATAATTAATACAACAAAAAAATAATTAGCGAAATCGATAAAGCCGTTCTCAAGTTATAGCGTGACCAGGAAAAATAGGGGTTCATTTTTATTTAAATAGATAGATATTGAAAGCAATACATATGGCAGTAATAGTAGATTAGTAGCCAAGGGCTGTAAGGCATCAATTGCAGCCCGATATATTTAGGCGCACGATCGCAGCGAGGGCGCCATTGATGCTTACACCCGAGCTAACTACTCTGCTTTACATCTCGATTGTGAGGTAAGTAGAAAAAAACCGGCATTACAAAAAAAAAATTGATGGCTATTATACTCATACGAAGACAAGGCTGAATAGCGAAGCTACCTTTTTTGTCATTGGGCTGAATGCATGATGTCTATTGCCAGTATGATAGTTAGATGTACGCGAACTTTTTGAACGAGTGAAGTGGTTTTTTTAAATTACTTACCGCCCTAGGACTTTTAAGCTACATTATTACCCAAGAGCGCTAATTGATCACCTACAAAGCCCCATTTGGGGGTAATAAGGACCTTCTTACTGAATATGAGAGATGTAAAAGAGCATTAATGTCTGTTTATTAATTTATTCTAATGTATAATAGGTGTATATCTATATATATATAGTAATCTATTAATAGGTGTATATCTATTGTGGTTTAAAGTGTCCATGATGAAAAGCTGTAAAGTTGTAGAACGTAGAAGTTCGGCAAAACGCTGTACTTCAGCATAATACCCTTGTTGACTCAAGAATTAAATATTTAATAGACCCATATATAATTTATATTATTACTATGTGGTTGACTGTACAATGTACCTCTGTAAATTGTAACATATAGATAATGAGAACAAATTTATAATAATCCACACTAATATTATAAATGCGACAGTAACTATGTATGTTTGCTACCTAATAACGGCTAAACGGCTGAAGAGATCCTAATGAAATTTGGCATGGAGGTAGATTGCATCCCGGGGAAGAACATGGGATACTTTTTATCATCATTTTAATCATCATCCATTACCACGTGGGTGAAATCGCCAGGCGCAGCTACTATTAATTATTAACACATTAAATATTAAGGACCTTACTTATAAACGCTGTTTCACTTTAAATGACGTTATTTAGTAGTGCGCAAAACATAATTGTCCTGCGATGTACTAAATGACGTTATTTAGTAGTACGCAAAAAAAAATTGTCCTGCGATGTACTAAATGACGTTATTTAGTAGAACACAAAACATAATTGTCCTGCGATGTACTAAATGACGTTATTTAGTAGAACGTAAAACAGAATTGTCCTGCGATGTACTAAATGACGTTATTTAGTAGTGCGCAAATCATAATTGTCCTGCGAAGTATAAATGACGTTGTTTAGTAGTACGCAAAACATAATTGTCCTGCGGTGTACTAAATGACGTTATTTAGTAGTGCGCAAAACATAATTGTCCTGCGGTGTACTAAATGACGTTATTTAGTAGTACGCAAAACAGAATTGTCCTGCGATGTACTAAATGATGTTATTTAATAGTACGCAAAACATAATTGTACTGCGATGTACTAAATGACGTTATTTAGTAGTACGCAAAACATAATTGTCCTGCGATTAACTAAATGACGTTATTTAGTAGTACGCAAAACATAATTGTCCTGCGGTGTACTAAATGACGTTATTTAGTAGTACGCAAAACATAATTGTCCTGCGGTGTACTAAATGACGTTATTTAGTAGAACGCAAAACATAATTGTCCTGCGATGTACTAAATGACGTTATTTAGTAGAACGCAAAACATAATTGTCCTGCGAAGTACTAAATGACGTTATTTAGTAGAACGCAAAACATAATTGTCCTGCGATGTACTAAATGACGTTATTTAGTAGAACACAACACATAATTGTCCTGCGAAGTACTAAATGACGTTATTTAGTAGAACGCAAAACATAATTGTCCTGCGATGTACTAAATGACGTTATTTAGTAGTACGCAAAACATAATTGTCCTGCGATGTACTAAATGACGTTATTTAGTAGTACGCAAAACATAATTGTCCTGCGATGTACTAAATGACGTTATTTAGTAGAACGCAAAACATAATTGTCCTGCGATGTACTAAATGACGTTATTTAGTAGAACGCAAAGCATAATTATCCTGCGATGTACTAAATGACGTTATTTAGTAGTACGCAAAACATAATTGTCCTGCGATGTACTAAATGACGTTATTTAGTAGTACGCAACACATAACTGTACTGCGATGTACTAAATGACGTTTTTTAGGAGTGCGCAAAACAGATATGTCCTGCGATGTACTAAATGACGTTATTTAGTAGTGCGCAAATCATAATTGTCCTGCGACGTATAAATGACGTTGTTTAGTAGTACGCAACACATAATTGTATTGCGATGTACTAAATGACGTTATTTAGTAGTACGCAACACATAATTGTACTGCGATCTACTAAATGACGTTATTTAGTAGTACGCCAAACATAATTGTACTGCGATGTACTAAATGACGTTATTTAGTAGTACGCAAAACATAATTGTCCTGCGGTGTACTAAATGACGTTATTTAGTAGAACGCAAAACATTATTGTCCTGCGATGTACTAAATGACGTTATTTAGTAGAACGCAAAACATTATTGTCCTGCGATGTACTAAATGACGTTATTTAGTATAAAGCAACACATAATTGTCCTGCGATGTACTAAATGACGTTATTTAGTAGAACGCAAAACATAATTATCCTGCGATGTACTAAATGACGTTATTTAGTAGTACGCAAAACATAATTGTCCTGCGATGTACTAAATGACGTTATTTAGTAGTACGCAACTCATAACTGTACTGCGATGTACTAAATGACGTTTTTTAGGAGTGCGCAAAACAGAATTGTCCTGCGATGTACTAAATGACGTTATTTAGTAGTGCGCAAATCATAATTGTCCTGCGAAGTATAAATGACGTTGTTTAGTAGTACGCAAAACATAATTGTCCTGCGGTGTACTAAATGACGTTATTTATTAGTGCGCAAAACATAATTGTCCTGCGGTGTACTAAATGACGTTATTTAGTAGTACGCAAAACAGAATTGTCCTGCGATGTACTAAATGATGTTATTTAATAGTACGCAAAACATAATTGTACTGCGATGTACTAAATGACGTTATTTAGTAGTACGCAAAACATAATTGTTCTGCGATTAACTAAATGACGTTATTTAGTAGTACGCAAAACATAATTGTCCTGCGGTGTACTAAATGACGTTATTTAGTAGTACGCAAAACATAATTGTCCTGCGGTGTACTAAATGACGTTATTTAGTAGTACGCAAAACATAATTGTCCTGCGCCGTACTAAATGACGTTATTTAGTAGTGCGCAAAACATAATTGTCCTGCGATGTACTAAATGACGTTATTTAGTAGTACGCAAAACAGAATTGTCCTGCAATGTACTAAATGACGTTATTTAGTAGTGCGCAAAACATAATTGTCCTGCGACATGCTAAATGACGTTCATAAAATATAAGCAGCGTAAGGCCAAAAATACATAGGTAGGTGGTTAAAATGTTTTATGATTACTAGCGAATATAAAAATAGTAAAAATAACTCGACTATTGTCTTTCACAAAGCCACATTGCCAGCGCTTAAGAAAACATTAAACTATACCATAAAGAGGGCCTGAAAGGGATTTTCTTCCGTATCTACTGATTCTGAGCAGATATTTCACGTATTTGCCCTTTTCAGGCTTAGTATGTGCCTTTTATACATCATTTTGAAACTAAATATCTCTTGTTCATGTAGGGACAAAAGAGGAATATTTAGGGATTTAAACGCACGTAAAAATCAAACAATAAGTCATATGTGCCTCCATAATATCCGTTACATTTCATGAAAACGTATATACCTAAACCTGATTTTATATCTAAATATGTTTAGATGTATTACAAACAATGATTGTAAAATGTTTAATACTTATTTTACCAGAACAAGAGATAATATTCAGGGTTTACAAGGATGACACAAAACTTGTAGTGACTGAAATTTATAGAGAGAAAAATTCACATCCTCGGACGGGATTGGCACCCGCGTCTTCTGACTCTCCGTATCATACGCCATTGACCAACTAGGCCACCGAGAATCTGGACCCGAGCATCGAATTTTAACTATCTATTTGACTAATCGTCTTGCGGGGACGGAGCGACATCTATTTTGGACAGTTAACAGTAGTGTTGTAGTGACTTGTTAGTAAAATGAAGGAAGATCTACCATTTAATATAAAATGTATTAAAAAAACGATATTAAAAAATATTTAGTGAAGCTTCCACTGAAAAGAAAACAATGATTTTGGCCTATTTGGGGGCGTGCACCACCCTCCCTGCCGCATAAAATGCTAATAGGAAGAATACAAAATAAAAAACACAAGAAACCCCAAATAAACCAAAACCGATTCGACACGTGTTTCGCCTCTACACGAGGCATCCTCAGGAGAAGAGAGAAAGAGAGATAAAAGAGATAAAATGTATTCCTTTATTCCTGGTTCCCTAAATCTGGACTGTTCAAGTAAATGAGGTCTCAATTTTTTGAGTATCATTTAATAAGATACTATAAAATGTCTTAAATGTATGAGGATATCTATTTTATTCCTTCATAACCACGTATATGCCAACACAAAAGGTCATCGTCCATTTTAAATAACTATTTAAAATATGTAAATAATCAAGAGCTCAGTCCTGTTATGATCTCCTTCAACGATGACATAGTTTTTTTTACACGTGATCTATCAGATACTCCAGTTTTAGCTACAATACTATTTTTCAAAAACTTTATAAAAATACTTAATAGAAGTATAAAAATACTTTTATATTAAACAGTTTTTGTTGCAGATACTCCAAACGTTGAAAAAGACCGAATCGAATAGTTTTTTTTTTCTCATTATACTATTTATTTCGTAAATACAGGCTATAATTATTTTATCTGTGGACGTAAATATTTTGTATTTATTATATTAAATAAAAAAAAATACGAATTGTTTTCTGCCGACTTCCAAAAAAGGAGGAGGTACTGAATTCGAGTTTTTTTTTAATGTTTGTTACCTCATAACTTTCAACTGGGTGACACGAATCTCAAAATTATTTTGTTGTTTGAAAGCTGGTGCTTCTCAAGTTCTATTTAAATTTCATCAAATTCACGAATGCCGCGTGTTCTTCAACCGATCTTTTTGTTGGTAGCCTAACTACACAACAGAAAACAATGACATTTAAAAACTGCCAATCCCGACCGCTCTGCCAGGACTCGCGTAATGATCACAGGCAAGTGTCCTCCGCCCCCACCGCATCGCCTTTTCCCACTTTTGTTGCCTATTTATCGCGAAGACGTTCTACTTACTCGGGGCCGCCTGCTCCAAATACTTTGGTTTTGGTTAAACACTTTAGATTTCAAATATTACAATTTCAAAAAACCTGGAGTTTTTGTATTATGTTAAATGAATCCAACTCAAGGTGATCTGATAGAGAACGAAAGCAATCAGTTATGTTCATTACCATAGGATTAGTAACCTGAAGTGGCAGTGGGCTGGCATTATCAGAGCTGATAAAAGGCTGGGCGGGCAGATCACGAATCGGCAACCACAGAGGATGCCTTTTAGGATAGGAGTGACGATCTGCGCAAAGTGGCAGCAGCAGGGAGGTAGCAGCTGCTGGCAGGATGTAAATTGAGTGTTTTGAAATACGGAATTTGTAATAGCTTTATGCTGCAAATGAGTATGATAATGACTTCTTGAAATCAGACTATTTCGCACTAAAATAGCAACACAATCTACTAAGGCGGTCTCTTGCAAAGCAATCCTATCATTTAGTTTGTCACCTTGTTGACTCCAACAATATACCACTTATAGATTTTAGTTAAGGCCACACTCCTACAGACTTGACCTTTTGCTTAAGACATGGGTAGTTTTACTTCAAAAATCTCAGGAACGCACGCCAGGAATATGTATAACTGCTTTTTGATCTTGTTCTCGTAAATATCAAATTAATTAATAATCAAGTATAGTTTTATTTATTTATTTATTATCAGGAAGACCAACAGCCATTTAATATATAATAGTTATAAAATATAAACAAAGGGCCAATTACAGGTACTCACGGATATAAACATAATGGATTACAATGTGAACTTCGCCTGGAAACATAATGTGAACTATACAAACCAAAATAAAATATAATGTTATTAATTAATTGATATATAATGTTATACCTTTAGCTATATAGAAAAACAATAATATGAGGTATGTGATGATGTTAAGTAACCAAGAGTATTCAAAGAACTCTCTGCTCATCAGCTGTCTAGCCGATCCGATACTTGTACAGAATAGATCTAGATCAAAGCGTTTACTGTGTATCTTAAACTTATTACTTGCTCTCAACAGGTGAGAGTTTTACCTATAATTACTGTTAACTGATGGAACATTTAATAGGGGATATATATATATACAATAATCAAAACCACATCATGTATTAATAATATATTTTATTATTATTAAAACGCCTATACACACATGTAGAAACACATTTAGGTATATATTGTTTTAGGGTGGGCCAATTCTGAGCGGAAATGATCGCTTATTTTGTTTTAGCCTTTTAATGATTTGGATCAAGTCTGCAAGTTAAATGAGCTCAGTAAATAAATAAATAAATAAATAATAAATGTAACATAAATAAACATACCCGTTAAACCGAACCGAAACGTTAAACAATTCAATCAGTTTGCAATCTGAGCTTAGAAACGTTATAATTTATAATAATAATCTCATCATCAGTGCTTGTTTGAGAATTGTTTAATTTATATTTGTTTAAAATTGTTACATGTCAACTCTATCCACTACAGCTACAAAGGACTTGGTTCTTGATATACAGGACACCAGCTTAGGTTAAGAGTCAGAGACTCACTAAACGACTCCGTTAGCTCGTGGTGACCCTGCCTGTGAAAGCGGAGTCCCAGTTTTGATCCCTGGTTGGGCAAATGTGAGAAGTGCAGAAATGTTTGAATCGGATCTAGGATGTTGTGATGTCTGTGTGATCATACCTCCCAGGCCATAGGAACTCATAACAGGCATGGGTATAGGTCGCGTCATGTAAAACGCTGGAAGAAAGTGGAGGGGGTGTGTTTGCGTATGGGTACACTCAACGGTCGACTAACGAACCAATAGCGCTCCGGCAAGCATGTGGTGCGTGACCCGCCCCCCCCCGCGCCGCACCTCATACCACCAAATAGACCAATAATTCACCTACTGCGCACCCTAGCCGCCAGCATTCTTTTTACATGACTCGACCTATAAGAGTTTTTATAATTGTGATAATGATGTGGCTAAGAATGTACCGAACATTTAAATAAAAATGTATTAACTTAATTGTAGTTAAGGAGCTATTTTAAAACGACGATATAATAATCATTATGAGACAATTATAATACAATAACTACAAAATATACAATATTGGGCGTTCCTACAATTTATACTCGTTTTAAAACGGTTGAAAGTAAACAATGGCTGCCTGGATTGCTCTCGGACGGCCGACATATAAACATACCTAGCTAGGGTTGCCCAAACATCCAAAGTTAAATAAATCACCTATCTATTATAGCCCTATAATTAAATTATTTAGTTCGCCTCATTACTTAATAATATTAGATCATCCAAAAATATACAATCGCCGAGTTATAGCTATAATAAGTCCTGAAACCTACGAAAATGTTATTGAAACCACACCTGCAGAATGTCCAGGGGCGGTTTTTCAATGATATAATTTTTAATAACTAATGAAATGTACGAAATATTAGATAGTTACACAACTAATTAAGTTTATATTGCATATTCTACCGACTTCCAAAAAAAGGAGGAGGTAATCAATTCGACTGTATGTTTTTTTATGTTTGTTTATGTTCATTACTTTCGACTGGGTTAATGTTTTAAATCTGGTGCTTCCCGTGTAGTCCCATTTAAATTTCATCATATTTGGTTTAGTAGTTTTTGAGTTACACTCTAATAACTAAATAGAATGAGAGTCGGTATTAAATTTTTCAAATTATATTTGTTGTGTTTTTGTTTAAATGACATGTAGGAAACATACGTTAAATCATCCATTATAAAAAAAACTTAATGAAGATAGCAGCGTAACTATTATTTGTACTAGTACACTACTGAACTACTCGATTAATTGAATTAGTAGGAAGTTCTTGCAATGGCTTGCCAAATTTGCTTTTCCGTCCGGAAGTTGGTACTCGCATACTGTTCGTATTGTTCAACTAATCTTGACGTAACTTGGTAAACAGGTTCAATGTTTCCGTAGATTTTTTTGGTAATTGGTGTTATTGATTTCAACGTGGTTATTTCCCGTAAAAAGGGAGAAGTTGGCTGCGACGCTATACACCGCTGAATTTAGATAATATCAGTTAAGTTTTCATTAGCTCTTTTATATTTGAGACAAAAACTAGAAAATTTACTAACAGTAACTCCAAGCAATCGCTGGCTCGATATGGAAGCATCAATATAGCAAGAAAATGTGTGCTCGCGAGGTCTACTTTTCGCAGAACTACTAGTTCAAATATATATTTTGATTTTAAAACTTAGGCTTGATTTCAACATAGATTATTTATTGTGATTTGAACCACACTCGCTATAACGATAGCTGGCGCATTTAGCATGTAACGACCTAATGACTCACCGCGTGTATAACAAATGGGCTCGTGGGATCAAGTTTAACCCTTCAACAAAAGCGTGCACAAATTTCATTATCATTTTCATCGTACTATCAAAATCATTTCCTCACTTCCATTACTAAAGCACTGACCGACATACCAGACATCTAAATAATATAAATTCTGAGTTTTATTTCAGTACAGTACTATCAGAAATACATAATTTATTTTCCAGCAACAACAACTAAAACCGCACTGAATACTAAAACGACTGCTATGTGACATTCAAAGAATAAATTCGATAATTTCATTCGTGAAAGACATTTTATGCTGCATAGATTTTTCATAATAAGATACGAAATGGGGGTCGGACCTTGCTCAGTATAGACATTTAATAAATAAGTATTGGGTTTCGTAATTGTAACAAGGCAATACACACCACTCACTCACCACTACTACCTATATATCGTATCAGAATACACACCACTGGTTTTACCTCAATGAACTTTGCCCAATTTGAGAAGAGCGTCGTGCCATGATAACACACACTGTATATGGTGTAAACATATAAACGACTGCTAAGAAAGTATTGTTTGCAATTAATATTTTTATCAAAGATTTGTGACATTTAAACTGTAACGTATTAATAATAATAGCGACTGCCCGCGACTTCGTTCGCGTAGTAGGCTCCCCCTTCGGCCTCGCCATAACCTCCCATCTTTTCTGAATGTTTCTTTCATAAGGACCTTCTCCTGATAATAATAGCTAGCACAAAAGAATTAGCAAGAATTAGCGAGATGGTTCCATCCGTTCTCAAGTTATAGCGTGACCAGGGGGCCTACTCCCACCTTTTAGAAACTATCATAAATCAACAGCGTTTTGTAATGAGCTTAGAATAATCATACTTACTATCGTACTCCCACCGACACAAAACATTCAACCAATTTTAATGGTAAGGTTGCAATATGACTACCTTATGAGATGGGTGCACGGATCTTCAAAAATTTGACATTGGATCAATTAAACTTAGTGTCAAAATTCACGAAAAAGTACGCGAATTGCTACAACGAATTAATTCTTCGTAGGCGAAGTTGCATGAAATATTTGATCGTACGTCATCAAGACGTCTATCGTAACCATTATTATTTTAAACTTGCTATATTGACGTGGTGTTACCAAATTTAATGTAAAGGTTGAAACAGGACTGCTTTAAGAGGTGGGAGTAAAGCCGCAGGAGAAATAGGGGTTCAATTTTATATGTATACATAGATTACTCCGATATTGACGTAGGTCCGTACGTAATAAACGTAACAATGTATTCTAAAATGTCTGAAGTAAATGTAAAGTTTCACTAAACATATATTTAAAGCAAACAAAATCAAACGAATAGGAGTATGTAATGCTGAAAGAATTTGGTATGCAATTTAACGGTTATAATTAAAAAGTTTCATGAGCCATCCCTGTACTGTATGAGACGAACTGGTGTATCCGGCCGTCTAAGCAAATTTGATGGATAATATGTATACTCAAAATTGCCTGTTGGCTGTATTATACACAGAAATATTTCTAAATATTTTCATAGGTATGTTATTGTTATTACCATGTTTTTACGTTAGGTTGACTCATGTACAAACACTTTTAAATTGTATTCGTGAAGAAACCCTGAGTACCGAGTACCCGGCCATGAGGACCGAGTCTCCGGCGTTCGTAGCGGTTTTGGTATTTTTTAGTAAATCCTTATATGTGATGTAGTCAATCATGTGTTATACTAGTTTACCTTTTTGCAAGAATTCATGTTAGTCAATGCCACTGCGTAGTCAGATATTAACTAAAATTTCAAGAACTCTGGACATTACTTTAATTACTAGAAATTGTAGGAAATTAGGATACAGATATATAATATAGATAGATATATAAGATACTGTCACAACTGGCGATGACGAATGATGAAAGCAAATTAGTCCGGTGCATAACATCATAGGAAATAGTTTTCATAACTAAGATAATTACAAAAAATAATATTAATGAACCAAATTAAAAAAAAAACACGTGGCTAATGACTCGGGAAACCACTCTACTAAAGAGAGCAGGTGATATTTTTACGGAGAGGCATGAAATTTAACCCGACTACTCGAAGGAAGATAACGTGTTTAGGTTGTATTTATGCATGTATTTTATTTGAATAAACCTACACAGTACCTGTTAGAACAGTTCACTTCAATAAAAAATTGCATTTAAAAAAACCAAATTTTTAGAGTAGAATCACCTGATTCCCAAACTGGACTTGTCAAAGCCCGTATTATAGGGTCCAGGAGCCCTACTCCCACTTTTTAAAGTAATCATGTTTGAAACTTACCATTACATTTAGTACCACCACGTCAATATAGCAAGCTTAAAATATTAATGGATTACGATAGACGTTTTGATGACGTAGTATCAAATAGTTCACTCAATTCGCGTACTTTGACTTGACTTTTGACACTAAGATTCATTGTTCAAATTTCAAAGTTTTGAAGATCCGTACTCTCACATCTTAAAGTAGCCATATTGCATACCACTTATATTGCTTACCATTAAATTTGGTTGACTATTTTGTGTCGGTGCGAGTACGATAGTTGGTATTATTATTCTAAGCTTATTACAACACGCTCCTGATTTATGATCTGGTCTGGTCTCTTTCGTCAATGTAAGATATAAACAAACTGCCATGTATAGAAAAATTATTAATTGGCGATAGCTTTAAGCCATCAACCATCAACCCTACACTTAAACCTGCTGGTTTTGCGCTCCCAAGAAGGGAATGGTGCCAACTGAATAGGGTACGAACTAGATGCGGGCGATGCAATGCCTTCATGTCAATGTGTGGGTGGAGGGAATCTCCGGAGTGTGCGTGTGGAGCTGCTGTCCAGGATGTTGAGCATATAGCTAGAGACTGCCCACTCACAAGGTACAACGGCTGCCAAACAGACCTGTTCTCTCTCGAAAACGACGCTATCCCATGGATTCAGCAATTAAAGGATAGAATAACTTTATAATTTTGATTTTAATTTTAATTTATTGTGAACGATTGTAAGAATGCCATACGATTAAATAAATAAATAAAGCTTTAAGCCTAAAAATAAAATTAACCGAATCGGGTTGATTCGATAATCTACGAGTAGCACCATAATTATGTTGCCTTTCGTTATCTGTCGGCTTTGTAGCTGTATCTTATATACAAAATACTACTAGCGCCTTCGCTCGCTTTGAAATTTGTAAAAAAAATTTATCCCAAAAGTGAAACCAACTAAAACAATAAAAAAGTGTGAAACAACTTGTTGAAATCGGTACCATGATACGAGTAGGTAGTTCAAAAGTAGGTACCTATTATCACAATATTGTGCGCATGGTACCGACTTCGACAACTTATTTCACAATATTTAGTGTTGAAATCAGTTCCATATTTACATTAAATAAAATTTTGCCTTTTTAGGTAGCTCTCGCTACTTACGGGATCGATTGTCATTCACCATTATTAAGGATACCATCAAGATAGGCAAAACACTTTTCAGTTATTGGAATGTGACTCCAAATCACTTGACTGAATTCGATGAAATTTAAATGGGACCACCTCAGAAGTACACTCTAACAAACAAAAAGGAATATAAAAAAGAAAAACAAAATCGGACTAATCCGTTTTAAGTTATGCGTTATACATAAAAAAAATATACACGTCGTTTGAGAACCTCCTCCATAAGTTGTTGATGGTTTGTCCCGCTATAACTCAAGAGAGGCTTAACCGATTTGTTTTTCATCAGTTTGATCGATCAGTTCACTCTAATTCAGGGGTGGTTTTAAAATAAAAAATACATCTGCATCATCCATCACCACACAGATGAAATCTCGCGCAGTGTATTGAATATGTCTTAATCCTGACGTCTCTTTTCAGTGATCGTGGCTTTTTTTAAACTGGACTCAAGTCCAGTTTAAAAAAATAAATATCACTAGCTGGTCCCCGCGACTTTGTCTGCGCGGGATTAATAATTCGAGTAGCTTAGGTTTTAATTCAATCTTATTTTATACAAAAATGCTATAAAATATTAACATGGTCAAACGCAATTGCTATATTAGTATATGAGTAAATTTAAATACTTAGTATATCAATCAGTAAACACTAGTAATAAAACGTACATACAAATTTAAAATTAATCGCCATGAAATAAACCTATTATTATATTTTATCACCCTTAAAGTTATTTGTGTTACATTTCATCGCTCTTGACAGTCGCCGAGCACGGCTAGTGTATCGAGCTGTCAAAATTATAGCGTGCTATTGACGAAGCTATCAGAAACTGACACAAACTTTGACAGAACCGTTGTCATCACGGTCTTGACTTAGGCTGAGATCTTATTATTGTGGCTATACTGTGCCCAATAATATTACGCTTTTTCACGGATATGGCTGATGATGATGATGAAAAGTATCCTATGTCTATCCAGCGTATACACCATACAAAATTTCATCAAAATTGGCTCCATCGTTTGAGCGTGAAAGAGTAAACATCCATACACACAAACTTTCGCGTTTATAATATATGAAGGATTATTTGTAATAATGGTTAGTGATAATGCGACCGAAAGTGATTTTACACTTGAACCAAATGGATATTGGCTCAGGGACAGCTGCGTGAACCCACTGTTTGGCGCTTTGTTAGAGATTTTCGGTCTTGGATGCGGTAGCTAGCCAGGCACAAGAGAGGACCGTACTACAATGTTGCTCTCGATTACAATGTTGTTGTCTGATCTCGATGTTTTGTTATGTATTTGGATTTATTTCATCAAAAGTTCAAGCCAGTAATCGAATCAACACTCTGATTAGCCAACCCTTAGCACCCCTACACTAACTACCGCTTTCTTTTACGGCCAAAATTTTCCCCTTGTACTAAAATTTCCAATTGTTTTATGGCACTAGAATTTCCATCGAACGCAGAATTTCTCAGTATTTTTAGCATTTATATAGTCGTAATTTTTTGTATCATTCGTGTGACTATTTTCATCGTAGTAGATTTTCTCAAGAGTATTTATCGTGGGAGTAATTTTTCTGTAAATTTTTTTCGACATGTATTATTTTAATACGTACGCATATTATTCAGGTATTTTATCTATAACTATCTTCTATACTTATAATAAAGGAGTAGAAGCCAAAAATTATGTATTTGAAAGACAATTAGAAAAAAATGTGGCTCCGAAGACGTTAAATTACTTACTAAACAAGATCATGTTTAAAAAAATATATCTGTCTGTCTATATGAGCACAAAACATAACAACACTGATTTTCATGAAATTTAGTATATGTATAGAATAGAGCCACGAGCTCCCAACTATAAACTTTTTATCTTGATCCCTCACATAAATCCAAGATGGCAGCTTGATCTCTCAATGCTACACGGTCTTATATAAAACTGAGGTCTCGAATGGTTGGTCTGTGCGCATAAGTTTATAAGGTACGGCTTAAAATCTACGCTATAACAAAACAATAAAATCAGCACACCCGTGCGTGTATTACTAGGGGGAAGGGGTTTATAAATATTTATAATTAAGAATGTGACAAATATTTATATTTTTGTAACACAATTGTTTATAATACAATGGTATAAAGTACTGTATGTATTATATATATGTATTTTATACCATACACAATGAAATACATTTAATTTTGACATATTCATAATAAATAATAATAAATATTCGGGACGTTATTACACACACGGTCAACTGACCCCAAATTAAGCAAAGCTTACACTAAGGCGGCCAGAGAATGATATAGTACATACATAATATACTTTTAAATACTTTAGAACAAACACAAATGTTCATCACATAAATGTTTGTCTTAAGTGGGAATCGAACCCACGCCAGCTCTGAAGGCAGGTTCAGTACTCGCGACAGTCTAAACTTACATACATACAAAACATACATACAATATAACAAATCACCGCGTCTACATCGTCGAAGGGGTAGGAAGCGGTATTTGAAACACCTACGTTTCGCCAGTGGGATAATATTTTTTGGTGGGACCAAAGCACCGCAGATGGCAATAGGCTCGCCTATTACATAATAGGCGAGCCAATTGCCATCTCCGGGGCACTTTTCCAGACTTCAGACAATTATTCTAATAATTTCTTTGACAGAAATAGTCCCGGTATTGAACCCAGGGCCTCGAAATTCTATAGTGGTGCTCCCACCAATACACCAAGACCAAGCGAGCCATGCCCCTGGCGAGTCAGCTAGTATATAAACAATTAGTTGTCCTGACTAAGTGACTGACTTATCAAAGCATAGCCTAACAGCCGTATTTATAAACAAGCAAAAGTAATTACTTAAGCAACGATTTTAATTCTTTAGACTAGAATTGTTAAAGTCGCCTAAAACCACCGATAGTCACCTCCCTATTTTAGTTTCTTTCACCATGTCCCATCCCTAGCTCGGCTGACAGGCGATCAAATCGATCATTCACTTTTTACTACCACGAAAAACGAAACCCAACGGTTTTTTATCAATCACCAAAAGTCAAAAGGCTCAAGATTTCCTTGTTTTATATGAAGCATGACGAACTATAAGCCTCTATAACGAAGAAAGGAATACATGACATATTTACTTGACTGGTCGGCCGGCCAGCTCCGCAACTGCCTGCACTCAGAAGCGCCAGTAATATCCCAATACCATCGGTGAGTTTATGCATTATTCATCCCAATACCTAACAAGAATTTTCCTGAAGTTGAAAGCAAAAAAAAAAAACAAAGGCTACAATTCTTAGCTGAGAGTCACCATTTACTTTTCTTAATCAATGAGAACACGTAAATGTTTTGTTCCTATTACAAAAGTCTGAACTGTGAAGCATCTATTATACTGTAAAAATTAAAATCCTATGACAACAACCTAATAAAAGTGTACAAAAAAACTTATCAAAAAATAGATCCAACTTCTACACTTAAAAGTGTGAAATGACTGTGTTGAAGTCGGTACCATAATAGTTAGAAAGTACCTATTATCACAATATTGCGAGCATGGTCCCGACAAGTAATTTCACACTTTATAGTGTAAAAGTCGCTTTTAGAAAAAAATCACAGTTTTTAGTTACCTTGCTACTTACGGGATACACCGTCAATAAATCAACACTTTTCAGGTTTTGGAGTGTAACTCAGAAACCGCTTTACTTAATTTGATGAAATGTATAAGGGAACATCACGGAATTATAATATATCAAACAAAAAAAATACAAAAATATCATCGAAATCGGTTAATAAACGACGAAGTTATCCTCATATATATATATATATATATATATATATATATATACCTATACGTTCGAATTGAGATACGTCCTCCTATTTTTGAAGTCAGTTAAAAAGCTACATCCAATTTCAATAGGGTTATGTCATGCATTTACATTAGTAAGTAACGTTCATTGCTTGACTGTAGAATAAGATTTTATATTGAAGTATTCTATCGTGAAGTAATTTAATTACTTCATTGAGAATTTACTTAACAACAAGTAATTAATTGTTTATAAATACTAGTGTAAATCGCTGAGGATGCAAAGTTGAAGCTTGTGCAGTTAATGTCTGATGATTGCTAGGGAGGCAGCGAGTAAAGACACTGTACACTGACATATATGTATTTGAAAATATAATGAATGTTCGTAAAAATTTACATAAATATAAGTTAAATAGTGATCACCACACTTTTAATACTAGAAATACAAAAAGGATAGCTGTACCTAGTTTTAGACTTGCGAAGACTAATAAATCATTCCTAGGAAATTGTGTGCATTTTTACAATAAAATCCCAAAACACATAACTGAGCTCACAGAGGTCAAACTCAAGTTGACTGTAAGAACGTTTTAATAAAAAAAAGCTTATTATAAAGTTCGACATTATATAGAAGATAAAGATGCTTGGAATACTCCACTTCTGGCAAGCTGTCACTCTGCCACCCATAAAATGTTATGTTTTTAGTACCTAAGTAGAAACATTGTAAACATCTATATAAAAAGAATGGCCCCGAGTTTCTTGCCGCTTCTTCTCGGTAGGCTCTATAAATTTTGGAACGCGGCGGTAGAGTCTTTAAAGTACATTATAATAAAAAAAATGACGTTAATTAGTGCGCCTTTGAAGCCTAAATTGAATAAATGTTTTTGACGTTGACTGTGACTTGACTGGCGGGTCAGCTAGTATAGTGTGTAAGCACACGTTATATAAGTTCTCATTATTTTATTCTCCTGGTCACGCTATAACTGCTAGTTCTTTTTTGTTTTGTTAAATATTGTCAGGAAAAGGTTCAAGGAAAACCAAGAAAAGATGGGAGGTTACGCTATAGCGTGACCAGTAGAAATAGGGGTTCATTAGGAGTTCATTCAATGCAAGTTATAACTTGAGAACGGATGGAACAATCTCCCTTATTCTTTTTTGTTGTGTTTATTACTGTCAGGAGAAGGTTCCTATGAAAAAAGAAGCAAGAAAAGATGGGAGGTTATGGCGAGGCCGAAGGCCGAGCCTGCAACGCGAAAGACGGGCAAGTCGCTAGTAGGGAATAAAAGTATGTAAATAAAAAAGTAAATATAGTGTAAAAACTATAATTCTAAAATAACCAGCAGTAAAAAAAAAACATTATTTTAAATACAAGGTTACAGGTAATTTCTTACCATCAGGCATGCACACCTGTGATAAGAATGGAAAATATTTCTAATTTAAAAAAAACGTGTACTAGAAAATGTAATAAAAAACAGCAATTTTTTATAAATTAGAATCCATTTTGGTTTACAATTTACAGGAAAAGTTTGTGTGAAAAAGTAGTGATAAATATGTATAACACTGACATACTGTGCGCTTGGTTTATAGCCGAGTTAAGCCGCGTTGACAAGATCAGAGTCTGCTTGGACCGAGTGGACTCGGATGCAACTCGGATAGTTGCCAACCATGATGCGAGCGCACTCGGACGACGGCGTCCGATCGGTGTAGACTTGGATCATGTTTTGCTTTTTCGAGTTAGCTCGTATACCATTAGAAAAACAAAATGGCGTATAATAATAACAAGCAAACGTCTCGTGCGAAAAAAGTGGTTTGAACGTGACACAAGTAGATGTGTAGAAATGCACGAAGCAGAAGAGGTAGATACGTTTCAGGACCGCTTCAGGGAGATTTTAAAACTGTTTTTCTAATTTTAGGAATATATTATAAGATGTTAACTGAAAAAAAAATCGGAAGAATGAAGAAAATGATCCAAGTGAACTATGTTAGTATCAACAGCTATCGTAGCACACTCGTATGAAGCTTACTCGTTCGAGTGCACTCGGTCCGGACAGACTCTGATCATGTCAACGCGGCTATAAATGAAAGCCGATCGAAATATGTATCTATACCAATCATTTATTTAAATTAAAAAATCGAACAACTACATATAAAATTCATCTTTGCTGGTGACACAAATAGCAGAATCGAACATCGAAATAATTGTAACAGAGGCGAAGTAAAAAAAATCGATCTCGGGACGTGTCAACCCTGCAGCCATATAAGAGCACCCCGAGGCTACAATATCCGGAAACGGTCATACTGTAAAATCACTACAGTTGTTTTGAAGCATTTTACGGTATATTTTTCCTTTATAAGTGTAACTAATGTAATATGTAATATAGGTATAATATAACTAGTAGTTCTGCGAACAGTAAACCTCTCGAGCAGTCTCATTAGCGGCAATTTTTCGCAGTACTTCACAACCTATTATCTCAGAAACCACTACACCAATTATGCTCATATTTGAATAACCAAATGTATGAACTAAATTTCATCAAAATCGGTAAATAAATAGCACCGCCGCAAACTTCCTCTCTTATTAATAAAAGTAGCCCAACTCAAAATCCATGACGGCAAAAAAATTGTAGAACATGCATACCAAGTTTCGTCAAGATTGGTTGAAAAATGCGACCTTGAAAGACCAACAACAACCTAACAAACTTACGGACAGAAGAAAGTCAATTTGGCCAGTTAAAGCAGAGACACTTCGCTCGTTCGGTTAATAATTATAGTAGAACCTTTGTGCACATGCTATTGCTCAAGTTAAATAGGTTACTACTTATAGAGATGTTTGTGTCTTAGTCAAACACCAGCCTATTTTTTTTTAAACATGGATAAATTAGTACCCTCCAAAAATAGATACCCCAAATAAAATATTTAAAGTGGGGATTTCTTGCTACTTTTTCATCGGTTTTAGTATTTTTGTTCTACCTTCATCACTGCAGCACTTACAAGCGTCGTACTTGTGTGTGGTTACAGTGTAAGCTCTAAAGTATAACAACAAACAAAAACAAATCTTTTTCAGATTGGCCTTGTGCAAAGAAAACATGTTTTTCTTACAGAGTATATTTTTTTGTAAATTATATGACTTTTATGTTTAACAATACTGGAAAACCAAATATGGAAAAATGGTGTATTAAATGAGATTTTTCTTTTATTAATAGCTTAAACAGTAGGATATGATATCCAAATAAATAAATTTCAAAAGTGCAAATAGTACTCACTCACCGAGGATTCCATATATTAAGAAAACATTTAACGTTATTGCTCTAATTAAAATAAAAACTAGGTTAAAGGACAAACTTAACTTTGCCGTTGAATCCGAAGACACAGAAGTTGCGTCAACCGGAAGTAGTAAGTTTTTATATAATTCGCCACTTTAGGGTTCCCGTACTCAAGGGGTAAAATGGACCCCCCTATACTAAGAGTCCGCTGTACGTATGTTTGTCTGCCTGTCCGTTTATGAGAAGAACAGTCTTGACCGACAAAGAGACAGACGGACAGATAGACAACGAATTGATCCTATAAGGATTCCTTTTTCCTTTTGAGGTACGGAATCCTGTAAAACAAACTTGAACGTGAAATTTAACCCAAAAATTAAGCTCCAAATGTAGCAAAATGTAACATAACTTGACCTAAAAATTTAGTGATCATATACTAAATTTGGTCTTCGAATGCATGTATTCGAAGACTAAGAGTTACTATTTATATATTTTGCTACATTTGGTGCAAAATTTTCCAACTTGTAATTTTACGTTCAAGTTTGTTTTCAGGGTCCGGTTATACCCATTGAGTAAAAAATGTTCAATGATAGATAAACAATTACTACCATTGTAATTTTAGACGTTCGCGTATTGGGAGACGTTTCGTTTTTATGATCTTAATTTATTTTTTGCGGTAAGCTTAGGGTGTCGTCAAATCCACGGTGTCGAAGTATTTAAGGTGGTGATTATATTTAATTAATTATATTAATTTATTGTTTTTTCATCTCGAACACTTAGCACGAGAGGATGCTCTACGGGTGCAAATCGCTTAGAAGCGATTAGCAATGTAAGAGGGCACTCATTCTACGGTGAGTAAAATGTACTTAACTCTTTCATTCGGTGCCTCATGTCAGTCACCACTAATACCAGTATTTGGTACTCTTTTGATTCCATTATTCCGTCCTTGAAAAAATGTTCCTATTGTCCCCAATAGGAACATTTTTTGGTACCGGTCTGAAACGTTTCCTCCGTTGATGTATCCGACATAGTAGCCCCTAATCGTCATGATCTCTTCGGAGCTCAGTATCGGTTTCTGCCGACTACTTCCCTTGTTGCTCCTTATACGAACACCATCGTTACGGCATAGATCCGTACTCTTTACTCTTTGGTGCATATTTTGGAACCTCGTGCAGTTCTAGCCTCGAAGAACTAGCTATTACGGTGACCTCCCCACGACCACACTTTCTCACCACAGCATACACGGTTGGCATGTGGCCAAACGTAGAGCAACGGACGTTAGTTGCATTAAGAGAGAAATAGATAATATTATCCTTTATTCACTACCTCATTCTACGCACTTGGTGGAGGATCCGTCCCATGCGTGCGATAGCATTTATGATGATGCTTGATTATGGGATAATCTTCAGATCGAGCACATGTCTGAGGAAAGAAAAGAAACGCCAGCCTATTCAATTCATAAAAGCCAACCAGTCATAGAATGAAATAATTTGCCCCAGTGTGCTTCCTTGTATCTACGAGTATATAGTATTTTCCCATGGTTATTTATCTTTTGTTTTATTTTAAAGGCGATATTTCAGAATTTTGCACTTCACAAAATTTTAGTTGTGTCTTTAGTTTCGTGTGACTGGTAGCTCGGAGCGTAGTCCTAGGCCTCGAGGTCTAATAAAGGGCATTGCCTCTGCGGCTGATAGCCCTCGGTGTCTCTGACCTGTGCTAATTGCAATGAGGTTCACCTCTGTGCTGGAGCTATGTAAGATGTATAGAGAATGCACTTTGCGTACCTGTACGACTGCTTCTTTATGACTTGACTGGTGTAACGAGCGCGCAACTCCAAAAGAAGCCGTTCTTATAGCTATCGATATGCTCATAGCTATGACATCAACAGCTCATGGTGGAACGCGTCTATACGCCTTTTGACATTAACTCTGGCAGTAATGCGTGTGTGCGTATTGTAGGATGCTGTATAATAACAATATAAGCTTAAAAACACCATCTAATTCTGGGTTATCCTAAGTTCTTAGTTTTTAATGTGCAACATGCAGACATGCAGACAGACAGACACATAGGCAGCTGTAATTTTATTTTAAATTTCATGTTTGATATATTGTAAAGTGAAAGCCGTACAGTACTTGAACAGTTATTTTGCTAACATTTATTTTTAATCAATAATTTATACCAAACCCGTGTGTACCGAGATAGTATGCCTCTTCCAAATTTAAAAAAGGAGGATATTATATATTAGTCTGTGTGTTATTTGTGTGTATGTTATATAAAAAAAGATCAATATATTCGTGCTGTGGTGGTCGTCACAGAATGGTAACGAATTCTTGCTGTACACAACGAAAATTCATTAGAAGTCGGTGTGATTTAGTTTTTAATGTATTATTTTTTTTTGTAACTAAGTTTAACAGTTTACCTTATTGTTATTATATGATTTTTAGAGCACTAACGCCTGCGAGCGCCTTAGAGTGAGGCCCCATTGGTACGTTACGTTGCGTTGCGTCGTCGCGGCGTCAACGCTGCGACGTATTACATACATATTTTGTGACATGCCCCATTAGTGCGTCGCGACGTTTCAACGACGATCGACGAGACGAGGCGGGAGGGAGGGTGATGTGCTGCGCTGTCGGAGCTCCGGTGCGACGACGCACAGTCTCCCACTGCTAGAAGGAACTATGGGTGAACTAAGAAGCTTCGCTACGACTGCGACGACGTGCGTACATAAACATACATAGACGTACATAGACGCAACGCAGATATGGCATACAATGCGTTGAACCGTTGCGACGATACGACGCAAAGTACTAATGGGGCATCACTCTTAGCGAGACCAAACTGCAATTCCAAAGTGAAAAATACACACATTTAAACGAGATACGACCTGATCTTCCAACCATCCGTGTCAGACGCCATGACCCATACGACGGTTAAAATCAAATAAAGCGATTAAATTTGATGCCCGGACGGCATACGCCTTGGCGAGGTCGCAAGGGATCATGTGGTCTGACACGGATTGTCCGAAGATGTGGGTTCGAGTCCTGTCCGAGAATGTGTATTTTTCTCTATAAAAATGCAAAGTTTGCAATATTTATATTGTAACGTATTAATTAAAAAATATGTTAAAAAAATAAATTTTTGCCACAAAAACTTGATACAATTTAAAATAACAAACCGGTCAATACGACGCCACTGAAACGATCACTAGAATTGTGATTTATTCGTTTTTTACTGAACAAAGCAGAGGTACCGTCTTGCATGTCAAGTAGCAGCAAACTTGAAACAAATCGGTGGCAGATTTGGAAACGACCGACCTCCGCGACCGTGACCTATTTCTCTCACGGCCGAAAAAACATATAACAGTAGGCAAACGCACTGGTAAACCACTTCTATCTCCACCACACAAGATAGAAAATAGTTTGACGTAAAGTGAACATTACTCCATTATCAGGTAAAAATTGAAATAGAAGGTGCCACGGTGCCCTGAAGTAAATCGGTGGGGAGAGACAAAGATATGATAAGCAGAGTGGCACTTAAATATTTCGAGGTTCACGCCCATTATCGCAGCTAACTTCACGACGGTTTTTAAATGGAAATAGATCACTTAAGAGCAAGGATTGTGGTTTTAGGCGGGAAAGAAAGCAAGTATACACTGTTGGTTTGTGTAATAAATAACATAAAAATCACTGTTTTTTGTTAAATCATGTGCGAATATGGTGAATTGTAAACGATTTGGGGTCATTCGTGCATGTGTATTCATGCTCGACCACTTAACAGTTCATTATAAAACATATTTATAGTACGAAAACGAGGAAACAAGGAAAGTTTTTTTTCCAACTTTTCAAAATACATTTTGATCATTTATACACTTCCTCAACGCTTTTACAGTTGGACAGTGCTTGTCAGAGGAGTTCAATAGATGACAACCCGTCCCCATACGACGACGGTTTAAATCAAATAGTGAGTTAAAACTCGATGCTCGGACGATACTGACAAGCCTCGGTAGCCTAGTGGTCATGGCGTCTGACACGGATTGTCTGAAGACGCGGGTTTGAAACCCGTCCGGAGATGTGTATTTTTTTACTTAAATTGCAATGTTTATTGCAGGCGTTAGGGCTTTAAAAATTATGAAAGGTTGAACATCAATACAAAAGTTGAGTATTTGAAAAAACGCTTCTTCCGGTTAGGTAGCGCTTGTCAGTGTAGTTCAATAGTATAAATCCATCCCGACGGTTATAATCAAATAATCACTATCACTATCATCACTTCACTATCACTACATAGTATAAAACAAAGTCGCTGTCGCTGTCTGTCCGTCCCTATGTATGCTTAAATCTTCAAAACTACGCAACAGATTTTGTAGCGCTTTTTTAAATAGATTTAGTGATTCAAGAGGAAGGTTTGTATGTATGATACATGCATAATATTGTAGAGAAACACTGATGAATTTACAGGTTTCTAATATGATGTCGTAAATAAACAATTTTTGTTGCGCTTACATTGCAAACGCTGACTGAAACCTACGAGATAGATCAAAATAATGTACTACGGTATTGTACAACTTAAAAAGGTCAGCAAAAATGTTTGCAATGGTATATGTCTATCTCTTAAGGATAACCCACAATAACCATTTTTTATCCTTTACATTTTACGTAAAAATATGGCTTCTTTAAAAAGTTATATTAAGCAATACAGCATTCATCCTTATCCAATTTAGTAACTTAAATACATTGTCCATTAAATAAAGATCAATATGGCCAATATACAGCATGTAATTTAAATGAATATTTTCGAAGATATTACAGATTTAAAATGCAGGGACATAGCGGTGCGGCGGTTAGATTTGAGCGTTGAGTGTTTTTCTGTTGGTCAATTATACCTATGTCGCACTTTCAAGAATAACTTCTAAACAAAATATGTCTTTGTATTGTCTAATGACAAAAAAGCTGTAAACGTTGTTTATAAGGACATTCTGTAGTAGGTAGGTATATTATTAGTATCAGTATTGCACCCGTGCGAAGCCGGTGCGGGTCGCTAGTGATATTTTATTATATTATAATTCAAAAAATTCTACAACTAGATGATATTACACTAAACTATAGTCTAATAATAAAAGTATACCCTACAAATGACACATGTAGCATACTACTACTGACCATACTGTGTACTAGTGCGATTATATTATATAATATATTACTTTCAACGTTTCTAGTTGGTTTTCTAGTAAGTTTGACCTGCCGGAAACAGTCTCAATTTATAAACATTATGCGGTTTGTAATTCTGAGTGAACATTCCGTAAAAGCATTCATGTAAATACAATAGATGCGCGAAAGAGACAACTATATTTTTACAATCGATGCGTAAAAGTGACATCTATATTTTTACCATCGTAGTTAGTGTGTTGTATAACTGGTGATACAGAGTGATTTTGTTTTCTAGCAATCATGGAGGTAGTCTGTTGCTAGGAGTTATTTAACCCGCCATTCGCCATATTAGCGAACAATACCATAGATTTCGCAGTTACCAACTTTTCTAGGAACTGCGACATGTGTGGTTAAACACATAATAAAACAAGTACAATTTGAAAAATTTAATACCGGCTTCCATTTTATTCAGTTATTGGAGTGTATCTCAAAAACTACTGGACCGAATTTGATGAAATTTAAATGGGAAAGGGAAGCACCAGCTTTCAAACAAATAAGAATTTTGAGAATCGGTTCACCCAGTCGAAAGTTATGAGGTCACAAGCATAAAAAAAATAAAAAACATACAGTCGAATTCAGTACCTCCCCCTTTTTTTGGAAGTCGGTAGATTATAATGAGAGTGATTTTGTAGCAGTAAGATAATAATAAATCACAATTCTTAATAGTATATAGGAAGGTAAAAGTTTTGATCATATATGTCGCAATTCCTAAAAAAGTAGTATGATTTCTGAGAAATCTTTTTGTTTATTGACCAAATATCGCGCTGGCGAGTATAGTATATATAAATAAATTGTGAGTCGCAGAGCTGTGTTTTTGTTTCATTGCAATCGGTCAACCGGAAAAGAAATTATGTGCAATTTACATAAAAAATATCCTTGTGAGTACAGATTCGGTGGTAGTTACCACACGGATACTTAAGACTGGTTTAAAAATATAGTTTTGATACTGATTATGTAATATTATGGAGATATTCTGTTATTTTATAGATACAGATTGGTCTTAAATAAAATTATAGGGTATATTTAGAAGAGTTAGTATAGCATTCTTTAATAAATCCCTAGCATAGTGATTCTCTCCCTAGAGTTAAGTATCGAACAATGCGAGAGTTTAAATATTGTTTGTACTCGTATGTTCTACGTCTTTTTTCTGAGATCTGTCATCAATCAAGTGTGATTAATCAAGGATTTAGAAGCAATTTGGAGCAGAGATGGTCTGCACCGGGGACTGTCTATTATAAAACTAATCAAGTATAGAAACTATTTTATCCCAATCCTACGGGTAACTCCTGAAGGAGCAAAAGCAAACGCAATAGCCTTATTCCATGCAGATGAAGTCGCGAGAAAATCGTAGTCTAAGAGTAAAAATGTACTTATACATATGTATTTACCCATATTTTTATGAAATGGGGATGTTTTTCTTTTCACTTTTCTCTTTCGTTTGTAGTATTGCAGGTAAGATTATTATATGTAGGTAAGATTTCCTAGAAGCGCTCTTACCGGAGATCAACTTGGCGATCTTAGCCGATCAACAAGTTAAGCATCACTTGCTGTGGTTAGGACTTGGATGGGTGACCGCTAGTGGCATTATTCAACTGAGCGCTTTCGTGCTTTGGGGGGCACGTTAAGCCGTCGGTCCGGATTGTTTGTCTTAGGACACCAGACGTTAGGCTATGTCGAACCGGGCCCGTGAGCTAACTTATGGCCCAACTCCTATCTCTGAGAGGAAGGCTCGAGTCCCAGCAGTGGGAACAAAATGGGCTGATTATGAACATTTCCTAAATTACTTTTAGCAAATAATACCTTCTTAAAATAGGCACTGTTTGCGAAATATTGACTTATAGGTACATTGGCAGTCGCAACGTGCTGTACAAATTTGGCACCTCCCATATTGAGAGACATTAGTATAACCTGTGTCTAAAAATGATTTCGAGTAATTGGTAACCGAGCGAGAGCTGAGAAATTCTAGACGCCCTAGATCAAAGATCAACCCTAGAAAAAATGCTGTTTTAAAAACCATGCTTCAGTAGCCTTCAATTTTATTTCAGCATAAAATGTCTGCATGATCACGAAATGTTCTGTTCACAAACGTATTAGAGGACCTTACCAAGCCCGTGGGCTTGGATATAACTGCGTAAATGTAACGTAACGTGCACGTGAAACAGTACAAACTGTCATGTATCTAGGGCAACTGTGACACAGATAACTCATAGTCTGTACGCCGAAGACTTACATGTTGGCGCTTTCGATAGGAGTGCTTTTTTTGCAAAGTATTTGTGCTACGGCTTCTGGCATCAACATCAATAACGAATATATCACTCACATTCATTTTGCCTGTGATATAATTATGTTTTTTTGAAACTTGACGGCTCCGATACTTTATACGGTACAGATGCTCTGACACCAAAGCGCGATGTTTCAGGTTAGAGCTTGATTAAAATATTCGTAGCCGAATGGAAGATGCTGGTTCCTCTCGAGTCATAATAGGAGTGTGTCCATACCTCTCGCAACGAAAGGAATCCTAGTGAGAGTATATATAAGACTAAACGATATTAAAGATCACGGCTGGTAAGTTGAACTAAGCGCAGAACACATTTTCGGGTCTCAATCGAAGTGCAGTATGCGAGGCGGGGCGAGGAGCCGTGCGTAACCATACCAACGCGGTGACAAACAATCACACTCCGCCCCCCGCTGCCCGCGCACGCTCCGCGTGACCCTGGAGTACAATCGCGTAAAAAGATTTCAGTTTTTTGACAATTACATATCTGTCAAATGTGATCATTAAATTTAATTTCAAGAAAATGACTAGACCATAACCAACTTTAAGGAGACAGACGAGTGGAATAGTTGTTGACGTATATATAATTGTTTTTTAAGAGAAAACAACATAAATGATTATAATATAGCGTTAATATAATCGAACAAGCTTACGTCAAAAGAGACCACGTCATCGCTATTAAGACGGAAGAATGTATAACCCAGTTGGAGATTCTGATAGCAGTGATTCTGAATTGGATTCTTAAACTGACACAGAAGATAAAATCGCAACTCTTTGCCCAAGTTCTAGAATACCACTCAAAAATTATGTAGAAGGTGTTCTGCCCATAAATAATAGTGATTAAGATTAGTGTTCCTAATTTATAAATTGATCTATTTAATAATACCTAACGATTACTTCCCACAATACTTTGTTCGAGAAATACAATGATTTGAAAGGAAATCCTAGATTATTTTTAGAAAATTTGATATTTGGTTGCGTTGCATTTTTACCGACCGTAGAGCAACTACACTCCGCGCAGGTACAGTTTGGACAAATGTGATATTAGTCATCACATTTGTCCATAACTGTACCTGCGCGGATGACCACCATTTTGGTTCAACTTACGTGCCTAGAACTATAACTTTATTGTACTTAATTTATTTCTTATCCGGTATTTGCAAATGCATTAATCAGGATGTAGCCCACATTAAGAGGCCGATGTTTGATATAAAACATAAAATATATGTTGTACATTGTTTATAACTTACCCTACATGGTAAAAGTATTACAAAAATGGGTAAAAGTTAGGCAATTGGTATAAACAAATGATCAATGGATAAAATTGGCTATGCAATGAGATTATTGTACCTCCCAATTTATTTCTAATTCTGATTGTTTTAGAATGAGACTTAAATTGACAGATTTACTTTCAAGTATTTCATACTTAGGAAAGTGTTGAATCACCATTCACTAAACGGGTAAAGTGCACCATCATTACCATAGGAGGGCATGGTGTGGTTATTGTTGTGGAAGAATTGAAAAGTGCAGTACAATGCTCTGTGACTTCAGTAGTATTCAAACAGGTGTGTTCTAAAAAGGACATGGATAAGACGAAAATTATGTTCAATGTCTTACCGGTAGTTGGTTGAAGCGATAACGAAGATACTGACGGTTATGTCTAACTTGGACAAACTATCCAGTTAGCAAGGTCCAATTTCGACGAGGAGATCACCAGAAGAATCAAACTCGGAAGGGCATCGTTCGTGAAATGACGCGACATCTTCTCGTCCAATACCCCCAGAGCCTGAAGACAAAATACTTTATTCAATGTTTGTAGCCAGTGTTAACTTACGAGGTCTTTACTGTGACCTTTTTAAATAAGACTAAGAGTCATAATGTAAACTATTATGACATTTAAAGGGAGGCATATTTCACCATCAGCAGTGGGCGTGTTTCGGCTGATGATGAAGATGATAATGTTGACTTGACACTAATTTGATCATTGGCAATGTTCAGTAAACGTCGTGAATCTTTTTGTAGTAATAGTGCCCCTAGATATTGTTTGTGATTACATTTTCATAACCCTATTTGTAACATGGTCTTATATATGATGTTCGCAAGTTATTTTCCTCCATGACTCAAAGCAATTATATTTTCCTCATAATAATCAGTAACAATCCTACCCTTTCTACCAAAAAAGTACCTAAAGATTATGACTGGTGTGCGAATTAAGATCGATTAAAGTAGAGTAAGTAAGGTAGGTTAGACATTAGCGGCCTTACGTTTTAAACGCTGCTTAAATTTAAATGACGTTATTTAGTACTGCGCAAAGGAAATATGTTCTGCGCCGTACTAAGTGACGTTATTTAAATTTAAGCAAGCAGCGTTTATAAGTAAGACCGTTTATACATTAAGGTTCAATTAATATTTAGGACTAAAATAATGTAAACAAATTTAGTTAGTTATATAGTTTGGTACATTTTTTAATGGTTTATAGTTCTGAAACTCTGAATACAAGCTAGAAGAATTAGAATGTAGTTGTTTTGATTGTTCGAGTATTATTTCTTATGATGAAACTACTGAGTTTCGGCCTACATCTTCTGCCAATTAGTCTTATAAGCATGTGCTGCATACGTTTTTTATGAACCGACACTTTTTTATAGTAATTTTATGGAGGACTATGGTTTTTATTATACTAAGGCGAAGGAAAAAGAGGATGTTCATCCGTTCCCTCAGAACTTATAAACTACTTATCATAATTTAATAATTAGGTGTCGAAGTGTCGTGATCTTCCGCCAGTGCAGACTATAATAGAGTAAACAAAGTTAAGAACTCTAAAAATGATAATATTTGTAAAAACAAGTTGTCACTTGTGGCTTGAAATGCAGTTTTTAAGTCCCATAATATGTGCTTTTCACCTGCACCCCATACCCTTCAACCGGAACACAGTAATGCGAATATTGCTACTTAGCGGTAGTAATAAATATGGGGCAGTACTCCCGAACGAACTCTTCCACAAATAGTTCTACTGCTTCTGCACTGTGACTTGTCTGACTTGAATCTTTGAGAGTTTGCTGATGAAGCAGGGATATTAGGTCAACTGGATCAAATGACAGAAACCATCGTAGTTATTGAGTTATAACATTAGAATAACGTGTTAGGGTGACCTGTATCGACCCAAACTTTAATACGTCTGTTGATGAGCAAAGGTTTAATGACAATTTGATATCAAAATGGAAAGAGCCTAAGGCATCGAAAGCTGACTTTATAAAGCAGACCTTAATAATATGTAGCAAAATGTATTATTGTTATAATAAACCATAACATATTTAATTTATAATCTATTTTCTATAACTATATTACTAATAAGTAATATCCCCTATCATAGCTGTATTGAAGATAATTTATTCCTATTACAAAACTCATTTGCATTTAAGAACTTCTATTTATGTTTCCCTATGTTTAAAACATTACTGGTAACTTTTACACCCAGTTTCACAGGCACATATTATGGCAATAACTTCCGAAATTCTAAAGCCAGTGCAACAGGTTGATGAGAGTATTGCTCTGTATAGCAGTAGCTTTTCGGTTAGCTTACAGCAGCAGCATTATACATGTAAATCAATAATTCCTTCTGGCATCGAAAGACACGAGGAACCCGGAGTCGATATGAACTTGTAACTTGACTGCTCATGACCAAATCTGCTTGCTTGCACGGCAGTAGTAGATACTTTGACTCGAAGCAGTAGCATGAAAGCACTACTGTATCAAGGTTTGGAATACAATGTAGCAAATGAAAATACTGAGTTAATGAGAATCAAAAACCAATATCTGCAAGGGTTCCTTCATTAGTGGATGCTTACAACTTGAAACGCATCAACAGTCAAAACTTCGAGTTTATAGCCTCAGCGGTTTAGGATATGCGTTGATAAATCTCACATCACATGTAATTATATATGAATAATATATGCTACCAACTGCTCTAAATTTTGTCCTCGGGTTAACGCTATCCCTCGGGAACTACCATTGAATCGGAAAAAATGTATCTATGTTTCTGAATTAGCAATCATTCCAAATTTCAACTGAATCCGTTCACCCGTTCCAGTTAGAAAAAATAACACTCAGTCTATCTGTGTATGTTTTAGTTGGATGAAATTTTAGATCGTCCGAGGATGCACTTCTGTTTATAACTAAAGTATAATGAAAACGAGACAGCATCGACATAAAAATAGTTATTTTAGGAGAATTGAAACAAAATACGGCCGCGGCTAATATTGTTTTACGGTTAACAATACACTGAAATGAAAACCAATTTTTACGCTCGCTGAGCTCCCCAATACTTTACACTTGGCCGATTTTTGAATACTGACAAACTCTCTGTGTACTATATAAATAATGAATAATACTAATAAAACATCGAAGTAGAGATACTGTACCAACATCAAAGAACCTCCTTAAACATAGAGGGATACGGACTGCTTGTAACTCCAGTGCTACTGTTCCTTTGAGATATTTCGAAACAGAATTTCACTATCGGAAAATGTTCGAAGATATTACTTGTAGTTTTCTTCTATAAATGTTCTTGGAGAACGAAGTGAAGTGATCATCTTTGATATTTTCAAACTAGTTAAATATCTGAAAGTGTTCGGACCGAGTTCAAAGTTATACTTCTGTGCATAGGTATGGTAACATGGCCAAGTAATAGCTGTTATAACTGTTTCAATGTCATCAAGAAACATGTTTTATTGACAGTAGAAAAGTCATCAAATCGAGCTCTTCTTTCTAGTTTCTTGCTTCAAATTTAATGATAATGGCACAATGGTAGTAATGTGTTTTACGTCACTGCATCATCTAAACTTTTGGAAACAATATATCGACTATCTGTAAGCGCTTAGAGAAAGTTCTAACTTTATTTGTATTACTTAAGACACATATGTCGCGCTCACTTTTAGTTTATGCCATGTCATATTTGGCATCGCCTGCCATGTTTGCTACTACTAATTATGAGTACTAGGAACAGGCCAGGTTAAGTGTCGACGTAACATATTATTTTGTGACTCTGTACAGTACTCATAGGTAGGATGATCATATTATTATCTACTTTGTAAACGTCATTACTATACCATGAGCTCTCTCATTACGTTCTGTGATTTCGTGCTGAAAACCTTGTCCTTGTTTGCGTTGCGCATCGGCGTCGGCGGCCATTCACAGCAATTACACCGCTACTCACTCTACTATGATGAGATGATTATGCAACGATGCAACTTAATATCTCTGAATGAAACGCCACTACTCTTAGAACAATAGCAACTCCTAAACGTGTCCAGATCTCGGCGCTGCTTGGGATTGTTTGTAACGACCTCGGCAATAGCATGTATTTAATGGCGAGTTTTAAAGACGCGATCAAACGCTAGCGTGAGCGCCGATTTAAGTCACACGCAATATTTGCCCTCAGCCGCAATGTGACGAAACGCACTCGGTAGGCTTCACGGGACGCACCGCCTCTACCTACCTCGCTAACGAGCGATAACGATATCCAATCTTATACATTAAGACGAGACAAATTTACATTAGGATGAGTCGACCTTGATACATTTCCATGACTCACGAAAGAAATTCTAGGTTTAATATCGCTTAATCGTTAAACAATAAAAAAATAATCAGTAAACAAATCCATGTTAATCGGGAGTGTCGAGTGTAGTGCGCTTGCGGTGGGGTACTGAAGGAGGGTACTTACGGGAGAGTGCTTGGGTTGGCGGGTACGGGTTAGGGAGGATACGCCGGAGCGCAGCAAGCGCAGAAAACGAGCACGCGGAGCGAGCGAAGTAAGCGTGCGATGAGCACGACGCGCGGCGTGCACACGCAGCGGCCGAGAGCGCGCGACTGAGCACACTGAGTCGCGAGGCTCGCGGGGTGATAACCGCTGATAAGCGGCACGTCATCATCTTCGCGCGAGTACGCTAAAATGACGCTCACACGTTGTACCTGTAGCTCAATGTGTTTCTGTTTACGCCATAATCGTCAGGCGTCACGCGTTTCACGCATACAATATACAATAAATAGTATGGTAATATCAGAACGTAAGTGTGATTGTATTCACATTTTGTACACGTGAAATACATCGCCGTGTTACGCAGAACATATCATAGATATTGAAGTTTTCATGTATACTATTTCCTATTCTGTGCGCCGTACATATAGACAAAGTCACACATAAGACAAAAATTACATGGTTTTTTAATTCTCTAGTGTAGACTTCTTCTTACCTAAATAAATGTGTATTTGATGTAAACTAAACTAAATAAATTAAATTAAGAGTATTTACTTCTTAAAATCACAGTCTTAGATGTCACATAATCAATTATAATATTAGTCTGGTGTTAAGTCATCTGCATCTGTTTCATGCATGTGCATGCATACATGAAACAGATGCAGATGACTTAAGTAGAAAATACATTAAACTATCATTAATGTTTTTGATATCGTAGAAACAATCATGCATTCATAGCTAGATCGTTAAGAAAAGGAGTCATGCAGCATTTTAATCGCCGCGCCTCTGTGATGACAGCCGTCCTGCACGATGACCGCGGAAGCCTTGGTTACCTACCGCAGTAACATCGCCAAGTTTCACACAACACAACAATATTATTATTGTTATATATGTCACCAACAGGCATCGTCTATAATCTAATAATAAGCATTACCCATAAAAGCAATTACCAATAATACAGCAAAACAAGGCATCAAAAGTTAAGTACTAAACTCTTAAGTGTAACTTGAATCTATGTTATCTGAAAAACAAATAAATAGTTTTATTATTATTACAAGCAGAAAGGGATTACTCACAACTTACTCGGAGTAAATCAACAGGTCAAAAGACTGTCTATGGAATAAATATTTATATTTTTATTCTAACAGAACGATCAATACTAGTTAGCTGGAATCAATTCCAATTTCACTTTTGCGGTAGGTACTCGTACTTTTTCACAGGATTGTCTTCTGTTCTCTATTCATATGTGGAAGTTTACTCTTGTAATTGGTAGGTACTTCTACCGTGCCAAATATTTCACCTTCAAGCATAGTATGCAAAGTTTTTCATACATTTAAACTGTAGTCTATATAGTTAAAATGACACGGAAATAATAATTGAAATGGATTTGGTACTTACTATAGAAACATTAAAACACACTTTGCAATTTTAGAGCGAAAAATACACATCCATACCCACATAATGGTCAGGCAACAAGTTCTGACTAGGGTGGTCGGAAGACACGGGTTCGAATCTCGTCCGAGGATGTGTAATTTTTAATCTGAAATTGAAAAGTTTCATCTCGCTTGGCAGCAAAATTAAAAAAAAATATGATTTTTAAAGCACTAACCTGCAAAATTTTAATTATAATAGCTTAACATAAAGAATTGTAGATAACACATGTTAATTCTTGACATATGGTACCTTTTTAGTTTTGTATGAAACCATTCGACTCAGACTATTAATTTATCACAGCTCGTTCAGTCAATCTGAACTTGTTGAAGAGAACAACAGTTATCACAGCTCAATGCATTTCTGAGAATCACACTCATTGAAGGTTTGTCTTCAATGTCTCCATAAGAAGGAGAAGACATTGTTTACCTGAGTTGGATTCTTCACTTGACATTCTTAGTGCATTGGTCTAACTGGATAACAGGTTTGAAGATATTTATTCCCAATAAGACATTACAGTCACTTACTTGAGAACAGTGCTTAAACATAAATAAAAACTATACATTCGTCATTCCGTCTTATATATTTAACACTATACTAGGTACCCATCCGATGCATTAATTTACATAAAAGTTTATGATCTTTGATGACATTTTGAGCTAGTTAGGTCTTAAATGCATTAAATGAGTTAACACTTATAATTTTCTAGTGTATCTTGTTGTAGAGTTGTACTCCTTCAAATGTGAGCATTGCCGTAATTGGTTCGACATTTTGGTAGGACTAAGAGACTAGCACTTCGGTACGCTTGCTTATTCGTTTTAATAAAGTGAATTTCAAATATGAATAAACAGTTTTGTTCAGACATTTACGGATAAAGAGACAGACATAATACAAGCTGTGTGATACAAGCATCTATATCTTGGTAAGCACAATAGACCGCCACATCAGTAACCGCTAGTTCCGATAAATGGATATTTGTCATGTCTGTTCATTATGTTCCGGAGCTTACCCCAACGTTTTGCACTTTGCAAAATGTGCTACCCATGTTCAGGCTCAGTCACTAGTGCGGGAAAATCCCTAGGGCATAACCTGCAGAGAAGGACCTGAAACAATGCGACGCGTTCATGGATGGTGTTCATCAATTGTGAATTGTGTCTGACTAGTCTCCTAGTCATATACAATCCTAACGATCATATGCTTCAAGTTGTGGTTTTGATGGCGGAATAAAATCAAATGTAGCTGATGATTGATGTTGATTAATTTTACAGTATTTGTTATTATTTTCCAGTATGGTTGCGTAATAGTGATGTGCGGTGCTCCAGTTTAGATGAAGTTTACAAAATTATGAAAGGTTAGTTTTGTGTTTTCGTCGTCAAACACCTTAGAAAGTTTTAGTGATGTACCGCTTACTAGAACGTAACAAAACCAGGACAGGGAAATAATGAGACTGGGACGTGACTCTTGATTAAAAATCTCACTACACGTAACTATTACTGAGTTGTTATATAAATGTTTACATAAATAAGTTGCGGAATGGCAAATGTTCACACGTATGAGCCCACACATAAAGAAAAGAAATTTGTTTTTGTTTTATTTTTATATTGGTGCATCGAAGTGACTTCCTCGCCTGATAGAAAGCAGAGATGGAATCAAGAAGTGATGGCCATTAATGCAGCCGTTAGCTGCGTTAATCGCAACCCCTACGATGACCTGAGAGATGATTTTTTACGCCCCGCTTGAATGAACCAAGGTCATAGTTGCAAGGAAAAACGTAAACCAGCAGAGCATTTACTAATTTAGTTACACGACAGATGTCTAGTAGGAACTGTCAAACTTTTTGGTTCATGTTAAGAAAAAAAATAACAGTATATGGATGCAATGCTAGGCCGGAACGAGTAGTTTGGGATCGGAATGGTGGGAAAGAATAAGATTAAAGAGCACTTCTATCCTAATTATTGTACTGTAATATTTAGGATGTTAATGTTAGGAAGGTCTGTGAAGTCTAAGCAAGCAGTGAGTTATTTAGTGAATAAAATACACATTTGAACCTAAACGGTCAACCGATTATTGTTATTATAATTAAAACAATGGATAATTCTATGAAATTATTAAAATAATGTTGCAGGAATAATTACAACAATATTTGGGCGAGTGTTTTAAATCTAATTAATTAATGGATATTAAAACAATGTAGTAACTTAATATGTATAATAATATCCTATATATATGGACTATCGCTACTTAATCACTTGATTGTAAGCAATGATCAAAATTACTGTGCCCGGTAGACAACAAATACTTATACTTCTTCTATGAATACGAATACTCGAGGGAACTTAAAGGCTATTTTACCTTACAACATGATCTTAGCTCAAGTAATGAATGGATAAACGCAAACGAATAATGGAAATATAGTAGCGAGCTGACGTTGTAAAAGTATTGTAAATAAACGGGATGATATAAATAGAACCTTTGTATTTGAACGCGTGTCTTTGACCTGCCAAAATAAAATTATCTGTGAAGAGATCTGAACGCAAGTTATAATACCTATATCTTTAAGGCCTGTGTACGAATAAGTTATGTAAAGTTATTCGTATAGTAAACGTAATCAAACACGTCGTGCTAGTTGTACAAACTAAGAACTATCTGTGTCATCCTACTAATATTGTAAACGCGAAAGTTTGTATGTATGAATGTTTGTTACTCTTTCAAGCAAAAACTACTGAATGGATTTTAATGAACTTTTGTGTGTTAATAGATGAGGCGCTGGAATAGCATATACTTTTTCTTCATCATCCATCACCACGCGCGTGAAACCGTGGACCACAGCTAGTATTTAATAAATTATAACTTGTATTCAATTCTACAGTTTTACATCAATTATACTTATACGTTACACCATTAATGTAAATACATTAATGTAATAATTGTATTTACACTTATATTTATTGCCGTCCTAAATGTCACCAAAAATCTGATTATTTTTGACAATACATAATTATGGGGCTCTGTCATCGATCTATATCGAACACAGGTCACAGAAACACGGGACATATGAACAGGGGCGGGGCCTGTGTACCAGCAATATGCCCAAACACAGAACACAATGCTCGTAGCGGTTTGCATGTTTTGTATTATGTGACTGAACGCCGGTCGCGATATTAAATCTAAACAGTTTACAATGCTTGCTCTGTACTTCCGAATATTCAAACGTTATGTTTTAACACCGCAGTGGATAATGAACTAATTGAAGCTAACAGAATACGTTGAAGCGCGGAATACGGCTGCTGCTTGCAACACCAGGTTTTGTACTCAGCGCACGGATCGGCATCTCTTTTGATCTCTATGATATAGATGGGATCTGTTGTAAAATAAATGAAGGATTCCTACAGCGCAAACAGTTTGGTAGATTTTGATACATAGGTATTATCAAATGTCTTCAGCACCACTGGTAAAGAATGTATGAGTGTACACAACATAGCAAAAACCATGGTGGCATTTGCCCACCATAAAGCATTTTACAATGCATTCAGAAAATGCTTAATAGACTTAATCGAGTGTGATATCCAAACAAGGTTCTCCAAAATCGTTTTAAAAATTAATATTATCAAGTGTTATTCTTCTGTAGTATTCTAAAAGTAATACTTAATTATTATCTAAATTAAAGGTCATGGAGGAAGACATCTCTTTTCATTTTTATGTACGAATCAGTACCGTGTAAAGTAGACCAGCCGAGCTATCAGTACGTGTCTCAGTTGCAATCAAATTTTCATTAAAAAATAAATTGGCGGTTTTATGTTATTTTTGACAACTCCAGTAAATAGAAATGTTAGTAAGTTGCTGACTGTGGTTAACAATAGTGACATAAACGCGCCATTTTTGAGATACCAATCGACGTTTGATTGCAACTGAGATAAGTGATTGTCTTGCGGTACGGTGTATCGTCATGCTGGCTTTATAAAATCATCGATCAAATGATGATGATGATGGTTAGGCTCGTTCCTGTTGCTGCTGGCATACTTGCGTGCCTCTGAAAGAGATGAGTATTATGAGTATGGAATGTCAGAAGGCCTTATGCGGGTCAGTCTAAAGGCTTAACCTTCTCTTCTTCCGAAACATTGTATTGCCCTTTTAAAACACCGCTAGCTGTGTCCTGCTCAATCTTATCAACTGTCATCCATTGTCGGTGAAATTACAAGCACGTGAGATTGAACAACATAATATCTCAGGGCGATGTGCGCAGTGGAGTTCGTCACTTATGACAAACAATAAAAAAAACAAAAATCAATAATTTTTTATAGCTATTTGTGAAAATCTTAAATATTAGTGTCTGTCTACTAATCCTTTCTGGTTTCTAAGTTTTATTTTGAGGAAAAGCTTAAACCTAAAAGCCTAGGCCGGCCCCCCGCTAGGTGGACCGACGACCTCATAAAAACCGCGGGGAATCGCTGGATGCAGGAAGCGAGTAGCCGGTCCAAGTGGCGTTCTATGGGGGAGGCCTATGTTCAGCAGTGGACGTCTTCCGGCTGATAATGATGATGATGATGAAAAGCCTAAATATGATTCGTTTCCAATCCATCTATACTCATCTATACTAATACGAGTATTATGAACAGGAAAGATTTTGTATGTAAGTATGTTTGTAACGAATCGGCGCAAAAAGTACTAGACCAATTTCAAAAATTCTTTCACCATTGGAAAGCTACATTCACCCTAGTAACATAGCCTGAGTAATATAAGATTCAACATCATCATCATCATCCATCGCCGCGCGGCTGAAACCGCGGAGAGCAGCTAGTATTAAATAAGATGATAGGGCACAAAATAAGGCATTGACCTTAAATCTTTAACTGACTTTTAAAACTCTATCAAAGCGTCCGTATGAAGTAAAGGTTAATAATTAAACACCGAAAATCAATAGTCCATATTAATACGAACTTTCCCCGAAGCAAATAAAAAGTACCGTTAGCGAGATAGACGAAGATCTCGACGCACTTAAGCCACTCAATTACACTTTAAGTGCCCACTTGAACGGTGAAAATGGTGAAATTGTATTTAATCGAATACAGTGAACGAGTGCTCTTTTCAGAGATAAAGAACAGCAGATATAAGTAGAAAAAGATCAAGTGGAGTCTACTGGACCAACGTTATGTTTCTTTACGCAATAGGTACATATAATTCTATTAAATTTCAAATGTGTCTCTATCTCGATTTTGGGAGCGTGTGTGTCTGTGAAGATGTGTTTGGTAGAGTGTGCATGAACACACTGTTTTAGACTTTTGCGGTTTTGAACTAAAATATAATTAGAACTTACAGGATGTAACCCACAATTAGCAAGGTTTTGGAGTTCCCGATACGAGTAATTCAGCTCAGTTACATGCACCATGTTCTCGGGTAGACTAGTAGAGTACTACTATTAAATTAAATTAAATTACTAAAATAAAAAAATTAAATTAAATTACTACTACTACTACAGTCTTAGTCTACCCGTGAACTTGGTGCATGTAACTGCGAACTCCAAAACCTTCCTCATCGTGGTGTACATCCTGTGAGTAAGCTCATTATGTTCCCACTGCTGGGACTCGAGCTTTTCTCTCAGAGAGAGGAGTTAGGACCTAATCCACCACGCGGGCCCAGCGCGGCTTGGTGGATAAGTTAGTGGTCAACCCATGTCGACATTTTCAGGCTGCCCGATGGCCTTCGACATAGCGTAAGACTGTTGTCCTAAGACAAACAACCGGGACCGACGGCTTAATGTGCTCTCCGGAGCACGGAAGCGCTCAGTTGAACCCATTCAAGTCCTGACCGCAGCAAGTGTTGCTTAACTTGTTGATCGGTTAAAATCGCCAAGTCGAGCTCCGCTACGAGCGCTTCTTATGTATATAATGTATATATATTGTATATTGTTAGTGCGTATATATAACGCACTAACAAATCGGCATTGATCGTCAGGAATTCCACAGAAGATAAAGTGTCTTCGAGTGTTTGCCTGGCTGGTTACCGTCGAGATTGTATGTGTCGCCAAACACTTAATAATTTGTTACGCCTGGTCTGTAATGCGAGACCTAGTGTTCTACTATATGAATAATTTTGTACTATAGTTTTACGAGAGTCGATGCAAATGTCAAATTAAAATAGGTACAGATGAAAAAGGTAACATTTTTATTCACGCAATACAGCGTATGCCATAGGTTTATCTTGGAAGAAAATACAAAATAAACTTTAAATTATTTTAAAAAATACACACTTCACATTTTTTATATTGTATAGTCTAGTCTATCTGACCGCCTATCGTGATAAGCAAGACCGTGGTCTTACTGCATCAATTTTAAGGTACGGCATAATTTTCTGGGGTAACAAAATCAATTAAAAGTATTTAAAGCGCAGAAACGCGTTGTTACGGTCTACAACAAATCGACACTTGACACATAATTTATCAAAAATAAAGTTTTAACACTTCCGTCACTATATATATTAGAAGTAGCAGTTTTAAAGCTAACCTGCAAATGTTCTCAGGTTTAAATATAAGTTTTTACACTATCATGGTAACTATTTTAAACACATTCAAATTATCAAGAGGTTTCAATTATCGGAAACTCATAGAATACATGGTAATTATGGTAATACATGGTATTATCATGGTAATTATATTATACATGGTAATTATCCCGTTGATAATTTGAATACCTCTTATGTTCTCAGGTTTGTCCGACACAGTCCAAAGAAATAGACGAGACGCTAAAAGATTAAGACTGAACTCCGCGAGAAAAACTATTTTACGGAAGAGCATTTTTTGCACTAGATCTGTTATTTATAATAAGCTCCCGCAAAGCCTAAGATACCTCAGCTTTAGTCTATAAGAACACATTATTGACTAAATGTTATTATAGTTTAAATTATTTTTTAATTGATAAGCAATTTGAAGTACTTTAAGTTTAGTAATTTTTTCTTTAATGTGTATACTCGTATAACATATCAAGAATGATGAATCATCTCTGAACATATTCAATATCCATAGTTGTATAATTTAACTTATTTTAATTGAACTGGATAACACGTTATCCTTTTTTATTCGTCATGCCAAAAAGGCATATCGAAAATATTAAGATAGTCGAAGAAATTAACAATAAAATATATACATTTATTATATTATATTATATATTAAAAAACAAAGGTAGTAGATACCTATTACCTTTGTTTTTTACTTATACATATATACTGACTAAAAGGTAATAAATTCTACATTAATTATACGTACATACATAGCATATATATACGAGTACTTACATATTATACTACATGCATTTTCTTTACGTTATGGTTCAGAGGTATGTGGTAGTTGAGTAGGTCATACTGCCAAAAGTAGCCCCAGGTCGCACTAAGACTAAACTTGTATCGCAGGATATAGGCGTCCCCACGCGGCAAGAACCGAAGTGCGCATAGTATCTTTGTAGCCTTTCTAATCTTATAGACAGCTGTATGGTAATTTATTTAAATATAGATTTTTATATTTTTCCTTCAAATAAGACGCCTTTATTAGGTTCTATAAACACTTATTTAAAGTTACACAGATATAATTAAACTATACATAATAAAATACAAAAGCTGTGATACGATAAATGAAGTCGAATCTTTGCTCCTTGTTTTCTCGCAGCAACATATTCAAACTTACTACACAGCTGATGAGTATGATCTCCATTTCGTTCCATAATTATTTGCAATGTCATTTAATGTATTAACTGCGTAGTTATATTAAGATCCACCTGCACTGATAGATTATAAACATACTTATGCAAGTAAATGTTATCTGTATCCATTGTAAAGAATCAAAGCAACTATATACTTATAGTATCATACTAGCTGGTGCCCGCGACCTCGTCCGCGCCAGGATTAGTACTTCGTGTAGCTTATTATCTTCTCCAAAGTCATATCTATCTTTATACAAAAATGTCATAAAATATTAACATGGTCATATGAGTAAAATACAAATGAGTAAAATAAAATACAGTACCTGCGTACATAGAAATATAAAATTACCTAATCACTATGGAAAAAACTGTCATTACATTTCATCACCCCTTGACGGTCGCCGAGCAAGTCTAGTGTTTTTTTTTTTTCTATTTTCTTCTTTTTTTTTTTTTTACCTTTCAAAATGATAGCGTGCTTTTGATTAAGCTGCTCGTATCATAAACTAACACAAACTTTGACAAAACTGTCATTACGGCCTTGGTATTTTGTCTATGCTGTGCCCAAAAATATTATACTTTTTCGCCCGCGTGGTTATAGATGATAATGATGATGAAAAATATCATAATTAATTAATCCAGCGCCTCATCTACCGCCATACCATATTTCATGAAAATTGGCCCCGCCGTTTGAACGTGAAAGAGTAACAAACATACATACATCCATACATCCATAGATCCATACTCACAAACTATCCCGTTTATAATATATGTAGAATTAGTGCAACTTGCATAAAACTTGCAACGCAACTAGCCTTGAAAAAATTTTTTTAAAGGAACTGATATTTTACTACACAAGAA
Source organism: Selenia dentaria (assembly GCA_917880725.1). Lineage (NCBI taxonomy): Eukaryota > Metazoa > Arthropoda > Insecta > Lepidoptera > Geometridae > Selenia > Selenia dentaria. The sequence continues at coordinate 6,182,880 of OU862876.1, read as the reverse complement.
ATCTGAGTACAGCCATAAGAAATTAAAAAATTCAAACTTGGATTGTTACATTTTATGTACACCAACTTCCAAAAACGAGTAGGTACTCAATTCGACTGTTTTTTTTTAATGTTTGTTACCACATAACAAAAGACTGGGTGAACCGATTTTCAATATTCTTTTTTTGTTTGAAAGCTGTTGCTTCTCGTGTGGTCCCATGTAATTTTTATCAAAGTCGGTTTAGTAGTTTTTGAGTTACACTCCAATAACTAACTGTTACCAAAGTAATAGTATGATATTACTTTGGTAATTTTTTAATTGGTCGGTATAAAATTTTACAAATTGCACTGTAAGGAAGAAAATGTACCATGTTCGTACGAGTAAAACAGCCTGCGTTGGAATGGCGGGGAAAAACATAGCAGTAGTTCATTGGTTTTCTTAATATGTAGTTTTGTTTGTTTTGACATAATAATAGAGGTGGATTATTGACCGTTGAGTGTTCATCTTATTGCACAAGTATAAGAAAAGTGTACAAATGATACGTGGATTTTGTGTTTTTTCCACCTTAGAAAGTTTTAGTAATAAATCCACTGCTTAGCAAGAACGTGACGAATGGTGGCTTAATGACAAATCACATATTTATGACTTTTCCCTGACTATTTGAATATAAGAAGTCGGTACCATCAATTTTGTCAGTATTTTATTACTGACAAAATTGATGGTACCGACTTCTACAAGTTATTTCACACTTATTAACTGACATTTGGTGTTGAAGTTGGATCCATTTTTGGCAAAATAAAAGATTTCACCATTTTAAGTGACCTTTGCTACTTACGGGATCGATTGTCATTCACCGTCAACGATGATATCATTAAAATACGCGTGACACTTTACTGATATTAGAGCAAAAACTATTATTGAATTTGATGAAATTTATATGGGACTACCTTCGGAAGTCTACTCTATCAAACAAAAAAGGAATTTTGAGGATCGGTCCACAAATGGGGGAGAAATCGGTGAATACACAAAAAATACACAATCGAACATACAACCTCCTCAAAAGTCGGTTAAAATCACACTCGGTGTAAATATAAATGTATATATTGTTTATCTTTGGTTAGAACTAGGTTTAGCATCATCACTCTGGCTAGAAGTAATAGTTCACGCGGAACATCTAGCTAGACCATAGTCAGAGTCAACATCAAGTAGCAAAGATAGGTGCTACGACGTGCGAAGCGAGGTCGAAGTTTAGGTTCAATAGTGACCACAAACGCCAGAGTCAGACTAAACCTAGATATCCTCTCCTTCTTGCGTCGTATTCCTCAGTGATGAGGGTCGTGACCTCCCTTCGGAATCACCTTCGGTCTTATGATTGTTCTCCATCTGTTTCTGTTTCTGGCGGCTTGGAGCGCGAGCGCGGTGCGGATCTGGTCGGACCAACGTATTGGGCTGCGACCACGAGGCCTTTTCCCGTCTACTTTTCCGGTCACAATGAGTTTCTCAAGGTTGCCACTGTCTTTCCTAACCTAAACCTAGATATAACCGAATATAATTAGTATAGATCTAAATTTGACTTGGCTTTTAGCCGCAACATATACGTAATACAAGCAGGGGTGGCAAATTTACAATACGAAAGCAATTATTATAAAAAATATAAATTTTGTGTGAGAGATTTTTTAAGAATGTGTTTGTAACTATTACAGTTATCTGTGCTTGAAATACATTCTTGTTCTTATATCAGAGCTCACGTTACGTTGGATGTTCGTACAAATTAGCACCTTCGGGTACACGAGAAAACCTCGCGTGACACACAATGCCCGTAATAAAAATATGACGGTCTCAGGCTATTTATGTACGTCTACTTCGGTATTTACTTTGAACAACGTGGGCTAGATATAAAGAGGCCAATACTGCAGGGCTATAATGTATCTCAGTTACTAACATATGTTCATTGAAATCGAACAAAATGGCGACTCTATTTCATTTTTGGCAGCTTCAGTCATCAGTTTACTAACATTTTTACTTACTAGAGTTGTCAAAACTGACATAGAGCAGCCATTTATTGCGATTTCAATCAACAAAGTCAAAGTAAAATCATTTATTCAATTTAGGCATCAAAGACGCACTTATGAACGTCAACTTTTCATTATAATGTACTTTTAATGACTCTACCGCCGCGTTCCAATAGCCCACCGAGAAGAAGCGGCAAGAAACTCGGGGCCATTCTTTTTATATGGATGTTTACAATGTTTCTACTTAAGTACTACAGATATTACATTTTATGGGTGGCAGAGTGACAGCTTGGCAGAAGTGGAGTATTCCAAGCATCTTTATCTTCATCATCTTTATCATTATATAATGTCGAACTTTATAGTAAGCTTTTTTTATTAAAACGTTTTTTACAGTCAACTTGAATTTGCCCTCTGTGAGCTCAGTTATGTGTTTTGGGATTTTATTGTAAAAACGCACACAATTGCCTAGGAATGACTTATTAGTCTTCGCAAGTCTAAAACTAGGTACAGCTATCCTATTTGTATTTATTAGCAACTGAGATACATGATAGCCCTACTAATTGGGATTGAAATATTATGTGATTCTAGCTAAAGCTGTATTATTTAGTAGAATAATAGTTTCCGCAGCGTACGCGATATAAAGATTTTTCGACGTTACTATTGGATATTATAAAATGAATAAGTAGGTGTTTTGCCATTACTGTAATAGTAAGATATGTGGTATTATGGACTTTTTTGTAGATATTGATGTCTTTTATAAATCTGTAGTACATCGTTTTGATCTATTGTCAATTGTTTCGGCAGCGTACGCGATATAAGGATGTTTTTTTCGTCTTTTATCACACTTTGGATTACATGATAGAAGCATTCATACCCTGCCTTTTTTGAAAATATTGTAACGGGTGGAATTTTGTATTCCCACCTGAAGAGAAAGTACTCCTAATACTGTATATAGAAAATTCTATATATTTATATTAATATTTATATGTCTAGCCTTTGACAGTGATACTTAGTGCCTTACTCAGTGATAAGGTAGATACCTTTTTAAAGACTAAAAAAATTTTAAAATCAGTCCAGTAGTTATAATAAATAAAAATAAATATAAAAAACCGTCTTTTTAATAAATGTATATTATAATAAGCAAAGTATAAAATTTTGAGCAACTTTTATAAAGCAGTAAAAACCTTTTTTTGTTTTTAGGAGATTATTATTCTAAAATATTTTAAAATTAAACTTCATATAATTAACTAGCTATTTTTGTTTAAAACTACAAATTATAAACACTTGTAATAAGCTTCAAGAATAAATTTTAGTTTTAAATTACGTCACAACATGTAATGTCTAGAGTTAAAAAAAAAAGTCTATAAATTTTGCTAAAAATACTTACACACTTATCACTACAAATAGAATAAGCTGATTTTGTCCTCAACCTTCTGGACACCAAATTATTTATCGGTTTAATTTTAACATCAAAAGGCTGTCTACGCAGATAACAAAGAGTTTATGAATGAAACTTTGGCCGTTAGTTCTATGTTCTCTCTTCTCTGAACGATACTTAAATAAAAGAAGGCTTATAAGTATCGAACAGAACGTTGGCTATTCAATAATAGCTATTTAAGTAGGTTTAAATTTTTATTTGTAATATTTTATATACTGTTTAAGTCTATTTTAAAGCTCATCTCTTATTTTTTTTATCTCTATACTAGGAACACCAACCTAAGACTTCTTCAAAAAGAGGTCATCGTGTTGAGTACCGCATCAATGACAATGTATTTTTACTGCGTTTTGATTTTAAACATACTACGCATACTACTAGGCAACGGAAAAATCTACAATGACCATTTGTTAGTGCAGTTTACCGTGCTTATTGAAAAGGTTTGTTGACCAACTTACAGCTTCTTATCCCAAGTACCAAGCTTTATTGAAAATGTGTTTACAGAGCCGGCACTACTACAATTATTACGAAGCCCGTCGATGCCATCTGTTCCTTCTGAGTATTAACACCATAAACATTATTAAGGCTGACTTGCACGACATACGCTAAATCATTAAATATATTGAAACGTCAATCTGCCTCTATCAGCTCCTCTGCCGTGCGATTCTCTAAGAGTCAACATCGTTGCGTCTTTGACAACATACAACCCGATCACAATATCTGTGCACCTGATCTCGTGACGTCATATCGGCGATCTGGGTACGGTGTGAAAAAAAGTTTTTTCGAGAAATGTGGAGGTAAAAAAGAAATTACTAACCGTTTCAAATCAATTTATTATTGATGAAGGGTTCGTTATTAAAAAAAAAATGGTGATTACAAAAACATTTATTATTAAACTCAGTCACTATAAATTATTGACTCTATGCCTGACATTGTATCTTCCTCACTCTCACTTTCTGAACTCTCCGAACTGTCTTCCCCTAGTGATATTAAAAGTTGTGTGATGTTGTCATCTGCTAGATGATCCTTTTCCCAGTATTCTTCAAAAAACTTGAGCACTTTCAAGATTAAATTTCTTGATTTGCTGTGTATTGTTTTTCCCATGACTTCAGTTTAACAGCTACAAAAATTTTAATAACAACCAAACCAGTCCAAATTAAACAGTAAACAGTCTAAACTTAACAATAAATATTAAAATAACAAAACAACAACAAAGCGAAAATATCAAAATCATCGGGACGTGTATCGGCAACGAAGATGCTAACCGTACTGTCGCACCGGGGAGTGCACGGAGAGGTGACAGGGGAAGCGGGAGAGGCGCCGCATTCCAGCGAGGTGCACAGATATTCTGACCGGGTTGTACGTGAAACAAATGAAGATATGACAGGAAACGTTGGAAAAACAACCTTATGTACAAGGGCGATATCTCATAAAGTATTTGACATCGGTGAGCTCGTTGACGAATCATTACAGAATCGCACGGCAGCTCTCAAACAAATGACATTTCAGTCTTGTGACACTTGAGACCACTGTACTATAGGCCGAGTACGAATAAAATCATATCGTTCACATATTCAGTAACTATGGATTATCTGTGCCACTATTGTACTAGATAAATGATAGTTTGTATTAAATACGTTAACGATGCGATAACATTACACTGAAACAGATTTTGGTTTGCTCTGTAGAAGTTCTAAGGTAATTCGAATAGTTAAATGTCTAATGCGCATAAGTGTAGCTTTGCGAATATATAAATAGTAAAACTTCAAACGTAAGCGAGACAAGTTACAAAGCAGTTTATTATATATCAAAACCCGAGACTTAAGACGGGGTCCAACCCCAATTTTAAAATAATTTACGATGGTTTAAAATCGCTTGTTAGATTGGACGATGTAATGCGAAAATGCGTTAATTTTGTACGTTTTCTTTATATTTTTCGATATATACTAACACAATCGAAAAAACTGCTGGTTATTACTTTAGTATTATACGTTGGCTAAGTATTACTTTAAAATAATATAGTGTTATCGCTGAAAATTCTGAGAGTTTGGACGTGAAAGTTTATTTTTGTGAACCTATTCAGGATTTTTTTCTGCTGAAAGAGAGTTATATTTATGAACTCTATTCGGTTATTACTCTTTTCCTGTTCCTTTTCTAACCTTTGTATTTTTTTCATAGTATACTATCGATCTGTTTCGTTACACTAGGTGTTTAAAAATTCAGCTTTTTCTTTATTCCGGGTACGAGCGCGCCTAAGTTCAATCTAGATATACGGAAAACGTTTATTATTGAAAAGGCGATAATATATGAAAACCTTCACGTCACCACCTGTTTCCTGGCTCACCATCTTACATATCTACAAAGACCTTTCTCATACCTCACACTTACCGTATATTTTTCAATATAATATAAGGTACGGTAGTTACACCAAGTATAATTTAAGCTTGTAGCTTTTTTTTTGTGTTATATATACATATTATACTGCTTCACAGTTTAAGATAATCATTCGTTTGTTCTGATTTGCTTGGCCGACAGGTAGTGGTCTTTACGGACACATGAACGGCGACTGTTAGAACGCGTTTCAATAGCTTTTGTTTGAAAGCGGACAGATAAGTACGTTTAACTGCTAAACTTATATTTCAGGAATATTTTCTAAAACCGCATATGTGTGAGAATGAACCCACCATAAATAAATTATCGAAAAACATGTTTTATCAAAAAATAGAACCGACTTTTACACTAAAAAGTGTGAAATAACTTGTTGAAGTCGGTACCATGATAGTCCGAAAGTAGTTATCAATATTTTCTACGTCTAAATAAGGCATGTAAAAAGCAAAACCATTTTGTTGCACGATGTCTGGAATGTCAATTAAGTCCACTACATACTGTTTCTAACCTATAATTGTGTACACTTTGACTTTTTCTTTGATCAATGTGTGTTACCAGTGATGACTTATGGCACTGAAACGTGATCTCTTACTATGGACCTCATAGGTAAGCTCAAAGTCGCACAACAAGCTATGGAGAGGGCTATGCTCGGGGTTTCTCTACGTGATCGAATCAGAAATGAGGAGATCCGTAGCCGAACAAAAGTCACCGACATAGCCCAGAAGATTAGCCAGTTGAAGTGGCAGTGGGCACATAGCACGTAAAACTGATGGCCGATGGGTTGGGAAGGTTCTGGAGTGGAGACCACGGACAGGCAAGCGCAGCGTAGGTCGGACACCGACACGGTGGACTGACGAGCTGATAAAAGTAGCAGGACGACGTAGGATGCAGATCGGTCCTATTGGAAGTTTGTGGGGAGGCATATGTTCAGCAGTGGACGTCCTACGGCTAAGATGATGATGATGATGATGACAATTTGCGTACACTCGTTCACTGCAAACCATAACGGTGTTATCCTGTTATTTGTAGCAATTCGCTTATTCAGCACACTAAAGGAAATTAGCGAACTAAAATCTATTTATAGTAAGTTATCGTTCTTATTTTGTTCATTCTAATAGCGAACGGCAGTCCTTTGTCATGTCATTTGATATAATGTTCAATTGTGGGTATGAATAATCAACATCAGAGTTCTATTATATCTATTATCACAATATTGTGCGCATGGTACCGACTTCGACAAGTTATTTTACACTTTTTAGTGTAGAAGTCGATTCTATTTTTGATAATTTTTTAACCCTTTTTAGTGACCTTACTTATGGGGTAAACCGTCAATGATGATATCATCAAGATGAATCAACACTTTTCAGTTTTTAAAGTGTAACTCAAAATCTGCTTGACCGACTTTGATAAAATTATATGGGACTACAACGGAAGTATACTCTATCAAACAAAAAAAAGTCATCATCATCAAAAGTCAATCATCAAAATCGGTTCATAAACGACGAAGTTATCCGCGAAAACATATTAAAAAATATATATGTATATATATATATATATGGTCGAATTGAGAGCTACTCCTTGTTTTGAAGTCGGTTAAAAAGCCGTTTCAATTAGTTTAATTTCGATATAACCCTAAACAGCTAAAACTTAGTAATAATTACATACATTATGATATTCATCGCTTTCGCCGATCAGCATTTTTACTACGATTTCTATTATTTTTTTCTATTATACCTTTAAAGTAATAATAAATCGTTCAAATTGAACAAAAACACGTTTTGTAAATGCGTGCAAGTAAAAATATTAACCAGCAACAGTGAACAATATGGCAAAATTGAATGAAAATAAAACAAAGAGTTTGTTGACGGGCATTTAATATTTTACATCAGTCTGGCGGCTTGCAGTTGAAAAGAACAATTAAAAACAGCAGTGTTACGCCGGTTCGACGTTTCGATTAAGGCTCAACAAGGGCTTTGTCTGAAAAAAAAATACGCTCTTCACCCTTATCAAATTGATGAACTTGTAACTAATGCTTAGTTACTATTTTGTACAGATTTATAACATATAAGCCTTTTGAAGCAATTATAGCTTACGGGCAATAATTATCTACCGCCAATTAGATAGTTGCCAGGTTGAGCCCTACCCCGACCTTGAGCTTTTAAGTAAGATAACACAATATAATAGGGTAGATTGTATTGTGTTCTATTGTTATAATTGATGTTAACATTATGAACAAATACACAGCAGATTGGCTGGCAATTTCTAGTGTATATCACCATGACCATGGACCTTGCACAATAAATTGTGTAAGTGTAACGTAATCGTATCGTTGATAAACCTTTAGTTATCTGCGCCACAGTTGTACTAGATTGGGTGATTAAATTTTAAATATACCACAGCACTATACAGGCACTGACATAGCGACACCAGTTGTAAAGATTCCGACTTATAGATTCAACAATTAGACCCTGGGATTGCATTAAATTCAACTCAGTAGAAAACAAGAAGCTGGCAAATGCACATGTCGTGCGACGCCATATTCCTCAACGGGGTTGAGTTGAGATGAAAAAAAAACTCAGTAAAAAACAAGAGTACCGACATAAAAATAAATACACAGTGGAAAATAATATACGCCCCTCTGTCTTTCAGGCGCGTGGCCAGCGTTGCTTACTATTAAGGCGCGCTCGTATCCTGATAACAGTAAAAAGCAGAATTTTTAAACACCTAGTGCAACAAAACAGATCGATAGTATATTATGAAAAAAAAATACAAAGGGTAGAAAAGGAATAGGAAAAGAGTAATAACCGAATAGAACTCATAAATATAACTCTCTTTCAGTAGAAAAAAATCTTGAATAGGTCCACAAAAATAAACTTTCACATCCAATCTGAGAATTTTCAGCGATATCACATTTATTTTTAGGTAATACTTAGCCAACGTATAGTACTAAAGTAATAACCAGCAGTTTTTTCAATTGTGTTAGTATATATCGAAAAATATAAAGAAAACGTACAAAATTAACGCATTTTCGCATTACATCGTCCAATCTAAGAAGCGATTTTCAACCTTACATAAAGCATCGTAAATTATTTTAAAATTGGGGTTGGACTGCATTAAATATTGTTTACTCTTAAAGATAACACTGATATAAAAAAAAAATAACTTTTAAACTATTACTTTATTTTAGTTTTACAACATCACACAAATAAGAATACATGAAATGACACCCACCTGAAAACACTGTAATAAATAATAAATACTGTAGACACTCATAATTCGGTATGTAAAGTTTTTTTTGGTATTTTTTTAATATTTTTATTTCGTAGATTAGGTCATTATAAGAAACTAATTTCAATATTTTTGTTTTATATTCAGTAGTTATTTTATAATATTTTTTTGAAAATTTGAATCCTATGACGTCACTTTTTTGCACAAATATGTAGTTGCGTTGAGGAGCCAAGAAAAGCACGCGAGTAAAAAAAAAGAAACTAGAACACTTGACAGTGACACCTACTAATTCGTAAGTCTCTATTCAATCAAAACAAAAGTGCAAAAAAGTGACGTCATTTAGAGGTCAATGAAAGTCGAATTATTTCATCGTTTTTTGTTAAAATAAATGGCATCTTATCGTTTTAAAAGGTCAGAGTAGAAAAATAAGGGTTTGTAACATAAAATCTCGAAATGGTTTCGGAATTGGCATAGGTTAATTTTTTTTAGCATACCGAATTGACAATGTTATAGCATTATTTTACTTTATTTTAGAGCTTGTTCTATTTTCATTGGACATTGTTCCAAGTTAATATTGTTCCAATGTTCCAATTGTTCCATTTTAGATTGAAACAAAGAAACCTAGTGTCAAAAATCACGTCAAAGTACGCGAATTGAGTGAAATATTTGATACTACGTCATCAAAACGTCTATCATAAACCATTATTATTTTAAGTTTGCTAAATTGACGTGGTGGTACCAAATTTAATGGTAAGGTTGAAAACATGACTGCTTTAAGAGGTGGGAGTAGTGCCCCAGGTAAGTTAACAATAAACTCGAAATTATGTGGAAATCTTAAAAACATGTCTCATAAGAGAACGTGGTATACTCATGCATCAGCATACCATCGGCATAACTTTGAAGGAGGCGGCGTATGCATACTAGGTACTAAAGAGCGACCTGAAATACTCCGAACGAAAGGACATTGTTGAAATACCTGTAGAATTAATTACGGAAAAATGTTCTGTCGATATACCTGGTCTAAATCTATTATTAAGGAAATGTATATATTAAAGCGCTGAATGCCCTTACCAACCTTACTTATATTTTTTTGCTTTTTGTGTTATAAGACCGGTACACGATATGCACAAAAATGCTATAATCATTTTATTACATTTCTATCTCTATATATCTACTCTATCCGACCCATATATATACAACCAACAATATATATACACTCTATATACAACCGTAACGCGGTTGTTTTCAAAACATGATTTATGCTTTTTGTACTGACTTCCAAAAAAAGGAGGAGGTACTCAATTCGACTGTATTTTTATAAGCTATTGCATAGCTTCTTTTGCGGGCCTTGAGCGTGGAGACCGAATCCAGAAATTCCGTAACGAAAATAACCTAACGCCCCCCACTCCGACTCCATCTATCGATGAATAGCAGAACTTTTAATGACTCTTTGAAATATCACGCTTGTCTCTTTAGTTCAGCAACTCGCCTCTAGATGGCATTGGTTAAATAATTATAATTGCATAAGTTGATAAAAACAGCTAAAACAGCTTTACCGCGGCAGTCTCCGAGTGCCACACGTCTTTTTTTCTTTTATATTTGTTACCTCATAACTTTCGACTGGGTAAACCGATTCTCAAAATTATTTTTAGTTTGAATGCTGGTGCTTCCCGAGTGGTCCCATTTTATCAAATTCTGTCCAGTAGTTTTTGAGATACACTCCAATAACTGAATAGAATGGAAGTCGGTATTAATTTTTTCAAATTGTACTTGTTCAAATTGTACTTGTTTATAATATGATTAACATCTGCCCACGACTTCGATCGCGTAGTAGACTCGGCCTTCTGCCTCGCCATAACGTCCATCGTTGCTTAACTTTTATTTCATAAAAACCTTCTCCTGACAATAGTTAACACAACACTAAAATAATTAACGAAATTGCTCCATCCGTTCTCAAATTATAGCGTGACCAGGAGATATAGGGGATAATTTTTATATATTTAGATAGAAGATACATATAGTACCTACACAGCAATTTTAGAAAGATTAGAGAATAGATTAGAGAAAAATACACAACCTAGGACGGGATTCATACACGCGTCTTCTGACAATCCGTGTCAGATGTCACCACACCATCGAGGCTGGCCGTCCGAGCATCGAATTTAATATAACTATTTATTTACTGCAGTATGAGGGCAGAGTGACATCTGTTGAATAGTTTAACAAGCTTTATCCAACCCAAGGAAGATTTTTTATAAATACTTTACTTTCGTATTTATGACGCAACCCTTCGTACTTGTTATTATATGACCTTAAAGCACTAACTAGATAAATAAGGCAGATGTGTAATTATACGTTCAACTTTTCTTTCTGTTTTATGCATTTTGAGGTGTCAGGTATGGATCGAAAAATGTACGTAATGAAAATCTAATATAAAAAATGAACCCCTATTTTTCCGTTACGCTATAACTTGAGAACGGCTTTACCGATTTCATTCATCGTTTCTACCGACTTCCAAAAAAGAGGAAGTACTCAAGTCGAGTGTTTTTTTTAATTTTATAATGTTTGTTATCTCATAACTTTCGACTGGGTGAACCTATTTCCGAAATTCTTTTTTAGCTTGAAAGCTTTGCGTTTCCCGTGTGGTCTCATGTGAATTTTATCAAATTCGGTTTAGTAGTTTTTGAGTTCTACTGCAATAACTGATTTTTACCAAAGTAATAGAATAGAAGTCGGTATTATTTTTTTCAAAATTCACTTGTTTTAAATGTTTTCTAATACTTCGTAGAAGGTTCTTACATTTAAAAAGTTAAGAAGAGAAGGGAGGTTATAGTGAGACCGAAAGACGAGACATCTACGCGAACGAAGTCGCGGGCAGTCGCTAGTATAATATAAATAAAATACATCAGGCTCACGTAAAACTATTAAGTATGTTTATTCAGTGTTGGGTGAGCTTTGTTATAGTCTGAGAACTAAATCACATAATGGATATCTACAGAAAATGTAACAGGCTTCGCTAACGAGGCAAAGTTAGTAAAGTGAAATGAAATAAATATTATCATGGATAATACTTCCAAACTGGCGGTATTTGTCAAAAAAACATGCTGAGAGACCATCATAATCAGAACTTGTTCGTCTCGTACAATGAGGGCGTGAATAATTTCGTTCAAAGAGTTAGTAAAGCTAATAACAGATTCTTTTTAATAGGCACCAACAAAGCCAAATTTGAAAATTGTTAGTGAACTTATTTATAACAAATCACTGAGATCAATTCACAAATCATGAGAAATCAAATTATTGAGATTGCAAACTTACTAAGCGTGAAACTCCTTTTTATCAGAGCGTAAATCACTTAAGCCACTTGATATTTCTTGGCTACTTTACCATCAAAACTCCCGATCTTGCACCCGGATTCGTAAACTCTATAAATTAAATAAAAGAAGGGAAGGATTAGAGTTGTTAGTAGTTTATTCTCATTCTGACGATAAAGTTTATATTTTCATACAGATGAATCAAAATTCATCATCATAATCAGCCCATTTTCTTCCCACTGCTAGGACTCGAGCCCTCCTCTCAGAGAGAGGAGTTGGGCCATAATCCACCAAGCGAGCCCAGTACGGCTTGGTGGATAGGTTAGTGTCCAACCCATGTCGAAGTTTTCAGGCCGCCCGAAGGCTTTCGACATAGCCTAACGACTGTTGTCCTAAAACAAACAACCCGGACCGACGGCTTAATTAACGTGACCTCCGAAGCACGGAAGCGCTCAGTTAATCGACTAGCGGTCACCCATCCAAGTCCTGACCGCAGCAAGTGTTGCTTAACTTGTTGATCAAGATCGCCAAGTCAAGCTCCGCTACGAGCGCTTCGACCTTTGATTATTTACTATTATTTCTTAATGAAGAAATGTCAACAAACACGAATTAAAAAAGTTGCGTAGTGTGTCCATGTCAGTAGTGTACGCTACGTATTGTCTTAAAACTGTAATTGTTACAGGATTATACAAATTGTTTGAGTGCCGTTAGCGCTATATTTGATGAATAAGTTTAATCAGTATATATTTTAGTTTTAAAATGCGACTCCGAGTGAGTTGTATTACAGTGAACTGTAAAATGCTTGTAATAATAAAAAATAGATACGCATAGACATAGATATGTTAGCGCTGGATCCCGATACTTTTACTTATGTACGCGGGACCATCAGCAGGCTGGATAATTGTATTACTACTCGCTAGGTAATGAAATCTATTATGAACTAGCGACTGCCCGCACTTTCTTTCGCGTAGAAGGTTCTGCCTTCGGCCTCGCCATAATCTCCCGTCCTTTCTTGGTTTTTCTAACGAACGAATACGAACCTTCTCCTGACAGTAATAAACACAACAAAAAAGAATAAGCGAGATTGTTCCATCCGTTCTCAAGTTATAACGTGACGGTAGTTACTATGTGCCCTATTATATATTATTACTAGTGACGGCCCGTGACTTTGTTCTCGAAGTAGGCTCGGCCTTCGGCCTCGCCATTGCTTCCCCGCTTTTCTTGTCTTTCCTTCATAAGAACCTTCTCCTGACCTATTTCTCATGGTCACGCTATAACTTGAGAACGCATGGAGCTATCTCGCTTATTCTTTTTTGTTGTGTTAATTATTGTCAGGAGAAGTTTCTAATGAAAGAAAAACCAAGAAAAGACGGCAGGTTATGGCGAGGCCCAAGGCTGAGCAACGACTACGCTACTACGCAAACGAAGTCTTAGGCAGTCGCTATTATATATATAAAAATGAACCCCTATTTCTCCTGGTTACGTTATAACTTGAGAAAATGGTATACCGAATTCATTCATCTTTTTTAAATGTTTTATACTTCGAAGAAGGTTCTTAAATTTAAAAAAAAAGAAATGACGGGAGGTTATGGCGAGGCCAAAAGCCGAGCCTACTACGCGAACGAAGTCGCGGTCTTTTGATTGATTATTTACAATTCGTACAGGTAACATTTAATAACATCATTGATGTCCTATGTTTTTTTGCTCGTTGTGTATTTTAGTTATCAACAAACGGTGAAATAACCCAATTAATAAAACTGTAACTGAAACAAATACGGACATTCAAAGAAATAATTTACGGATAAAAAAACCATTCATAGACACATACCGGCATGAAACTTAAAACATTAGCTTTTCTTCGACGGTTATTAAAAATATGTTAAGTCTATAGTCATGTAGATGAATAATTTCGGATAGTTTCCCTTACAATACCACACCTTCAATTCTCGAAATAGAAGTGACCTATTCATTAAGAGGGATATTTTAATGATCGTTTTATTAATCATAAAATTAACCGTCCAGTCCAGTAGAGGGCGCCGCAGTCCACTATACTTCGAAAATAGAACAGTAGTGGCGAATGTCAGCCACGCTTTAAATTTAGCTGCGAGCGGCGCGTGCGCATCTAATGTCCATACGCTTTGGGAGCGGTAAACATTTCAGGTAACTTCTATTGTGTTTATTAAAACTTGAAGCTTTGGAAAAAATCTAATATCAAGCGTGTTGTGCCCTTTAGTGACTTTTGTCGAGTGACGTACCAAACTGTGCTTCTGGGACATTTCAACAAGAATACACCGGGACGTTGCTTCCTGGTGCGTATAAATACACCGATTGTGTTTGCATTACGTAAACACAGGAGCGTATTAATTACAAATTATTAGTAAGTCATCGTAAAGCTAATATTCTCGTTAATAACTTATTAAAGCGTATTATTAAATGTGTTAGAAAGTCGTAAACGGCGCTCTTCAAGCTTGTTCAGTTTGAACAAACTTTTCACTTCGAAATGTAAACGTAAGTTAAAGGAGATCACAACTTCACATTTCAATTTTTCGAGAACAAATTATAACTTAATTGTTTCCAACTTTTTGGATATAGACGTCGTCAGTGGGGAAAGGGTCGGTTTATTTCTTCCAAATAAATTATGTTTGGCATTTTGACGATTATATTAGTAAAATTTACAAATTAAATATTTAAAATTTTCCAATAGTTACTATAACCAGTGCGTGGCTCCTTTGCAATGGCTTATGTATCTCAGGTACGTATTCTTCACACTTCATGATTTGGCTACTTGAATTCTAAATGTCCGAGTCAAAATAGTGTAAGTTATTATCATATTGTTATGGGCACCTATATTATATCCATGTATATATAAAATATGAGTAAATTAAAAATTGTGTTAAGCGTGTGTTGTACGTTACGGCCAACTTTTCTAAAATATTTATTATTTTTCGTCATCACCTTTTTGTTTATACACCTGAGTATCTTCTTTCTCAACATATGCTTCCAATCCCTTCTTTATAATCCCATTCTCAATAATTTCTCCAAACTCGGAAATAGTTATGGGGCAAAGGCTGATGATTAAACTATAGTTGTGAGCTGGGGTGCTATCATAATGAAACAATAAGACAATCTCTGCTAGTTTGCCTCGATGTACGAGATAATTAATATACGAGTATTTATTCATTACATCTGATTTAAACTCTTTCACTATCCTAAAAAATAGAGTCCTCTCACCGGCGGGGAGACTCACCTTGAATTTATTAGGAATTTGAGATGATGTTCTTTTCGTCATGTTCAAGTCATAAGTTGTTATTTCATTTCAGAACTGTAATAGCATAACCATGATTCACGAACCGTTATAAATCAAGGCAAAAAGAGCATTGTTGCAACAGTTCCTATAAGCTTTGGGATATACTATTGAGTCTCATTATGTTTGGTCATCGTAAGCATTCTATGAGATACGGATATTTTTTTCTTCATTCAATATCCCTTTAGTGTTAGGGATGCTATTTGTTGAACCTTTCATTTCTTCTGCAATAAAACACAATGTCGTGACTCCATAAACAGATAAAACATATGTTCAGTTATTTTATCTCTTTATTTGCTCACTGTTCGTTCATCTTGAGCGTATTTGGTGGACGTTTTTCACCTTTAAATTGGTGCACCATCGTGGGAACATCTATGTTCAATATTTGCAAGAGCAGTTGACGTTGAGGCATGTGGAAGATTAATCAGGGAGACGCGGGTAACCACCGCCTGCTCCAGGCGACGCAACGCTCTTGAGATCTCCGGAGTATGCAAGGGAGTTGCGGTGTAGATGTCAGCGTAGTTAAACTTTATATCAAGCCTTAGTCGGTAAAATTAAATCAACGATAATTCAAGTGGCTCATTATGTTGCTCATTATGAAAAATAATGCAGAGTAAATTAGTATGGCATATCATTCCACACATCAAAAAAGTATGTATTCACTAGTAAAAGTTTTATCTTCAATATAATACAACTCAACTACAACTGGGCATGCTGATAATCAAGTTATCCAGCATTTCTTGCGGTAACTTGTCCCATTCTTGAATAGCAGCTTCCCTGAGCTCTGATTCTGGTTCTGATGTGTCTTACGGTTCCAATCAGCTCGCTTAAGAGCATCCGACGGGTTTAAGACGGCCGAGCCGGCGGGCCTTGTGCTGTCATATTTTCGAAAAGCTGCATAGACTCGTTGAGCTCGATGGGCAGGCGGATTATCATCTACCAGTACAAATTGGTGCCCATAGTTTATTCGGAATGGTCATAATATAATCTACCGTAACAAAAAAGTATTCCGGTTTTTCAAATTTGATGTGTGTATATCTAAATCTCGATTGACTTGCCCAATAGCCTGATTCAATTAATTCGTGAAGCTCCCGTGTCGACAAAGACAGTTTCCCTCCATAATTGCATTCAGTTTCAGAACGTTGAATTGCAATTCTTAATCCCGATCTAATTTAAACTCGGAGACGTTCCTCACGGGAACGAGTATACGTAGGTGTACTTATGCATTAGGGAAGAATATTTCATGAGTAAGAAAAATGAGATAAGTTAGATTTCATACTTGTGTGTATTAGCAGATTCATAACTGAGGTCTTTGACGTTATGCTGAAAACAGAATGAAAAGTAGGTTATTTATGTGAAGACTCTACACAAAATCTATTGATGGTTTCAGCACTCTAGTATGTACCTATATGTATATTACTTTTTTATTATTTTTATTATTGCCTATGTTCACAGACTCAATGGGTCCGTGGCATTGTTTACATTCATATTTTAAACTATTTTTTTTTTATAATTATTAACAGAATACAGGAGGACATTTTTTTTCTTAACTAAACCTACATAATAATATTTTTTTTTTGTACACAAATAGACTTTTAACTATTTTCTAAATATCGTACATACTGAGAGCATACCGGCTCCCGGAAGCAGCGCCCGTTCACGAGCTTTACACGTGTGCCAGCCATCGCCCTCTTCAACCATATTTGAGGGAAGAGGACGAGAATGTGACTATAGTGCCAGCGTTTATACTTTTTTTTACATTTGTATGGAAACTCACTTTCATTTTAAAAAGATCTATTATTATTTAAAAATATTCGATTTGTGGTATGTTATGTGTGTACTACCTACATACGTACATAATCAGCCCATTATGTTCCCACTGCTGGGACTCAAGCCTTCCTCTCAGAGAAGAAGTTAGGCCATCATCTAACAGGCAGGCCCAGTGCGGCTTGATAGGCTAGTGGCATGCCCATGTCGAAGTTTTCAGGCAGCCTTCAACATAGCCTAACGACTGTTATCCTGCGACAAACAACCGGGATCGACAACTTAACGTGCCCTCTGAAGAACGGAAACGCTCTGTTGAATAATGCCAATATCGATCACCCATCCAACTCCTGACCGCAACAAACGTTTCTTAACTTGTTGATCGGTTATTTATCGCCCAGTCGAGCTCCGCTGCAAGCGGTTCCTGAGCGCTGTCTGAGCTGAGGTACCTACTCGTATATAATAAAATTGGATTAAAATTCTAAGGCTAGTCGAGAAAAAAAAACACAGATTATCTGTTTTATATTGAATTAAGCGAATCTTAGGACCGTCGAGAAAATACTGACAAATTATTTGTCTGTTATTTTATCTTTATTATAATAGTGAATTTAATGGTCTTCGTAATTAGTTTTCCTATTCATTCAAGTACAAATAACAAAATATTTTAAACGCGTAACATATTAGTTGACGTCGTATATGTGTCGTAGTATTTTCTACACTAAAATATTATCATTAGATTGAAACATTGAGAAAATATATTGAGATAGAACATGTGTGTCGTAGTAATTTCTAGACTAATAATGTTATCATTCGATTCAAACACTGCAAAAATACATTTAGATAGAACATCTGGAAAGTTAAGTTCTATATTAATATGAATATTCGTCCTTATAGTATAAGAAGTTGTTTTCACTATTGTTATAAGAAAACTACGCGAAAAAAGTACGTTTACCCTTCTTATGTACTCGTATGTGTAAAATAAAGACACCCGAATTGCACGAAGACATTGTTATCTTCCCTGTTGTAATATATACCTACGTGTTTTATCGGACTATTTCAAAATTATTTTTACCATTTTTATACCTACAAGTATTTGTTTTTCCATTTTATTCGTTGATGATGCAACAATGTACCTTTTGTTTTTGCTGTTCATTTTTTTATTCCTTGACGGTCATTCGTTATGAATAAAAGATCATATATCTTTTATTCATTATGAAAATACATTTTTTCTTGATACGTATATCAAAGAATTCAAATTTTCAGGCAACACAGTGATAAAATACTGAAAACGCATCATTTTTTCTTGGTAGGCTTGAGTACTTGGTGACAATATGAGATTCACTTCTTGAAAAATTTAAATTAGTGTCTAGGTATTTATCAAAACCTACGGGCTAGAAGGATCCCGCCCTAGTTAGGTTGCAAGTTAGGTGTACATATTATAGCGTTCCTGTAGCCCCGACACTAGGGCGCCCGAAGAAACAACGTGTGGTGGTTTGTCACATGAAGAGTCCGACATACCCCGTCGAGTCCTCCCCGGGTTTGGCGGGGATGTGTAAGTGCATTCCCCACACGTTAATAAAAAAAGGTGCACATAATATACAAAAAGAGAACAGAGTGTGAGATTGTTTGTTCTTTAAGTAGGCTCTTGCCCTATCGTCATAATCGAAAATATTTCTTATAACTGGCAGATACCGTGTATTTGCAATGGTTTGAATGTATATTCGTTTGACAGTACTATTGCCATATTTTGCCTCATTCGTTCGGTTCATATTTGTACTGTTACTTCTACATATTTTGGCAGAAGTTCTTAATGTTTTTAGGTAGGTAAATAATGTAGTACACCTCATAAAGAAACGATACTGCAGGCACTTATACTTGTTAAGAATTGACTCCTGTCCCGTATTTTTTTTGTTATATCAATATATAATGAAAGCAATGAAAATAAATCCATCTGTATTCACTAATACTAAGTATTGGCTACATTGAGTATAACAACCTCGATTCAAGGTCTCGTCTTATTGATGTCGAATACATTGGCATTGATCTCGTGAGCAAATCTCATCCATATTCTATCGCCCTTGGATGCACTTCACAAAAGAAATCTTCTGTCCACCAGATTATACCGGTAATTTATCGGAGTGTCACTTCCAATGAAATATTCAAGAGTTACTATTTATTTGTGTCCTGAAAAGATAAAACCTGTAGCACTACCACAACATATATAATACTTTGGTATGAAAGGTACGTGATAACTACTAATTTATCTGTGCCTTGGTCTAATTAAATGCTGAATTAAACTCGTATCAAGTTAATGGAGTGTCGAGAAGCCCAGGTTTTGTAATTAATAAACTATTTCTAACAACTGACTGCTCTTTCTAAACGTAGCCGTTATGTAACTGCCCGTCTGAATAAAATAGAATTGTAGTTATTATGTTTCTTAGGTTTTGTTTTGTTATACAGGATCAAGATTTTATAAACCATGCTAGAGTCATTGAGAACATGAAAATCTACTTTGAGCTACAATGACTTATTATTATTATATTATGACTGAAAATTCTATTAATTAGAAGCTCTATTTCGTTGATTTAAGATTCAATGTTAGTAGTGATGTCATAGACAGACAGAAGCTCGCTTTCGGATTTGTTCCGAGAGAGTCTCAAGTTTTAACTCCTACTCGTACAACCCACATTTAAATCTGTGGGGTCGTGAGCGTTCTTAGTTCCTTTTTTAGAAGATACCTATAAAGGTATATCTAAGATACATAAAGGTTTTCTATATAGGGCTAATTTCGGTGAGTGTACATGCATTACTTAATATAATTCCACTGTCCTACGACCAGACGTATATGGCAATACGCTATAGCTATATAGTGATATAATGATCATATCACCTGTAGTGCAAGTAGCGTAATGGTCGTTAAATTTGTCGAGTCGCTAAGATCGATAAAACTCACTAATCGTATCGCCCCTAGCAAGCATGGATCGTCAAATTGTCGACAGTATATCGATTATTACGAATTGATTGCATTCCACAATGCGTCCTATTATTTGAAGATTTCTACGATCAAAAGAAGGCCGAAGTCTATTTTTTTTCATTGAATACCTAAGCTGCACCCCGCGGTTACACCCGCATGGTGATGGATGGTAAATTATCCTACTTATTTGTTAATTCAGCGCCCCATCTACCTCCATGCTAAATTTGATCAAAAGTGGTCTAGCCGTTTGAGCGTAAGAGACATCCATTTATCCATAAATACAAACTTTCGCGTTTGTAATATTAGTAAGATCAAACGCATCTAAACAATATCCCCATCGCGTCGCCTGTCGAGAAGCTATATGGAGATCATTTTCAATGCTGACAAAACAATCGATAAAATCGATTAAAGAGACGATCTCAAACGTAGGTAATTTAACAGTTCCATGCTAGGGATATCGTTATAATCGTAAAAGCTTATCGAATTTGTCTACCGATCGCTTAATATTGTTACTTACTTGCAATGATCGACAAAAGATCGTTAAGCCAGTTTTTTAGAAGTATGACGAATTCAATACTCAAATTTATCGATCGGTAAGTTCGGTACTTGCACTGCTGCACGTACTTACGAAAAATGTTCTTCTACGTACGTTTTAATGTGCACAGCCAAAAGTGGAGTTAATTGCCTAAGTCTGTCTATGTAAGCTACGAATGCATCTCTTTTTTAAAATTGCATGTGTACAGGTCCATTTCTTCTAGACTTGCGTATTGGCTGCAACATAGCTTTTATCAGGTTAGATGGTGGTCATAAAAGCAAGCCTTTCCCTTCCTATTCTTAAGAGGGTCCTATAGCTAACCTCATAACAAACCATATTATCATATTATGCAGTACGTAAAATAAGAGAGCTAACAGACGCTTCTACGGCGCGGTTAGTGTATTTTGCATATTTCCACAGCGTAATGTCATATGGGATATTGCTATGGGGTTCAGCGGCTGATATAGAGACCATATTTATCCTTCAGAAACGTGCTATTAGAGCTATATACGAAAAGGGCCCCCGTGAATTTATGAGAGATTTATTTAAAGAAATCAATATATTAACGTTGCCTTCCTTATATGTATTTGAAAATATAATGTATGTTCGTAAAAATTTACATGAATATAAGTTAAATAGTGATCACCACACTTTTAATACCAGAAATACAAATAGGATAGCTGTACCTAGTTTTAGACTAGCGAAGACTAATAAGTCATTCCTAGGAAATTGTGTGCGTTTTTACAATAAAATCTCAAAGCACATAACTGAGCTCACAGAGGGCAAATTCAAGTTGACTGTAAAAAACGTTTTAATAAAAAAAGTTTACTATAAAGTTCGACATTATATAGAAGATAAAGATGCTTGGAATACTCCACTTCTGGCAAGCTGTCTCTCTGCCAGCCATAAAATGTAATATTTGTAGTACCTAAGTAGAAACATTGTAAACATCCATATAAAAAGAATGGCCCCGAGTTTCTTGCCGCTTCTTCTCGGTGGGTTCTATATATTTTGGAACGCGGCAGTAGTCTTTAAAGTACATTATAATGAAAAGTTGACGTTCATAAGTGCGTCTTTGATGCCTAAATTGAATAAATGATTTTGACTTTGACTTTGACTTTGACATTCGTTCCGACGGACATCAACTACTTATAGACTTTTACCAGGCATCAAGTATACCAGCTCTAATATCTGCATTAGATTCTTTACGCTATATAATTTTTTGGATTTAATATATCCAAATTATTCTTATACCATGTTTTTGCATTGATATCGAACATACATATTGAGTCGACCAAGATTATACCCAGTAACAATAACCTGTGTGAAGTTGGCAGCCAAACTCAGCAGCCATTATAAACCGACCAAATTAATATGTCGCGTGTGGCGGTGGGTTATTCCGGTGGATTTGACCATGTTCCGGGACTTGGTTTGGAATGAATCTTATCTCGTTAGAAAGCTACTGAAACGATCTTTCAGACGTATTATACCTAGGAAATTGCTGTTGGGTATATTGTTACTGGATAGAATTCAATTTTATATTTTACAAAGTATGTTTACTCTTTTCGTAAAGTAAAAGGAAACGCCGTCAACGCTCACAACTGCCGCCCCCCGGCTTACCGCTCCCTTTGATTCCAATGCCAATAAATGCTCAACTCTAATGGAACACTGGCTGCATTACAGCCGCAAAATGCGCTCCAAGTTTTCTGTCAAAATCGAATGAATCCTATACTTATTTGATGTTTTGACAGTGACAGCTCGCCGAAACCCACCTACCTTCCGTGAGTGTTGTGGTCGCGGCGTTATCGGTGACGTCATCGATGGCGTATCGAACGATGATGGAGGGTTTGTAAGAGAACGGAGGTGCGCACAAAAGATTTCAGGCCATAAAGGAAAACGACCTGAGAGACTAAATAATTCTATCTATTCGTTGTTAGTCCTTGTTGGGGGTAAGAATGTCCTTTTTCTATATATTATAGAGATAATAAACAGGTTTTTGTATTTATATTACGAGTATACCACGCAGAGTACCTCTCCTATAAACATGTAAGAAATACCTATCAAACCCAAGTTATTAAAAGTAATGAATGATAAGACAAACATAGTTTTCTCTGAAACTTCTATCTAACTGTTGCCTTCCTATCAATTAAAAAAATAGTTATGCCCGGTCATTCGAGATACAATGGTCCATTTGAGTTGTTACACTATTCATTAGCATTGTATTCCGCTTCAACACTTTTAAAATACTTGCTTTTCTTTATTACCTTCACTATTCCTTTGTATTTGTATATTATGGTTTCTCACATTGGACCTCATTAGTCAGCTCAAAGTTGCATAATCAGCTATGTTCAGGGCGTGTGTCTAAGATTGAAGTATAGTAGGAGGGGCTCCGTAGATGAACGAAAGTCAACGAATCCAGCGGATTAGCCAGTTGAAGTGACAGTGGGCAAGCGCCATTGCACGCTGATCTGATGGCTGATGGAACCGAAATATTATCAACCTCGGACCGACAAGCGAAGCGTTGTTTGTCCAACAAGGTGTTTTACTCTACGAAGTATCTGTTAACAGAAACAGCCTTGTGGCATATTAATAAAATATTTGGATTTGGAAGATGATATATTAATACCTACATTGATAGTGTGTTGGCATTTGACTCTCTACGGTCGAGATGATGATGATGATGACTGATTGAGTTATTTTAATACCTAAAAATTAGTACACATTATCGTCATGCCTTACATGTCTAAAAAGTTGGTAGAGTAATTCTAATACCCGCGTTCTCTCAGGTACGTTCTTGAGCTCATCTCAGAAGGAACATATATGTAATGCACAACGATAGACCTAGTTAAGGATGTGTAGGATTTGGAACAGTCCTTTAGCTGTGCAACAACCACGCGGTTGCCTGGAACGACGAAATTCCGAGAATTCGATACATTAGGATAACCCGGCAGCTGTACCACACATTGATAGTTATATAAATAAAATGTTTCTACATCAATGATACAACAGTACATTATTGTAATATTACTATACTGTAATCACATATTTTCTAACTTTACATTGCAGGGTACAAAATGTCGCGAATATACGAAGAAATGGATCCAAAATTCGCCGCCACTTGCAGTGATGTCACTCTCTGTTCCAACTCCAAAGGCTTCTTCACCGGTCTAGCGGACGAGTTGGTGTCCATGGCCACTACTGAATGGTTGCAAGAATTGGAGAAAGTTGAAGAAGGGAAGAAAGTGCCTTTTGTTATGGAAAACCCAGAAGTACGTATATTCTGTGTTTTTTTCATAATAAGTACCCTGTTGATTAGTATAATTGGGATATTTGTTCCTCTGCTGAAACCAAGTCACATGGATCTTCTTCGGAGGGAAGGCAGTTTGGACCTACGTCTACAAGGGGCAGTGTGGTTTAGCAAACAGAATATCGCTCACCTTTAGTGTCTGAGAATTTGGATCGTCTGAATCCCTTTAAACACCACTAGTCGCACAGTGGTGGAACTGCAGCAAGAGTTGCTTAGCATAGCTGATTTATTCCAAAGCCAAAGGCTAGCTCCGCTGCTAGTGCTTCAGGATTACTGCAAGCGCTTTGATTAATTAAATATTCAAAACGTTTAATATATTCTACTGCCCCGACAAACATTATCCTATTCCATGAATCACGGAAAAGTATATTTTTCTCGAGTTTTCAAATTTTCTGTGCCAATTATTTTACCTTCAAAACCTTATTCGGACTCTTACGTACATTAAATAAATTCATTTCAAATTATGCCACAGTTGTACTAGATTAGGTGATTAAATTTTAAATATACCACAGCACTATACAGGCACTGACATAGCGACACCAGTTGTAAAGATTCCGACTTATAGATTCAACAATTAGACCCTGGGATTGCATTAAATTCAACTCAGTAGAAAACAAGAAGCTGGCAAATGCACATGTCGTGCGACGCCATATTCCTCAACGGGGTTGAGTTGAGATGAAAAAAAACTCAGTAAAAAACAAGAGTACCGACATAAAAATAAATACACAGTGGAAAATAATATACGCCCCTCTGTCTTTCAGGCGCGTGGCCAGCGTTGCTTACTATTAAGGCGCGCTCGTATCCTGATAACAGTAAAAAGCAGAATTTTTAAACACCTAGTGCAACAAAACAGATCGATAGTATATTATGAAAAAAATACAAAGGGTAGAAAAGGAATAGGAAAAGAGTAAAACCGAATAGAATTCATAAATATAACTATCTTTCAGCAGAAAAAATCCTGAATAGGTCCACAAAAATAAACTTTCACATCCAAACTGAGAATTTTCAGCGATAAAACTTTATTTTTTTAGGTAATACTTAGCCAACGTATAGTACTAAAGTAATAGCCAGCAATTTTTTCAATTGTGTTAGTTTATATCGAAAAGTATAAAGAAAACGTACAAAATTAACGCATTTTCGCATAACATCGTCCAATCTAACAAGCGATTTTCAACCGTACATAAAGCATCGTAAATTATTTTAAAATTGGGGTTGGACCGCATTAAATATTGCTTACTCTTAAAGATATACAAGTTTTTCTTTACTTTTAAATTATTACTTTAATCTAGTTTTACATCATCACACAAATAAGAATACATGAAATTACTCCCACCTGAAAACACTGTAATAAATAATAAATACTGTAGACACTCATAATTGACAATGTTATAACATTATTTTACTTTATTTTAGAGCATAACTGTTAGCGTAATATACAGGGGCCTACTCCCAACTTTTACGAAACTATCATGCATCAGGAGCGTTTTGTAATAAGCTTAGAATAATCATAACTACTCGTACTATCGTACTCCCACAGACACAAAGCGGTTAACCAAATTTAATGGTAAGGTTGCAATATGACGACTTTAAGAGATGGGAGTACGGATCACCAAAAATTTTAGCTTGGCATTGCTCCAAGTTAATGTTGTTCCAATGTTCCAATTGTTCCATTTTAGATTGGAACAATGAAACCTAGTGTCAAAAATCACGTCAACGTACGCGAATTGAGTGAAATATTTGATACTACGTCATCAAAACGTCTATCATAAACCATTATTATTTTAGGTTTGCTAAATTGACGTGGTGGTACCAAATTTAATGGTAAGGTTGAAAACATGACTGCTTTAAGAGGTGGGAGTAAAGGCAAGTTAACAAAAAACTCGAAATTATACGCAAATCTTAAAAACATATCTCATAAAAGAATGTGGTATACTCATGCATCAGCATACCATCGGCATAACTTTGAAGGAGGCGGCGTATGCATACTAGGTACTAAAGAGCGACCTGAAATACTCCGAACGAAAGGACATTGTTGAAATACCTGTAGAATTAATTACGGAAAAATGTTCTGTCGATATACCTGGTCTAAATCTATTATTAAGGAAATGTATATATTAAAGCGCTGAATGCCTTTACCAACCTTACTTATATTTTTTTGCTTTTTGTGTAAAACGGCCGGTACACGATATGCACAAAAATGCTATAATCATTTTATTACATTTCTATCTCTATATATCTACTCTATCATGTTTTGAAAACAACCGCGTTACGGTTGTTTCTCAGTTCGACTGTATTTTTATAAGCTATTGCATAGCTTCTTTTGCGGGCCTTGAGCGTGGAGACCGAATCCAGAAATTCCGTAACGAAAATAACCTAACGCCCCCCACTCCGACTCCATCTATCGATGAATAGCAGAACTTTTAATGACATTTTGAAATATCATGTTTGTCTCTTTAGTACAGCAACTCGCTTCTAGATGGCATTTGTTAAATAATTATAATTGCATAAGATGATTTGGCATCTATCGATGAATAGCAGAACTTTTAATGACTTTTTGAAATATCACGCTTGTCTCTTTAGTTCAGCAACTCGCCTCTAGATGGCATTGGTTAAATAATTATAATTGCATAAGTTGATAAAAACAGCTAAAACAGCTTTACCGCGGCAGTCTCCGAGAGCCACACGTCTTTTTTTCTTTTATATTTGTTACCTCATAACTTTCGACTGGGTAAACCGATTCTCAAAAATCTTTTTTGTTTGAAAGCTGGTGCTTCCCGAGTGGTCCCATTTTATCAAATTCTGTCCAGTAGTTTTTGAGATACACTCCAATAACTGAATAGAATGGAAGTTGTTATTAATTTTTTCAAATTGTACTTGTTCAAATTGTACTTGTTTATAATATGGTTAACGACTGCCCACGACTTCGATCGCGTAGTAGACTCGGCCTTCTGCCTCGCCATAACGTCCCATCGTTGCTTAACTTTTATTTCATAAAAACCTTCTCCTGACAATAGTTAACACAACACTAAAATAATTAACGAAATTGCTCCATCCGTTCTCAAATTATAGCGTGACCAGGAGATATAGGGGATAATTTTTATATATTTAGATAGAAGATACATATAGTACCTACACAGCAATTTTAGAAAGATTAGAGAATAGATTAGAGAAAAATACACAACCTAGGACGAGATTCATACACGCGTCTTCTGACAATCTGTGTCAGATGTCACCACACCATCGAGGCTGGCCGTCCGAGCATCGAATTTAATATAACTATTTATTTACTGCAGTATGAGGGCAGAGTGACATCTGTTGAATAGTTTAACAAGCTTTATCCAACCCAAGGAAGATTTTTTATAAATACTTTACTTTCGTAATTATGACGCAACCCTTCATACTTGTTATTATATGACCTTAAAGCACTAACTAGATAAATAAGGCAGATGTGTAATTATACGTTCAATTTTTTTTTCTGTTTTATGCATTTTGAGGTGTCAGGTATGGATCGAAAAATGTACGTAATGAAAATCTAATATAAAAAATGAACCCCTATTTTTCCGTTACGCTATAACTTGAGAACGGCTTTACCGATTTCATTCATCGTTTCTACCGACTTCCAAAAAAGAGGAAGTACTCAAGTCGACTGTTTTTTTAATGTTTGTTATCTCATAACTTTCGACTGGGTGAACCTATTTCCGAAATTCTTTTTTAGCTTGAAAGCTTGCGTTTCCCGTGTGGTCTCATGTAAATTTTATCAAATTCGGTTTAGTAGTTTTTGAGTTCTACTGCAATAACTGATTTTTACCAAAGTAATAGAATGGAAGTCGGTATTATTTTTTTCAAAATTCACTTGTTTTAAATGTTTTCTAATACTTCGTAGAAGGTTCTTACATTTAAAAGTTAAGAAGAGAAGGGAGGTTATAGTGAGACCGAAAGACGAGACATCTACGCGAACGAAGTCGCGGGCAGTCGCTAGTATAATATAAATAAAATACATCAGGCTCACGTAAAACTATTAAGTATGTTTATTCAGTGTTGGGTGAGCTTTGTTATAGTCTGAGAACTAAATCACATAATGGATATCTACAGAAAATGTAACAGGCTTCGCTAACGAGGCAAAGTTAGTAAAGTGAAATGAAATAAATATTATCATGGATAATACTTCCAAACTGGCGGTATTTGTCAAAAAAACATGCTGAGAGACCATCATAATCAGAACTTGTTCGTCTCGTACAATGAGGGCGTGAATAATTTCGTTCAAAGAGTTAGTAAAGCTAATAACAGATTCTTTTTAATAGGCACCAACAAAGCCAAATTTGAAAATTGTTAGTGAACTTATTTATAACAAATCACTGAGATCAATTCACAAATCATGAGAAATCAAATTATTGAGATTGCAAACTTACTAAGCGTGAAACTCCTTTTTATCAGAGCGTAAATCACTTAAGCCACTTGATATTTCTTGGCTACTTTACCATCAAAACTCCCGATCTTGCACCCGGATTCGTAAACTCTATAAATTAAATAAAAGAAGGGAAGGATTAGAGTTGTTAGTAGTTTATTCTCATTCTGACGATAAAGTTTATATTTTCATACAGATGAATCAAAATTCATCATCATAATCAGCCCATTTTCTTCCCACTGCTAGGACTCGAGCCCTCCTCTCAGAGAGAGGAGTTGGGCCATAATCCACCAAGCGAGCCCAGTACGGCTTGGTGGATAGGTTAGTGTCCAACCCATGTCGAAGTTTTCAGGCCGCCCGAAGGCTTTCGACATAGCCTAACGACTGTTGTCCTAAAACAAACAACCCGGACCGACGGCTTAATTAACGTGACCTCCGAAGCACGGAAGCGCTCAGTTAATCGACTAGCGGTCACCCATCCAAGTCCTGACCGCAGCAAGTGTTGCTTAACTTGTTGATCAAGATCGCCAAGTCAAGCTCCGCTACGAGCGCTTCGACCTTTGATTATTTACTATTATTTCTTAATGAAGAAATGTCAACAAACACGAATTAAAAAAGTTGCGTAGTGTGTCCATGTCAGTAGTGTACGCTACGTATTGTCTTAAAACTGTAATTGTTACAGGATTATACAAATTGTTTGAGTGCCGTTAGCGCTATATTTGATGAATAAGTTTAATCAGTATATATTTTAGTTTTAAAATGCGACTCCGAGTGAGTTGTATTACAGTGAACTGTAAAATGCTTGTAATAATAAAAAATAGATACGCATAGACATAGATATGTTAGCGCTGGATCCCGATACTTTTACTTATGTACGCGGGACCATCAGCAGGCTGGATAATTGTATTACTACTCGCTAGGTAATGAAATCTATTATGAACTAGCGACTGCCCGCACTTTCTTTCGCGTAGAAGGTTCTGCCTTCGGCCTCGCCATAATCTCCCGTCCTTTCTTGGTTTTTCTAACGAACGAATACGAACCTTCTCCTGACAGTAATAAACACAACAAAAAAGAATAAGCGAGATTGTTCCATCCGTTCTCAAGTTATAACGTGACGGTAGTTACTATGTGCCCTATATATATTATTACTAGTGACGGCCCGTGACTTTGTTCTCGAAGTAGGCTCGGCCTTCGGCCTCGCCATTGCTTCCCCGCTTTTCTTGTCTTTCCTTCATAAGAACCTTCTCCTGTCCTATTTCTCCTGGTCACGCTATAACTTGAGAACGGATGGAACTATCTCGCTTATTCTTTTTTGTTGTGTTAATTATTGTCAGGAGAAGTTTCTAATGAAAGAAAAACCAAGAAAAGACGGCAGGTTATGGCGAGGCCGAAGGCCGAGCAATGACTACGCTACTACGCCAACGAAGTCTTAGGCAGTCGCTAGTATATATATAAAAATGAACCCCTATTTCTCCTGGTTACGTTATAACTTGAGAAAATGGTATACCGAATACATTCATCTTTTTTTAAATGTTTTATACTTCGAAGAAGGTTCTTAAATTTAAAAAAAAATAAATGACGGGAGGTTATGGCGAGGCCAAAAGCCGAGCCTACTACGTGAACGAAGTCGCGGTCAGTCACTAGTGTACCAATAATTTTGATTGATTATTTACAATTCGTACAGGTAACATTTAATAACATCATTGATGTCCTATGTTTTTTTGCTCTTTGTGTATTTTAGTTATCAACAAACGGTGAAATAACCCAATTAATAAAACTGTAACTGAAACAAATACGGACATTCAAAGAAATAATTTACGGATAAAAAAAACCATTCATAGACACATACCGGCATGAAACTTAAAACATTAGCTTTTCTTCGACGGTTATTAAAAATATGATAAGTCTATAGTCATGTAGATGAATAATTTCGGATAGTTTCCCTTACAATACCACACCTTCAATTCTCGAAATAGAAGTGACCTATTCATTAAGAGGGATATTTTAATGATCGTTTTATTAATCATAAAATTAACCGTCCAGTCCAGTAGAGGGCGCCGCAGTCCACTATACTTCGAAAATAGAACAGTAGTGGCGAATGTCAGCCACGCTTTAAATTTAGCTGCGAGCGGCGCGTGCGCATCTAATGTCCATACGCTTTGGGAGCGGTAAACATTTCAGGTAACTTCTATTGTGTTTATTAAAACTTGAAGCTTTGGAAAGAATCTAATATCAAGCGTGTTGTGCCCTTTAGTGACTTTTGTCGAGTGACGTACCAAACTGTGCTTCTGGGACATTTCAACAAGAATACACCGGGACGTTGCTTCCTGGTGCGTATAAATACACCGATTGTGTTTGCATTACGTAAACACAGGAGCGTATTAATTACAAATTATTAGTAAGTCATCGTAAAGCTAATATTCTCGTTAATAACTTATTAAAGCGTATTATTAAATGTGTTAGAAAGTCGTAAACGGCGCTCTTCAAGCTTGTTCAGTTTGAACAAACTTTTCACTTCGAAATGTAAACGTAAGTTAAAGGAGATCACAACTTCACATTTCAATTTTTCGAGAACAAATTATAACTTAATTGTTTCCAACTTTTTGGATATAGACGTCGTCAGTGGGGAAAGGGTCGGTTTATTTCTTCCAAATAAATTATGTTTGGCATTTTGACGATTATATTAGTAAAATTTACAAATTAAATATTTAAAATTTTTCAATAGTTACTATAACCAGTGCGTGGCTCCTTTGCAATGGCTTATGTATCTCAGGTACGTATTCTTCACACTTCATGATTTGGCTACTTGAATTCTAAATGTCCGAGTCAAAATAGTGTAAGTTATTATCATATTGTTATGGGCACCTATATTATATCCATGTATATATAAAATATGAGTAAATTAAAAATTGTGTTAAGCGTGTGTTGTACGTTACGGCCAACTTTTCTAAAATGTTTATTATTTATCGTCATCACCTTTTCGTTTATACACCTAAGTATCTTCTTTCTCAGTTTATGCTTCCAATCCCTTCTTTATAAACCCATTCTCAATAATTGCTCCAAACTCGGAAATAGTTATGGGGCAAAGGCTGATGATTAAATTATAGTTGTGAGCTGGGGTGCTATCATAATGAAACATTAAGACAATCTCTGCTAGTTTGCTTCGATGCACGATATAATCAATATACGAGTATTTATTAATTACATCTGATTTAAACTCTTTCACTATCCTAAAAAATAGAGTCCTCTCACCAGCGGGAAGACTCACCTTGAATTTATTAGGAATTTGAGATGATGTTCTTTTCGTCATGTTCAAGTCATAAGTTGTTATTTCATTTCAGAACTGTAATAGCATAACTATGATTCACGAACCGTTATAAATCAAGGCAAAAAGAGCATTGTTGCAACAGTTCCTATAAGCTTTGGGATATACTATTGAGTCTGATTATTTTTGGTCATCGTAAGCATTCTATGAGATACGGATATTTTTTTCTTCATTCAATATCCCTTTAGTGTTAGGGATGCTATTTGTTGAACCTTTCATTTCTTCTGCAATAAAACACAATGTCGTGACTCCATAAACAGATAAAACATATGTTCAGTTATTTTATCTCTTTATTTGCTCACTGTTCTTTCATCTTGAGCGTATTTGGTGGACGTTTTTCACCTTTAAATTGGTGCACCATCGTGGGAACATCTATGTTCAATATTTGCAAGAGCAGTTGACGTTGAGGCATGTGGAAGATTAATCAGGGAGACGCGGGTAACCACCGCCTGCTCCAGGCGACGCAACGCTCTCGAGATCTCCGGAGTATGCAAGGGAGTTGGGGTGTAGATGTCAGCGTAGTTAAACTTTATATCAAGCCTTAGTCGGTAAAATTTAATCAACGATATTTCAGGTGGCTCATTATGAAAAAATAATGCAGAGTAAATTAGTATGGCATATCATTCCACACATCAAAAAAAGTATGTATTCACTCACAGAAATAGATTTCTGTGTATTCACTAGTAAAAGTTTTATCTTCAATATAATACAACTCCTCCCCTGGCTTGAACACATGCGGCGATCCTACTGGGCATGCTGATAATCAAGTTATCCAGCATTTCTTGCGGTAACTTGTCCCATTCTTGAATAGCAGCTTCCCTGAGCTCTGGTTCTGGTTCTGGCGTGTCTTACGGTTCCAATCAGCTCGCTTAAGAGCATCCGACGCGTGCTCTATTGGGTTTAAGTCGGCCGAGCCGGCGGACCTTGTGCTGTCGTATTTTCGAAAAGCTGCAT
Source organism: Selenia dentaria (assembly GCA_917880725.1). Taxonomy (NCBI): domain Eukaryota; kingdom Metazoa; phylum Arthropoda; class Insecta; order Lepidoptera; family Geometridae; genus Selenia; species Selenia dentaria. The sequence continues at coordinate 6,149,959 of OU862876.1, read as the reverse complement.
AGACTCGTTGAGCTCGATGGGCAGGCGGATTATCATCGACCAGTACAAATTGGTGCCCATAGTTTACTCGGAATGGTCATAATATAATCTACCGTAACAAAAAAGGATTCCGGTTTTTCAAATTTGATGTGAGTATATCTAAATCTCGATTGACTTGCCCAATAGCCTGATTCAATTAATCCGTGAAGCTCCCGTGTCGACAAAGACAGTTTCCCTCCAAATTGCATTCAGTTTCAGAACGTTGAATTGCAATTCTTAATCCCGATCTAATTTAAACTCGGAGACGTTCCTCACGGAACGAGTATACGTAGGTGTACTTATGCATTAGGGAAGAATATTTCATGAGTAAGAAAAATGAGATAAGTTAGATTTCATACTTGTGTATATTAGCAGATTCATAACTGAGGTCTTTGACGTTATGCTGAAAACAGAATGAAAAGTAGGTTATTTATGTGAAGACTCTACACAGAACCTATTGATGGTTTCAGCACTCTAGTATGTATATGTATATTACTTATACTGCTTTACTGATGATCAAGATACAAGATGTTTTATTGCCAAAAAAAGTTATGTAAATACTAAACATTGTAACTTAAATAACGTGTAGTAACTAGTATTTATTGTATGTAAAAACTAAATATGTTACCGGCGAACCCCAAACTAAGTACTAGGCCTGTATCTTGGGGCCCGAGTGCAATGTTAACTAAACAAGTAAACAAAACTCGTCATAGTAAAATGGCAGTAAAAACAATACGAGTATATAGCTTATGGCTTTTATCGTTGTGTCTAAGAAGCGACACTTACATTATAAGCGTAGGTAATTATAGTTATGATAAACTTAATGCCGAAAAACAGTTTGTTATGGTGCGAATTTATGCGTTCATTCGCATCATGTGTGTAAATGTGATGTGAATGTGTGTATATGTCTGTAGGTGAGTTTGTATGAGTGTGACAGTGTGTTTGTGCGAGTGTGTATTTGTAAGTGTAGTGATGTAATCAGATTAAGTTTCCGGTATCAATGTAAGAGAGTTGAGACAACCATTCCTTTAAGGCCTTTTTGCAGGAAAACATCGATAGGTTTTTAATATCAAAATCACATTTTATAATAACTTTGTTGTGAGAACATGGCAGTGAGTAATTTTGACTACGTCTTGCAAGGAGATACATAAATGATAAAGATACTCATACTGTCATAATATGAGATACCCCTTCTCTTACTTCTATGATACTACTGTATATATGTAATACATTTATATTTTAGTCCAACCAAGAACCTCTGTTGGTCTCCGGGTGGTACCGATTGGGTGATTGAATATAGAATGACATTCTATCCTTGTCGTGTGATAAAAAGAAAATATTACTTAAATAATAGGAAAATATAATAAATGTAAAAGATGATTACGGCACAAAAACATAACTTAACAGTGAAGTATAGTAGTAGTGTCAGTATCAGTGTAGTATCATAATTTAATATTAAAAAAATGGACAGACATAAAGAAAGATAGATCAATTTTTAAACGGTTGTTTTTGTGTTTTGTTGATTCTACTTGAGTGTCAAGTTTGCGTTTTTTTTTATATTCATGGATTTTAAAATGTTTCTTTGACGGTACATGCGCAGCCGGGTGCAATATGAAAAAGTAAATTTGAAGGTCACGAAACCAAGGTTGGTTGTATCTACTGCCTAAATATAAGTCATCAAAATTCTGGTCCAATAAACAGCTTCGCTACAAAACAATACAAATATAAATATTAGGATTATACAGAGAGTAGCGTTCCCAGCATCTTGGGTACATTGCCATGTTGAAAAGTACCTAATGCTTAACTTAGAGCACGATAAGTACAAGTGCGAGTATTTTGGTCTCGTGTCGTAAAATGTAATCCTTGAAGTAGTTTATAAATAAAAATATGTTGGCCCCCGGTGTACCGACGCGATTCAATATGTTTAAAATATGTAAATATTTACAAGATTTACTTTCTTATGTGCAGGCTTTTCAAGCACATGCAGTTTAAGTAATAGTCATTTATAAATATAAATAATTTACATTCAGCAATAATTCACATTTAATTTTATATCATGTTTGGTTATGTGCGCTATTCAGTTATACGACCTGCATAAAACACTTGACATAAAAAAATGTTATCATAATAAAAATATTGAATCCTCTACATGGTAATCAGATTAAAATTACAGGTAAATTAAATTCAGGTTTTACTTTCCAACTGCTGGGACTGGGGACAGTATCAGAAAGAAAAGTGTGGCCATATGGGCCTAGTTATTGTGTAAATATAGCCCTACACCTGCGGTTTTAAAATAAACGACCAGACCGAAGGTTTACGTGCCTTCTGATGATGCACGCAAGCGCTCTGTTCAAATGCCACTAGCGATCACCCATCCAATTTAGGACCGCAACTAGGGTTGCTAACTTTTTTAATCAATTGAAAACGATAGGACTGGTTCTGCTGCGAGCGCTCCAGGCAATACTGAAATTAAAAATTACTGAAATAAGAACTTAGAATAATTATGATGATAATGAGTGTTTAACTTTCTGGCAGTATTTTTTATGACTGTGACAATGAATGTGACTATGGTGCCAGCGTTTATACTTTTTTTACATTTGTATGGAAACTCACTTTCATTTTAAAAAGATTTATTATTATTCAAAAATATTCGATTTGTGGTATGTTATGTGTGTGCTACCTATATACGTGTATAATCAGCCCATTATGTTCCCACTGCTGGGACTCAAGCCTTCCAATCAGAGAGAGGAATTAGGCCATAATCTAACACGCAGGCCCAGCGCGGCTTGATAGGCTAGTGGCATGCCCATGTCGAAGTTTTCGGGCAGCCTGACCTGAATGCCTAACGACAGTTGTATTGCGACAAACAACCGGGATCGACCACTTAACGTGCCCTCTGAAGAACGGAAACGCTCTGTTGAATAATGCCAATATCGATCACCCATCCAACTCCTGACCGTAACAAACGTTTCTTAACTCGTTGATCGGTTATTTATCGCCCAGTCGAGCTCCGCTGCGAGCGGTTCCTGAGCGCTGTCTGAGCTGAGGTACCTACTCGTATATAATAAAATTGGATTAAAATTCTAAGGCTAGTCGAGAAAAAAAAACACAGATTATCTGTTTTATATTGAATTAAGCGAATCTTAGGACCGTCGAGAAAATACTGACAAATTATTTGTCTGTTATTTTATCTTTATTATAATAGTGAATTTAATGGCCTTCGTAATTAGTTTTCCTATTCATTCAAGTACAAATAACAAACTATTTTAAACGCGTAACATATTAGTTGACGTCGTATATGTGTCGTAGTATTTTCTACACTAAACTATTATCATTAGATTGAAACATTGAGAAAATATATTGAGATAGAACATGTGTCGTAGTAATTTCTAGACTAATAATGTTATCATTCGATTCAAACACTGCAAAAATACATTTAGATAGAAAATCTGGTAAGTTAAGTTCTATATTAATATGAATATTCGTCTTTATAGTATAAGATTTTTTTTTTTTAATATTGTTATAATAAAACTACGCGAGAAAAGTACGTTTACCCTTCTTATGTACTTGTATGTGTAAAATAAAGACACCCGAATTGCACGAAGACATTGTTATCTTCCCTGTTGTAATATATACCTACGTGTTTTATCGGACTATTTCAAAATTATTTTTACCATTTTTATACCTACAAGTATTTGTTTTTTCCATTTTATTCGTTGATGATGCAACAATGTACCTATTGTTTTTGCTGTTCATTTTTTTATTCCTTGACGGTCATTCGTTATGAATAAAAGATCATATATCTTTTATTCATTATGAAAATACATTTTTTCTTGATACGTATATCAAAGTATTCAAATTTTCAGGCAACACAATGATAAAATACTGAAAACGCATCATTTTTTCTTGGTAGGTTTGAGTACTTGGTGACAATATGAGATTCACTTCTTGAAAAATTGAAATAGTGTCTAGGTATTTATCAAAACCTACGGACTAGAAGGATCCCGCCCTAGTTAGGTTGAAAGTTAGGTGTACATATTATAGCGTTCCTGTAGCTCCGACACTAGGGCGTCCGAAGAAACACCGTGTGGTGGTTTAGTCGGTATGGTCTGCTTGCTGCTATGGATGCAGTTACCGCGTACATGAAGAGTCCGACATACCCCGTCGAGTCACCCCGGGTTTGGCGGGGATGTGTAAGTGCATTCCCCACACGTTAATAAAAAAAGGTTCACATATTATACAAAGAGAGAACAGAGTGTGAGATTGTTTGTTCTTTAAGTAGGCTCTTGACCTATCGTCATAGTTGAAAATATTTCTTATAACTGGCAGATACCGTGTATTTGCAATGGTTTGAATGTATATTCGTTTGACATTACTATTGCCATATTTTGCCTCATTCGTTCGGTTCATATTTGTACTGTTACTTCTATTTTGGCAGAAGTTCTTAATGTTTTTAGGTAGGTAAATAATGTAGTACACCTCATAAAGAAACGATACTGCAGGCACTTATACTTGTTAAGAATTGACTCCTGCCCCGTATTTTTTTGTTATATCAATATATAATGAAAGCAATGAAAATAAATCCATCTGTATTCACTAATACTAAGTATTGGCTACATTGAGTATAACAACCTCGATTCAAGGTCTCGTCTTATTGATGTCGAATACATTGGCATTGATCTCGTGAGCAAATCTCATCCATATTCTATCGCCCTTGGATGCACTTCACAAAAGAAATCTTCTGTCCACCAGATTATACCGGTAATTTATCGGAGTGTCACTTCCAATGAAATATTCAAGAGTTACTATTTATTTGTGTCCTGAAAAGATAAAACCTGTAGCACTACCACAACATATATAATACTTTGGTATGAAAGGTACGTGATAACTACTAATTTATCTGTGCCTTGGTCTAATTAAACGCTGAATTAAACTCGTATCAAGTTAATGGAGTGTCGAGAAGCCCAGGTTTTGTAATTAATAAACTATTTCTAACAACTGACTGCTCTTTCTAAACGTAGCCGTTATGTAACTGCCCGTCTGAATAAAATAGAATTGTAGTTATTACATTTCTTAGGTTTTGTTTTGTTATACAGGATCAAGATTTTATGAACCATGCTAGTGTCATTGAGAACATGAAAATCTACTTTGAACTACAATGACTTATTATTATTATATTATGACTGAAAAAATCTATTAATTAGAAGCTCTATTTCGTTGATTTAAGATTCAATGTTAGTAGTGATGTCATAGACAGACAGAAGCTCGCTTTCGGAGTTGTTCCGAAAGAGTCTCGACTTTTTACTCCTACAACCCACATTTAAATCTGCGCGGTCGTGAGAGTTCTTAGTTCCTTTTTTAGAAGATACCTAAAGGTATATCCTATAGTTGTAGTACCTACAAGCAATCGTTGCTAACGGTTTTCTATAGGGCTATTTTCGGTGAGTGTACATGCATTACTTAATATAATTCCACTGTCCTACGACCAGACGTATATGGCAATACGCTATAGCTATATAGTGATATAATGATCATATCACCTGTAGTGCAAGTAGCGTAATGGTCGTTAAATTTGTCGAGTCGCTAAGATCGATAAAACTCACTAATCGTATCGCCCCTAGCAAGCATGGATCGTCAAATTGGCGACAGTATATCGATTATTACGAATTGATTGCATTCCACAATGCGTCCTATTATTTGAAGATTTCTACGATCAAAAGAAGGCCGAAGTCTATTTTTTTTCGTTGAATACCTAAGCTGCACCCCGCGGTTACACCCGCATGGTGATGGATGGTAAATTATCCTACTTATTTGTTAATTCAGCGCCCCATCTACCTCCATGCTAAATTTGATCAAAAGTGGTCCAGCCGTTTGAGCGTAAGAGACATCCATTTATTCATAAATACAAACTTTCGCGTTTGTAATATTAGTAAGATCAAACGCATCTAAACAATATCCCCATTCGCGTCGCCTGTCGAGAAGCTATATGGAGATCATTTTCAATGCTGACAAAACAATCGATAAAATCGATTAAATAGACGATCTCAAACGTAGGTAATTTAACATTTCCATGCTAGGGATATCGTTATAATCGTAAAAGCTTATCGAATTTGTCTACCGATCGCTTAGTATTGTTACTTACTTGCAATGATCGACAAAAGATCGTTAAGCCAGTTTTTTAGAAGTATGACGAATGCAAGACTCAAATTTATCGATCGGTAAGTTCGGTACTTGCACTGCTGCACGTACTTACGAAAAATGTTCTTCTGCGTAGGTTTTAATGTGCACAGCCAAAAGTGGAGTTAATTGCCTAAGTCTGTCTATGTAAGCTACGAGTGCATCTCTTTTTTTAAAATTGCATGTGTACAGGTCCATTTCTTCTAGACTTGCGTATTGGCTGCAACATAGCTTTTATCAGGTTAGATGGTGGTCATAAAAGCAAGCCTTTTCCTTCCTTTTCTTAAGAGGGTCCTATAGCTAACCACATAACAAACCATATTATCATTCGTTCCAACGGACATCAAGTACTTATAGACTTTTACCAGGCATCAAGTATACCAGCTCTAATATCTGCATTAGATTCTTAACGCTATATAATGTTTTGGATTTAATATATCCAAATTATTATTATACCATGTTTTTGCATTGATATCGAACATACATATTGAGTCGATCAAGATTATACCCAGTAACAATAACCTGTGTGAAGTTGGCAGCCAAACTCAGCAGCCATTATAAACCGACCAAATTAAGATGTCGCGTGTGGCGGTGGGTTATTCCGGTGGATTTGACCATGTTCCGGGACTTGGTTTGGAATGAATCTTACCTCGTTAGAAAGCTACTGAAACGATCTTTCAGACGTATTATACCTAGGAAATTGCTGTTGGGTATATTGTTACTGAATAGAATTCAATTTTATATTTTACAAAGTATGTTTACTCTTTTCGTAAAGTAAAAGGAAATGCCGTCAACGCTCACAACTGCCGCCCCCCGGCTTACCGCTCCCTTTGATTCCAATACCAATAAATGCTCAACTCTAATGGAACACTGGCTGCATTACAGCCGCAAAATGCGCTCCAAGTTTTCTGTCAAAATCGAATGCATTCTATACTTATTTGATGTTTTGACAGTGACAGCTCGCAACAACCGTAAAAACCCACCTACCTTCCGTGAGTGTTGTGGTCGCGGCGTTATCGGTGACGTCATCGATGGTGTATCGAACGATGATGGAGGGTTTGTAAGAGAACGGAGGTGCGCACAAAAGATTTCAGGCCATAAAGGAAAACGACCTGAGAGACTAAATAATTCTATCTATTCGTTGTTAGTCCTTGTTGGGGGTAAGAATGTCCTTTTTCTATATATTATAGAGATAATAAACAGGTTTTTGTATTTATATTATGAGTATACCACGCAGAGTACCTCTCCTATAAACATGTAAGAAATACCTATCAAACCCAAGTTATTAAAAGTAATGAATGATAAGACAAACATAGTTTTCTCTGAAACTTCTATCTAACTGTTGCCTTCCTATCAATTAAAAAAATAGTTATGCCCGGTCATTCGAGATACAATGGTCCATTTGAGTTGTTACACTATTCATTAGCATTGTATTCCGCTTCAACACTTTTAAAATACTTGCTTTTCTTTATTACCTTCATTATTCCTTTGTATTTGTATATTATGGTTTCTCACATTGGACCTCATTAGTCAGCTCAAAGTTGCATAATCAGCTATGTTCAGGGCGTGTGTCTAAGATTGAAGTATAGTAGGAGGGGCTCCGTAGATGAACGAAAGTCAACGAATCCAGCGGATTAGCCAGTTGAAGTGACAGTGGGCAAGCGCCATTGCACGCTGATCTGATGGCTGATGGAACCGAAATATTATCAACCTCGGACCGACAAGCGAAGCGTTGTTTGTCCAACAAGGTGTTTTAGTCTACGCAGTATCTGTTAACAGAAACAGCCTTGTGGCATATTATTAAAATATTTGGATTCGGAAGATGATATATTAATACCTACATTGATAGTGTGTTAGCATTTGACTTTCTACGAGATGATGATGATGATGACTGATTGAGTTATTTTAATACCTAAAAATTAGTACACATTATCGTCATGCCTTACATGTCTAAAAAGTTGGTAGAGTAATTCTAATACCCGCGTTCTCTCAGGTACGTTCTTGAGCTCATCTCAGAAGGAACATATATGTAATGCACAACGATAGACCTAGTTAAGGATGTGTAGGATTTGGAACAGTCCTTTAGCTGTGCAACAACCACGCGGTTGCCTGGAACGACGAAATTCCGAGAATTCGATACATTAGGATAACCCGGCAGCTGTACCACACATTGATAGTTATATAAATAAAATGTTTCTACATCAATGATACAACAGTACATTATTGTAATATTACTATACTGTAATCACATATTTTCTAACTTTACATTGCAGGGTACAAAATGTCGCGAATATACGAAGAAATGGATCCAAAATTCGCCGCCACTTGCAGTGATGTCACTCTCTGTTCCAACTCCAAAGGCTTCTTCACCAGTCTAGCGGACGAGTTGGTGTCCATGGCCACTACTGAATGGTTGCAAGAATTGGAGAAAGTTGAAGAAGGGAAGAAAGTGCCTTTTGTTATGGAAAACCCAGAAGTACGTATATTCTGTGTTTTTTTCATAATAAGTACCCTGTTGATTAGTATAATTGGGATATTTGTTCCTCTGATGAAACCAAGTCACATGGATCTTCTACGGAGGGAGTGGAGTTTGGACCTATGTCTATGAGGGGGCAGTGTGTTTAGCAAACAGGATATCGCTCACTTTTAGTGTCGGAGAGTTTGGATTGTCTGAATCCCGTTAAACACCCGCAACGATTGTTGTTATTGTATAAACAACAGGGCCTGGCGCTTTAACTCGTAGAGAATGTGTTTAAAAAGAAAACAAAAGATTTACTTATAGATGTAACCTTGGGCATATGGACTTAAGATATTAGATTTCTCTTGGAAGCTATCACTCATGCTGAAAATGCCACTAGTCGCACAGTGGTGGAACTGCAGCAAGAGTTGCTTAGCATAGCTGATTTATTCAAAAGCCAAAGGCAAGCTCCGCTGCTAGTGCTTCGGGATTACTGCAAGCGCTTAGATTCATTTTATATTCAAAACGTTTTATATATTCTACTGCCCCGACAAACATTATCCTATTCCATGAATCACGGAAAAGTATATTTTTCTCGAGTTTTCTAATTATTTATTAATTATTATTTATATATAATATATATATATTAATTATTTTACCTTCAAAACCTTATTCGAACTCTTACGTACATTAAATAAATTCATTTCACATTATGCTCTTTCTGATAAACAGCATTTTAATTAGTTTTAGAAAGATATAGATGATTGCTTGCGTTTGAACGAATGTTAAGATAACATCAAATAAAATAAAATCAGAGTACTGTTGGCTAATCAATGTTACCGCAAAGAGATCTTAACTCATATTGTGTGACTTGGGCAATAAATTCCGCTCCTCATGATACTCATGATGAATGTGAAAATGTATCGCATTGTTAAAATAGATGTTTACCGGTCAATGACGTCATATCCATGTACCCTACCCGTATTTCCGTTATCGGGGGAATTCCTTATGCATTCATTATGTATATGCATGCTATTTATGCACAAAACTTATCAGCTTACCAGGTCGTAGGCCTATTGTGCAAGTTTTCACTTTGCTGGCTACTACAAAAGCATCAGTTAAAACAAAAAAAAACCGATTGCAACACCAAAAAGTGTGAAACAACTTGTTGAAATTGGTACCATGATAGTTAAAAAGTAGCTACTATTATCACAATATTGAGCATATGGTACTGACTTCGACAAGTTGTTTCTCACTACATTCACATTTTTTGTCCTTTTTAGTTATCCTTACGTGTTACGTAACTTTAGTGGGTCGATTGTCAATGATGATACCACCATGATAATACAACACATTTCAGCTTTTGGAGTGTAACTCAAAAACTGCTGGACAGCATTTGATGAAATTTAAATGGGACCACCTCGGAAGTATATTCTACCAAATAAAAAGAAAAAAACGATAATAAAACATATTTAGTGACACTTCCGCTGAAAAGAAAACAATGATTTTGGCCTATTTGGGGGCGTGCACCACCTTCCCTCCCGCATCCTCAGGAGATGTTGACTCGTCGAGCGCTCGACGAGTCAACATCTCCTGAGGATGCCTCGTGTAGAGGCGAAACACGTGTCGAATCGGTGTTGATTTATTTGGGGTTTCTTGTGTTTTTTATTTTGTATTCTTCCTATTAGCATTTTATGCGGGAGGTCACTAAATATTTTTTTAATATCGTTTTTTTGATAATGGATTTCCGCAAAGTAACGCCTGAATCAATAAATTATCCAAATAAAAAGAATTTTGAGAATCAGTCCACAGATGGAGGGGAATTCGGCTAAAATAAACATTAAAATACATACAAACTAATTTATAACCTCCTACTTTTTTAAGGCGGTTAAAAATAAAAAAATCTGATTAAAAAGTAAAATTATTTGTACTGCTCATAATAATCAAAACGAAGGAAGGATACTTGCATATAGAAATGCATTATAAATATTAGAAACGTATATAACTTAGTTCGTCAAAGTTCCGCGCCCGCGGACCCACAGTAAACCACTGACCCACAGATACATTTATATTTATTTAAGCATACATACATAGTGGTCAAGTGCTACCCAGTTCGGTATATATAAAAAAAATACATAAAAAAAGTTTGCATTCACCTGAAAAATTGTAATCTTATTGAGATTTTTGGCTTCACGACAGCAGACATGTATAGAGCAGTTGCTATTGATGGAATTGTCTGACCATTCCGAGTAAACCATGGGCACCAACATGTACTGGTCGATGATAATGCACCCGCCCATCGCGCTCAACGAGTCAATGCTGCTCTCCGAGAATACGACATTACAAGTTTAGACTAGCCTGCCGGCTCGCCTGACTTAAACCCAATAGAGCAAGCGTGGGATGCCCTCAAGCGAGCTTTTTAGAACCGTCAGCCACGTTCCCAGACAGTGCCAGAGCTCAGGGAAGCCGCTATTCAAGAATGGGACAGGTTACCCCAAGAAATACTGGATAACTTGATTCTCAGCATGCCCAGGAGGATCACCGCATGTGTTCGACCCAGGGGAGGAGTTATATTATATTGAATACAAGCCTTTTATTAATAAATTGTTGTTCAATTTAAAAAATTATATCAGCGTATGCTAGTAATCACTAATTTGTTTTTATGTGTGTGCATATGTTGCTTTCCGGACCTAAGATGCAAACTAATATGTTACATCACGTCAAAGTTATGATTTATGCATTTGCATTTTGATATAAAATAAATGAAGCTGAACGTCATGCATCCTCTTCCAAATCCGTGTAATTGTTTCATGTTACAGAGTATCATCACAGATTTATGTTATTATATAGCGTATAAGTTTTAGAGTGTCAAGCTCAAACAATAAGAGATATAAAGAAAGAAAGAAAGAAAGAAAGAAACATTTTTATTAGGTACTTAAACATATACAGAACACAGAGCCGACATATAACAAATTAATAAACAAGGTGGAACAAACATGAAACATAAAGACACTTACATAACGCACCGCCTGAACCCTGGAGGGGAAGGCAGGCAGAGACTACGGATTTACGTACACTACGCTCGTCTCATGTGCCTGAATACATATATCTCATTTGACAGTATAAAATATCAATAGTTAACAATCGTACAATTCACATTCTTCCATGACGTGACCACTATAATGATAATCTAGGTTTACTTCAAAGTTAAATAAACTAACCTAGCTAGCCAGCTAATGTCAAAGTTAGCTAAGAGAGAGCCCTACTGGTCCAGATTGTGACCTTTAGTATTCTGATGAGGCTGCCTCGATTTTGCAGCACCTCAGGCATGTTTGCCGATGCGAGGATAGATGACTTTTATGCCATTATGCACAAAAAGTCAGGCTCATTATTACGCCGAATTCGAGGCAGCACCAATAGAATCCTAGAGATGATTACCGAGCGACCAGAATCTGCAGTGCTGGGCAGTTTTAGAAGTTTGCATGTCACAGGATACTCGTAGTTATTTTAACTAGCTGCGGCTCGCGGTTTTACCCTCGTGGTGATGAATGATCATGAAAAGGATTATATTAATAGTTAATCCCATCTATCTACTAAATTCCGTTCAAATCCGCTGTTTTGCTGATTAAAAAGTAATAAGTATAATCCATCCATTCATGATATTATGTTATTCATCCATTTATGATATGTTATTGTTATTAGTTATTATTAACTCTTATTAATTGAATTTATAATTATTTTTCGAAATGATATTTATGTGACTAATTCAATAATGGTGTCGATTCTGTAAGCATTCTCTTAATTAAAAATCTCTAAATTATGGCAGTACTTATTCCGTTCCAGATAAAATCCAAATTAGTATAACAATTCTGAATGACAACACTAAAATTATATATTTCTCTTCAATTAATAAATAAATAAATAAATATTCCACAACTATCACACAACGCCATCTAGTCCCAAGCTAAGCAGAGCTTGTGTTATGGGTACTAGACAACTAATAAACATACTTATATATTTCTAAATACATAAATTGTGGGCATATTTTAGACCGTTTAGCCGTCACGTAACTTGGTGCTCGCTAAACTAACCTAAAATAACCCAAAATTGAATAGTATAATCCTATTACTAGAAGTGTCATTCTAAGTGTAAATGATTTTGGATTTTATAATTAACAGAATAAGGACCAACATAATACATTTTTAGTTCGGTAGTTTAGTTTAGATTTTTGAACAAGTGAATCAGTACCAATGTCAATCTGAACTAAATTAAACTAAACTAAAATAATATATAATAAAATAACTAAAATTTTAACTAACTTAGATGTAAGACGTTATTAGTATATTATACTAATGTTATACTAATAATATAGACAGATATTAGTCTGAATTAAATAAATTTTATTTTATATTATTATTATTCCTTTTATTCAAAATAAATCACGGGTTTCACCCGGTCCTTTACAAAGGCATAAGTGGGGCTGTAGCCAACACTTAGAGGCCTGTTTGATATAAAAATACAATGTAGTATAAAAACAGAAACATTTTGGATGGAAGGTTACAGGTTATCTATTACAAAAATGGGTAAAATGGCATGGTTATTGAAATGTACTTATTAGTGATACGGGAGATAGTGGGCTATGGTCGAGACTACGGCACCTGCCAATTTCAGTCTCATCTTAAAATATTTAGGCAGGTGATGACTTGCCACTCACTAAACGGGCCCCCCCATAAAAGCCACCATCAATGGTGACAAAAGGGGCAACGTTGGTGTGAATGGCTAAAGGGTGTCGAGAGGTGTGCTGCGGTTTCACTAGAGCGCTACTACCGGCGTTATGCCCTTTATTATTATTATTATTATTATAACTATAAAAGCTAGTCACAAAAGTAAAAGCTAACTAAGGACACATTTATGTAATGATACCCGCGAAAACAATACGCCTCTTTCCAGCTTTCAATATAACGTGTGTTCTAGCTTCAGATGAAAACATCTACACTCATGACCCAGTTGTCGCGTCAATGCACTTCTACTACATAATAATGAACTAAAAATCAGCAAATATTACTTTGAACTCTCGTAGTTAACGTATACGAGTGAACTTCTCATAAGGCTCAATGGCTGTTATGAGTTATAAAATACGTTGGAAGTGTCTGGTGATAATACACAAAAGGCACACCAGATTATTGTGGTGTAAAAGGCGTATTAAAAATAATGGCGACCGGTTGGCCGTTGTACAAAGGAGCTCACTTGTTTGTTCATTACGAATAATGCAAAGCTTACATTGCTGGCCTTTTCGTTCCAAATACATTTTGTTAACGGTTTACTTTTACCGTGTTTATTATTTTAGGCCTAAACAGAAACATTTCAATGGGATTGGTATTTATATTCCCTTTTTGTACTAATCAGTAACGTGGAAGACAAGTCGTTTCCATTATAGTTACGACTATATTTATATAGACAACTTATACTATCGTGAAATTGTCGACAGTATCGTTTATTACGAATTGTTTGCATTCCACAATGCGCCCTTCTATCATTTGAAGATTTCTACGAGCATTTCGATCTTCTACGATCAAAAGAAGGCCGAAGTCTATTTTTTTATTGAATAGTAGCTGCGCCCCATGGTTACACCCGCATGGTGATGGATGATGTCGATGTTGATGAAAATCCTATGTGTTAATTCAGCGCCCCATCTACCTCCATGCCAAATTTCTACAAAATTGGGCTAGATGTTTGAACGTAAGAAAATAACAAACATCCGTTCATCCATAAATACATACTTTCACGTTTATAATATTAGTAAGATCAAACGCAACTAAACAATATCCCCATTCCCATCGGTAATCTATATCGTCATTTTCAAAGTTAACAAAACAATCGTTAAAATCGATTAAATAGACGATCTCAAACGTAATTTAACATTTCCATGCGAGGGTTATCGTTATAACCGTAAAAATTAAACGAATTTGTCTACCTATCGCTTAATTTTGTTACTTACTTGCAATTATCGCCAAAAGATCGATATAGCCAGATTTTCGAAGTATGAGAATGAATTACTATGAATTCAAGAAACAAATTTATCGATCGGTAATTTAGGTACTTACACTGCAGTGATGCTTATATAGCTCTAATGCTATAGTTTGCCACCATATAGATACCTAGGTCTCTATATGGTGGGAATACTCGAAGTGACCTCTCCTAAACACCACACGATTTTTCCAGTGAACATGGGTGACACAGTTCAGATTCTCAAATTTACTTGCTTGTCTGCCTTCTTGACTGTCTCTTGCTATTCAATTATTGTACCGGTTAATCACTTGCCTGGTGGGAAGTTTAAGATAATTGATAAAAGGTCTCCGGGTGACATTTTACTGCGCTTGTAATATAATTAAAAGATATAATTCTTTATTATGACTACTATAAAATTATTCCAGATGATGGCAGCCTTATCTGAGGTACTTTCCAGGATTCAGCCTTTGAACCGCGGCAAGAACGCCAGGGTGTCAGTGGAGCGTCGAACTGCGGCTCTTAAGGCTTTGCAGGAAGGAGACTTAACAAAGGCACTTGCACTCGCTAGTCAGGCTGTTCTTAGAGCACCAATGACAGGTACATACTCTTCTTTAAAACTAATGACTGAATTGGCTCTTGTAGTCATTTTCATCTTAGGCCGTTTGTCCACCGCCACCGGGACGTCACGATGACGAGATTATTTCTACCGTGCGATTTTCTAAGAGCAAACATCTTTGCATCTTTGACAACATCCATGAAACAAATGAAGAGATAACAAGAAACGTTGGAAAAGCAACCAACCAGCAAGGGTGATATCTCATAAAGTAAATGACATCGGCGAGCTCGTCGACGAAAGCAACGACGAATCATTAGAGAATCGCACGGCTGGTCGAGATCACGTTGACGTAACGGGCGTGCGGTGGACACACTCTGGGAGCAAAACTGTAGATCGCTCGTATAGCTCTTTTTTGCAGCATATGAATAATTGATATCTGCAGAACATCCCCAGAGCAGTATGCCATAAGTCATAACGCTATGGAAATAACTAAAATAAACTATTCCAGCTGTATCTACATCAGTTAATAGTCTAATTTTTTTAACAGCATAAGCCGCTTAACTGAGCCTTTTAATGTGTGGACCTCATTGCAATTTAGCGTCTATAGTAATTCCTAAAAAGACCGCTGACTCCACAAGGTCCAACCCTGTTCCATTCAATTGTATATTAGATTCTACTTGTCTCACATTTGGTGTCGAGAACTTTATACAATTAGTTTTCTTCTCATTGAGGAGAAGATTATTTGTATTGAACCAATTCACAACTTTAGCTAATGCATTGTTAACATCGTCATAGTTTAATAACTGCCTTTTAATTTTAAATAACAGTGAAGTGTCATCTGCAAAAAATACAATCTCGTGATTATTCTCTACATAATAAGGTAAGTCATTAATATAGATTAAAAACAAGAACGGCCCTAGTATTGAACCTTGTGGAGCGCCCATTGAATTCTATCGTTGAAATATGAAGTCAAAAGGTTGAGAGCCATGTTTCTAATACCGTAGTGTTGTAATTTCCTGACAAGTATATCATGTCGGACGCAGTCAAATGCCTTAGATAAGCCACCAAAAACACCTAAGGCATCCTGAGAGTTCTCCCAGGCATCAAACACATATTTTATAAGTTCTATACCTGCGTCTATAGTAGAGCGATTCCTTGTAAACCCAAATTGATTTTTATGGAAAATTGTGTTAGCACGAAAAAATTACACATACAAACTACCCCATCACAACTACACTTATACACATTCACACGCACCTTTCTTCCCACTCACATACATATATCATCACAACGCACGCATTGATGTAATATATATATAAATATATATATATATATAATTTATTTGTTAGTATAGTGTTGTTCCATCGCACGCTTAGTTTCTATGTGTAGCTGTTTTGTATTTAATTAGAAACTCTACGAAGTTTTCCTCTTTCTCTACACCTATCTCGGCGAACGCCAGCCAGAGCGTAGGGGTACAATGAAAAATAGCGTCGCGGAAGCATGATAATGCCACGCGACTTATGCTGAGTGTAACCTTTCTGTCAGCATTAGTTAGGTACCTTACTTACCATTGTCTGCATACTGTTTTTTTGTGTTATTTTATGTTGCGATAAATAAATAAAATATTTCATTTCATTTCATTTCTCGCTGATGCCAAAAATCACAGTATTTGACTGAAAAAGGCTCAACATATTAAAGTTTTTAAATAAATATCTATCTATAATTTTCCTGTCACTGTAATACTTTCGGTGTTATAAATATTACTTGTAATGTGTTTGAATAATCAATAAACTACGAAGCATAAACATTAAGCGCGGAAATATTGTGAAAGTTCTGAGCTAATTACTAAGGTGCATTCCGAGTTTATATCATCATACAGAAAAAATGTACATCACTGTTTTAAACTATCACGGTTGTTCACTAAAAATATATGATTATTAACGGGATATTGGTAAGGCTGTGGAATGAGCTCCCGATATTTCGGCGCAGTTACATGCACCATGCTCACGGGAAGACTGAAGAATGCGGGTGGTTGGTCGAAAAGTAAAAAAGTTAGGTGCAGACATAACGATCTACCCTCTTTCTTAGTCTTTTGCTACGGTTATCACTGGAACTCGAACTCGATCCTAAGTCCCGACAAAACACACTCACTGTATCACTGCGTATAGTATTTTGAACACATTTTGAACGCAGACTTTTATTTTTAAAACAACCTAATACTGGATTCCACGCACTGGCGAGTTGAAAACCATCACCTCGATTGAAAATCTGGCATTTTGAGATCTCAATAGTTTCCTTTACTAGCCTAGTGGTCCTAACCACTGGCTTGAATTCCATAACCCTAAAATCTTGTCCACCGTTTCATTTATTTATTTCAACCATCAGTCATATTAGCATGTTAAATAATATATAATATTACATAATCTTAAAAAACTTAAACTACACAAAATTAAATTCAAACATCATCATATTAACATAAATCATATAAAGTTAGAAATAAAAAAATAAAAAATAAATAAATAAAAAAGTCAATAATTAGTATGTCCACTTAATGATAATGATTAGCCTGCCTCTGTGTCATTTCTTTGTTCGTCAGTGCATGCACCATTGAACAATGGTTTATGTACTGACAATCAAACCTATTCGCAAATACGCTTAGTATGATGTTGGAGCTGGCCCGGAGCCTGCGCCCCAGGGAAGTGCATCGCTTCCGCATCGTCGTGTAGAAACAGTCGACACGGGAGTCCGCGAACATCCCTGATGCGCTACAGTGCCGGGGCAGCCCCATCAGAACCCTAAACGCATTATTGTACTGCACACGAAGGGTGCTGTACTGCTTCTGGGTATACGACACCCACAGGCCACCCGTGTACATAGACGTACAAAATGCTCTGAAAAGAGTGATTTTGACGGCTCTGGAGCATCGAGAAAACCTGCGAGCAATCATATTAGACCTCACAGTGCCCTGCGTTCCCTCTCAATATCTTTATCGTCCTTCAGGTCAGAGGTCACAATATGTCCTAGATACTTGAACTGATTAACCCTCCTTAAAGCGATACCGTTCAGTATAATGTGTGGAATAGTATCCAGACAGCTCCGACCTCTGGCCTGAAAGACCATGCACTCGCTCTTGTTTGTATTGTATAGCAAACCGTGAACGAGCGTGTAACGCTCACAAATACGCAACAACTTGGAGAGGCCACACACCGAGGCGCTCAGCAGCACCATGTCGTCAGCATAACTGACATTGTTGACACACACTCCATCAATATGGCAGCCAACACGGGTGCTGCAAAGCTCCTCGATCAGTGCATTCATATAAAGGTTGAAGAGCTTCGGAGAGGTCAACCCTCCCTGCCTCACCCCGCACTCCAACCCATACGGCGCTGACGTCGCGGTTGACCACCGAACGACGTTAACCTGGTTCAGATACCAGTATTTAAAAATATTAATAATTTCTTTTGGCATAGAGATATCAATAAGTTTTTGCCAGAGGATATCGTAACTAACCTGGGGGCCTACTCCCACCTTTTACGAAACTATCATTAATCAGGAGCGTTTTGTAATAAGCTTAGAATAATCATACTTACTATCGTACTCCCACCGACACAAAACGGTCAACCAAATTTAATGGTAAGGTTTCGATATTACTATTTTATGAGATGGGTGTACGGATCTTCAAAAACTTTAGCATTGCAAAAATGAAACTTAGTATCAAAATACACGTCAAAGTACGCGAATTGAGTGAAATATTTGATACTACGTCATCAAAACTTCTATCGTAATGCATTATTATTTTAAGGTTGCTATATTAGCGTGGTGGTACCAAATTGAATGGTAAGGTTGACACATGACTACTTTAAGAAGTGGGAGTATGGCCCCAGGTCAAACGCCTTGGAGAGATCGAGGAAGCATGCATAAATAGCTGTGCTTCTATCGGTGTAGTACTTGACAGTTTGCTTCACACATAGAATAGCCGACTCAGTTGATAGTCCCGGCTTAAAGCCAAATTGGTTGTCATTAATATTAATATACCGGTCAAGCTGTGTGTTAAGCAAACCGTCAAGAACTTTTGCCAGCACCGTGGCCAGAGAAATTGGCCTATAGTTGCTTGTGTCTCCTATGTCACCGGTTTTGCTCTTCACAATTGGTACCACCACATTACAGACCAAGGCTAGTAAAGGAAACTATTGAGATCTCGAAATGCCAGAATTTCAATCGAGGTGATGGTTTTCAACTCGCCAGTACGTGGAATCCAGTATTAGGTTGTTTTAAAAATAAAAGTCCGCGTTCAAAATGTGTTCAAAATACTATACGCAGTGATACAGTGAGTGTGTTTTGTCGTGACTTAGGATCGTGTTCGAGTTCCAGTGATAACCGTAGCAAAAGACTAAGAAAGAGGGTAGATCGTTATGTCTGCACCTAACTTTTTTACTTTTGGACCAACCACCCGCATGCTTCAGTCTTCCCGTGAGCATGGTGCATGTAACTGCGCCGAAATATCGGGTGCTCATTCCACAACCTTAACACGGTAAATATCCCGTTAATAATCATATAACTTTAAAAACGTAAATTTCATACATATTACTTTCTACCTTGAATATGGATTCACTGAAATGAAAATGTATAATAACTGAAATTCCGTTACCGTCCCGTCGTTGGTAAAAAGTCTTCAAAGCGAATGAACAAATTTTATCGTCCCTAAAATTTCCTAAAAGTTCGAAGGTTAGAACTGGTGCCCAGGCGAGTGCCATTGCGAGACCCAATGTTACAGGATGTATTCCTTTGTCGAAGATTATACGGATAAAAATTGTATATCATGAAAATATTTAATTTGAACAAATATAAAAAAATATTTCATAATCACCGGATAATTAGACATCTCGTCATATAATATGACGAGTTGTTTCATTATCCTGCGATTATATCGTCTTATATAGTCTTATGAGTCTCAAGATTAGCCAGTTAAAGTGGCAGTGCGCAGGGCACATACGAGTAGCTCGCAGAACAGATGGTCAGAAGGTTCTGGAGTGGAGACCACGGACCGGCAAGCGCAGCGTAGGTCGTCCACCGACACGGTGGACATACAACCTGCAGGATGCAGGCCGCTTCCAAGTGGTACTTTTGTAAAATTATGGGGGAGGCATATGTTCAGCAGTGGATGTCCTACGGCTGATATGATTATATATACATTTATATATAGAGTGATTTAGTCATAAGACTGTATTGCTTACTATCTATTTATATACCTTTTGAATATTATACTTAGTTAAATGTTACTTTCTCCAGTAGGTACTTGAAAATTGGTATTTTTCTGGGATATTAACTGGTTACCTGGCGTTCGGATGCGCATCGGAACTAATTTTGTACACTCCACTTGTTAACCCGTCCAGTGTCTACTTCTTTCGGTGTCTTTCTACGCATAAATACGAGTACAGATAAAAAATTCTACTCTTGAATAGTTTGACCAACTAAAAGCAAGTTTATACCGATGGAACGCCTTTGATCTTATAAATTAGTTACAAACCAGAAGTATAAAAGTGTACATTAGGTGTACGCGCAACTTGGCATAGCACTTTTTTGTACGTACAAATGGTGTACGCGCGACGGGTCTAAAGGCACGGTAATCTTTATTGAAAACTTTACATAGTATACAGAGGTTCTCCTAACTCTGCCTCTTGTTTTAGTAGAAACTGTGTTACAAAAGGCAGTTTCTTCCATTAAGTTCATTTAAAGTTAACCATGAAAACGACTTAAGATATATACAATAAAAATAGGTAATTAGAAAGAAAGAAAATAATTTTATTTAGGTGTGATGCTATGAAAGGGACCCGACTCAGCATATGCTAGGGTAAGCCCAAGCACTGATTTTCAGTCGGCGCTTCTCACATCACGAACTTAACACGTGACACACACGAAACTAATAAAAAATGGAAAATAAATCTTTAGTGTAGGCTAGATAAAATGTATATAGGTATTCATATAATAAGTCTCTATCTATAATCAAACACTATCGGCCTTATTAATAAACTTGTAATAAACCCGGAGTAGTTAAAACATCTATCTGTCAATTTTTCGCTTGCAATAAATGTCACGCGTGAAAGCAAGACAAATCATGTTACGCATTTTTTTTTGTCCCGGGAAAATCCTTTATGGATACCACCTACCACGGGGAGGTAGGTGGTTATGTGGGAGTCCGTATACCCACTAAAACCCCGGGGTGTTCCGTCACTGCCGCTTTTAGCGGGAACGCGGGACAGATTTTGCACACGACCGCGAACCCGCCGCGGCTGTCCGTTGCCGGACCCTTCTCTTCGCGGCACGCCAGAACACGTGACGCGCCGCAACTGCCTCGGAGACCAAACCCGCCATCAATGGGCGCCAGACTTCCCCACGTCTGGACGCCCGTGGTCTCCCTGCGGTGGGTCAGATACGTAGCCCCACCGCCTGCTACGTCAACCACAGTGGATAACCAACTCTCCCTCCCCCCTGCGACCCCACCTCCTCGAGCCTGCGACGTGTAGGGCCGTGCAAACCGGCGAAGAGTCCCCCGACTATTCGCCAGTAACCCCACTACGGAGGAGGGAGGAGACGTGCAAACCTTCTACGTCATCACCGTTTCGCAGAAGGTGGCCACCGCCTGCCACGATCTCTCGCTGCTGAGCATGGAGAACACCACGCCCGGCAGGGAGAGATCTCCGCCTATTTCTGCTGAAAGCGTGTGCCGCTGCGGGCCCCATGCAGCACACACTTCCAGTGTGTGGTGCGCCGTATCCTCCGGCGCACCGCAAGCGTGGCAGGCTGGAGTCGCCTCCCGTCTTGCGATTTACGAGTACGTGCATCAAGTACTTTCCGAAGCATCCATGTCCGGAGAGCACCTGCACCAATCGGAAGGTCAGCGACCCGAAAGGTCGTTTCACCCACCTCTAAAGGACCGGACGGATGGCCTCCACCGTCCACTGCTCAGGAACCGGCGGAGCCAGGTCCTCCTCCCACCGCCGCAATAGAGTGGCTCGCGCCTGCCGTCGCATGCGTGTGACCTCCTCCCAATTTGGGGCTGCTCCTTGGAGGAGCATATTACGCCTAATCTAAGTTTACGCAACGTTTATTAATAAAGGCCTATGAAAATGCAATAGTAATGTCACTGTAATATTAACGTGGTAATGTGTGGATAGATTGTACTTGATGATGAGGCTAATTATACAACTCCGGCGCGATTAGCTATAATATTTTATTTACAAAGCCTTCTTCGCCTTTGTGTAGCCAAATAAAAACCGATTTCCTTGTTTTCCCCCACCAAAGCTAACAGCACTATACAATTCATTCTTTATTTTATACCAAAATATACAAAAGTTACAAATAAGGGCAAAAATTTAAGATTGTTTTTTCTCTTGTTACTTGTAATTTGAGCTGCAACCAACGCACGTGTTTCTAAAGTGTGAAAATGTTTTGCTTTGATGAGAGAAATGAAACGTTAAAATACGTTTTCCTCTTGAGCAACAATTCATTGAAAAACTTTCGGAGAAGTTAACGAAGTCCTACCGTATCATGGAAACGAAAACGATATCAACATAATTGACAACCATTTTGTTAGACTGGCCATATTCTTCCATTAATTTATCTATGGTCAGAATAACGGCCGGCCCCAATAATGTATTTATCGTCGGTTTACCTTAATACAGTGGAGTCATTTTAATAGGTAACATTTGACGTCTGTCAGTTTTGTCTTCCTACTGAGGTGACCTGCTTCAAAATTAAATTAAATTAAAAAATATATATTATAATTAATAAAATTAATTAGTAACATTAGTCGTAATCACATCTCGTCGTAATGGTCATAGTAACAATAACTCTGTAATCGTAGTTGAAAAAAGTTAAGCTATTGTGCAGTTGTAACAAAACGAAAAAAAGTACTATTTTATGCTTGCCGTTTATACGTTGTTGAATTTTGATGAATTGTCAAATGTTATCTATAATGACTCCACTTTAGAGATAGATATTTGACACTATTTGTATGGACGTTATGTCAAATTTCTATCGGTGGTAAGGAAAACTGTGGATAAATAGAATATTGGGATCGGCTCTTAAACGATATACAGAAATATGGACGGAAACTATATCACTTCATAGTATTATATTATAGAAAAAAAAATGTTAACTATTTATTGATTAAATGTTACAAATGAAATCAATGAGACTAACCAAAGTCTTATAATTAAAGATTGTAATATAAGTCTCTTTAGTATAGTTTGGTACATTACAACTAACTTAAATGCTTAAAAGTAAGGAAACAGTCCAGACGTGCAAACCATATTAATTAAATAAATTGTATTTTTTGACTATAAAAATTTGAAGTAAATGTTATCTATATTCAATACTAGCTACTACTAGATGATGAAAAGTATCATATGTGATCTCCAGGATATAGTCTATAACGTTGCCAAACTTGATTAAGATTCGTTCAGCCGTTCAGGCATGATAAGGTAACAAACAGAGAGAGAGAAAGAGTTATATTTTTTGCTAAAATAAAAGTAGCCTTAGTTACTCCTTATAATATCAGCCATCTGCCAGTGAAAGTTCCGTTAAAATCGGTACAGCCGTGTCAAAGATTAGCCGGAACAAACTGACAGACAGGCATACATTTTACAATTCATTTCGTATAAAATTGTTTTTAGCAATGACATCACGTAAAAGTAGTCAAGTCAAGACAGAATGTTGTGAACAGAGAAGTGAGGCCTATAGTATTATGAATTTATTTATGATTAGTATTATGATTTATTAGTATTATGAATTAGTATTATGAATGAAAGTTTCTAATAAATTCTGATTGTAATCTTGAAAAATGGCGCCTCTATGTGTATAACAAAAAATGTTAGTAAATTGATGACTGAAGCTGACAAAAGTGACATAGAGCCGCCATTTTTTTCGATTTCATTCAACATTTGTTAGCAACTGAGATTCATAATAGCCCTACGGGTGAAACTACACCTCGGCGTGTCCATACATATTTACATACAAAACCTACAACGAAACTACGCCTTGACTCGTCAGTCGAACTATCGCGGCGCGTGGAAGCAACACGTAAAGTTATCTATTAGTATAAGTTATATATTAATTATCATTTAATTAAAATTTATTAATTATTTTTTTAATAACTTTAATATAATTTGAATTACCATGACAGTACCGAGTCACGCACGTGTAGTTTAGAAAACCGGCCTCACTTCTCTGTTCACAACATTCTGTCTTGACTTTTTTATTTTGTCTGAGACAACAGCATAGAGGCACAGTATAAATATAGGGAACAGTACGAAAACTAGGTACCTACAAACGTTCGAAATGGCCCGCTCACACAAACATACGCAACGACGAGAGCCCTTAGTGGTTGTCGCGGTGCATACCAAATCAAAAACGATTCGACACGTGTTTCGCCTCTACACGAGGCATCCTCAGGAGATGTTGACTCGTCGAGCACTAGACCGACAAGCGTCTATATCGTTTTTGGTTTATTTGGGTTTTCTTGTGTTTTTGTTTTATTTTGTATTCTTCCTATTAAGCAGTTTGTGCGGGAGGGAGGGTGGTGCACACCCCCAAATAGGCCTAAATAATTGTGTTTTTTTTCAGCGAAAGTGACACTAAATATTTTTTAATGTCGATTTTTTAGTAATGAGAATGTTTACATGTTTTTTTAGGAGAAGAAGAAGTAATCGAAGGAGGCGTTTCTTTGGCGTTATCTCTTTGGGTGCGCTCCGAAGTTTTACTACGTTCAAACCAGCCCAAAGCTGCTCTAGAAGATCTCAAGCTAGCGCTCAAAGAACGACTACCTGCTAAAATGCGAGCGCAGTACTATTGGAGAATGGGACACTGTTATAAAGGTAACACCTTTACCTTTGCCTAGTGTATTAAGTAATTAGACATATAAATCAAAATGGTATGGTCCATGCCCATTACGCAGTGAGTTTTAGTATCCAGAACAAACAAGAACGTAGATAAACCAGAAATAATAGAATAAAGCACTTTTTATAAACTTTCACGGTTGTTTTCAATAAACATATTGTAAGCATAATAGAGTTATCACAAAATCCGGCATGAAAAAGTACGAATTTTTGGTATGTACCTAATTTTTTAAGAACCTAGGTACTGCATGTGTAGATGTATTGTGACACTAAACGTTTATGCGTTTGATATTATTCAGTTCGAGGGGAACTTGTAGTTTTCAATATCATCGCATACGTACCAATTTGTATCAACCTAATTTAAAATTTACGATATTTAAAAGTCGCTGTAAGTGTTTGTGTGATAGTTGTGAAGGAATCGGTGGCCAGTAGCTCTGAATTGTAAAATACGAGTAGGAATAATAATATAGCGTTAGCAAACTCCACCAGTAGCTTTCCTAAAGTTTTCTTGTTAGTAAGTAAGTCAGTTGTAGTGTTTGGATAACGACGTCTCTTGTTACGTAAAGATCTTATAAATAAATTAAAAAAACAAAAAGGTACGGATAAAGTATATGTCACTACATATGAAGTTATAAATAAAGGTTTAAAAATTAATAGCGGTGAATAAATCTAACCATGTACTAACTCGTTATAAGTATTACCTTTAGGGGACATGGGTCTTTGTGTAATGTACATACTGTAATATTGCGAAGGTACCTACACATATTTATGTCAAGAAACCAAGTTTGGATTTCAAATTTATTTACATCCTATGGGTGATTTGGCACCTCCCGCGGGCTGCAACATCGAATTTACCACCCGCATTTCGCGTGTAAATACGACCTACTTTCCGTGCGTTGATGAGCGATGACTGATAAAAGAATTATTTAATACGAGTAGTAAGAAGATAGATAGTAGTCACAACTGGCTATAAAAGTACTGCGCTTCTCGCCCAATTACAGAGCTGCTTAACCCCATCATTATTTGTCAGTGTCGTTCAAAGCTTAACCCTTTGCGTACCATTGAAGTAAATTTACGTACTTATCATTCATAAATATTTTGTTTTATATAACACTGTATAGAAAGGGTTAATATAGTTTAGTACACATATAAGTATACGTATAGTATATTTGGCTTAACATGTTTACTTGCCACAGCTTCGACGCCGGATATCTGGCACACCGATTTTAGCGTATGGGGATTCGCTAAAGGTCGCTCTTCTTCGTCGATATGGGTCTCTCTAAAAGACACAGATAGCTGAATTGATAAATCGTTTTAATAAACTGCCTTTTTTATTATTTATAACTTATAATGGTAATTATTCTTACGTGTTGCAGAGTACAATAATATTACGATTTAAGCACACCTCATGTTTACATTCTAATATCTTCACATCAGTGTTTTTTCACGTCCCTGTTTAAACTGTTATTAATAATGTATGCATGTACGTAGGTGCTGGCGAACCAACAAGAGCAAAAGTATCGTACGAGCTTGCGGGCCGATTGCTAGCCAATAACGAGGAGGCTAAAAATCAACTGATACAGGACGTGGAATCTTTGGATTACAGCGTCAAACCTAAACATCCACCTGACAAAGTCGGTAAGTCATGTACAATGGTACAATGTACAAACTTATACGAATCATCACTGTCCTGGGGCCCTACTCCCACCTCTTAAAGTAACCATATTTGAACTTTATGATGAACGTTGTGATGAGGCCTGTAGACTATAATATTGGGATAGTGCAATCGTAATAGTTCCAAATACTTTTTGGTCTATGTTAAATAAGATTTCAATGAAACATTGTTGTGATTGCAGCGCCATAGATAAATTAATTAATTTATCTAAGGCATCATCATTGTTCAAATTGTGTTGCTGTTTGAAACTTAGCGCTTTATTTTGTAATTTTAGATAGAAAAGTACTCATCATCGGACGGGATTAGAACCCGCGTCTTATTTTTGTTTCTCGTATTTGAAAGAACTCTTCTTTCGGTTGGATAATGCGCGTGCAGCTGTTTAATAGATGTCGCTCCATCCCCATACAATGGTTAAAATCAAATACCTAAAGGCTTCGGATGGTACGCCTCGGTGGCGTTAATCGTGGTTTCTGACACGGATTGTCAGAAGACGCGGATTCGTATCCCGTCCAAGGATGTGTATTTTTCTCTCTAAAATTTGAAAGTTTGGTCTCGCTAAGCAGGTCTTAGCGAGTTACAATTATTTTAATCAAAAATTTGCATATGTCAAATTGAAATTACTTCTGCCCGTGCTTCAAGCTACGACTGCACAGTGAATTACAGGCTTCTACGTACACACATACACGAAACAGCTCGAGCAGTTGCATATACTTCGGGCGGTTGGTGGTCAAGCAGTCGCCAGGCATGCACTGACTGCTGAGCTGTCGACTGCTTGCGCGCACTTACCTCCTTGAAATTGTAAGTGGCTGAGCAGTTAATACCAACTGCTCCAGCAGTTATCAATGGCAGTTTCAAGCTGTTGACTATGACTGCAAGAGCAGGCCGTGTATGTTGATCACTGACCAACTGCTCGAGCAGTCCGTGTATATCCGCGCTAAAAGTATCCGCTTAGAACCATGGACTCAACATGGACGCAGTAATGAGAAATCTTTCTGTTTACAGGTGTAACGGTTACTGGCGGAGCTAAACAAAACATGCCATCTTTATCAAAAATGCTCAAAATTTGCGAGGAAGAAAATAAGGTAGGCAAACTTCTTCAAATAAATAGACCCATCAGAGCGGTCCAGCCAATCAAGCTGCTAAAGCTCTGGTTCGAGTGTCTAAACTATCTGTTCAATTATTTCTACTTAAGTTTTTATCAGGCTTTATGAATATCCCACATTAGTCATGCTGGATATTCATATGAAACCCCAATAAAAAAGATGAACATCATTTATCCATCTTTACTTTAGTAGTGAGGTAGTAAACGTGATCGATAAATAAACCAGGTAACGTTTTACCCACTCTTCACTTTAAATCGAAACTCTTGTAAATTAGACAACGTAACAAAATATTTAAAGCATGCATAAATCCACTGTCATCCTCAGTAGATCAGCATTCAGTACATTTGCTTACCATAACCCATTCTTTCACCATTTAGGGTCGATTCGCCGTGGCTGATACTCCAATAAAAGCTGGAGATATATTACTCGTGGACAGTCCTTACGCTGCATGTCTGCTCTCGGATTATCATGGTTCTCATTGCTTAAACTGCTTCAAAAGGTCAGTAAGATTATTTAAACTGTCAATAACTTCAAAAATTATCAATATAACCCTTATATAACTATTACTATTAATCTTTATCGTGAATTTCGTTAGTATTCATTTTTGTAAACCACATTTACTCACTATGACTGGAGCGCTCGCAGAAGAGCTTATATCGTCGTTCTCAACTGTTCGCGACCCTTACTGCGGAAGATCACTAGTGGCGTTTTCAACTTAGCACTGCTGTGCTGCGCAGGGCACGGTAAGCCGTCGGTCCCGGTTTTAGGACTTAAGACAATAGTCGCTAGGCTCTCAGGCATCTCGAAGGTATTTATGTGATTTGAAACGGTCTTCGACGGACCGCTATCCCATTCACATGAGCTCCTGGGCTTGCATGATCTATTTAGTTACTACTCTCTCTGAGAGGCAAGCCAGCGTCCTAGCAGTGGAATCATAATGGGCTGATTATGTTATGTAGCAGTATGAAGTAAAGTTGAATAAAAGTTTTAAAAACGACTGTGTTTTTATTTATTGGATAATAATTAATCAGTGTACATTGTAAAAGGGTAATTTATAAAAAAATTGCATTAAAATTCAAACTGATTATTATTTTGATCAGGTTGGTAGACTGTGAAGATTCAGCCCCAATCTGGTGTCCCAATTGCTCAGGAGTTGCTTTCTGCAGCACTCAATGTCGAGATTCTGCTGTTTCCACATACCATTCGTACGAATGTCAATTTACGGATCTTTTTATTGGTAAGACCTGATTTTAAAATTATCGATTCTATACATATGTCAACTACTTTAAATAGGTACTCACGTTATGTACGTTTTAGGTTCTGGTATGTCAATACTAAGTCATATCGCGCTTAGGATGGTTACTCAAGCAGGCCTCGATACGAGTCTATCAATACATGCAAAATACCTCTCTAATGAAATAAAGACTTTGGAGGGAACCGTACTAAATGACATCGAAGGAGCTGCTAGAAAATCCAAGATGAAGAGTAGAAAAGAAAGATTAAATCGTTCTAAAAAGGGGCTAAAAAATTTTGCCGAGAAAAATTTAAGAGAAGAAGACGTAGACACTACTATAGAGGATAAAATGAGTTTTCAAGAGAAATTAGAACTTAAAGCAGCTCAAATATATTCGTTATGTACCCACTGGGATCAAAGGAAAGGGGAAGATTATTTAAAAAGGATTGTGATGGCGATGTTTCTCTGTGAATGTTTGAAAAAGGGTGGATTTTTTAAAAAAATTGTAAAGGAAAATGTGGATAAAGGTGAGACGCAATAAAAATATTTACTATGAGTGTAGATATTTCTTGTTTCATTACTTTTTCTGTAATTGTTTTAATCTCTTCCAGCTCAAAACTCCATCTGCGAGTTGATTGTACGCAACCTGCAGTTGCTTCAGTTCAATGCTCACGAGGTATACGAAACTATACGTGGGCTTCACATGTTCAGCGGCTCCAAACCCTTATATGTAGCAGTGGGGATATATCCTGTAGGTGCCTTATTCAACCACGAGTGCTACCCAGCAGTATCAAGGTAAGTAATATTCAGAGTAATTACGTTCTTCAACCAAAAGTCCAGATTTGTTTACAATCCTCAAATTATATAAATTATCAAGAACCAGCTAGGATTTGCGTGATATTTACAGTTTCTACTACAAGTTCTACAAAAGTACAAGTTTGCGTAAAGGTTTATTGCCGAGGCTTACATCTCCAGCAGTCTTTTTGTTTAAAGGCACCACGGCCTACTTCACCAAAGAGTATTTAGAAATGAACTCTTAGTTAAAAGTTAGGTACATTAGGTATATTTAATTTGTGGTAACTGGGTAGGTAGGTAAAAAACACGTTACGTCCATCTTGTGACTACATAAAATATTATGTTTTTAGATACTTCAACGGTCGAAACTTAGTGTTTGCTGCGACCCGGCCTCTGACGCCTGGAGAGGTGGTCTCCGAGAACTATGGTCCTCACTTCATGATGCGTAGCGCACGAGACCGACAGCGGTCTCTGGCGTGCCGCTACTGGTTCAAATGCCAGTGTCCAGCTTGTGTGGAAGAGTGGCCGAATCTTAAACAAATGCCAGAAGGGCAAGTTTATCTCAGGTACCCAAAAATCTTTTTAAACTTTAATTACCAGTTATAACTTTGCTCGCACTTTTACTTGAGGCGCTTTTTATCAGCTGGTGCGATAGTATAGCTACAGAAAACTAAAAAAAACGAAAATGAATCCCATTGCTTTGACAATAAATTCCTCAAACAAAACCGTGAACCTATCTCAGCGAAACAAAGAGAATTTTTTTTTTTAAATAGGATCAGTAATTCAGAATAATTAATTCGATTTAAGAATCAAAGACGCACATACTCTACCTTAAATTACTTTTGCCGCGATCCTAATAACCAAGGAAAATTTACTCTCTACCGAGAGCTAATAACAGAAGCCACTACCGGGACGAATCGGGAAGAAACTTGGAGGCTTTAATTTATTAAATTCTTTTGACGGTGCATCTATTACTAGCAGCGCCTGAAATGATGAGATGAAATGAAGGCCTCAGATGCCACTTATAATATCTAGTCAGCACTAGTACAGATTAGTTCAACCGTGTAACACAATTTTTCGTAGTTGGACTGCTTTGACAATCTACATAGTTAAACTTACCTACATGAACTAATTTGGTTGCTTTAAAAGTTAACATTTCACAACATTATTCCTGAGTTAAAACCGGCGTGTCGCGTGATACGTAGTCCCACTATTGCTCATAATCCCACTAGTGTAGAACAACAGGGCTCGTGGTTCCACACATCGTGGAACCACCAATAGTTGGTAGTATAAAGTAGGCGGCTATGCGATTAAGAGTAGATTAATTTAGGCGAAGTGATAGACTCGTCCCACTGTCATGCTTTACAAAATGTACACAGGTAACAATTTTATTAGTCATTTTGACACGTGTCAGTCACTTGGATCTCGACAGCCTTTTAGTTAAGACATTGATATTTTAAAATTTCACAGTTAATTGTTCATTGATCTTCTTTATCACTTCTGTAAAGAAACTAGTAGTCTACAAACATTATTTTCTCTTTTCTCCTTGTTCTGCAATAAAGCTGTTTCTCTTTGTTTATTAAAGTAATATGACATCTGGGTAACGGTTTTAATTCAAAACGTGTATTTAAATAAATACGAGTACATAAGCATACATTTCCAGCCTTACTTATAAACGCTACTTAAATTTAAATAACGTCACTTAGTACGGCGCAGAACAATATTCCTGTGCGCACTAGTAAATAACGTCATTTAAAGTTAAGCAGTGCTTATAAGTAAGGCCCTTAATCTTTAAATTCATTGAACCAGCTATTGTGAGTTCGTTCAACTAGATTGTGCCAGTTGTTAAACTCTTAAAAAATATACCTATCTTAAAAATGAAGGCTTCACGATAAACTTGTCATACATGGTGGGTGTGTAACCATGTCAACAAAACCTAGACGTACACTTGTGGCATGACAACGGACCGGACTACGTGACATCGTACAAGAGATGTTACGCTAATTAATGGCATGGCATCGCTACAGGAGCTAGGCGGCACGGCGAATAGCGGGCGAGGTGCGGGCGGAGGGCGTACCGGAATGTCACGACGTGATCCGCTCATACTCCGTGTCTGTATCCGTGTCATCTGGCGTACTACGACACGTGTCATAAACGCAAATGTGGACGTCTCCTGGTCACGAGGACAATAGCGAACATCCTTTTAAAAATCCGATTTTCGATGGATCAGCTCGTAACACGTAACTTGACATGACAAAACACAGACTAGCGTCTACACTGGTCCAGTCTAGTAGATCGTAACTCCGTTCATCTAACCGTTCATACTGTGCTTTCAGTATTCGAAATGGATTGAATCGTTACTGCAGCTTGTAACAATTGTTTGCGTAACAAAAGACGACAGTACTGACACGCGTGTCTGATACGGTCACGGGATAATGTTCAGTACATTGTTACAAATGTGGACGCAGCTTAAATTAAGTACTAATATATCGTTTGCGTGAAACAGTACAAAGGTACAAACTGACATTGCGCTTTAACAACTGTGACACAGATAACTCATGACATGTTGACGCTTTTGATACGAATACTTTTTCGCACATTGTTTGTTCTACGGCCTCTGGTTACGTTCTTCGTAACCAGATCCAGTCCTTCGTTTTTTATTGTAGAAACGTACACAGTACCCTAAGAAGTTAATTGTATTGCCTGTATAATTGTATACCTTTACTGACACGACAGGTGTCCTAACCTATCTTGCACGTGGAAGTTCCGTGCTACTGCACGACCACCGAATCGATGCGCCAAGTGCTCCATCAATATTGATCCGGAGCTCGTGAAGATCAGCTTGAGAACTGTGGATGAATGCGTCGCGGATTATCAGGTACCTGCCTTTTATCTGTGTGACATGTAAATAGCTAAACTACGGCCGTTCAGAGAATGCGTTCCTGACACGTCGCGATTGAACTGACGACGTAACTTTGTAATGGCGTTGCAGTTACGATAAAAATATTATTGCTGGTTGTTTACCGTTTTAACAATTGATGAGCATTAAAATAACATTATATCAATAATCAATTAATGTTATAATTTTGTGCCAAACTGAGTGTCAAATAACTTGGTAAACAATATTTTTCTAAATCTAAACTGCGCTATTACAAGGTTATGTCAGCGCTTTATATTTGTAGTGCTGTGCTAACAATAACAGGCAATAATAGTATCGTAATCTGATCTTATACAGTTATACTTTATAAAATAATACGTTGTGTTTTTCTTTTTAAGAATTTGAAAATAATGGACTATAAGATAACTTTTATTAAATATAAAAATAAAACTACGACCAAACCGAACGCGCGAAAGAAAGTAGCATTTTTATATTTAGGTTGAAAATGGTAACCCCAAATGGCGTTACTAGCATTTTTATACTTAGATTAAAAACGGTAACCCCAAATGGCGTTATGGGCCGCCATTTAGTGACGCTAAAACAGTCGTCTGTTGTCGTTTCGTGCGCATAGACCACGTTCTTCAAGTGTTTTCGATCTGTTTTTATTTGATTACCCGGCTTTCGTTTAATGGACTGTTTCTGCTTTTCAAACTGACATCGGCGCTAAATCGGACTTCGATTGTGTTTTTGTGGCTTTTGGTTCATAATAATGCCTAAACGTGGACAAACATTGAAAAGTGGAGCCCGTGAGTTAATCGTCAAGCTGCAAGATTACTTAAGCGGGAGCGGCAAAATGGCGGACCCCTGGTACCTGTCGAACAAGTACAAGAACGCGTCTCTCAGGCGCTTGGAGTTAGCAAACGAACGATAACAAATATTAATAAAGAAAAGTTCGGCTCTACTGGCATGGAAGATAATATTTTACGTACTCCGAAGAAGAAACGTAGAACTAAACCCGTGACAGATATTGACACCTTTGACGCCGATGCAATCAGAAATCATATATATGGTTACTATTCCAGAAATGAATATCTCAACAGGAAGAAGCTTTTGGCATCGTTAAGAGAAGCTGGACTGTTTAGCGGGGGTAAAACTGCTTTAACCAAAATCTTAAAAGATATTGGTTTTTCGTATAAAAAAACAGACAAAAGAAAAAATTTATTAGAACGATACGACATAATTTTAAAACGGATAAGTTTTTTGAGAGAAGCAAAAAAAATTGATAACTGGGATAATGTCGTGTTCATTGACGAGACATGGCTAAACGCCAATCACACGGTTTCCCGTTCTTGGACGGATGATACACAAGCGACGTTGAAAGTAACAATGGGTAAGGGGGCCCGTCTGATAATATGCCACGCAGGTTCTGCAAAATACGGCTTTGTGGAGAACGCGTTACTGGCATTTCAATCAAAAACCACAAATGACTACCACGAGGAAATGAATGCCACTACATTTAAAGAGTGGTTCCAGAACGTGCTTTTGCCCAGCCTACCAGAGCCTTCTGTAATATTCATGGATAATGCCTCCTATCACTCGGTTCAAATACAGAAACCACCTACCCAAGCTAATAAAAAAGAAAAAATGGTGGCTTGGTTACAAGCAAAAGGCATTGACGCAAATATGAAGATGCTAAAAGCAGAGCTAATTAAATTAGTTAAAGAAAATATAGCGGCAAATGTGCGATACGAAATCGATGAACTGGCTCTGGAGTACGGTCATCGCGTTCTAAGAATTCCACCGTATCATTGCCAATATAACGCGATTGAGCTAATTTGGGCTCAAATAAAAGGTTACGCCGCCCACCACAATACTTCCCTGCCATTCAGCACAAAAAAGATGATGACCCTATTACAAGAAGCCTGCGGGAAAGTCACAAGAGATGACTGGGCAAAGGTTGTTGAGAAGACTAAAAATCTGACTGTGGAACATTTTGACTGAGATATCAGGATTGATTCTGTTATTGATAATAATATAATTATACATGTAGGCGAAGATGATGATGAACCTCGTCAAGCGAATCGGAGTCTGATTAATATTCTGTACGCACATTCAATTCAATGTACTTTATTGCATAGAAATACAGATTGTAACTTTGTAACAAAGAATAAATAAAACAATTTTATTATATTAATATCACCCTTTTTTGGTTTCCACTTAAATAACTAAAATATAAATTTTAAATGATTCCGCCAATTTAAAACGAAAATAATCTTAAAAATCACGCGGCGGTTCATTTTGGAGGAACGGTAACGAACTCAGTGTTATGTTGTGCCCATCACTAGTCGTGACTAACTGATAGGTGTCAGGAACACATTCTCTGAACGGCCGAACTATAACAATGTAAATAGGCCAGCGGCTCAAATCGCGAAAGTTTAAAAATTACTATTCTTTAATTATGTAAGGAAGAGTATGGTTGTTTAAGAGTTGTCTTTTTCAATTCTAGAAAGGAGCAAAACTCATGGACGCCGAGTGCCCGCAGGAAGCAACCAGCATTATCTGTACAGCACTTGACCTTTTCCACTCCGTGGCACGCCCGCCACATCGCGAGACGCATTTAGCTCAGGAGGCACTTCGCTCCTGTTTTGCTGCTGTTGGAAACATTCACCAGGTGCAGCCAGGCGACGCGGTAACAAACAAAGAGAATGGTACCAGCGAGTAGGACAACAGGCAATGGAACTTGTCTGTGGAGCCTACAGGTTCAGCTAGACTTGCATAAAGGCTACTTCTCATGGTCATGGTATCAAGGTTTAACACACCAGCGTAGGTACAACCGATAGGAATGCATCAGAACTGCGAGCATGCATCGTCGGTAGAGATGGGATCAAAATAGATAGAAATTGTCGATAAAAAAAATGTCCGTGGTATAGTTATCGTGGCTGGATCCATGATAGATCAAAAGATAATACGATAGATAAAAATTTGTTCGTGTCTGTAAAATCTTATCTTATCGACAATCTATGCTCGGGTAGCTGACCAATACATTATGTACAACCTTTACAAAACTATGTATTACCTACCGTCTAACGGCCGGTGCCAATAATCTATTTATCGTCAGTTTACCTTACTAGAGATGGATATTTGACACTATTTGTATGGAACTAATGTCAAATTTCTATCAGTGGTAAGGAAAACTGTGGATAGATAAATATTGAGATCCCCATAAGCCTTACCTGTGGGACATAAAGTGACACGTAGTCTTCCATTATAATGATCAAATGAAATCGCGTCATGTAAAAAGAACGCTGGAAGAAAGTGGAGGGGGTGTGTTTGCGCATGGGTACACTCAACGGTCGACTGACGAACCAATAGCACTCCGACAAGCATGCGGCGCGTGATGCGCCGCACCTCATACCACCAAATAGATCGATAAATCACCTACTGCGCACCCTAACCGCCAGCGTTCTTTTTACATGACGCAACCTGTACCTGTCAATCACTTAGGCGTTACCTAGTAACATAATTAAAGTACCGAGTGTGGTTCAAAATTAATCAATGTGAATGGCTGAAGCGAATAAACTTCAATTTATCACAACAGGAATTAATTGTTAAGAAACTCCTCCCGTTAGATTAATCTGACTTGTTGGAAACACCCACACTGAATATCTTGTGTTCTAATTGCTGTTTGTATGTATCCAACCTGTGTGGGTTGTTATTATTTTGAAGACGCATGTTTTAACCCACATAAACAAATGATTGTTCATTCATTTATTGCAATAAAAACTACCTGATTAATACTTCCTTTTTATTTACTATTAGATTTAGGTTTTAAAATAGGTAATACAGTTCACAATACAGACTTAAAAAGATATTAGTGAAAGTCACTATAAAGACGTAAAAAAATTCAATCATGAAAATGTACATAATATCTCAAAACATGAATATGTTTGCACGGCAATATAAATAATAAACAATGAGTGACTCTCGTCATATATAGAAGGGAGATGATGACGGGGACTTTCCTGGTATCCTAAAGAGCTGAGCTGACTATCACTCCTAACTGCCATATATGCATTAAGCAAAAATATATAAAAGAAAAAAAAACAGAGTGATTGGCTAGTCAAACTTTTCTAGGTGACTTCGCTCGAAAAGGAGAGATTAGGTATCGGGAACACGTATACTTCCTGAGAAAATTTTCTTTTCTCTTCTCGATCTCCTTTCAGCTTCTTAAATGTATTAAGAAGCTGAAAAGAGATAGTATACGATAAGTATTCGCAGCACCGACTTAATAGAATGACTGCTAAAACAGGTAATCAGACATAATACGAGTATGTAATCATTTACAAAATATTGATATACAACCGCTTTTTACATACATAGGTTAGTGTGCTATTATTACAATAACTCAGTGTAACGAAGGATGGCCCGTGACATTCAGATTTACATTACAATATCGGTGTATTGTCCAGAATCAGTGATTAAAAAGGTTTAAAATAAAAATCTAGTAAGAGCCCTCGTGCCCGTGTTTCCGCGCGTAAGTAAATATTGTATCTTTAACACCATATTAAGGAAGGCTGCAGTCTGCAATGTTTTTAGTTAAGCGTGGTTTCATTGTTCATTCAACGAAACTACAGGAGCGAAATCTATTTAAACACTTAAAGCAACGTAAGGAGTAAGGGCGAGGAATAGGTGTAAGGAAGCTTCCCAATAGCGGTGTATGATAAAACCTACAAGGAAAGCTTACTAGAGCAACTGTTACTAACCTTCCCCGTGAAAAAAGTAAGAAAGTGTTCTTCGAGGAACGTAGTTACTACCATTAGGACCAGGGTGTGCACGACGGTATAAAATATTTAAATAGTACTTTATCAGTACTGAAATAAGTATACTGGTCCACGGAGTACATAATCGGCATACATATTTAAATAGGACTAGTAAATTATCAGTACTTAAATTTGAATACCGGAAAAAAATCTGTTCAGATGTATACAGTATCATGGGTCATTTAACCATTATTTTGTTTCTATATTGAAATATTATGTATGCGCCCCGAGCGGTAGCGGGTGAATGAAGAAGAGCGGGGAGGGTGGACACACGATAGTCTGTTGTTTTAATTTTTACCGGCAGGTTCACGACGCCACAATTGACACAGACTAAGTAAAGAAGCAACGTAGCAATTTTGAGTGCAGCTACTTCAGTAAAATTTGTGCTTTGGTGTTTTGAACTTATAATAGGTATCTATTCTCTACTAGATATCTACTTTAATATTTACTTTTTCTCTTCTATCAAATATAAGTACTCTCTTTCATTTGCAGTTATTGTTCTTCGTACACCATAACAACTATTGCTAGAAGCAGTTTTTTTACCACACTCGTGCACCTCAAAGCACTGAGATAGACACGAGGAAACAAGATACTCGTATTAGATATAAACTGGCCCTGTATACCGGTACGAATATCTGTACAATATTTTTCTGTTTGACGTCATACCATTATTTTCCGATTATTAAATAATAGCAGTACAGTTCTTTTTTTAAGTATGGTGTCCAAACCTTTATTATTTGTGTACCGAGTTATTTTGTATTGCATTCATACCGTTATATATGAGTAGCATTTTGTTTGTATCACTTTCATATCTTTATATAAGGGTAGTATAAAACTTCGGTAGAGTTATTATTGATACTCTTATTATTAAGGTATTTATAAGCAATCACGGTTATTCTCAATTGTCTTCATACAGAAAAGTATTGTACAAATATACATACCGGTATACACACATCAAGAAAGGTTTGTGATCACTAGCATAAGCTAATATAATTATTTTAATTGAAATTTATCAAGAAAAAATCTTTGTATCTTTTGAAATAGTTTTAGATTTTTTAGATCCAGTATGAAATTAAAAAATAAAAATATTATTTTTTAAAAAATAAAATTTAGTAATTAATCATAATGTAATTGCAACAGAAATTATACATTTGATATGTTTGGTGATACAAGACTGTTTCACCAAACATAACAATTTATTAATAAAACTCCTCCCCTGGCCTGGCAAACCGTGGACACAAATTTGTACTGGACGCTAATAATGCGCCCGCCCATCGAGCTCAATGCTGCTCTCCGAGAATACGACATCACAAAGTTAGACTGGCCTGCCGGCGCGCCCGACTTAAACCCAATAGAGCACGCGTGGATGCTCTAAAGCTCTCAGGGAAGCCGCTATTCAAGAATGGGACAGATTACCCCAAGAAATACTGGATAACTGGATTCTCAGCAGCTCAGGAGGATCACCGCATGTGTTCGAGCCAGGGCAGGAGTTATATTATATTGAATATAAACCTTTTATTAATAAATTGTTATATTTTTGTCATTTTCTTTATGTCAAATTTCTGTTACAATTACTTTATGATTGATTACTATTTTTTTAA
Source organism: Selenia dentaria (assembly GCA_917880725.1). Classification (NCBI taxonomy): domain Eukaryota; kingdom Metazoa; phylum Arthropoda; class Insecta; order Lepidoptera; family Geometridae; genus Selenia; species Selenia dentaria. The sequence continues at coordinate 6,110,739 of OU862876.1, read as the reverse complement.
ATAATAAAAGCTTTTATTTTTTATTTCTAACAGGGCATTTCTATTTAAAGAAAACACAAAGATTTTATCTTGATAAACTTGATAAACTTTTTTTTGATGTGTGTACAGCTCCTGATAAGGTCAACAACGCATGCACTAGGTACATCTTGCACCGTTTTCAATGGTCCACTTCCTTGCTCCTACACCTCATTCTACGTCTGCACTGCCAACCATCACTTGCGACAAATGTTTGGACAGTCTTCGCTTGTTCCTTGCATATCAAAGTTAAGGTAGAAACGCCGAAAACGAATAGCTCTAGAGAGGTAAGTACCCACTTCTATGTTTGCTCAACCATTACAACTTAGTAATCTCTCCCTTATAAAGGATATCACACTCTACTTCTGCCGAATCAGCTCTTAACTCTTTAAGACCCTGTATAACAGATATACGTTTCTGCATGAGAAAATATTTCTCTAGATGGACCTAAAAGAGATTACAGATCTGTCCCCATCAAATATACTTCTACAGGTCAAGGTTGGTCAAAGAAGCTCTTGCATGTACACTCTTGATCCTCAAATTCTTCATCAGCCTCGCCTGTGCTGGAGACTGTTCTTCTTAAAGTATGCACCTGCGTTTGCAGTCCCAGAATTCGTAAGGAAGCCTGCTCGAAGTTATCATTCAAGCGCTTTATTTGGCATTGCATGCGGCATTGGATCTGAGGAAGATTATTGAATAAAATTCAAATTATTAGGTTCATGATAATTACCTATACCCCTTCAGAAAAATGAAGAAATTTAATTGCGAGTCTAACTCAACCAAGCTCGTAGGGTGATACTCAGATACACTCTACACAAGGTGTGTAAATCAGGTGACACACTGGTTGGACCACAAAAGTATATCATAGTCGGGACCACCTTAGTGCGGTATTTTTTTCTTTCAAGCAGTTATAGCCCTTAAATTCTGGCGTGCGGGTATGAAAATACCTAACCCAAGTCAATTTACACTGAGAATGCGACTAAAACAACTAAATCTCGGGATTGTAAGCATAGAGCAACGCTGCTAAGTGCAGAGTATAACTTAGAAACTATAGCTTTGTTTGGCATAATAACTGGTATGGTCACACATCAAGCTTGACGCGAGGCATACTGCTTGCCCTATTTTTCCACTAATTACTGTAATAAAATATACTTATCTATCATGTGAATTGTAGTCTCTTAGACGTCGTACAAATTATTGGAAAGCTGATATTGTAGGATAATTACATCAAAACATAATGGGCGAGCTAAATACTTGTGAATCACGTACGCAATCAAAAACGGGTTTATCCCACTACTTCCATGAAAAGTCAATATTTTTTTCATACTAAGTTTTTTCATATTATATCTCATTATTTCTGTTGCGGTAAAAAACGAAAAATTATTATAAATTATTACAACACAAATTATACATTTTGGTATAATTCCGATAACAACTGATGTATGTTTAGTGGTATTCAGTTTTCATGACTAGTCTAAGGCAAAGTCGTATATAGGTACGATGACAAGCGAAGCGAGGTGGAGGGTTAGGTTTCTTTTGACTAAAATGCGTGAGCCAAGCGTGCGGAGCGAGCGTGCCGCAGCAGCGTGCGATGCGTCAGAAGAAGAGTGTTAAGATTATTTACTTTTTAGTGTTAGCTTATGGGTTAGCAATAGAAAAAGTGGGAGAATCTGTCCCAGTATTTCTATCAATAGAAATACTTAATAGAAATAGTGGGATACACCCTCAAATACTGTTAATTACGATACTGCAACTGTTATGAGCGCGCATGTCGCTAAATACGCTAGTTACAAACAAAGTAAAAGGCTATCATAAAATTTATATCATTAAAATTAACATCAAAGATGAGAGGAGAGATCGGATTACCTCTTCGCGGTCCTTCTCGGCAGTCTTTACTTGCGCACGCGCTGACGCCAGTTGGCGTTCCAACTCTGCTACAGTAGTCTGCATGCACCTATAGGAGAAGCGTTATTTCTATTAGTAGATATTATTCTATTTACGTAATCTGTTTCTACGGCGGATAGGCCCTGAAATAATGAAATCCAAACTTATCGTTGGGTATTGCTAAGAGATTTTGTTGGGTTTGATAATGATTATTATACGAAGTTTAATTAGTTCTACCGATGACTTAAACTAAACACTTCCATTGGTCAATAAAATACTGATTTACTAAAGCTTTTAGATGAACCAGCATCAAGAATAATTTCATTATAGACTCAACCTAGCAAAAGTTCTCTACAAGACTGTGGATTTCATCATGATGTAATAATATTCGCCACAACTCCATTGAAGACTGAATTTTCCCCCTAAGGTATCATCATCATTGCTTCATCTATCAATTCGAGAAATATAAAGTACGGCAGAAGTAATAAACAAAATAGTAATAACCGATAAGTGAGTTTGCTATTGGAATACAAACTTGTAATGACGTGATGAAGAATGATGATGAAGTCTATGTTATGTTGTACCTTGTATGACAAGAGTTTATGTTATGTTGTACCTAGAACCATACGGACGAGAGAGGTGCGCACTCGCCAACTATTTGCCGTGGGCAAGTCTCAAACAAACACTGGGCACCGCACCCCTTCTCGTTGAATGGTGGACTCTTACAATCAAAATTTCACAGAAATCGATATGTTTTATTGTACTACTTATATTACATATAGACGGCAGTTTATCAATTTCTTTTCTAATTTGTATTACTTCCCCTGATTATTGTTTGTTGGTTAGTAGCCCTATATGGCATAGTATAAAATATTTTAGTAATCTGCGAATAGCGCCGTGGGCTATGTTATTATAAAATCTATGTTATGTAAGACTATTATTGTATGTTTTATAATGTAGCTGTTTGCTATTCCAAATAAATAAAATACAACAGTACAACATAATACAGTACAAGCGCGAACGCAGCCGGGTGTGCAAGTACTCCATGAAGAAGTGGCCAGGACGGTCACGAAACTGGTTGAGATATTGGTAAGTTAAACAGTCAAAATAACATTAAAATTAAAATAATTAACAATAATAATTACTATAATAAGACGAGAAAATATAAAACAATGTGGAACCTGACAATTTTCACAGAGATATCTGACAAATAATTCGAATATGGCGCTAGTATTCCATACTACCGTACATATTTGTTAAAGTGGACTTTTTGGATAGTAATAATGTCATCTGTTAAAAACTCGTCTATAAAATCGTTAACTTTAAAGACAAAGGAATGTTCTATCAATAATTTGATCACGACGCTGAAACTCACTTCCTTGTAGTGTCGGTGCGCTCGTTAGCCCTTTGTAACGCTCGTGCCGCCTCGTCGCGAGCGCGATCCAACTCTCCTCCAAGCTGAGCGCACTCATGCATCTTCTCCTGTAAACGCTTCTCGTTTGCTAACACGGCTTCCTCCATGCGAATCACGTTACTCCTGGATAAGGCATAAATTGATTATCGAATATATATTGATCTGTGATCCGTCCGTTCGTATGTCGTTTGTAATACAGGTGTACATCACATCATTGGCTCACTTTTCAGAGCTCAAATTTTGTTATTAGATCTTAGAAATGTACGAAAATAAACTCAAAAATTTCTAGTCCATGCTATGGTACCTTAGCTTTTATTACGCTTTAATTTAATAAGCTTAGAAATCATTTTAATAATGGTGTTTAATAAAGTTTTTCAAACTATTATATAACATTTTCGATTTCTCATGTTGCTATATATAACACTGTTAGATAGTTATATTTTAGTAGTAGTCACTTGATTCAGTGTTCAATTATATATTTTTAACTATATTAGTTTTAGAAATAATATATTGCATGTTAAAAAATATGCAGGGGCACGTGCAATATATACATATTAATTAATATTTTTATTTGAAAAGGTACTCAATCTTTTTTCTACCGACTTCCGAAAAGGACGTGGTACTCAATGTTTGTTAACTCATAACTTTCGACTGGGTGAACTGATTCTCAAAATTATTTTATGTTAGAAAGCTGATACTTCCCGTGTGGTCCCATTTAAATTTCATCATAATCGGTCCAGTAGTTTTTGAGTTACACTCCAATAACTGAATAGAATGGAAGTCGGTATTAAATTTTTCGAATTGTACTTGTAATATTGGAACTTGCAACTTGCAATTATGAAAATAACGTAATGAAACTTTTACAAAAGTTTTGAACATACACGTTTTATCACTTAGTTAAGTTTGAGACTGTGTTTTAAAACTTGTACCCTATGAATAATCTATTATAAATAAATAGACCGAACCTTCCGCACAAGCTTTACGAAAGTCGTAAAAACACAAACAATCTTGTAAAAAACGATATTAAAAAAATATTTAGTGACACTCCCGCTGAATCTTGTAAACTTTTGGATACCCAACCTTTGTGTATTAATAATACTAACAAAATAAAACGGCAACAATCTGAAAGAAAAATATTCAACAGAACTCACAATTGTCTCGTATTTGACTTAAATACTTAAGTGTACAGGCGAGTAGCCAGTCATATTATCTAAGTTTCGATCATGCTCAGACATCAATCATGACACATAGCTTAAAGTGCTCTCCAAAGCACGGAAGCCATACTGATAACATAATAAAAGTGTACTCACTTGAGGCGATCAACCTCGCCCTTAAGCGCCTGGTTGGTTTCTGTTATTTGTGTGATCCTTTGCTGAAGCAGCGCCATCTGTTTTTCGTCAGCACTTCGATCTGGTTGTTTCTCCACAGGCACCTTCGTGGAGTTGTGTAGAAGCTGGTGCACCTTAAATAAAAGTAAAGAGAAATAAGAAATAGTCACTCGCAACAATTTGCGATAGTAGGAAATCGGCAGCATGCCTTATACCACTAACGGCCGGTCCCAATAATCTATCGATCGTTGGTTTAACTTACTAGAGATAGATATTTGACACTGTTTGTATGGACGTTATGTCAAATTTCTATCGGTAGTAAGGAAAACCGTGGATAGATAGACTATTGGGATCCTCCATAAGTAACAGTACGATTTACGGTGCCGTAGACTTAATTCACAGGACTTAATTGACCCAGGTGCATTAACAATACTAATTAGTAGACTTAATTCACAGAACTTAATTGACCCAGGTGCATTACCAATACTAATTAGTAGACTTAATTCACAGAACTTAATTCACCCAGGTGCATTAGCAATACTAATTAGTAGACTTAATTCACAGAACTTTATTGACCCAGGTGCATTAACAATACTAATTAGTAGACTTAATTCACAGAACTTAATTGACCCAGGTGCATTAACAATACTAATTAGTAGACTTAATTCACAGAACTTAATTGACCCAGGTGCATTAACAATACTAATAAGTAGACTTAATTCACAGAACTTAATTGACCCAGGTGAATTAACAATACTAATTAGTAGACTTAATTCACAGAACTTAATTGACCCAGGTGCATCACCAATACTAATTAGTAGACTTAATTCACAGAACTTAATTGACCCAGGTGCATTAACAATACTAATTAGTAGACTTAATTCACAGAACTTTATTGACCCAGGTGCATTAACAATACTAATTAGTAGACTTAATTCACAGAACTTAATTGACCCAGGTGCATTAACAATACTAATTAGTAGACTTAATACACAGGACTTAATTGACCCAGGTGCATTAACAATACTAATCAGTAGACTTAATTCACAGAACTTAATTGTTCAGGTGCATTAACAATACTAATTAGTAAACTTAATTCACATAACTTAATTGACCCAGGTGCATTAACAATACTAATTAGTAGACATAATTCACAGAACTTAATTGACCCAGGTGCATTAACATTACTAATTAGTAGACTTAATTCACAGAACCTAATTGACCCAGGTGCATTAACAATACTAATTAGTAGACTTAATTCACAGAGCTTAATTCACCCAGGTGCATTAACAATACTAATTAGTAGACTTAATTCACAGAACTTAATTGACCCAGGTGCATTAACAATACTAATTAGTAGACTTAATTCACAGAACTTAATTGACCCAGGTGCATTAACAATACTAATTAGTAGTCTTAATTCACAGAACTTAATTGACCCAGGTGCATTAACAATACTAATTAGTAGACTTAATTCACAGAACTTAATTGACCCAGGTGCATTAACAATACTAATTAGTAGACTTAATTCACAGAACTTAATTGACCCAGGTGCATTAACAATACTAATTAGTAGTCTTAATTCACAGAACTTAATTGACCCAGGTGAATTAACAATACTAATTAGTAGACTTAATTCACCTGCGCTAATTTACACAGGTGAATTAAATATACTAATTGGTGAATAAACAATACTAAACATACATACAGGTGAATTAAGTCTATACCTAATATATATAATGCACCTGCGTGAATTACCGTAGGAGAACTATAAGTCTACGGCACCCGATTGACATACATTTTAGCTGGCTTAGTTATAATCAACTTGAACTCTATATAGAATTAACGTGCTGCGCGATACCGTAACCCATTTATATTTCCACTCAATTCTCTTCACACAATAAATAATTCTTGCACGCTACTGGTGGAACCTGAATATCTGGCTCTCTCATTATAGCTATCAACATCATCATCATCTCAGCCGTAGGACGTCCACTGCTGAACATATGCCTCCCCCATAATTTTTCCCCCAAAAGGACCGGTTGGAAGCGGCTTCCATCCAACGTCGCCTGCGACCTTTATCAGTATAGTTGTCATGAGTGAGAGAAAAGACCTTAGTCGCCTAACGGGCATCAATCACTTCAGATGATACTAGAACCAAGTGTAGCTTAAAATGAGAAAAAACCACTTGAACTGCCTTTTAGTACGCTTGGTTCCCAAAAATATTGGATGAGTGAATTTTCTGCCCGGAGATGGCAACAAAGTTCCGAGTCAGTATCTGTTATTTGTAAAACTACATCACAATTGTGACCTGATTTTATAGGAAATATCTACCTTCTCCCTGGCACAGTTAAGTTCCCTTGCGAGTTGCTCTGCATTATGTTCAGCGATAGCCTGAGCTTGCTGCGCGTCTTTTAATCGTATCTGAGTTGCCTTCAGAAGCTCGGGGATAGGCGCCAGCTCTTGCAGTTTTTCTTGGAACTTCAACTGTGTAAAGATGGCTTAATAATAAGTAATTAAATGGGTAAACAACTACACACACTTTTAAAATTTTCTAAATTTAAATTGCAGAAACATTTTTTTGATAATCTATTAGTATTTTTTTTTATTTTTTTAAATCATATTACTATTATAAATCCGACATTAAATCAGTTTAAATAGAACTGGGGATTGATTGAATGTTATTATTATAAACCACTTCAAAAGGAAGGAAATGTTTACCTTTTATAATACCCATACTAGTCATATATAAATTATCACTCCTGCTAAACCATTGACAATTATTATTGAATGTTGTTATTGTTGTGTTTGTTCGAGATACTAAATCATTTACCAACCTATCAATTGCGATATCTGCCACCTGCATCTGCTGATATATTTTTTACTATCCTCTATTAAGAGCATTTTCCTGCTTGGTGAAATGCAAGGCTAAACCAATATTAAACTTTACAAAATTTAAAAAAAAAATTTGCAATGAACAGTTTTTTCCAATCATACCTTGACTTTTTGAATCTCCAGGTTAATCTGTTCACTAATTCTAGTGTTGTCCAAATCCAACATATCCATTTGGCGACGCTGTTCTTCAACCAATTGTTGAGCTTGAAGGTACTGTTATAGAAATAAAATAAATTTATATATTTTTGAAATCGAATAAGATATTTATAAACTATATAAAGTGTCAGGTATTTGGCTTAACAACTCATACTTTCATCAAGCGGCAGCTGCGCCATAAACCCCCTTATAGAACTTACGGTAGATTGTACATGACTTAACCCGTTGACTCACGATTCGCCATATTTTGCCAATAATACAATAGATTTCGCAGAAATCAACCTACTTTTCCAGGAACTGCAACGTCTGGGGTTAACGGATAACGAAGGCGTCGACGAGTAATCCAGCCCTGATGAATTCTGTAGCCGCACCGAAAGGTCACAAATAAATGTGTCGACCTAAGTGTCAACCTATTTGTATATATTATGGCAAGTATATTTATTTTAAATTATTTACAGATTAACAACCGTATTTATAAACAAGTAAAAGTAATTACTCAAGCAACGATTTTCGTTCTATAGACTAGTATTTACCTGAAGTATATATATATATATAGAACTATCAAAGGCTAGAATTCTTAGCCGAGTACCTAATAGTCACCATTACTTAACCAATGAGAACACGTCATTTTTTCGTTCTTATTGTAAAAGTTCTAAGTTGTATAAAAATGACATTCGCACACAATTCTGAACTGTGAAGGATTGATTATGCTGTTAAATTAAAATCCCATGACAACAACCTAATACATAATTAAATGTATAAAGATACATCCAATTTTGATAGGGTTATGTCATTACTTACTAATGGAGGATCCCAATAATCTATCTATCCACGGTTTTCCTTACTACCGATAGAAATTTGACATAACGTCCATACAAATAGTGTCAAATATCTATCTCTAGTAAGGTAAACCGGCGATAGGTAGATTATTGGGACCGGCCGTTAAGCATTTAATTTAGTAATAACGTTCATTGCTCGACAATAGAATAAGATTTTATGTTGAAGTATTCTATTGTCAAGTAATTACTTCATTGAGAAATGACTTAGCAATAAGTAATTACTTGTTTATAAGTACGAGGGTTAGTGTTGACTAAATCATTGCATCACAGGCCAGTCGATTCCTATAATAATCCACCCGATAGACTGAGAAATATGTGGTATAAGCTGCTGCCGTTTTCAGGCTATCGGGTTGGTACTTGGATTACAATGGAGCTGTTCGACTAATTACACTAAAAAGATATATCGCGCCGAATCACATTTGCTAAAAACGTACAAACTATAACGGAGATGCAATTGCGCCGTAGATAAATCGACTAAAATAACGCCATACAAACAAAACCTTAAATAATATAAAATGCGTTTATGACAAAAACAGGCTACATTTTCGTCATTAAAGCTGAAAACACACAGATACCGAAGGCGAGACTGAGGCAGAAGCATACCGGAGACGGTTTTTCTGTATTGTTCGAATTATATAGTATGAAAGGCTACACACACACGAACCGCAACCACTCCGAATTGTGTATACTAATCTTTCATTCTAATTCGAACAATTAACAAACACCGTTAGAAACTAGCTTACAATTTATAGATTACAACGTTTATGATTACAAGTCTAAGTGTCGCCTCGCATATAAACAATTAAACAATTATTTTCGTTACTAATCATAAAACCGTATTGTTTCAGTTTAAAAAACTGAAGTCTTACAGCCAAGTTACTAATAATATATGCAACATACAAATATATAGCTAAGAAACCGAGATAGTATGGTCAAAGTTGTGGTCTGTGTTAAAAGTTACATATTTCTACCTCATACGAGAGAATATTTCTGCTGAAAAGACAAATAAACAGACATGCAGCAAAGTTAATATAACTTTGTTGTCCAGTTCTGAGCTATGTTTAAAATTCCAAGTCTGTAACTCAGTTAGGAAGTCAGTCAGTAAGCCGGAAAGTTAGGTCATACATATATTGCGGTACTCGCATGAGACGATACTTCAGTCGTGTGTCAACAGTACGTACGATAATGTACGAACCTGTACGAATATGTATTATATTTGCTACCTAGAGGTTCGTACATTATGCTGCTAAACACAAACGGCCTTATTAATAAACTTGTAATAAACCCGGAGTAGTTAAAACATCTATCTATCAATTTTTCGCTTGCAGTAAATGTCACGCGTGAAAGCAAGACAAAGCATGTTACGCCTAATCTATGTTTACGCAACGTTTATTAAAAAGGGCCAAAGAAAATTTCATCATGACGTAATTTCAAATTTCTGGAAGAGGTGCCACTGATGCGTACACATCGCACTTTCAATTTAATAGCGGAGCAAACATATATATTAGCCACTACTCTGAATTTTACAAGAGTGACTCTACATATTGTGTGTTACTATAAGTATAATATATAATGTAAAAATAGTATTATATACAAACAACTAAACTATCGGTATCTCACTGTAATTATAGTCTAAGTTTTTGATAATAAATAAATAAATCCTTTGAAGTGCGGGGTCCTAGGTTCAATCCCTGGGCGGTACAAATATTTGTAGGTATGTGGAGCAGTAATTTTCTCGGATTTTGGTTCTTGTGATGTGTATTTTTATGCAACTAAGCGAGGAGATGAGCACTTCTTGCGCCTGATGGTAATGAACAAACAAAACTTGAACTGAAGCATTACGCTTGTTTCTGATAGTTGCAGTGCCATTTCGCCTAGTAATTTCACTTCCTACAGTGCCCTTCACACCTTAACCAAAGTACTTACGACAGCGCGGCCCCGAGTAATTAGAACGTCATAGCGATAAAAGTGTGAAGTGGTGGTGGGTGCGGGCGGAGGACGCTTGCCGGAAATTATTACGCGAGTGCGCGCAGAGCGATCGGGGTTGGCAGTTTTCTTAAATATTATTGTTTTCTGTTGCGTAGGTATGCTACCAGCAATACGTAGATGCAATGTGTACATGTTTTGTAGCGATGTGGACATCTCTACTCGCGTCTCGCGCCAAACCTGCGTGAATCAACGCTGGTAGAGAAGATGTTCTACTTATAGATATATTATTATACTATTGCTTCGCGGCAGAATATCTGGCACTGCATGTTGCTTAACTTCGTCCCCTCACAGATTAAAGTGTGTATCCATGGCTCCCGCGAAACACGGACTCTTGTATGGAAACGTTACGCTTAAGCTCTGGTTTCCTAGAATAGCGGTGCCGTCACGTAGCGGACGTAACATTCCGTAATGTTATATACGCAAAAAGATGAACGTCTTTACGATGCCGACATGTGGAAAGTTACGCCGTTACGGCCACCAATCAGTCGTATGTCGTATCTTATATCTGTAAATTTCCATCACCGCTATAGAGAAAAACGCTCTCGAACTTTCCGACATCAAACGTCAATTGGCGGCACCGCTTTTTGACGTTACGGTGCCAAATACCGCTCTCTAGGAAACCACGCCATTTTGTTTACATAAACAATGTTCTAGTGACGTCATTCACCGCTGCATTGCGGCCGGTTTTTGGCAGTACCGATATCGTAGGATACCAGAGCTTAACCACACACGTTGCAGTTCCTGGAAAAGTAGGTTGATTTCTGCGAAATCTATTGTATTATTGGCCAAATATGGCGATTCGCAAGTCAACGGGTCAAAAACTAAAAAGTAAAAACGTTATGAAATAAATTTTAACATTTTTACTGTATCACTTTCTCACCTTGACCCTATAGTCTTGAAGCTGGTCGTTCTGTTCCTTCATGAGGATCCTAAGCTCATCGATCTCTTCGCGAGCCTCGCGGTAGCACTGCTTCAGGGCTCGAACATTCACCTCCTGTTCCAGCGCCTGCTCTTTTGTGCCCAACATCATGTTTGTGTGGTTGGCAAGACCTGGGTAAAATTCATTGTTGATAAAAGCATTTTTTCATGTTCTGCTGCATATAACCCGGCCAGGAATCCAGAACTGCTCCATATCTTCCCATTTCATGTCCTTTGTGTTAGGGTGTTACTAGACATTAGGTGCACACTGGGATCTTCACTATTTAACGCTTTTAAGACCCCAAATATAGAGAATACCAACAATAACCAACGAGAATTCCTAAGGAGGGTTGATATCAGGCAGGCGGATGGCTATAAACCCGAACCAAAACCTACAAATCATGTCCATGTTTGGTTAACAAAATATATAGGTATACCTTTCCTTCTCAAAGGTGGGACAAGGGGGTTATGGACAGGAACATAAAACATGCGTTTGAATTTAGATTAGATTGCCGAACTTTATGCCTTTACCAATCAAGCCTAATTCGTGGAAGCACCCGGTGTGGCAAATATTATAGAAGATGCAGTTTGGAATGCTGTTAAAAATATGAATTTTTGGAAACGTCAACAGAGGTGCATACATTGTAATTAATTAAATAATGCGCTCGCAGCGGAGCTTGACTTGGTGATATTTACCGGCCAACAAGTGCTGCAGTCAGGAGATGGACGGGTGACCGCTGGTGGCATTATTCAACTGAGCACTTCCGTGCATCGGAAGGCACGTTAAGCCGTCAGTTCCGGTTGTTTGTTTTAGGACAACAGCGCTTAGGCTATATCAAAAGCTTTCGGGCGGCCTGAGAACTACGACATGGCTTGTCCACTAGCCTATCCACCAATCCGCACTGGGTCCACGTGGTGGATTATGGCCCAACTCTTTTCTCTGAGAGAAAGGCTCTAGTCCCAGCAGTGGCAACATATTGGACTGATTATGTATATATTATATATATAAATAATACAATTACTTGATCGGTCAGCCTTTAAAATCTAAGTGGGAGAAACAAGAATCTATGCCGAAAACATATCGTATGTACAAATATATCTAGTCTGTAAATAGAAATATAAAGTCATACTACAAAGTACAAAAGCCCTACAAATTTGTCTTTTAAACAAATTTTTACCTTCAAACTTCATCTCAAGTTCTCGTAGCTTGTTCTGCACCTCGCGATGTTGGCATTTCTCCTTCTCAAGTTCTTCTTTCTTCTTCAATAATTCCACACGGAGCATTGCGCACTATACAAGAGAGTGTTTTTCAGTACAATATATTCCGGGTTGAACAACTATTAATAATCATTGAATCATCATGTGTTTTAAATAATGTTAGGCTATCGAAGCAGCATCACTTGACGCTGTATTATGACAAAGTCTCAAGTGGCAGTAATTTTGCCGGCACCAACACCGTTCAAACCAGAACACAGTATTACGCTCACTGCTGCATCACAGCAGAAAAAGGTACTTCCCCAGACGAACTCATTCAGGAAGAGTTCAACTAATCTGTGACTTTAAAGATATCAGACCTGGTCACTGGTTTGATCCCCGCCTTGGTCTTGAGTTATTAGTAAAGGTCATCGTGATGAAATCTGCATGAAATATTAATTTCTAGTGCTCGTTAAGCTATAGTCCGGCAACACTACGGATTTAGGAAGGAGGGGATGTGTTGAGAAGGCGTGGCACGTGTCGCAGCAACAAGCTCCAGAGAACTTGATCGTAAATATCGGCGCACCAATGTGTAGCATATTAATTTCGACATCCATTGATGCGCTGATAGTTATTAGCGTTCATTGGTTGATTTGTTAGTGTGTCTTGTAACTAGGTGGTGTAAGTAGCTAATGAGAGCGTTGCGTTCAATGTATTACTTTATGAGTTTATTGTTTCATTTGTATGTGTGAAGTGCAGTGGGGATGCGTAATTTAAAATCTGCGACATGCGAATCAGTAGAATAAATGTCTCGCGCCATATCCCTTGCCTTCCTAAATCCTTGGGCAACACCGTGCGCGACCAGCCCACGGGGTGACATACGGCGGCGGGGACGAAGTAGCAAGTGGGGTAGTGGGGAAGGGCACAACTCTCCGTGTGCTTGAATGACGTGCTACTTCGTCTCCGCCACCAAACGTCACTCCGTAGGATGGTCGCGCACGGCGTTTCCGGACTATAGCTACCAAACCTGGAGCACCCAGCAGTGTGTTCAGGCAGCCGTGCTGCATTTGAGATACAAAACCAATAGTTTGACATAAACTATGATAGCATCATCACCACAGATCAGAGAAATAAGGGAGACATGAAATGGGAGCAGGGCCGTTGTCGCAGCAATATGCCCATAAACAGAACACATTGATGATGGTGATTCGCAACTTTTGTATTATGTGACTGAACGACGGTTGCGATATTGCATGTAAACAGTTTACAATGATTGCTCTGCACGAACGAAAATTCAAACGTTAAGTTTGAATACCGCAATGAATAATGAATTTATTAAAGGTAACAGATTACGTTGAATCGCGGAATACGAATGCTGCTTGCGACACCAGATTTTGTACTCAGCACACGGATTGGCACCTCTCTAGATATCTATGATCATCACTGACCATGTAAATACAGTGTTTAAGCGACAACCATTCACGTGAAAATACACTAGCAGCCTAAAGTTCCAGCAAAAGCATTTTGCTGTTCATGTATACACGGACCCGAGCAGTGAGCGCTTGCAATGTCTGATATAGTTAGTAAGTAGCTGAGTATTAAGACCGTATTATATTATTACGCGTAATATGTATGCTAAATTCTTAGATGTGAATTCTAATATCCTAAAACAAATGCACATGTTAAAGTATAAGTAATATACATAGGTATTAGCGAATAGTATTTTAGATCCCTTCATTCTGATACTCCACTCGATGGATAAACGCCATTTTTCATTTTATTGGAAAAGCAATATGGCTTACAGACGCCAGATTGAGTTTCTTGGTAGTTTATTAAATCCTTTGTCATTTCCGCGACAGAAGTGAATTCAATGGTAAGTATATGTTTTATTAATATCCAGCTCGTTGTGCTGTAGAAAGATCCTAAGAATCTTACACATTCCTAAAATTAACTGAACATGACCTTCAGGTTCACGTCATACTAAAAAATTGAATTCTCACATACTATAAAAAACAAAGCGTTTCCAATTCCAATTCAACTGAATTTGTGTCAAGTGCCAACGGAATAAGGTAAATCCGTACATTTCGAATTCTAATGACGGAATAATCCCCCAGTTGGGGTAATTTAATATATCATCCGAGTTAAAACCTGTCGCACGACGGCTGGACAGCTTGATTACAGAGTTGATGCGGAAATCTAAAGCTTCGTTATAATACAGACGAATTTTGGTGACAATACCTGCAATGAAATTATGTAAAACTTCTAGCACACTTAATTTAAAGTAGAACGCGTGTATTCATTTTATGGTAGTGAATTTGAGTTTTAAGCTAAAGCTATCTTCAAAGATACCTTTCAAGAATAAGATATAATTTCAATATTAGTTTCGCGTCATTCGCGTACAGTTTTCCTTTTCATCTTGTGCATTATAATAGTACCAACTGCACCTCGCAATTTAGTAACGTTGTGAATATTTTATGATAACCACCGTTAACGAGAATATTTTTTATGCTAAATTGTTTATTTATCAATGCAGAAAGCTTTCTCAATTACAAATTTCTGACACTCATACTCATAGAGACGCATTGCGTGAAGAAGTAACATCGTTTACTCAAAAACTTTTGCATTTTTAATATTAATGCGACTAAGGGCTAACAATGTGTTTTACTACTATTGAGAAATAAAAGAGCTGATTCCTACGTATATGTACTGGACAGGTGAAATTCAACCACTCCATTTAAACCTGTTAAGTGCTTCACTCGTCGCAATTTTCCGCATCCGATGGAGAACAATTACAAAGGAAAAGTTATCTTGAAGAGGTCACGACGAGGTTGTTTCAACGATTGGTAAACCATCGGCAAAACGATATGAGGAGGTTTATAAGGACTATTGGGATATAACAAAAGTTCTTTCGAGTATTTTTATTATGGATTTTGTGTCAGTTTTACAGTGCGTAAAAGTGTAAAATAAATAATTATAAAGAACAAATAACCAGATTGCGGCCAAATCAAAAAATACTGGTTGAATGAAACCCAATCTCAATTTCAAAATTTATTTATTTCTATCCTATTATACGGTCAAGAGATGAGTGTTTTATCGTTTCGGAATAGTCGTAGTTATGCTGACCGAGGGAAAAAAACAAATCCAATGAAACCCCTTCTCTCTCCTCAGTCTCCCCAGATAGGTAGGTTTGATTGAGGAAAGAATCTTATATACACATGATTCTGCATGAAATATTAATTTAAAGTGCCCGTTAAGCTGTAATCCGGCAACACTACGGATTTAGAAAGTCTCCTAAAAACGTTTTCATGTAACTATAACGGTTAAAGTACCTGTCCTTACTGTCCCGTCTCAAAAGTTCACCCTGTATACATCGTAAAAATCACTCGTGAGTCTTAAACGTAAAAGAGTTTTCCCCGCCATCGGGATGCGAATGAATCACCGCAGTGCCAGTGTTAGGGTATGAAGGGCACTGTAGCAAGTGAAATTACTAGGATAAAATGACTCTAAAGTTTTTTGGGGTGGGCGAGCGTAGCGCAGTGCTACGCAAGCATTTAGCCTGTGCTAATAGTAATTTCTTGACGCTTCTTCTCGATAGTCAGCATATTTACTTTAGAGCGGAGGTATAGGTCTCTTAAACGAGCATTAATTCAATAATTGACGTGCTCGAGTGTCTTCAGTGACGTAAATGAATAAATGGTTTGAATTTGAAATAAATTGCAAACATCCGTAGGGTATATATGTAATCAGCGCAGTCATCACCAAGTAATTGAACCGTGCACCTATCTCGGCTATTAATTAAGCATCTATTTGCCAAATGAGTTGTTAATTCAATGCACTGAAAGCAATCAACGCTAGCTGATTTATGTTTAGCACGATCGTAATCTAAACGTGTAATTCAGTTATCAGTATTAGCTTTCCGCATCAAGGCGCTTCCTGTTTTAAAACTTATGGAAATGTGTTAAATACTCGTAAATACTATGAGTACACCTAAGTGAATAAGTTAACATTAGTAGTTATTTCAGTGAAGCTGGTATTTGACAAAGAGTAAGTATGAGCATACAGAGCAGACACGCTCACGAAAAGGTGTTGGCACTGGCCCGGCGGCGTGTGGGGGGTCGCCATCTGTCCTCCTCAAATATGGTTGAGGAAGGCGATGGCTGCCACATGCGTCAACTCGTAAACGGGTGCTGTCTGCGGAGACCAGTCTGCTCTGAATGCTGATGCAAACTCAGATTTTAATTTTTTTTTATTATTGCTTTTGTTCACAGACTCAATGGGTCCGTGGCATTGCTAACATTTATATTTTAAACTTATATTTTTTTAAATAATTACTAACGGAATACAGGAGGACATTTTTTTTCTTAACTAAACTTACGTAATACATTTTTTTTGTACACAAATAGACTTTTGACTAATTTCTAAATATCGTACATACCGAGAGCATACCGGCTCCCGCAAGCAGCGCCCGTTCACGAGCTTGATACGTGTGCCATCGCCCTCCTCAACCATATTTGAGGGAAGACCCGCCACACGACGCTGCCGCGAGAAGAAGCCTTTTAGTGAGCGTGAATGCTCAAGGTATACACGCATACATAATACAAGAGCCTAAGCTTGTAATTTTTTTATTTAATAACTAATTTTTATATAAGTCGGCTTTCTCCACCCGGCCCAGGGCCTCCGTCACATCCACATTCCGATCTTTTATGGCCATCTGCAAGTTGAAGTCGCGGATAGCATTTGGTGACGAAGACACCGCACGTCGCACGAAACGGCTGATGGCGTCTTCTTCGTCGTCGTTGTAGTAGGTGAAGGTCCTGGTGTGCCGCGAGACTGCAACCACTGCGTGCGGGACGCTCTCGTGCAGACTCATGTTGCCCTTGGTTTTAATAATATTTAGCATTCAAATCCTATGTCCCCTAATTAAGTATGTATTGTTGTCTCTTTTTTAATTATATTCAGATGTTTAAATTTTCAACAAACTAAAAATGGCGCGGAGTCTATGGAGCCTAGTTATAATATATAAAAATTGACCAATTACAATTAGTGACTTTATTAACTTTTGAACATGACCGAAGTTTACCGACTTATCTATTTATTCTAAAATAAAAAAAAAACCAGATAAGTTTATTGTTTTGTTTGTTTGACCGCAATCACTATATAGTATAAAACAAAGTCGCTGTCGCTGTCTGTCCGTCCCTATGTATGCTTAAATCTTCAAAACTATGACCCTGATTTTGAATCGCTTTTTTTAATAGATAGAGTGATTCAAGAGGAAGGTTTATATGTATGATACATGCATAATATTGTAGTTAAACACTGATGAATTTACAGGTTTCTAATGTGATGTAAATAAACACATTTTTGCGCTTACATTGCAAACGCTGACTGAACCCCACGAGATAAATTAAAAAATGTACTACGGTATTGTACACCTTAAAAAGGTCAACAAAAAAGTCCGCGATGGTATATGTCTATCTCTTAAGGATAACCCTCAATAACCATTTTTTATCCTTTACATTTTACGGGAAAAAATGGCTTATTGAGGAAGTTATTTTAAGTAATACAGCATTAATCCTGATCCAATTAAGTACCTTCAATACATTGTCCACTCAATATAGATCAATATGGCCCTTTACAGCATGTAATTTCAATGAATATTTCTGATTTAAAATGCAGGGACATAGCCGTGCGGCGGTTAGATTTGAGCGTTGAGTGTTTTTCTCATGGTCAATTATATGTCGCTCTTTCAAGAGTAACTTCTAAATAAAATCTGTTTGTATTGTCTAATGACAAAAAAACTATAAACGTTGTTTATAAGGACATTCTGTAGTAGGTAGGTATACTATTTAGTATCAGCATTGCACCCGTGCGAAGCCGGGGCGGGTCGCTAGTAATCTCTCAAAGTACCAGTCCGATTTTATAAAATATTCTTGTTTATATGATGGCCAAATGTATGAGGTGTGGTATAGTATATATTTTTAGTATTTTGCTACATACAAGCTACTTTTTATACCAAAAAACGCTGGTAATCCCGCAGGACGCTAATGGTTAAATATTATATACCCACTGCTGGGACTTGTAACTTTCATCTCAGAGAGTATAGGCCATATAATACATTACAGGGGTCCATTACGAGTTGGTGAATAGGTTATCTAGCTATAGACTAGGTGAATAGATGTAATGCAACAAACAACCGTGACCGACTGTTTAACATTCCTTCCGAAGCACGGATGCGCTCAGTTGCATTCTCCACTAACGGTCACCCATTCGAATCGTGACCCTA
The DNA here is from genome assembly GCA_917880725.1 of Selenia dentaria. Classification (NCBI taxonomy): domain Eukaryota; kingdom Metazoa; phylum Arthropoda; class Insecta; order Lepidoptera; family Geometridae; genus Selenia; species Selenia dentaria. The sequence continues at coordinate 6,091,824 of OU862876.1, read as the reverse complement.
GCAAGCGTCGCTTAACCTTGTTGATCTGTTGAGAATGTCAAGGCAAGCTCGGCTACGCGCGTCTAGTGGAAAATGGCCATAGGAGGTTCATAATTTAATTACAATAGATATCATTTCATTGTACAACATATAGGTACGTCATCATTTTGCTTAATACAGCAATCTGCAGTCTCTCACTAGATAATCAGTTGATTACACCTATTGTCCCCGGCTGATGTGGCTAAGTAATTGAATCATGGTTACATGTAAGCATCATCATTATCGCAAATTATCCCAACTAACCACATAATATTATGGCATTTTTACTGGACACACGTCGGTAACGATTAATGAAGGCAATTAATAAGGTATATGTATTTTTTGTGTAAATAGAGGTATTTTTCCAGATTTAGTGGCATAAGCAAAATTACTCCTAATATTAGTTAAATCAGGGAAGAAGTGCATCAAATTATAGACCGGTATCCATCTTTTCTGTTATGAGTTTTTGCGAAAGGTAATAATAATAAAACTAAAAAAAAAGACTGAAAATGTTAGTGCAGCCGTAAGCTGCACTAACCATTACCCCTATGATGACCTGAGAGATGCCTTTTTACGGCCCGCTTGAAAGACCCAGGGTCATAGCTGCAACGAAATACGTACGCCGGCAGAGCATTCCACAATTTACTAACTCGACAGAGGTCGGTAGGAACTGCTTTTTGGTTCGTTGTAAGATGTTTTGAATAGTATATGGATCGGAATGGTGAGGAAGGAATAAGATTAAAGAGCTCTTCAGAGTAGGTAGCTAAGTCCGTTTAGCAATTTTCCCATAAGAAAATCATCCATGCATCCATCCATCCAATACCAAATGTGCAAATGTTAGGTATAAAATCATAAGAACCTCAATAGTCATAACTACCTACATGAGAAAAAAATAATTTAAAGATTCAGCAATAACAATAATCCTATTTTATCTCTGTTGATGCTTTTGGAACGAAACGATTGTAATAGGTACCTATAAAAGGAGTCCACGTTGCAATACGCGCCGATATCAACATCATTTCAGATTCATATTCAAATATCGAGTTATTCAAATTTATTTTATAACGTTCGGTGTTTAACCTTTGTCCAGCTTCAGATAGATCACTTGGCTTAAAAATGCGCTTTCACATTCACCATTCAAAAGGTAAAATTCTCCCTGGAATCCCAATGTTTTTGTTTGAGTCCCATCTGTGGGTCCCGGTTCGTCGTATTCAGGATTAGGAAATATTTGAATTAATTTCTAGTATTTGGGACTGTCAAAGTGCTCGTATTGCTACAGCTCATGCCATATTTACTCGTTTCTATATTATTATGAGACGATACAAGCACGAGGCCCACCTAGTTTTAAGTGATAACATCTACCAATAACAGGTAACAGTGCTGAAGTCTCATGTGCCTGTAAAAGTGTTTTTGTGATGAGGATAAATATACATTTTTAAATTTAGAATTAATAAGATTCTAATCGACAAGGCCTTAAATGCCTTGATGAGTTTATAAAAATAGTTTTCTATGGGATGGGTTGTGGCAAACGAGCAAGCGGCTTATCTGATGGTAAGTGATACCGTCACCCACGGAAATCAGCAATACCAGAGGTCTCGAGGATGCGTTGCCGACGTTTGAGGAAGGAAAATAGGAAGGAAACGATAGAAGTGGTGAGGGGGAGGGGGAAGGAGAGGTAGGTCGGGCCTCCGGAAACTCCCACAGAACGACTGAAACGCAGTAGCTAGTAACTATGTTGCTTCACCTCGGTGTTATCTGAGAGTGTGGTACTTCGCCGGTCGTGCCGGCCCATTCGCCTGTGGGGTTACATCGTGGCACTACCACCAAAATTCGTTGGCCATGGTGGACATGTTAATAAATTATTGTAATCAAATTAAATGCTATTATTTTGCCTTATTGTAACATGCACTATGCATAATAATTTTAACTATATATAAGGTATGAATACAGAGCATCGTGTTGTTTAAATTAAAGACCTGAATCCTTTACCTGTATTCGAACAATAAATTAGTTTGTTTTTGTGTTTATTATTTCGTCGGCAGCCAAACTACAGAATAAATAACAGTAGGTACTACGTTCAAACCAAAATACAGTAATTCTGGCTTGAACGTAGTACTATTATTTATTCTGTAGTTTGGCTGCTAGTACTGCTGGGCGGTAGAAATAGGTACGGTGTCAGGATATCCCCCGACCAACTCATTCACAAAGATTTCTACTACTACCAAAGTTGCACACGTAGACCCGATAATTCTACTAAAAAATACCGTTTCGGTACATTTGTCCACTCTTTATTCGCAAGCTTGTTGCTTTTGTAACTTCTCGAAAAATGTATTAATATACTAGTATTACCTCTGTGACCTTCGTCTTGAAGTTCTCTTCGGTTTGCCTCAGTTGAATGGTCAGCTTGTGTACTTCTCTTTCTGCTGGAGTCTGGTATAACAAAAACAACTTGCATGTAATAGGTACATAAGTCAAATAAATTCTAAAATGTTTCTTATTACATGTTACATAGTGCTTGCCTCCCTAGTCGGGGCAAAACGCACAGACGCTAGTTTATCGGTCTATTACCGGATACATTTCCGGGAGTATGCACTCGGGAGTTGCATAATGTGATTTCTACTTTCAATTTATCTACGTAGGAAACGTCAATGCGACATTGCTACCTGAGTGTACATTCCAGCTTTTCGCTAGAAGGGGTTTGCATTGTCGTAAAGTCTGATGCATACAAATATAAGGTCATTGTTAGTTAGTGCACAATATCAAATGGGTTGGTTTGGAATCGATAAATGGTCATTATAGTGAAGGAAAAATGCATGATTTTTTATTATTATGAACCCATATTCATTGCTCCGCACTAATAACCATTGCGCGACTGAAGCACGCCGCTAGATCACAAAATAGACAACAGTGACTACGCGAGACATCCCTACCCACATAGAATAGGTACAACGATGTACGAACCTACCTACTCGCGAATGTTTACGCAGCTGATGTCTATGCCTAAACGACAGCGGGCCCAGGCGTGACGATGACCCGTCACGTTGTAGGTACCTATTCTAAGTGGATAAGTATGTCTCGCGTCTTTACTGCTATCTATTCTGCGATGTAGCAGTGCGTCAGGTCGTGCATTCAGTCGCACTATGGCTCTTAAGACGTGGAGCGGCAAATATGGGTTCATAATAATAAAAAAATTATGTCTTTTTTTCTTTTACTTTCATGACCATTTATCGATTCCAAACCACACTGTTCAATATTGAGCACTAATTAACAAATACCTTATATATCTGTGATGTGAAGAAGTGAAAGTCATTGCTTGCGTCTGTTTCCCAATAAACGCAATGCAATCAGGGTGCGTTTTTACTGGCAAGTTATATTCAGATTATAACATTACATCAGGAGAGCTAGCGTTCGAGCGCCGGGACATATGTATATATGATAAAAATACAAGAATTAAAACGTGTCGACGTGTGACGTTCTTGTATTTTTATCAATAGAACAACACGCAGCGCTTTGTCACAAACTGTGTCCTAAAGCGGTACTAGATAAGTCATAGTTAATACTAAATTAAATTGTGGGCAACGATACAATTACGTTAATTTTCCCTAATCTTTGTATTTTATTATAAGAAAAAGTATCTGTGACTATGGTGACATAGTTTTTCTAATTTTTGTTGTCTAGATTATTAAAGGAAACAACTTTAAAACTCGCTTTCAAATCCATTTATATATCCCAGTAGAAAACATGTCGATCACACGCCGACAGACTGGCTAAAACAGAACAATAATAACCACTACCTACTTTACACTAGTAAAACATGTATTTTTCATAACTTACCGGGGGCGCGTTGGGGTTGCATGGTGCCGGGCATGGGGGACAAACACCACACTACAAAAAAAAGCGTTAAGTTATATTATATACTCAAATACTCAAATACTCATTTATTCATAAACTTGTTAACACGTTAAATTCATTTTGGTTCAGGTAGAGTAAATTTAATACATAACGAAACTGTATACACAATAATATACAGTGTCCTCAAATAAAGATATGCTCAATAGTAAAAATTTAAAATAATAATAATATAAATAGGTACCTATATATTGTGCAGGTACAGTTATACTTATGTTTGTCAACATTTCAATCAATAATATAAATAACAACATAAAATTAAACTAGAATAATACAGTTGAATAATGTCAATTGAATAAATTAATACAATAAACAATTATTTAAATGTCATAAATTCGTCAAAAGTATATAACGTTTGCTCGATAAGCCAGCGTTTTAATTTTAATTTAAAACATGCTAAACTCGATGCAGCAGTGATATGAATGGGAAGCTTGTTATACACCGCAGGTCCCATCACATGGGTGAGCTTGCTGGACTTGGCAAGAGTGCGGGGTATAGCTGCGAGCTTGTGTGCGTTGCGCGCCCTATACGAGTGCATGTCACTATTCGCCTTATATTTTTCGGCATTATTTCTCACATAGACAGCCACCTGAAAGATCACTATTGAAGGTAGTGTGAGTATTCCAAGTTTCTTAAAAAGAGGCCTTGCCGAGGTATCACGCGGCACCCGAACCATTGCTCTGAGAGCTCGTTTCTGCATACGAAACACGCGTTCCCATTCTGCACAGCGGCCCCACAGTTCCGGTCCGTATTGCAGAAGCGAGTGCACCGTCGCGAAGTAGCAGGACCGCGCGATGTCCACGGACACCACTCGAGATACCCGACCCAGTGCGTAACATGCACTACACATATACATGTAATACATATATTACAAATGTAAAAATAATCTCTATGACAAATGTCATAGAGATAATCGATAAGATCATATGGCGGATGTCAAATAAACAGACGCATAGAAGAATTCTAAGGTTTAACGTCTATATCTCGAAAACTATTGATGTCCCCTAACCCCTGTCTCGATGTGTTTTACAAGTGATGGGTCTCATACAATCTTCTTAGTAGACAGATGTCTTATGACGGCAAACTGTGGCTCATAACAGTCTCAGCTATATACAAATATACTTATACATATTATGTCATATAATAAGCCTGCAGCTCAAGTATTTATTGAAGTAGGTAGGTGTGTGTCCGCAGTTGTTACATTTCTGCTAATAAGTATGTCCTTTTGAGAATTTGTCAAAAGGCCAAACCAACATTGCGGTCAAGTAATAGGTCCACGGTTAACGCGTTTAAATAAAATGAATTTGACCAACTGAAACTGAAAATAAATTATAAAATATCAATCTCTAGTGGATTGGGTCTATGGGGAAAAATAAAAACCCATGGGGAGTCCCCAGTGGGTTAAAGTGGTGGAACTACGGGTAAGACCTCTCCTAATCTATGGCTAAAGATCAACATCATAACGGGTAATAATAGATTGCAATTGAGATATAAAATATACGTACAACCGCGGTTTATAATAGTCTAAATAAGTATAAGTAGGTATCTGTAGTTTTAAAGGTCGTACATGTCGTCGTTTCTTTTCCCTGTAGACGTAATGTAGCAAAATAATGAAGCTGTCTTCTCTTCTATTACGTGTACTGTTTTTGTCTAATTTTGCATGTTTACAAGTTTTGTACATGATAAGTTTTCATACAGTTTTTGGCTTTAGTGGAATGTGAAAATTATAGCCAAATAAAAAAGTACCTGGAGTAAAGTGCGATTTTAGACAATATCCAGTATTTGACATATATAAAATACCGATGGAAAGATATAAGTTATACTTTATTTTTCATAATTTCGTAATCGGGAAAACTCTTTCGCTACTTTTTTTATATTATTACAAAGAAAAATTACATTTCGAAGCTGCCTCTCTTGCAAGATGCAGTTTTTAAGTATATGCCTTTAAGTAATAAGACTGGGTAAGTTGTACGTCTGGTGTTAAGCGCTACGCTTTCCCATGACAGTTGCTGCTTCGCGTTAGAGTGTCTAGTATTACCGTGGTACCAACCAAGAAGGCCTCCCGAGTAGTAAATGTCTATCGCCTATCGTTTTAGCTATGATTGCCTACTCTAGAACATTGAGTAAAACAACCAGATTATCTCTTCCAAATCCAATTGTAAGTAGTTCCTTTCACTGACATTTATCTTAACTATTTTTTGCTATCTATCACAGATAGCTGCTGTTATCTGTCTGAAACTTTATGTTGGTTTACAATAAAGTGTATTGTATACTGTAGGCAATACGGTTCCAATCTGGACTGTAGGTACGTAATGGGATCACGGTTGAGGAATAATACAAAATGAGGAATAAGACGAGAAAGCCGATATCTCGGCACTATTATTGTGCGGGGAAACATGCGGTTGCATTATGTTCGTAACAATGGAGCATCTTGCAGTAAGATATATGAATACAACATGTGATATTTGAATCATATAAATAATGTAACAACTTTGTGTTATTTGCGTCATATACCCAGTTTGGCATGTTTTGAACAGCTTTGAAATTCATACATTGCTGCGTTGTGTGAACAAATGCAGCGATTGTTCAACAATAAATAAAATAAACACAAGTGACAGAACCATGAATCCCTTAAAAGAAAGATATTGCTATCACGAAAATATACAATAATAATAAAACCGCAGGGGCGGCTTTGTGGCGAGCCGTCGGTGAGTACCGACACCGTGGACCCTGATTCTCCCTGGGGCTAAATGAGACCCCTGACCCCCGGCTTGCCTTAATTGGCCGTCTAGGGTGGAGACGCAAGAGCAAGTGACAAAAAGCTCCAAGTGTGGAAGTGTTAAAGGGCATTAGTAGCGCTCTAGTGAAACCGCAGCACTCTTCTCAACACCCTTTAGCCATCCACAATTTTTATGGTGTCCCTTATGGGGGGCCCGTTTAGTGGGTGGCAAGTCACCATCTGCCTAAATATTTTAACATGTGACTAAAATTGGCAGGTGCCGTAGTCGCGTCCATAGCCCACTATATCCCTTATCACTAATAAGTTCATATTAATAGTCTTACTATTTTATCCATTTTTGTAATAGATATAAGTACCATCCAAAATGCCTTTTTTTATACTACATTGTATATTTTATTTTATACCAAACAGGCCTCTAAGTGTTGGCCACAGCCCCACTTATGCCTGCGTAAAGGACCGGACGTAATCCGTGAAACAAATGGAATAATAATAATAATAAATCTTTATTCATTACCTTAGAGCTAAGATGGACATAATGGACCTAATTCTAAAACAACTAATGATAAATTACACTATGCCTGAACGAGGTGAACTTGTGTCTCAGGCGAAAAATGCTTACACATGAATTGAACTAATAAACAAATTAATACAATAATATACAAATAAACGATAAGTTAACAAATTACAATTTATAATATAAACAAATGTAATACTATTTAAAATAAATTAAATGAAATGGATGTGAAGTACCCATAACATTTACCCATAACAATAATAGCTCCTCTAGGATTGTATTATCTGTGTCGCGGGAGGCATGGGCACAGATAATACATCACAACATCCAAGGGGCAGTCCATTAATCACGTGATTTTTGCATTTTTTAACCCCGCACATTTGTAATACGTGGTGAGGTTTAACTCAGCCAGGTTCAATCGCTGGCAAAAGTGGTTGGGACTTGGTCCTTTCTTTTAGAGAATAGGGTATAGATGGGTCGTAATCCATAACGCAGGCTCAGTATGGCTTGCACGAGAAACTGCATATTAAAGCAGTTGCTACAAATGTTTAAACAAACATTTGTAATTAGTTTGTAGTAATAATAGTATCTACCATTATTAGCCGTCAAACGTTCGGCAATATTAGATTTTTGAATAGTAATGTTTTAAAGTGGACAAAGCGAATAAACTTACAGCTCTTGTCATCGGAGGTACAGGTGGTCCCCCAGGCTGAAACAAAAGTTAGGATAAATCAAATGTGTCACCAAGTGAACTTTAAAAAAGTCTATTTTGAAAGGCTACTGCTATCGAGTACTATTCTGCCCTGAATTATTCAGTTAAAGATAGCTAAATGTTAGGGGCTAAAGTACGCTGTAGCAAGTAAATATATGTGGAAAAAAAATAAAGACCAGTGAGCTTAGCACGTATAATCGCGTAAGTGTAACGTTATAGTGTAGTTTACGTACCCATACAACACTGAGTTACAGTGTTATGAAACTATGAGTTATCAGTACCACAGTTGTACTAGATAAATACTAGTTTGTACTGTACGTCAACGATACGCTTACGTTACGTGCAAATTAATGTGCTAGGCCCGCAGAGAGCTGGTGTCTCTGAGCAAAAAAGGCAGTTCAGTGCTGTGTAGAACCTTAAAGCTTCTACGCGGCAGGTTTTTTCGAGGCTTGATGTCATTTAAAAACAAATCATAGGAAGGTTTTGAATTCTGATTTGTCCAAGTTCTCAAAATGTTGATTGAAATCTTGTTTTTTTCTTTTTCGTCTCTATGTCACTTTAGAGAAATCCAGTAAGCAAGAATGTTAGTAAGTTGATGACTGGACCTGACTAAAGTGTCATAGACCCGCAATTTTTTTCGATTTCAATCAACTTTTGTTAGCAACTGAGATACATAATAGCACTACTGAAGTGATGTGTACTCCACGTGTCTAGCATAGGTCTAAGCGTAGCACGAATAACTGCGTAAGTGTAACGTAACGTGTCGCTCACGTGCAACAATACAAACTGTCATTTACCTAGGGCAACTCATAGTTTGTACGCCGAAGCGTGACGTGTTGACGCTTACGATACGAAGAATACGAATACGAATACGAATACTTTTTCACAAATTGTTTGCACTACGGTCTCTGGTAGTAAGAGCTGAAATACACGGACTGCTCTTGCAGTCATAGTCAACAGCTTGAAGCTGCCGTTGATAACTGCTCGAGCAGTTGGTATTAACTGCTCAACAAATGACAATTTCACTTCAGGGGCGTGAAGCGAGCGACGTGGAATAAAGAGCGCGGGTGGAGGTGACTGCACGAGAGCAGTCGACAGCTCGAGCAGTCAGTGTATGCCTGGAGACTGTTTGACAGCCAACCGCCTGAAGCATTTGCAACCACTCGAGCGGTTTCGTGTATGTGTCTACGTAGAAGACTGCAGTTCACTGTGCAGTCGCAGATTGAAGCGATCCATGCTGACTGCTCCAAGCTGCTTGTGTATCTGGGCTCTAAGTTATTTCAAAACTTTATAAGTATTTCCACAGAATATGTTATAGCATAAGGGTATTTCTAAAACAAAATAACTTATGATTAATTGGTAAGTATTAGGAAGATGTACCAGCTAAGATGCTGATATTTTGATTGACGTTATCGGCTAGGATACATGGTATATGTGTGAAATTTAACAAATCAAGTTGCAAATACTTGTTAGAACTTACTATGTCAATTTTATTAACATATTTACCATTTGTTGAAAGCAGGTGTTCTGAGAGCCGCCGCCGCGGCAGGCGTTTATCTTCTCTGTGTCCGCCATCTCGACCCGAATGTGACGGACTTCTGTTTCGAGGTCGCTTAATTGCTTTTCCTGCATGAAAATAATTAAAACACCATCATCAACATCATCTTAGCCATGGTACGGTCACTGATGATATGCTTTCCTCATACATTTCCATTTTCCATTCCCAAGTGTTGTCCATACGTCTTGTACTTCGTCACTACATAAGGTGTTAAAAATTTTGTCACACTAGAGGCAAGGTGATAGATTGCGCTTTAAAGAGCGGTCTAATCCTAATTTTAAAGCAATTTACGATGCTTTACAATAAGGTTGAGATTTGCTTATCAAATTGGACGATGTAATGCGAAGATTATCAATTAAATACGTACTAATACTTTTTATATTTAGTTCGAACAATCAAATAATTGATTTTAATGCTAAAGGAATTCATAGTTCACTAGTAAATTTCATTACGAATTCGAATATGATACATTAATTGAAATATATTCGCCCATAATTGAATAAAAATGCTTTTTCCTACGAAGCACGTAAGAAAAATTGCAAAATTTAGGGAATGTTGCCGCTTCTTTTTGTATCCAGCCATGTTTGCACAATCGCGTATTGGCTCCCATACTTAATAAGAACGTATGTTCAATTTTACACTACGTTTTTTTTCAAACATCGAAATACTAAGTTTTGAAATACTATGCTCGAATCATGAAATTTGGTCGTAATCTACACTATTTTCGCGTTATTGTAATTTATAGTCATTATAGGATCCTTCGTGCTTGGGATTGAACCCTGAACTCGAAGCGAAAAGTGTTGATCCATAGTTGCACAATCAGCTATTGTTTCTTTAAATTAAAGACTTTGCTTCACAGTAAGTTTCGAGCGTCATGGCGAGGGAACGCTACCTTCCGTGGTATAACACACTGTACACTAGTTTTATGCTACTAAAACATATTTACATTACGAAAATTGTAATTTTTAAACTTTCGCGATTTGAACACATATTTATATTATATTAACGGGGTTTTATCGCGTTAGTAATAGTGTTTATTTACCTCGACGTTTCGATCAAGTTGCATTGATCGTGTTCACGAGCGGACTGAAGAGGCGGGTGTCATTGTCTTGAAGTATGGAGATACTTTTTAATAGACCCCCAACAGTTGTTATAAAAAGTCATTGTCCCGACACACAACACTACCGATATCTACAGATTTTTCTGAGGATAATTCGCGACGGGAACACTTTTTAATCACTGGATTCCATGTTGCCGCTAGTTTGAAACCATCCTCCCGGTTGAAGTTACAGTGTTTTTTAATCTCAACCGCTTCACGATCAATGCAACTTGATCGAAACGTCAAGGTAAATAAATACTATTACTAACGCGATTAAGCCCCGTTAATATGATATAAATTACGAAAATTATTAACCAACACTTAATATTCCTACTTATAAGTATGTTATACGCATGTAAGATATAAAAGTATAGATTAGCCCTATGTTAAGTTTCCAGAACTGGGATACAGGCATTGCTCTCAAAGAGCGAGAGAATTGACAAGTGATATGCTAAAACAATGTAAAGTTCTGCAAACTAATACGGTGCTTGTTTCTCCTTAAAGTTTAAAATTATGCATCTGAATGCTATCGAAGAGTTCACTTGTTAACCTTTCACATCACTCGCTTTACAACTTTGTATCAGCGGTTGTTCCCAAATTCTACTTGAGACATGAACATTTTATCATTGTATGGAGCACTGCTAACATCAAAGGGCAAATAGAGTAAAAGACTAAGAACTAAGTTAAGGGACTACCTTTAGGAATAAAACTTTTAGTTTCTTACTATTTCTTGTGTGGAGCTTTTGTAGTTCGCAAGCTTTTCAACGAGTTCAGCTTTGCCGTCGTCAAACTGGTTGGTGTCCTAAAACAAAACACGAAGAACCAGTTTTAGTAAACATTGCATCATACTTGTATGTAAATTTTTCATTCACTGTATAATTTTCATCATCAAATTATGAACTAGTAGTTCTGCGAACAGGCCTATATTTTAACACCCCACATTTTTCATAAATTGTTTTGTCATAATTTAACGTGGCATATATTCACTTTTCCTAATAATAGTTACGCGGGATATTCATTTGGCATAACTTTTTTAACACAATTTTTAATCATCATCATCATCTCAGCCGTCTCAGACGTCCACTGCTGAACATAGCTGCTATTTTAACTGGCTAATCTTCTGGGCTATGTCGGTGACGTTCGTTCTTCTACGGATCTCCTCATTTCTGATTTTCAGACGATATGGTAGTCTTGGCAAAATCGATGGAAGACCTTAGCAAGACGCTCGAGTGCCTTGATCTAGTTTCTTAAGCTAAAGATTATGTTTAATGCCCATGTTGTGCCTACCCTAATATCGGTTGGGAACTCAGTTTTCGAAGTTGTTAACGAATACATCTACCTAGGACAAACAGTCCAACTAGGCAGGTCCAACTTCGAGAAGGAGGTCCATCGTCAAATCCAACTCGGCTGGGCAGCGTTCCAGAAACTTCGCGAAGTTTTCTCATCCAAAATACCTCATTGCCTTGAAATAGTCTACTGCAAACTAGTTTACTACAAGAACCGAGCGTTCGGTGACAAATATATAGTATATATTAATAAGTAAAAGTTTTTCTTGTTTCGTAGGCCATTTCTACTTGTATACAGTAACTGTTAACAATTTTTCCAATCAATGGCGCAATGGAATATCACATTTAATTAAACTTTTTAACGTTAAGAATGATGTGTGGCAAGGTCGCAACTTTTAGAAGCTGCGCCGTGCGGCACCGATCCAATATCGGTAGTTAAATGTGTGATGATGAAGATGATGAGGTGTGACTAACTGAGCTAAAACAATAAGCAATTGACGCTCACCTGTTTGCTAAGTTTGGTCCCTTCTGGATATGAGTTGTCATGAGCATTGTTTAATGAAGTTGCATCACCCTGTTACACACAAAAAATAGTGTCAAAATGGTTAGCATCAGTCATCATAGTGACATAGAAAGGCGTATGCGCCCCTATTTGAGGAATAATTCGGTGTTGCCCGGTTAGACCTACATGAAAAAAAGAAGAAAAAGTCCTTTCGAGGCAATTAAAAAGTAATGTCATGCTGCGGTTTAAAAATTACTACTGACCATGACTTTTATTGTGTCACGCTTTCATGATAAAAGTAAGCTAGAGCACAGCTCAATTGTAGGGATTAGAAGATCACGCTCACAATACGTCAAGATTGCGGTTGCGTTGTATAAGTATACAACGCAACCGCAATTTTGACATTTTAAAAAGCCAAGCCATACCTAAATGATAAGAGCTTAGAATAGTTAAAAAATAAATTGAAACACTGAACAGGACTGAAGCATGGCGCTTTAAAGAAAGCCGACACGCACTTGGCAGACCCGATAACAATGACCATCATCATCATCAGCCGTGAGACGTCTACTATTGAACATATGACTCCCTCCTTGAACGTCACATTGGACGGTTACTTGTCGTCGGCTCTCTTCGACAGTCACAAGGTCGTCCGTTCACACTCAATTTAATTAAATACAATACAACTCTTTGAGCTTTAAACAAATACACATAAAGAGTAACTTACTAAATATAATCTTATATACACACCTGTGTCACGTCTCCTAGTTCGGAAAAACCTTGGTCAATTATTCTATATACTCCGCAATACAATCATAAATCGAATTAATTAGATTGAGACAATTTGTATACATGTAAATTGATTATATGTGCAAATATCTTCTCATATCTTCATACATTCTAATGCCCGTTTCACCAATATTTTAGGTAACACCTAAGCCAAGCAGTACAAAAATGTACTTTAACTTTTTGTTCTTCTTTTTTTGGTCTTCTTTTTGTTTTTCTTCTTTTTGTAACTTGGCTTAACCCGTCCGAATCAGCAACTCTCATTCCAGGCAAGTTTCATTCATAAATCTATTGTTATTTTTTGTCCTGATGCGGACGAGTTAAGTGTCACTTAAAATATTGAAATTTATAGAGAGAAAAATTCCATCCTCGGACGGGATTCGAACCCGCGTTTTCTGACTCTCCGTATCAGACGCCATCGACCAACTAGGCCACTGAGGTTTTGGTCCGAGCATCGAATTTTAACTCTCTATTTGACTAACCGTCTTGCGGGGACGGAGCGACATCTATTGGACAGTTTTAACAGTACCATTCAATGTTTAAGATAGCTAAAGCAGGCGTTAGTGCTTTAAAAGTAATACTATAAAACCCTAAAATGTTAATGAAAACGGGCATTAATCTTTCAAAACCGTTTTTCCTCTCGCATATGATTTCACTACAAAAACGTGTCGATCCTATCCTTAGATACCATTGGTAGGACGTAAAGCAACACTTACTTACGCAATAGCCCAATACTATGTATCAATTTCTTATGTCAATACTGCACTAGCCAAAAAGCCACACTTAACAAGTAAAGGACCACTGTAGTCTGATAAGTACCTGAGGATTATTTTTACTCAGCTTGTCCTGTAGGAGACTGTTCTCTTTACTCATCATCTTCAGCTCACCTTGGAGTCTCTTCACCTGTGCTCTACAAGTCTCTAGGTTTTGGTCTTTCGTCATTAGCTCCTTATACAACATATATCTGAAAAGAATACCACTTACCTAGCAAAAAGGAAAGAATCACTGAGTTTGTAATTTGGCGTTTCCATTTTTTGATTTTTCAAAGCTATTTAAATAATTTCATAGTGTATATTTATGTGGTTTGTTGATGGCTTTGACAAAAGGAAGTGTCAAAAACAGATGCCATACTGATTTGAGGTTCAATTTTCAAAACTTGCGTAAATGCCCAGTTGTACAAGCAAGCAAAGAGTTGACTTGACATGACTTCTTTTTAGATGGCAAGTAAAAAGTTATTGTTTCACAAACGAAAAACAGCGTCAATTTTTTTTGAAAGCAATTAAAAGGAACACTGCTTATACTGTTTGGTATTTTAGTGTTCCGTAAATAAAGAGTCCATCGCTTCGTCTTTGTTCCATAATGATACTATTATTTAAGTGTAGTCAAAATGATAAGACGAGTTTAGTTACACCCAAACAAACATTCTCCGAGCGCCTCGTGTTTTCTAATGGCATATAAAAGTAGTCGTGGTTTATTTTTCGTAGCAAGCGGTGCAAGCATGAGGCCCATCTGATGTTAAATGGTAACCTAAAACAGGCGTGTTTTCACACACGCTACAGACAAAAGTGTGTCTACAAACATAGCGCGACGTCACGTGAGTTTTCCACAGGTAATGTCAACGCCATACCTTATGAAGTTGTGGTTTTGCGTTAACGATAACAGAAACATTTTTGTCTAGGCCTGCTGCACTGCGTCTGTAACCTTGAGACATTAAGTTGTTAAGTCATCATCATCATGTACATGTAATTTCTACGGCAACTATCTTCATCTCTTCAAACCAGAAGACAATGTAGCGCGGCCTTGATACAACTTAATTAGTTTTATAAGAAATTTACAAAGATATGCGAAACAAATTAACTTTTAACTAAATTAGTATGGCAGTCCTATCGTACCCCAACCCAGCAGGGCTATTATGTATCTCAGCAACTGTGCTAACAAATGTTTATTGAGATCTTGAAAAGTTGATGACTGGAGCTGAAAAAACTGACAACATTTGGTAGCAACTGAGACGCTCTCGTTGTCCTCGCGAGACCGTCCGAGACTATTTGACTCAGACCCAAAAAATCATGCGTGCATACAGCATTTTGACAACGATAATTGTATGGTCTTAAACCGTTTTTTTATTTCGTATGAAAACAAACAATTATGACATTCTACAGGTTGTTATAACAAATGACTACTTAATTCAAAATTACTTCATTATATACATGCTTATTTAAGTACCTAAGTAGTTAAGTACCTAAATATTATATGTATTTTGTACAATATTATAGAATTCATGGTTATATCTAATATATCCGTATATAATCCGTCGTTTTCTCTTGCCATACAAGCGCTCCATACGGCGTCCAGAGTTCAAATGACACCACGAGCGTGTACACGTTACTCTCGTTTACTCGACGAGCGCTACGCGACGCAAAGAGCACCCCGAGACGAGTTTGTAGACGCGCCCATACGGGTTTTTAGCCGTAGAAGTTCATGCGCACCGACCAGTCAATTTTACTCTAGTTTTATATGAGACCGTGAGCATAGAGAGATCACGCTGCCATCTTGGATTTAGGTGCCGGATCAAGATAAAAAGTTTACAATTGGGAGCTCCGGGTTCTATTCTACCAATATACCAAATTTCATCGAAATCTGTACTGTAGTTTTTAAGTTATGCGTGAGCATACAGACACACAGCCAGACAGACTTTTTTTTTTCTAAAACCTCATATTCTTGATCTGTGGGTAAATTAAGTATTCCTATTCTATACTCCTTCATTAAAAGTATAGAAGATAGTTATAGCATTATATGTTAATAAATGTACCCAAACCATGCCATTCAACTAAATGTATGCCTCAATAGGCGTTGGACAATCCATCAAGATTTGACCAAAAAGTTTTTTTTTTATTTCAGCAAGCGACAAACGAGAGACCGATACAGTGTCGCTTCGCAGTACTAATCATCACTAATCATCAAGCATCTGCCCATAAAAGTTGCAGTGCCACACAGAGAGACCTGATGTTAAGCAGCATTTTACTGCGTTCGTCACCTAGACGTTTTTGAGACCCATTCGCCCACTTGCTACATAGAATTTCAAACCCTAATAAAGTAATGTTTACGCGTTTGTGTATTTTATCAGTGAGTAATAACTATGACAGTTCAATGCAAAAGAAGCTTATTACGACGGCAGAAGACTCCAGACAGAAATCATGATCTTTGTACTCGGCATCAATTAGTTCAACCAATCAGGGACAAAGTGGCCAGATCAGTTAACTATAAAACAGCGCCTGGCGACTGTTTCGGGGTTCGCCCATCAGTATGTGCCAAAGCGCCCAAGGTAAGATGTTCACAAGTTACACTTATGCCGGTGAGGTCTACTTTTATTAACCTCCTCTTATGTACCACTTTGAAGGTAGGAGGTTCGATACCTATTTAGGTAATTATTCAAGATTACAAACAGTTGGACATGACATTAAATTGATAAGTATTTTTTTTTATTTCAATAAATTATTATATATTTTATAAATGCCTCAAAAAGCTAGATTACCATCAAACAGAACACTTACTAACGGTACTCTTTCTACTATAATAGCTCATAGAGTCACACACACCCTCACAAACTCACATACACTCACACACATACAGTAACGAAAGCATATCTATTTATATATCATATATTCATATACTATATACATAAGCATATATACATATTCACTAATTATTAATCATTCAATATTCAATTAATGTACCACGAACGATTTTACAGATACATAAAACACAAGTTAAAATGTAACTTAGTGTAAGTTCTGTGAAAACTTTGTATGTAAAATAACAAGCCAATATAGCAACAATTACTTTAGTATTTTTGTATCAGAACATTGTGCTTATTTGTAGCTGGATAAAATTAGAATCCTTTGAAATAAATTAATAAGTTAAACTTTTAAACTATTTATAGCTTTGACTACTAGGGATCAAAAATCATGCCTAAGTTGTTAGGTGTTTAATAGAGGGGGGTACAAATAAACTCAATGATAATAAATATCTGTCTACTTTTGGGATGACATGTTAAGGTGCAAGTTGGTAGCCGGCTACACGTAGCTGCAGTAGACGACGTGTCGTCGCTTCATGGCGCCGGGACAAGTCGTCGCTTTATGTCGCTGCAGTCATAATTTCGAACTCGACTGCAGACGGCAACTGCAGATGGCATCAACCATTTGGAAAGCGATACGAAAGGTCTAATTAAAAGCTTTTCAGTTGTTTTACTAGGAAGATTGGTACTCGCTAACGGCACTACTGATCTGCGGTCGGGCGAGTGTCGTCTCCCGCTCGACGATGTGACGCTTTCTTCGTGTCACTAGCTATGAATGGCATTTCATAGAAATACATACAACCAGTAGTGTCGCTGCGACACGTCGTTTGCTGCTGCTTCATGTAGCTGGCTACCAACTTGCACCTTTATGGACACCTCCGCCAAATAGTGCAATATATATATATATATATATATATAAAACTGTATATAATATATTGTATTTTTTCCTTGGCATTAAAATCAAACTTATATATTTTCTAAAATATCACCTGTACCTATTTATTCCTGACATTTTTGCTATTTCTCGTTGGCCTTACACATATCGTAACCAACCTGTTGATTCCTCGTTTGACTACAGAGCCATAAGGGTGGAGTTGTTGTGTTAGCGTAATTATCCAAATGTTGTGTTTCCGTAAGCTGTGGCTTCTAACAATGGTTCGAAAACGAGCACGTTTGAGAAAACTCAACATAGCCCTTTCATAAACGTGCGCGAGTGTAAAGAATACAAACAGAGAACAAGAGACGGAAAATGTTGTATTATTGCATCCGCCGCTTAAAAGTAAAACGTGACTTGGACGAGGCTGTAGCTGTGGTTTACTGACTGGAATTATGGCGAGTGGGTTCAACAACCAAGAGCCTTTTGCTGATCGATGCAAATATCGAGGGTAGTTTCAATGAAATAACCTTCACTTGCTTACACTTTACAAAGTGTATAATGAACATCTTTTAATAAATAATTCAAAGTCAAAGTCAAAATCATTTATTCAATTTAGGCATCAAAGACGCACATGAACATCAATGTTTCATTATAAGGTACTTTAAAGACTCTTGACCGCAGCGTTCCAAAAAATATAGAGCATACCGAGAAGAAGCCGGCCAGGAGAAACTCGGGGCCATTCTTTTTATATAGATGTTTACGATTTTTCTACTTAAGCACTACAAATATTACATTTTATGGGTGGCAGAGTGACAGCTTGCCAGAAGTGGAGTATTCTAAGCATCTTTATCTTCTATATAATGTCGAACTTTATAATAACCGTTTTTTATTAAAACGTTTTTTACAGTCAACTTGAATTTGCCCTCTGTGAGCTTAGTTATGTGTTTTGGGATTTTATTGTAAAAACGCACACAATTTCTTTTATTATTAGACTTTCTATACTGAAAATATGTTGTGAAAGTATAAAATGTCCAAGCAATGCTAGTTTAAATTAGTTTACTCCCTAATTAAGTGGGTTTCGGCAGTTTACTCCAAGCAGGAAGTGAGTTAAGAATATTCCTTCCGAAGTCGGGATGCAAATCGTAAAAGGCGAAGAAACCCCGACTTGCTATGTGGTAGGCCTCTTGTACGGGAGGGCGTCTTGGTCGGTACCAACGCAGTGCCAGATATTGTACCACAAAGCGCAACCATTACTGTGTTAAGGTGTGAAGAGCAATGGAGCAATATAAATTACTAGACGAATGACACATGTCTGACATCTGACATTAAAACTGAATATCTTATGGATGCTATCGAAGTCGAGCATTTTTTTTACCATCAAAAACATCCTTGCAACTTGCTATCATAAAAAAGGAAAACTTACTCATTACCTTAAAAAATAAAAATAATAAACTAAATAGTAGTTAAGCAAAGAGCTAATTTTTTTTTAGTTTCGGGAGAAGGAAATCCTTTAAGGATACTGCAGAAGAGCAGTATCTCTGAGGTTTTGTCCGAGTCCACCGGCGAGGATGGGAGTGCCAGCGTGTACGGACCAAAACCTCCCCCCTCTTTTCTACACACTTCAGACACTAGACCCTTAGGCCTTTATTAATAAACGTTGCGTAAGCCTATATTAGGCGTAACATGCTTTGTCTTGCTATCACGCGTGACATTTACTGCAAGCAAAAAATTACAGATAGATGTTTTAACTACTCCGGGTGTAAGCCAAGTTTAAGGCCAAATAAGGCCGTTAGAATATTAAACTTATTTTTATTTATTACCAGTCTGAAGCCCAAGTGTCTAGATATCTATAAACTCACTAGTGTGAGTCCAGTAATATATTCATACGATTTTTTAGTGTTATTGGTTGTTACCTTTTACATTATTAACAACCTAACACGCTATTATTAGACTTCAGTATATCATTTCAACTTCCTGCCAACGAGACCGATCACAGGAGAACCTTCACGACCTCTTCGTTCCTGTCTTTTATTGCCATTTTTATATATTACTCTGTAATGATCTTTTCGGATGTCCCTCTTGCCCGCCCCACGAAACGGCCAATCAGGTCTGAGCTGTCTTGATCTGTGTGATAGATGAAGTGAGCCGAGTGCCGTGACACTGCCACCACTGCATGCGAGGCGTGGCTATATATTGGAGAGGATATGGTCCACCATTGTGACTTAAAACGCGCGAGCCGAGTGAGCGAAGCGATGCGCCAGAACTCAGAACTGAATCACTCGTGTTAATCTAGTTACCTTCTTCCTCTTGTATTTTATGGAAAACAAAACCTACCATTCAAATAATAATATGTTTAGATTTCGAATTTTATGCGCTATCAATGGTGCATTGTTATGCTGGTTTTAATTTAGTCGTAAATAACTATTCTTCAGTTATTTTTACAGTATGACATTTTTGGTCTCTGATGTCACTAATATTACCAACTTTAGTATGTGGTCCGGGGAGCCCATCATAGATCGCATCACAGATGCAAGTGACTCATCTTGCTTAATAAGTAATGTTTCGAAGTGACTTCACTATAGAATAATACAAAAAAATATTTAAGTACCTCTTGACTTCCAAATCGGCGTTATCAGCCACCAGTTTTTCTTGCATGTCATAACTCTCGTTCAACTTTCGAGTCAGGTCGATCTCCTTCAAAAAGAAACTCAGTTTTATTCAAATAGTATAATATATATTGTCATTTTTACAGGTCATTTTTAATATTTCTGTTTTTTTTTACTACATTCATAATGTCTTAAACTGTTAGGCTATAGAAACAGTACTAATTTAGTTAACCTGGGCGAAATACAGGACATTTTGCTTGTGAACTTTTTAAATGCCTTTTAAACTATTTTAAATTTAATTTAATGCCTTAAATCTGGTAGGTACTTTTGTGTTTGTCACTAGTTTTAAGTTTAAGCAAAGTTCTTTTAATGGCCTGTAATTGGTTAAAAAATAGTTGTAATTTGGCTTCACGCGTGTACTTCTATTAAGGATTATAAGGTCAGATATTTAAGGGGCTTGCTAGTTGCTATAATTATGAGTACCTTAGAAATTATGATATATTAAATTATAAGTTAATTTCTATTTACTCGTTATTATGGAGAAACATTCTCCTTAAACAAAGGACCAGTTTTCAGTATTGTAAAACGCAAAAGACTACGTTTTAAGTATGTGTTCCATATAATATGCAATGTTTCTAAGCGTCATTTGATGTGCTATGGATGACGTACAGATTTGCTTCTGATTGGCTTGTCAGCGATAATCAGCTCCGGTGGATGTCTCCCAGCAGCCAGCACGACCGTGGGATGGTTCATCTTCATCTCGTGATGTACAGCCGGCTCTACAAATAAACACAGATCGCGTTCAAATAATTGTGATACTTATTTATATACGAGTACGTACATTGAAAATATAACTAATTTCATACAGTAAAGAAGCAGTTTAAGAGCTATGTTTTCATTTGAAATAAGCTATGATATAAAACCTGAAACATGATGTGATAAATTGAGCGTTGTTAAGAACCTATCTTCTAATATTTAAAAATGAACCCCTATTTTTCCTGGTCACGCTGTAACTTGAGAACGGATAGAACAAAGTTTTTTTTTTTGTCATTCATATTATGGTGTAAAATATTAAGTCGCAGGCAGCTCAGCGCTTGGCTACGTTCAATTACCTTTACTTGAAATCAAGCATTTGCATGGCGTGAAAACGTACAAAAATCATTAAAAATTAATGTGCACTCTTAAATAAAAAAAAATATCCGTCAATATACTTGTATTAAAAATTACTATTTTATGATATAATTATGTTTCATAACAAATATAATAGTGAATACAGAGAAAAACTGCTTTAAAGGTCAAATTACGTGGTTTGTTTGATTTTTTTTTTAATGTACTCTAGTATATTAAAATAAGTTTTGATTCCGTCAATGTGTACTTTAAAGTCTTAAAAATGTCATATGATTTTTTGTAGTTTTACCTAAATTGCTGCTTAAGAGATAATTTTAAACCCTTAATTTTTATCGATATCGTGATATGACAGCACTTTAAACTATTACTGTTAACCGGCAAAACACTCACGTTAGGGATCGAATACGTCTCGCCGGGTTTCGAACATATCCGATGCTCATCTTCAGGGTGAGTGCGCAGCGGCATCTGCGAACTCTCGGCGGGCACCACCTCGGTGGTGTACAATATTATAGGTCTCATCATATTTGTTTAATTTGGTAGATTACCAAATGGATTAACTGCATATTGTACAGTTTTCTGTGTACTGCACACTGTTAAGCTAAAAAACTATGGATATATTCGATATTTCCTTTCGCCCCACCTGAGCAGAAGACAGCTCACGAAGCTGTTTTACGGCCGGTCCCAATAATCTATCTATCGCCGGTTTACCTTCGGACGTTATCAAATTTCTATCGGTAGTAAGGAAAACTGTGGATAGATAGATTATTGGGATCCCCCATTAATGGGATTGAGCTTCTTCAACCACCCTGTGTAAGAAGAACAGTGCACAGCATTTCTCAACCAAAAGAAATCCAGCTATTCTGATTCCACGCAAAAGAAGTAGTAGTAGTCTACAAGCATCGTTGAATTTTTGTTTACGTTAATATTTAACAATTTATATATAATAATATTATGTATAAATAAGTAATATATCTATTTTTGGATTATTGTATGTAACGAATAAACATGAAAACTTCTTGGCCAGTTTTAAAAAATATTTTTTATTACCACTACTAATTTTATATTAATTACAACAATTCACAAATTTTAAAATATCTGAGAAAGAGTTTTATTTTTTAAATACAATTTTATAGTGTAAATGAGTAGGATATAGGTACCTAGTTCGATTGATCGAACACACGAGTAAACTTCATTATCATCATAAATAGAATGCAGGTTTATCAAACAATTCAATAAGATTTTTTTGCATGAATTTTCAAGTAATAAAACAACATAGTTAATTGAAAACAAACAGCACAATTTCTTTGCTATAATTTTCTTCAAATATAAAAGAGGAATTCGAATTTTTGACTGTAACGAATAAATTTAAAAAATACTGCACTTATTTCAAAAGTTCTGTTGTCGTTAGAAACCTATATTTTCACTGAGTAACATAGGCTTTATAATATTTTCAAAAAGTTAGAGATCCGCATGAAAACTTTGATAAGGTAATCCAAGGTGTGAAAAAAATACCAAAAAACATCCTTATATCGCGTATGCTGCGGTAACTATTCACAATAGAGCAAAATTATTTGCTTCAGTCTAATAGAAAACATCAAATTATATCATAAAGTCTGCGATATCGTATGTATTACCATTCCAGCCACACATATGTCACAATAACTACTTTTCTTTTTAAAATATGCGATTGTAACGCCAAAAACCCTTATATCGCGTGCAGTGCGAAAACTATAGACAAAAGAGCAAAGTGATTTACCATAGTTTTATAGCAGACATCAATGTCTACAAAAAAGTATGCAATACCATATGTCTAACTATTACAGTTAGGTCACGATAACAAAATTTCCTTGTTAAAATATGCAATATATTAGTGTTAATCCGCTACTCTAATAATAAAGAGGAAAGATTTGATAGTTTGTTTGTAAGGGACAAACGCAAAAACTACATAACTGGTTTAAAAAATATTTCACCAGTAGACAGCTATATTATGCCTGAGTAACATATATTTGATTCATCATCATCATCATCCATCACTGTGCGAGTGAAACTGCGGAGCGCATCTAGTTGAAGATAACATGGAAAAGTTTATATCTGATCGAAAAGCAATTTGGCCAATAATAACTCGGGGTGGTATTGCCTCCGTCAAAAGAACAGGCGTGGAGCTATCAGATGAACTATGATGATTCACAATCACTCCAATATGAATAAAATTTCATTGTTGTGAATATGCTTTGACGCTTAAATCTTGCACTTACACAGAAAACAAGCCTGTCTTTAAACATAGGACAGTTTTTCGCTATGATAAATTGCAATGCAACCAATCAAAACCCTGGCTACTCCGTCTTGCCGATTTACCCGCTCAAGCCATCAGCTCGCAACCGAGATGTGAATTTCAGATTTCCTATCAATATTTGTGGATATTTATAGCAATCATGCTGAATGTGCTTTCATGTAAATATGTTGGAACTAAAGAATCCTGAATGTCGTTTATATTAATAGCTACTCAGTGGTAAGTAGCTACAGCATATTCCTATTGGACGGTTTGGGAGTTTAAGGATATAGGTTAGGTTGACATGACGTAAATATTCTACGCTGGGATTTCATTTATTATTTCCTTCCATTTACTCGATAGCAAAGATGCAGTTATCATTGCTAGTACGTATGTTTTATTTTACTCATAAGACAAAATTAATATTTAAACAAACTACAAAAACGAGAAATTTCTATTTTCTACTTTAAGTATATTGTTGTATGTCCGCCGACTTTTCCGTCAATTGTAAATTGGTTATGAATGTTATTCACATTATTAATAATATACACAGCTTTTAGTACCTAATGCTACATTAGAATGAATATAATAATTCCCTCCCGGCCTAGACTTTATAATGTTTCTCTTGGTACTGAAAACAACATGTTATCTGAGATCACAAAGAAGTTAATTATTCACTTATAATTAAATCCATTACTTTGGAGATTTTTCTCCGTTTGTTACGAAGAACGGCGACGCTGCAAGACAAGGTCACGCTAATACTCGTATGTTATATTTAATAAGCTACATTTCAAAATGAATTTAAACATAAAGAACAGGCATGGAGTTTGACTCTGAAGTAACTTTCAGAGTCAAACTCCCGGCACGTCTCCTTCCACGGTCGGGTCAAGCGAATCAAGGAGACGAAGAATTTCAATTCTTTATTTGGTAGGCCACTTGTTTTTAGGCAGTTCTTTTTATGGGATAGGTTGACAAACGAGCAGGCGATTCACCTGTGAAGTGATCACTGTCGCCCACGGACATCCGCAATACCAGAGGTCTCAAGGATGCGTTGCCGGCCTTTGAGGAAGTTTTGAGGTCGTTATTTCGGGCAGCAGCTTCTAAGGTCCGAGTAGCCTTAATGATAGCCAACCTCCGGTAGGAGATGGCACCGTAAGAAGAAGAAGAGGAAGTTTTGCTTGGTACCACCACATTACAATATAATCTACCGCGATGCAATAGTGCGCTTGCATTACTGTGTTATAGGGTGGCAAAGGCAATGTAACAAGTGAATGGATGGATGAGACTGAAAAAGCAATGTCTCAGGGTGATAAGCTTCAGTGCGGCATCACGAAAAATGTAAGCTTTAAGCTCTGGATGGCACTACATCTATCATAGTGTTTTCCCGTCGCATTACTACATAGTATTGAAATAAAACGCTGAGGTAATTAACAAATTGCCATTCAACATCCTTGGATGACACACGAGGCGGCTTCAGCAGTGCAAAGTCCGATTCACCAATTTTTCACACAAGAAGTAGAATTGAAATGGTTTACATTTTACAGTCACATTAACGACTCCAAGGTGAAGCTTGAACAACAATGCTTGAAGTTCTTAGAAGTGCATATATATGAAACCTTTTTGGATCAAGTTCGATATTTAAATTAAAGAGTGTCTATCACACTATATTTATGCAGACTGTCACTTGTTTTTGTCAGTTCGTTCGCATGTAATAAATTTTTTTGTGCAACGAGTTGCTAAAAAGTCAAAATTATGGATAAAAGTGAGTTACGTGCGGTGATAAAATATCTCAGTTTGAAAAAAATGTCTACGAAGGAAATTTTTTGGACATTCAGCAGACATTAGGGGGTGATGCTGTACCCTATTCTACGGTTGCGTACTGGGTGGCTGAATTTAAAAGAGGTAGATCAAGCTGTAAAGATGACCCGCGTTCTGGGCGGCTCGTAAGGTCTTCGTTAATTAGAGCACAATATTGAATGGGGTGGTTTCAAATAAATTATAGTGAGAGAATAATATATATTTTTTTAATTATTATAAAGCTAATAATAATTACGCGACTGAACGCACGACGGCGCCTCTCCGTCACAGCATAGACAACAGTAACTGCGTGAGACATACCTACCCACTTAGAAAAGGTACAAGGACGAAGGAACCTACCTACTTGCGAATGTTTACGCAGCTGATGTCTATGCCTAAACCTACTGCCTATGGATGGCGATACCGGGCGTTGTTCCTATTCTAAGCGGGTAGGTATGTCTCGGTAGTTACTGCTATCTGTTTTGTGATGTAGCGGTACGTCGAGTCGTGCGTTCAGTCGCAAGCGGCGAATATCTATTCATAATAATAGAAAATAAGTGTCATTTATTTTCTTTTACTTTCATGATCAGTTATCGATTCCAATCCACCCATTTTAATATTGTGCACTAATTAACAAAGTTCTTACATATAAATAAATGTATTCACAAAAAGACTACAATAGGGACAGTGTAATATTTTTAAATCGTCTATTTTTATCTTGGCAGCGCTGCCCCAGATTTCTATCAGATAAAATAAGTGCGCTTTGACTAAAGAGTTGTAGATGGTATAGCGAGGGATACACCACCGTACGATGTGTCGAAGTGAAAAAAGGAGCGATGACAGTTTAGTTCTTATGTGGCTTAACTCAACATTCCACGTTAAATAACCGTCCTAAGGCCTCATTTACGGAGACGCGGCGCGTCGCGCGTCGCGATAGGCTGCGCGGTCCGCACTAAATTCAAATGTAGGGCGTTGGATGAGTGCGTTTACGGTGAAGCGATTTTACACGCGTTTGCTTGAAATGGAGCGTGTTTTACGGCCGAGCCCGCGGATGGCATCGTCACGTCTCACGCGGCGTTTATCGCGGCGGCGCACGCTGCGGCGATTCTCGATGAAGCGATGCCTGTGGCGGAACCTTCTGCCAGTCTCATTTGGTAATCGTACAACACAGACGTAGTTACCATCGCAATGGAGTATGATATGATCGATTTTTTTTTAGAAGAAAATTGTATCTTAAAAAGTGAGTTATTTAATATAAGGAGTGGCCCAGTGTTTACAGCAGCGGAACATGAGAAGTTTGGGGAATATGCAACTCTTTATAAGTCAATAAGAGAAAGAGGTTATGATGTATTTCATGGTTATACACGGATGTCTAGTACAACTTTTGATTACATAGTAAACAAAATACAACACCGCATCAGTACTTGTAACAGCAATATATCTGCCGAAGAAAAGTTACTACTGACTTTAAGGTAAGAATAAAAACTTGTGTTTTTTTAGATCTTTTAATCAACATATTCTTATAAAATCAACTATTTTTTAACTAATTAACTAATTTGACACATTGACTTTCAATTAATATGGACAACTTTTTGTATTACCCCTTAAGGTTGAGGCTACATTGAGGCGCGACACGAACTGCGATACATGAGCGATTGAAACAAACAAATGTATCAATGCTCACGTATGTGGCTTCTCTGAATATCAGAACAATCTGTGTAGGCACATACGTCAGCGTTCGTACATTTGTTTCAATCGCTCATGTGTCGCAGTTCTCGTCGCGAATCGCTAAATGATTAAAAAATAACGCGTTAAATGTAGGTAGGTATAATAACATAATTATTATATTTTTGTAGTAAAATAATTAAGTTATAAGTTCACTGTGCAGAACTTTCATTTTCATTTCCATCATCCGCTGCAGGAGCCCTGTGTTCATCTTGAAAATCAATATTAGGTCCTGATATTATATTTTGTGTTGAAGCACAAGGTAACATGCTCGACGAACCACCAGCATTGTGTGAATCCGATGAAAAGTATTGGGGTTGAGATTGAGATACAACATAATCGCCCATAACAGGTGTATTATTCTCAAACATATTAGCGTACTCGTTCTGAGTTGTCATTTCCAGTATCATTTCACTTACTTTGTGACGAAATCGAAGTTTTTGTAGGTTTGTTAACCTTTTAAACGGAGGTAGCATACTCATAAAGAACATGTAATCTTCATCATTTTTCAGTTCTTCTTCTTTCTTATCTTGTATTCGTGCTTTAATTAATTCAAGTTTTTCCTTCTCTAATCTCAACATTTCATTCCTCTGGTCAGAAAGAGAACGTCGAGGTGCACTATCACACGTCGACAGATTCGTATCAATGGATGGACGTGATTCTGTCGTTCTTTCATCATCGTCATTAATAGTAGAGAGTGGTGACATACTATCTTGGGATAAATTAGCTGGATTAGACAAATTACCAGAACTTGGTGCCGGTAAAACTTCGTCTTGAAGAAATCTCATCAAATTATAATATTTCCATTGCGGTATCCACTCGGTATCTTCACTTGCAGCACCCGACCGAGGTGTGGGCTTCTTTTTCAGTTCCTTTCTGTACTGATCGCGGAGGTGCTTCCATTTTTTTTTAACTTCTGTAACTGAAACAATCGACAAGGTAAAAATATTAAATGGAACAATAAATATGGCTGTGTCAAACGATTCAGGCAGTGGTATATATGAGTATCTCTGTCTAATTATTTAGAATGCTCACGAATTAGACAGACATACTCATACATACATACATGAAATGAAAGATACTTGCAGAACTTTTCGGACTTCTACCACTGTCAAAAGCCCGAAGTACGGAAAATCCTACTACTAACCTAGGGTTTTATTACATAAAAACATTAGGTAACCTAAAAAAATAACTTATTTTATTTTGTTTCAGTTTTCTAGCCAGCGGAATACCGTACAGAAGATTAGCTTATCATTACCGCATAGGTACAGCAACAGTATCCAACATAATAGTTAAAACATGTTCAGCAATATGGTCTGAGTTTGTAAATATACATATGCCGAAGCTGTCAGTACAAGATCAAGAAAAGATTGCCAATGACTATTTTGAACTATGGGGATTTCCTAACTGTATTGGATCTATAGATGGGAAGCATTGTAGAATAAAGTGCCCTTCTAACACTGGGTCTAACTTTTACAATTATAAAGGATATTTTTCTGTGGTTTTGCAAGGGATAGCGGATGCACACAAAAGGTTTATAGCAGTGGAAGTAGGTGGGAGAGGTCGTCAAAGTGACGGTGGAACATTTCACTATTCAGTGATAAATAGTCTAATCGAAAGTGACGAATACAATATTCCGCCAGAAAGTCGTGTTCCAGGGTCTTCGTATACTCTACCGTATGTGCTGATAGGAGATGAAGCATATCCTTTAAAAACTCATTTACTTCGACCATTCCCGTCAACAAATTTGACTGTCGAAAAAGAGAATTTTAATAAACGACTCAGTCGTGCAAGGAAATGCATAGAATGTGCTTTCGGAATAATGAATGCAAAATGGCGAATTTTAAATAAACCCTTGGAAACTAAATATCAAAATGCATGTATTATAATTAAAGCCATATGTCTCATTCACAATATTATAATCGACATAGATGGACACACTGACAAGGACTATAATCGCCCAATAGTGATGGAAACTTCTAGAAATCGTCATCTGAGAAACAATTCTTCTACGTCAAATGCAATTAGCACACGTAATATGTTTATGGCTTACTTCACAGAAAATCAACTATAATGTTTTTTTTTGTATATAGAATAGGTATACTATAGACCTAATTCGGTATGTAAAGATTTTTTTTGGTATTTTTTTTATATTTTTATTTCGTAGATTAGGTCATTATAAGAAACTAATTTCAATATTTTTGTTTTATATTCAGTAGTTATTTTATAATATTTTTTTGAAAATTTGAATCCTATGACGTCACTTTTTTGCACAAATATGTAGTTGCGTTGAGGAGCCAAGAAAAGCACGCGAGTAAAAAAAAAGAAACTAGAACACTTGACAGTGACACCTACTAATTCGTAAGTCT
Organism: Selenia dentaria; assembly: GCA_917880725.1. NCBI lineage: Eukaryota > Metazoa > Arthropoda > Insecta > Lepidoptera > Geometridae > Selenia > Selenia dentaria. The sequence goes on along the minus strand of OU862876.1, from coordinate 6,062,358 downwards.
CTATTCAATCAAAACAAAAGTGCAAAAAAGTGACGTCATTTAGAGGTCAATGAAAGTCGAATTATTTCATCGTTTTTTGTTAAAATAAATGGCATCTTATCGTTTTAAAAGGTCAGAGTAGAAAAATAAGGGTTTGTAACATAAAATCTCGAAATGGTTTCGGAATTGGCATAGGTTAATTTTTTTTAGCATACCGAATTATCAACATATCTACTTGTTTAATGGGATGCTCCATACCGCAGTTAGTACATACATTTACCTATTATATTACGTTTGTTTAATATATGAATGCTATTTAAAATTGTCTAATGATAACTTATTGCTAAGCGTTCCTGCACATGATGCCGTCACCGTGCCGACGCCGCGCCGACGCCGCACAATTACACTGTAGATACGAGTCGCCACCGCGCCGCCGCCGCGCCGCCACCGCGCGCGTTCCCCTCCCTCCGTCTTCATTCCTTTTCCGACCGCTTACGAAAGTGCACTTTCGTAAGCGGTGGCGCGGTGGCGAGCGCGTTGGCGGCGCGGCGGCGGCGCGGTGGCGAGCTTCGCGCGACTCGTATCTACAGTGTAATTGTGCGGCGTCGGCACGGCGTCGGCACGGTGACGGCATCGTGTGCAGGAACGCTAATGCTAAATAGTAGGTACTTACTGAATAGTGATGGAACTACTCTGTAGCACATGTAAAGGTTGCTCCACAAAAGATAAATGTTGTGTGGAGGCACCATAACAAAGAATAATAATAATATAACTATTTGTATTACTGTTTAACTTGTGAACAAATAAATATTTAGTAAGCATATTAAACAGCTTGTTATTTAAATAGGTACCTACTTACCATCCATATCCACAATTTCTGATACTTCCACCCACTTTCGTTTGGTTATCACTCTATTTTTATGCTGTGAATGACCAGCCATCCACAACTGGGGTCGCTCCTGTATTGCAGAAATAACTAGTTCCAATTTTTCGTCATTCATGCTGTAAGTTGCGACACGTGCGCTCTCATCTCTCGCTAACCTAAAACTAAGTCGGTAAACTGAGAACCCCGCGTGCGCCGCAGCGATGCCCGCCGCGTGCTTCGCTACACGCTTGAGAATACGACGCGGGCGCAGCGGCGGGCCGCGCCACTCTTCCCGCCTCGCGTCTCTATAAACAACATCGTATATTGCTATAAGTTTGTGTTTACGCGTGCGATGATACGTGCCGCTTCACGCGCCGCCGCTACGTAAACAATAAAAACGTCCGACGCGCCGCGAGACGCCACGCCACACGCGACGCGCGACGCCCCGTGTCTCCGTAAATGAGGCCTAAGTCCGAGATAATTTTCACGTGATTTTTCCTACAATACTGTTATTAATAATGTATAATGGCTCGTGAGGCGGGATGATTTTATTTTTTGCCTTGAAAAAGACGTATATATGATGTTTTCCATGCATTCATGGTTAGGAGGTTATATTGGAACCAAGAAATATTTATGTTGCTATAATGTATAGTATAATATTACGTATATTGATATATTGTGTAATAATGGGCTGAATTTTGTTATTACACACATTATTAAACAAAAGAAACCGAATTAAATTATTTAGTTAAAAAATAAATTACGAATACAAGAGAAACAAATACATAATAATTCAGTGCATAAATTTTAAAATTAGATTATTACCAGCATGTTGAGCAAACGTGTTCTATAATTTTATTTTATACAATTCGAGTTACAGAGTACAGTTAATTAAGTATTAACTATTTAGCTGTATAAGTATGTCATGAAGTTTGTCTGAATAACTCTGACAAAGGTAGAATACAACAGATAAGTTAATAAGTAAGTAAAGAAAAAAATTACTTGCCATAAATGGAACCAGGAATGTGGTCAATTCGTGATGGTTCCTCTTTAGGTCGCTTCACTTGGGACACTTCGGCCCCAACCAGTTTCTGCATGTTTCTAGTGAGACGGTCAAAGCGCTCCATTTCCCGAAGGAGAAGTTCGTTCCTCTCTCCAAGCTCTTTGACATCGGCTTCTGTTATTGATGTTTTCTGCAATTTATGCGTGAAAGTTCGAATCAGTTTCATTTTCCCTTGGGTTGCGTTTCCAGGAATGCCATCGTTAAGCGCACCTTGTGGTACACTTCACAACGAAGGAAATACAGGTCACACTACACTACAGGTCTTGCTTTCTATATGTTACGCTTCTCCATAGACTGGACCCTCATTTTTAACGGTTATACAAATATTATAATAAATACCAATAAAATACGTGCACAAAATGCAATAATTATGTTATGTTATCAGGTTCGGCAGTAATTCGGATATGTGTTCTAGTTATATCTACTATACATTCTACGAACTGTTTTAAAACTAGATACAAACTACTTAACTTAGTTACAATACACTGCACATACTTTCTGTATTTCAAGAAGCCGAGCCCTGGAGTCTCTGATGACACGAGCACTCTTTCGTGTTTCATTATGGATCTCTCGGATCTGACGGGACAGCGGATCATCAGCTTCGCAGCCACTAGGAGAACCTATAACATACAAAATTGCTGGTAAAATTCTATCCATCGCAAAATATTAAGACAAAACATCATGTATTATAAATACAAATAAGAATGACAGTGCCAAAAGCTGACATTTATCATTTTCTTACATGACCCCGATTTCTTAAAGTTATGGCTACATTTTCCTATTTTGTCCTGTTTCCACATGCCCTTTTGGCCCGATGTTTCCAGTTCTTTATGAATGTAACTTTTAAGACATCTTCTCCCGTCTTCTTTCTTTGGACTCGTTGGTCGCATGTCTCCGAAATAGCTGGGACTAGTCTGTTCTCTTGGGGACAGCAACGTCTCTAGGCGGACAGGTTCTTCATTACATTGATCATTCTTTCTAGCAGACTGTGAAAAATAATTAAATAATTAATAGCGTGCCTTCATCTTATAAAGGGGCCTATGCTATATCGTATAATATAAGCTATTCAGATCTCTGATCGTCCGTATACTTTTAGTGTAGTAGCTTTTAACGAATCGATATTGATCTGCATATACCTTTAATTCATAAAAGATGGATCTCTTATGGAAATGGTAATTTCCATATCCTATTTTGATCAGAATACATTTTAAATATTAGTATGGTAACCGTTTGAAATAGAAAATGAATTAAAGGCACTGGCTTCGAGCAGCAAAATAAGCAAATAGCTCTCACAAAAAAAAACACAACATTATACGCCAAAGGTCAGATTTATCACTGCAACCAAAGTGACGAAGAACTTCTAAATCTATTCACCAAATTAGATTCCGAAGCTGATACTCTCTCTACGTGGTTCTTCTCGCATAGCTCGTGAGCGTGGCTTTTCTGGCGTCTTCTCGTGTGGCTCGGGTCTACTGGTATTTCAGGAGAGCTGGGATTCGGCTCCAGTGAGTTAGCGTGGTTATGCTCCGCACGTGATTTAGAACGCTGCCGGGGAAGAGCCTTGACGGACTGAAAAAGTAACCGATACTAATATATTTAAACAATTTACTAAAAAAAAACATACTCATGCGTGATCGCTCGCGCACTTTTTGGCTGATTACTTCAGAATTGATGATAACCCGAAATATGCTAGTTTTCTAATTCTATGTATTTTTCTAATTTATTCCATATGTATACATACATGACCTTGGTTACAGTTTTATTATATGTAATAATAATAATAATAATAATAAAACTAATAAATAATAAAAATAATAAAACCGCAGGGGCGGCTTTGTGGCGAGCCGTCGGTGAGTGGCGACACCGTGGACTCTGATTCTCCCTGGGGCTAAATGAGACCCCTGACTCCCGCCTTGCCTTAATTGGCCGTCTGGGGGTGGAGACGCAAGAGCAAGTAACAAAAAGCTCCAAGGGTGGAAGTGTTAAAGGGCATAACGCCGGTAGTAGCGCTTTAGTGAAACCGCAGCACACCTCTCGACACCCTTTAGCCAGCCACACCAACGTTGCCCCTTCTGTCACCATTCATGGTGGCCTTTATGGGGGGCCCGTTTAGTGGGTGGCAAGTCACCACTTGCCTAAATATTTTAAATGAGACTGAAATTGGCAGGTGCCGTAGTCTCGTCCATAGCCCACTATCTCCCGTATCACTAATAAGTTCATATCAATAGCCTGGCCATTTTACCCATATTTGTAATAGTTATAAGTACCATGTTACCCTTCATCCAACATTTTTTCTGTTTTTTATACTCCTTTGTATTTTTATACCAAACAAGCCTCTAAGTGTTGGCTACAGCCCCACTATTGCTTTTGTAAAGGACCGGATGAAATCCGAGATTTTGTTTTGAATTAAATAAATAATAATAATAATCATTTATTTAACAAAAATGGCATTCACAAGAATAGGGTTCTAATTGAGCACCTGGTTCCCAAACTAGGCTCTTGACCCGTGGTATAAGACCCAGGCTTCTTTCGTCGGATATTACACAAATGATTGCCTATTTAATATTTTTACATGAAATAGGTAGTTATTGCTTATTTATTAAAATTAACATTTTTGTTACAACGATATAATGATTAATCATTTTATGAACACACATGTACCACAATGCAAAATTATAAAGTTAATTAAAATTATAATCGTATACATTAATATATACCGAAGACATCCCGGACATCAGCCTGTACGAGATTAGAATGGCTCTCAAACAGCTTAAGAATAACAAGGCGCCAGGAGAGGACGGAATTACGGCTGAACTTCTGAGAGCGGGTGGTAGACCGATACTTTTAGTCCTCCAGAAGTTATTCAATTCTGTCATCTTCGAAGGCAAAACACCGGAAACGTGGCACAAGAGCGTGGTGGTGCTGTTCTTCAAAAAAGGTGATAAAACCTTATTGAAGAATTATAGGCCCATATCGCTCTTGAGCCACGTGTACAAGCTGTTTTCGAGAGTCATCACGAACCGTCTCGCACGCAGGTTTGATGAGTTCCAGCCTCCTGAACAAGCCGGTTTCCGAAAAGGCTTTAGCACCGTAGACCACATTCATACACTACGGCAGATTATACAGAAGACCGAAGAGTATAATCAGCCACTGTGTCTAGCGTTTGTGGATTACGAGAAAGCCTTTGATTCTATCGAGAAGTGGGCCATACTGCAGTCCTTGCAGCGATGCCAAATTGACTATAGGTATATCGAAGAGTTGAAGTGTTTATACAGCAAGGCCACTATGTCAGTCCGATTACAGGACCAGAGTACGGAACAAATTCCATTGCAGAGAGGTGTGAGACAGGGAGACGTCATCTCTCCGAAACTGTTCACTAACGCATTGGAGGATGTTTTCAAACTTTTGGACTGGAAAGGATGTGGCATCAACATTAATGGCGAATACATCACTAACCTTCGTTTTGCCGATGATATAGTTATAATGGCGGAGTTGCTCGAGGATATCGGCACCATGCTCAACGACCACAGTAGAGTTTCCCAACAGGTTGGTCTTAAGATGAATATGGATAAGACGAAAATCATGTCCAATGTCCATGTTCCACCTATACCGGTAATTGTTGGAAACGATACACTCGAAGTTGTAGACGAGTACGTCTACCTGGGACAGACTGTCCAATTAGGTAGGTCCAACTTCGACAAGGAGGTCGCACGAAGAATCCAGCTCGGATGGGCAGCGTTCGGGAAGCTTCGATCCATCTTTTCGTCCCCAATACCTCAGAGCCTGAAAACCAAGGTTTTCAACCAGTGTGTGTTGCCAGTGATGACTTATGGCACTGAGACGTGGTCCCTTACTGTGGGCCTCATTAACAAGCTTGAAGTCGCTCAACGAACAATGGAGAGGGCTATGCTTGGGGTTTCCCTGCGTGATAAGATCCGAAATGAGGAGATCCGTAGGAGAACTAAGGTCACCGACATAGCTCTCAAAATTAGCAAGTTGAAGTGGCAATGGGCAGGCCACATCGCTCGCAGAACTGATAACCGATGGGGAAGAAAGGTTCTCGAGTGGCGACCACGCACCGGAAGGCGTAGTGTAGGCCGGCCCCCCGCTAGGTGGACCGACGACCTCATAAAAACCGCGGGGAATCGCTGGATGCAGGAAGCGAGTAGCCGGTCCAAGTGGCGTTCTATGGGGGAGGCCTATGTTCAGCAGTGGACGTCTTCCGGCTGATAATGATGATGAATGATGATGATGATATATTAATGATAAGTTGTTAATTTACATTGTCATTGTTGTAGTACTACATATAGGAATTCCTCTATTTCAATTTCATTACAATCAAAATGTGTGTGTGTGTGTGTGTGTGTGTGTGTGTGTGTGTGTGTGTGTGTGTGTGTGTGTGTGTTTGTGTGTGTGTGTGTGTGTGCGTACGCGTATGTTTGTGTGCAAAAATATCGAAACTAACCACGATGTATAAATTACCTATACGCCTTTTCTTCCTTACGTGTTCTAAAACACCAATATCAATCAATCCTTCTTTCTCCGGTTCAGTACATAACTATTACACATAAACATATTCAATTTCAACGAAAACTTCACATACATTCGATGTAGACATCAAATCTATCTCTAATTGAACTAATCCAATTCAAGTCAACAAACATACAAACGATTTCCGAGAGCCCAGTAAATTCTTTAGATGTCGCTTCGCTCGCTCAATAAATCCTTGCCCTATCTAGTGTTAGTTTGACTTTCGCAAAGTATCCAGAAACTATTACCCAACATTACATAGGTATACTCGTATACATAATCAGACCATTATGTTCTCACCGTTGACGATCTGGTCTTAAGAAGAACGAAGGACAGTATTATGTATTTTTCTAGAATGGCGCAAGAAACAGTTACTGGGCATATGGAGCTTAATCTATAATCTGAGCCAGCGTCTTCAAGATCATAGTCAGTAGTGGGATATTTTTGGCAACTGTGCTGAATTTCGCAAATAATGAAAAAGTAAATATATGCAGCAAGCTCGTTTTGTACAGACATCACGGCCAACGTACCACAAACATATAATGTAGCAAACGAGACTACACTCATTATGTTTAACAATAAGATATGTCATAATGGAAACCTTACTTCCTATACATTTTCTGAACTCGTAAACAAGCCATGCCTAATATGGCCACGTGCGAAAATGACTTGACATGTCTGTCTCTGTTGTCAATTAGTGCGAGGCCATCGTGTATACAGACAAAGATAAGTATAATGTACCTGGAAGTTCCCAAACGTAACATCACAACCATATTATTGTCTACGTCGCCGTCATCGTGAGCAATCATCAGAGCTTCCTTGTGTCTCCTAAACTACAGAGCTTGGTCTTCAGTCTCTAGGTTTCAGATATTGTCAACCGCCTATTATCCCACCTATATTTAAAGCCAATAGCATCGCCAAATGAACTACTTTATGTGGGCCTATGAGTGAATTCATCCGCACCCAGCCCTTCAGTATATTATATATATAGTATTACTATCCGCATCATTATGGAAGTAAATAATTAAACTCTATAATTAATTTTAAAACATGAATACCATGTCATTCGGTTTTAGGTATTGTTTTCATAAATTTCGAAAACAAAACGTTTACTAAAACTGTATAGTTAAAATTCATACAATTTCGATTTACTTTAAGTGGTTTTTTACAATCAAAACATGTCATGAATAAAAATAACTAATCAACAAGAATAAGATAAGTGCAGCAGAGAAATGAATGGAAATCCTACTAATATTAAAAACGCGAAAGTTTGTATGTATGGATGTTTGTAACTCTTTCACGCTTTAACGGCTGGACCAACTTTGATGAAATTTGGTATGAAGGTAGATAAGGTTCTGGATTACATAGGATACTTTTTATCGTCATCATCAGCATCAAAAACTACGCGGGTGAAACCGTGGGGCGCCACTAGTATAAAAAAAGTAGTTCAAAAAGATATATAAGTATTAAGAAAGGCCTCTCGGCACAGATTAGCTGATAGTTCCTATCTCGGTAGCCGAATGACGTGTGCACTCGTATACCCTTCGCCCTCAATCTCTGCTCTCTTATAAAAACTTTATATGTTGCTATGAAAAAAAACCACTACTGAATCGATTTCTAAACAGCAGCTCTGATACTACAAGGCAACAATAGAAAAGAGAAAAATGCAAAAACCTTATTTAACTACATGTAACTTTTTCTAGTACATCAACAATTATAAATGAAATAATTGCTATATTTACCTATTCGACCTCTAACAATTCTAAATAGTATATCATGATGAAAGGCAATTAAAGAGCAGAATAAAGACAACTTGCCTATAAAACAGATGATAGGTAGTTTTGCTACGGCTTGTAAAAATAACTGATTGTTACCATTGCCAACTGGATGCTATTTTAAGATTGAGTTTGACATAATGAAGTTGACTACTGATAATTTGAGTTGAAATGAGGAAGTATGTTATTATTAGTTACGCATTTACAGGATGTGGAATAAATTGACTTAAATAATTATGATAATGTAATATGCATTATATGTTATGTAATACTAATAATTAAAAACATCGAAGCGCTCGTAGCGGAGCTCGACTGAAGCGCTCGTAGCGAAGCTCGACTCGGCGATTGTAACCGATCAACAAGTTAAGCAACACTTGCTGTGGTCAGGACTTGGATGGGTAACCGCCAGTTACGAACTCCAAGAATAGACATGCCTAATAGGGTTTCCGAACAACATATCATTAGTATTTATTTAACTTTGTATGAATATAATTATATATAAGCGATTAAAATTTTTATAATTTGTCATGTGAATCCTGACTACGTACCTACATTATATGTATGTATGGTATCTTTCCGTATTACACGTTTTGTTACACGTTGTATATACATGTGTGTGTCTTTAAATATTTTTGTATCGGAAATTTAAACACTTAAAATTGTTTAAATTTATTATTTTTATACTTAGGTTTTTAAAGCGTGTTTTACTCGTGTCTTACTGTGGTACCCGTACCCGGATTATATATTTCAAGTTGTTTTATATCAATTAATAGTAAGTCTTGCTCCTTGTTGGCCTCGTCAAAACTGATCATTTCATAAATAATTTATAGTTAATCCTATGAGGTAACCTTTTAAGCAGCCACCGCTATACTTTCACAGATTAGATAAGACATGTATTGTATATAGCTACTTTAATATGCTCCTTGGCATTTTAGCCTACTGATCGACGTAGTACTTCTTGGTCACGATTAACGATAGGCACATATTATAGTATTTATCAACGATAGGCACTGCCGATAGGTACCTTCAGAGAACGATACAAGTTCAAGGACAGCCAGCGCGTCACTGCATATTGAATGATGTGTAACCGAAAAAATATCATAAAAAAAGAATTATAGCAGTGATGTATAAATCTGTTAGCATACCTTCATAATATTTTCATAAACTATTTTTAGAGTTCACGTATTCAACACAAAAAAGATAATTAAAATTAAAATGATGACACGTCAAAAATTGACGGAATGTGTTACATCTCATAGATAATAATTATACCATAGAAAAAATACCATAGTGATTAAAGCTCTGTATTGTTGTTTTACGCAGGTTTTCTTAAAACTCCTTTGGTTTTTTACATACGCTAAAACAATCTACTAGTAATAAACTAGACATTTATTACCCAAGCAATCACATATTATGTATGGCTGAAAAAATATTTTAATTATTTCACCTAAATTGATGATAACTGCGGAACTCTGCATACATTAATGTTTTCCTCTACTACATACGAGTATATTAATGTTTTCCTCTACAAATAAAATCACTAAAGTTATTAGTCATAAATCCTTAAAAACTGGTAGGAAAGATATTTGTTTTTGATAAATATATCTATTGTACACTAGCGACTTATACAAGTCCTTTTGAGGCAATTAAGCAGTTCATTGTCTACGTTCGCGAAGTAGGCTCGGCCTTCGGCCTCGTCATAACCTCCCTTCTTTTCTTACCTTTTTTAATGTAAGAACCTTCTATGAAGTATTAGAAAACATTTAAATAAAAGATTAATGAAATCGGTAAAGCCGTTGTCAAGTTTTAGCGTGACCAGGAGAAATAGGGCTTCATTTTTATATAATACGAGTATATAGATCAGCAGGGCTATAGCTCACTTTGACTTATAAACTAAGTTTGGTTGTTTCCCGAACTTTGATGTACTAAGAATGTTATAGTAGAGTAGAGTAGACAAGTCTTCAGCGTATGGTATACAGTATGAGATGGTGATAGTTCGATATAACTACGTATACTACAGCTACGTATTTATAATAAACATTACCACACTTATATCTTTAAGATAGATTTACACTATTTCTTGGGTAAACAGGTACTTATGATAACTGAGCTCACAGAGGGCAAATTCAAGTTGACTGTAAAAAACGTTTTAATAAAAAAAACTTACTATAAAGTTCGACATTATATAGAAGACTAGCAAACCCTGCGAACTCCGTTTCGCCACCAGATGGCTTCGTTTTATGTAACATTTCGTTTGGCGCCATCTACTTAAAATATTGGTTTGTAGTACATGCTATGCATCAGAGATGGCGCTGTATGTGAAAAAAGATTTTCCCGCTTTGTTTTAAATTTTTCCTGAATTTTCTTTACTATAAACTTCACGAAGCCCGAGACCTTTTCAATGAATGCAAAACTGTGGAAATCGGTTCATGCGTTCTGGAGTTATAGCGTCAGGAAGGAAAACCCGACTTATTTTTATATAGTAGATAAAGATGCTTGGAATACTCCACTTCTGGCAAGCTGTCTCTCTGCCACCCATAAAATGTAATATTTGTAGTACCTAAGTAGAAACATTGTAAACATCCATATAAAAAGAATGGCCCCGAGTTTCTTGCCGCTTCTTCTCGGTGGGTTCTATATATTTTAGAACGCGGCGGTAGAGTCTTTAAAGTACATTATAATGAAAAGTTCATCAGTGCGTCTTTGATGCCTAAATTGAATAAATGATTTTGACTTTGACTTTTACTTTGACGTATGTGGTAGTTTGTTGAATAGAATACATAACAGACATTTTTAAAGTGATTATCTACATCTCCCAACTCCTTCTGGATATGTCGATGTTTTGATAAGTGTGTGAAAAACAGTTATAACGTTTGATATTTATTCAATTACTGTTGAAAACAATCAATAGGTATTCTAGTAAAAACTATCAGTGAAATTGTTTTCTAGTGAATATTATCAATAGAATATTAATGTAGGAGAAATGTAAACCAGTACAAATTTAGTTAAGCAATTCGGTATGCTAAAAAAAATTAACCTATGCCAATTCCGAAACCATTTCGAGATTTTATGTTACAAACCCTTATTGTTCTACTCTGACCTTTTAAAACGATAAGATGCCATTTATTTTAACAAAAAACGATGAAATAATTCGACTTTCATTGACCTCTAAATGACGTCACTTTTTTGCACTTTTGTTTTGATTGAATAGAGACTTACGAATTAGTAGGTGTCACTGTCAAGTGTTCTAGTTTCTTTTTTTTTACTCGCGTGCTTTTCTTGGCTCCTCAACGCAACTACATATTTGTGCAAAAAAGTGACGTCATAGGATTCAAATTTTCAAAAAAATATTATAAAATAACTACTGAATATAAAACAAAAATATTGAAATTAGTTTCTTATAATGACCTAATCTACGAAATAAAAATATAAAAAAAATACCAAAAAAAAACTTTACATACCGAATTGTATGGAGTAGCGCCTCTTCACTTGACGTAGCGTGACACGACCCGACGTGCCACTCAGCGTGCTACTAGTAACGCAATGAAGTGACGCGTGACACGAAACTTGTAGTGGCTTGTTAGTAAAATGAAGGAAGATCTACCATTTCATATAAAGTTTATTATTGATTCTTCGTTCCCTACATCTGGTCTACTGTTCAAGTATAGCTCTCCAATTTTCCGAGTATCAATAAAACATTTAGTTTTCATTCTTTAAACTTTCTTAAATGTATGAGGATATCTATTTTATTCCTTCATAACCAGGTATGTGCCACCAGAAACGTCTTCGTCCATTTTGAATACCTATTTAAAATTTGTAAATAAGCAAGAGCATCATGATCTTCATGAGACGACGACATAGTTGTACTCTAATACCGTTTCTGGCTTGTCACTCTAGTGGGTCATGTCGTGCCAGAGTCATGCTACATGCCAGAGGATAATCACGTTGCTGTCACGTTGCTTAGGTTTGCACAGCCAAAGATCTTACACTTATAAGTTGTAAGTGTAAGGTCTTTGGGCACAACGCTTTATAAAGGAAGATGACTTTTGTCGCCTGGCTCATTTTATAATGTATTTTTAGACACACATTAAATCAATTTTGTTAAAAAATAGGTAACAATAATATTTTTTAAATAATTAATTACTATCACAAAGATTAGTACATGTTAACATTTCGTAGTTTAACATAAATACAAGACTTAGCTCAACAATATACACAATAACCTTGACCATGGGCCCCAAATTGGGCATAGCCTGTATCTTGGCGGCCGAATGAAGGTACAATTTGGATAAAGGAATAAAGTGCAAAAATCCATCATTGGATCTTTGCATCGCATTTTAGTGGACCAAAGAGTATTACTCCTTTGGGCACATTATACAGAATAAAACGTGTTTGTTAAATTAGTTTTATTTACCTTTAAACTAAACCAATTTATTATAAAGGTCTGAATATAGTCTTTCTGAAGGGTTTTTAGTAGCATGATGAGTTCAAGATTGACATTGAAGCTTATGATCTTAATTTTAATAAGAACCAATAATGTTAATCGTCAGATAATTATAGATTTAAATGGGTTTCTTGGTAAAATAAATTTTAAAATAAAAAAAAATTCAAGGGAACAAGGATTGCCTGCATTACCCTTCAAGAGTCGTTATATTATAACAATGAAATTTCTATTGTGTCTGGCCGCATTATGACCAATGGCCTTTGATGGAATATAAGCACAAACTATCTATATTTATTTAAATATATATTTTTAAGAAATACTACGGTTATGTCACAAATTTTACTAATATTTATGACATATAATTGTAGACTAACGTACATTACATTAATATGTATATATGCAGATGGCCATAAAAGATCGGAATGTGGATGTGACGGAGGCCCTGGGCCGGGTGAAGAAAGCCGACTTAAATAAAAAAATTAGACAAGTACGGCTTATGTATTATGTATGCGTGTATACCTTGAGCATTCACGCTCACTAAAAGGCTTCTTCTCGCGGCGGAGCGTCGTGTGGCGGGTCGTCGTCTTCCCTCAAATATGGTTGAGGAGGGCGATGGCTGGCACACGTGTCAAGCTCGTGAACGGGCGCTGCTTGCGGGAGCCGGTATGCTCTCGGTATGTACGATATTTAGAAATTAGTTAAAGTCTATTTGTGTACAAAAAAAAAGCAAAAATGCCCCTTTGGCCTCTTCTTAAATTGTATGTGCCCCTCAGGCTAAGAAAAAAAAAGTTTTGAGCCCTTCATGCTCTTATCGTATTGTGCCCTTCAGGCTAAGTAAGTTTTCAAAATACACTTCAGGCCTTCACAAATGTATTATGTAATTTTAGCTAAGGAAAAAAAATGTCCTCCTGTATTCCGTTCTAATTATAAAAAAATAATTAAAGTTTAAAATATAAATGTAAGCAATGACACGGACCCATTGAGTCTGTGAACAAAATCAATAATAATAAAAAAAAATGCATATGCTAATGTTTATTATTTATAGATATTGTAGCTAACACACATTCTCCACACTGGATCTCTTTTTGCGGTTTGCTAACAATAAAATCAGATATGCAACAGAAAACTCTGTTTTTATATTTTAATAGGAACTTACTAAATTTAAGATATCTCTTAAATTTTTTATCAATAATCTCAAAATATATCTCAAATAATCATGATATTTTCTAAGACATTATAATGTTCGTAGTTTAATGTCTTTGGATATATTATTAAAATGTCATTAACTCTTTCTATGTATTTTCATTTCTTTTGTGTTTGCCAATTTTAAGGTTGTTTTTTTTTATATTTCGCCGAGATATCTCAACCTCCAGAGTTGCCAATGAAGGTACTATTTCTTTTATCTGCAACATTAAAGTATAAGTGTTTTATTGTAAATACAACTACCGAAAATCAAAACATTAAAACATGAGAAAATTACAACAAAAATATATAATACTATCATTGTTACTTACCGTTGAACATAGAAACAAGAATCGCGCATCGCTAAGTAATCGTTCAATCAAAAAAAACATATAAATGTACCGAAAAACCCCTTGAAAAACATCCATCCCCAAATTTTTGCATTCAGAGGTAATCATCATCATCATCATTACCAGCCGAAAGACGTCCACTGCTGAACATATGCCTCCCCGATAGAACGCCACTTGGACCGGCTAGTCGCTTCCTGCATCCAGCGATTCCCCGCGGTTTTTACGAGGTCGTCGGTCCACATGGAAGGGGGCCGGACTACACTTCGTCTTCCGGTACGTGGTCGCTACTCGAGAACCTTTCCTTTAACTTTCTAACCTTTAGAGTAATGCGTATATGTAAAGCCATTTGTATCGAAAATAAACACATGTAATTATGGGTGTTAATTATAAATTATTAATTGTTAACTAAAAATTGTGTGCGATTGAACGAATGGTGGACCGCTGTGATCCAACATTAAGGGTTGTAGCCATACCTTCGCCGGTTGGAAACAATATATTTTCTATTGTGTCTGCATGTCTGCATTGCTTTATGTGTTACTTTGTACCTAATCCGCATGTAAGATTCTTCGTACTAACGCTTAAATCACATGAAGGATGCGGTGTAGTAATTAGGTATAAGACTTCCGCGTCATAAGGCGTATCATTAAATGGTTTTAAAGTTTTCCATCACAGTTCAACAACTTATCAACAAATATTGTTCATAATTTTATATTACTTGACTTAGCTGAACGAAAAATGTGGGTATTGATCGTGGGTATAGGTAAGTGAGTACTCTTTTTTCTTTAAAAGCGACTGGATTAAAATTGTCTTGAGCAGGTCTGGGAGTGACGACTTCGATTGCCAACTCTGACAGTACTCTCAGTCCATTTATGGTATATTAACATAATGAAAAATTACTTATAAAATACATAGTGGTAATATTTTTCAAATGCTGGTATCCCCAACAACTTCATATCCTACTTACTATTTGATTGATACACATATTATATACATATATACATACATATTGATTACACACTTTGAAATAGATAATCATCTGACAGTCGCTCAACGAGCAATGCTTGGGGTTTCCCTGCGTGAATCCGAAATGAGGAGATCCGTAAGAGAACTAAGGTCACCGACATAGTTCTCAAAATTAGCAAGTTGAAGTGGCAATGGGCAGGCCACATCGCTCGCAGAACTGATAACCGATGGGGAAGAAAGGTTCTCGAGTGGCGACCACGCACCGGAAGGCGTAGTGTAGGCCGGCCTCCCGCTAGGTGGACCGACGACCTCATAAAAACCGCGGGGAAACGCTGGATGCAGGAAGCGAGTAGCCGGTCCAAGTGGCGTTCTATGGGGGAGGCATATGTTCAGCAGTGGACGTCTTCCGGCTGATAATGATGATGATGATGATGAATCATCTGACATATTATACCTTACAGCTTATTATAGTGAAAGGTTATGTTTGGTGGATTTCTTTCACTGGGGATTTAATAGCCATTACAGAATTTCACCATCACTACACGCTAAATATTACATAATATTAAAAATAAATTCGACAATACTCAATCGTTTTATGGCAGACTAACTGACCCGCCGGCGGTCACTCGTTTGGTTTATGGGATACGAAGTCACAGAATAAAATTGAATTTTAGGGTATTTATACATCTACTTTTATGCCTTAAGGTGCAAGGTGGTAGCCGGCTACATAAAGCCGCAGAAAACGACGAGTCGCAGCGACACTACTGGTTTCTATGTATTTCTATGAAACACCATTCGTAGTAAGCGACACGAAGCTAACGTCACGTCGTCGAGCGACATACAACACTGTCACCCGACCGAAGATCGTAGTGCCGCTCGCGGGTACCATTTTACCTAGTTAAAAGAAAAGATTTTAAAGTAAACGTTTCGTATCGCTTTTTAAATGGTTGATGCCGTCTGCAGTCGGATTCGAAATCACGACTGCAGCGATTTGAAGCGACGACGAAGCGCTACAACATGAAGCGACGACGCGTCATCTGCTGTTGCTACGTGTAGCCGGCTACATGAAGCCACATCAAACGACTTGTCGCAGCGACACTACTGGTTGTATGTATTTCTATGAAATACCATTCGTAGTAAGCGACACGAAGCTAGCGTCGTGTCGTCGAACGGCAGACGACATTGTCGCCCGAAGGCAGATCTACTGAACTGCGCGTGCCCCTCGCAGGTACCAATCTACCTAGTAAAACAACTAAAAATACTTTAAAGTAAACCTTTCGTATTGCTTTTCAAATGATTGATGCCATCTGCAGTTGCCGTCTGCAGTTGAGTTCAAAATCATGACTGCGGCGACATGAAGCGACGATGTGTCGCGGCGACATGAAGGGACGAAACGTCGTCTGCTGCTGCTACGTTTAGCTGGCTAGCCACTTGCATCTTTAGTCGTGAATTCTACAAGCTGCGTCGTGCGTATAGCCGAAAATCATTACCGATGCGCATTGGCAAGGAATATACCTAATACACAGACTATGTGTGCCTTTCCATAAAACTTTGTCATAATAACAACAATTTTTTTACCATTGTTGAAGTAAAATGTATATACATTAAATCATATAAAAAACAGATATTGTATGCCTTGTGAACGTATTTATTATAATAATTATATTTATTCAACTGTAGTATTAGTATTTCTTCACAATATACTTAATAAAGAGTAAAGAAAAACCTATTCATAAATTGCCGCTGGTAGCGGGCATTGACCAAACTACCGGTCACCAGACTGAGGAACCCAATTCTCCGAGACTATAGCAAGCTCGCGAAATGTTGATCGCATCATCCTTCAGTTATTATAATGAAACGTTGCACAGGCATAAGTTGGATTGGATCAAGCATTTAGAACGCTGTTTGGTAAAAAATGTACAAATATTACACTTATTCAATAATCTCCCATCCAAAAGTTGTCTGAAACAGATCGCTTTTGCCACCCATTGTTCCTGTATTTTAAGAAAGTAAGCTCTATGCTTGTCCATGATAGTTCCAGTACCACCCAGAGATTTGAGCTGAAACTTAACGTGGCAATGCACTGTGTCTGTCACCAACATTACTTTTAGCCTCATTCGTCTAGTCATTTCCATTGCTACAGCGCCCGTTACACCATTACATAATAATACTTACGCAATATTATATCGCGACAGAATATCTGGCACTGCGGTGGTACCAACCAAGACGTTCTTTTGCATAAGAGTCTGCCACCTAGTTCGACGGGTTTCCTTGTTGTGCCAGCGACCCAGGGCCATACTCCGTTATATGAAGGAGTTGGGATGGCTCGGGTAGAGGCTGGCGGGGGAAATGCACAATACACCCCAAGCGGGACGTCAGTGCAGGACTTATCGCCCCCACTATGAACAAGAACAAGAACAAGAAGGGTTTCCTTGTTTTACGATTCGCATGCCAAACGTCGTGGATAGAATATTCTTTTCAAACCCTCTCTTCGACAATGTTCAACTACATCTCGTTGTAAGGCAAGGCATTACATTCCCATGGAGGTAATTTTGTATGAAACTCCCAACGGATTAAAGTGATTTGAATTTGAAACGTTGAAGTTTGTAGCAAAACTCTTAGTATTTTTGTTCTTTTTATTTGATCTGCTTGTATAATTTAGTTAGTTTAGTTAGTATAATTGTCTTATGTAATTTATTTCGCTGAGCTACTTGAACCGACTATGTTGATCGCAGTATCTCGCTATCCAGTGCGTAATTTGTTAACTATTTTATTTGTTTATCCCTGGTTGACAATTTATTTATACATCATACAACCGTTGATCAGGGTTTTGTTGCTGCAGCCTGTATTAATTTTTCTTGTCATTGTCAGAGCACAGCATGTTTTCATACAGTAATGGATTAAGTTTGGGCTTAGAGTTTACTGGCACTTGTGGCTGAGCCTTGCTATAACGCGTGTCGTAGTATCCGTCAGAAACGGGCGGCGGCGGGGGTGCCTGCTGGTATATCTGGTGATAGTAAGGCAGCTGCGGGGATCGCTGCTCGCCGTAGTACTCGACGTTCTCGTAGACAGGCGTCGGATAGGGCCCGTTTGGGTTTGCTGGAATCTGGTGGCCAGGTCGATTTTCGTGTAAACCTCTTTACAATGCCCGTGTAAGAGGATTTATTCAATAAACTTTTAATTTATTTTACTCTCAGCTAAATAAATATTTTTGATGTAGCCTTGAGTTTTATTGTTTCGCAGTAGGTATGAAAAGTAGAATATTCATTTCGAGGATAGCCTGTCTTCCTTCGTCTTGGGCGGCTTGAGCCCATCGCTTCAATCAGGATTCTAAATTAAATATAAATCCCCGAGCGTAGCAACGAATAAGCAGTACCAGGGACTCTACGCTCAGGGTCCGATATGCCGCAAGTGACGTAAGACACTGCTTTACACCCTTAGTGCATAATCTAGTGTTAACTCATTACCACATGGGGATATATATATTGCTCTATATATTTATAGCATTACTGCTGCAAATGGTTAGAAACGACAACATCAGAAACTGTGATATATTTTACTAAATTAAAATGTCTACGTAACATAGACTGTTGACACAACAAAACAATTAATGTAAAGCAATTAGCTGAGCTATAAAATTAACATCAGCACTATCACACATATTTGTTTCTCGTCGTATTATCACTTACGTTATCTCCTTGGTACAAAACTCAATTTAGCTTGGATTCTAGACGTGTGACGGTAGATTTAAAGTTGTTGTACTAAAGATAGAAGATAATGCCCCTAACCTAATTACGCTTGTTGTAAGGTTTCAAAGTAAAGGCGTTACTCGGCAATAGTCTAGGACCACGCAGTGTGCTGAAAACACCTGAAAATGGCGGCGGCTGGTGAGTGTTCTGGATTAACCTAAATAATGATATAATGTTAAATTATATATATATTATATACTTACATATTTGGCGAATTTTATGAACTAAATAATCGTGCTCTCAGAAACGGTGTTTATAGATTATTTCTATTAATTTTGAAGTTATCTCCATTTTTCTGATAATGATATGATTATGATATATTTAGCAGTATTTTTATCACTATATACCTATGAATAAATATACATTTTATTATTTATCATACGATTATTAATTTATTTAACATATTGTTAATAATATATATACTTAATGATATTTACGACTACGTATATAAATGATTTATTACTATATAATGCTACATTCTATGTTAAAAGCAAAACTTTCATATTGATCCATATTTCCAATGTTTTGTAGATAAAACATTTGAAACAGGCCATTTAACAGCAATCAAATTTATTAAAAACAAATAATTTGAACGGCGCACATATTGGTCAGAGCTCAGTCGCCACTACTACTTTAATGCACTGGCTGGCTAAACTCCATGGTTCATGTTCGTGAGATGAGATGAGTGTGTTGATGAAGACAATACAAAAAGACTGGTCCTTGATACAGTACAGGGTACTTCGCCAAAAAGTTGTGCCTTTCAATTCAAAGAGGCAATGTATAGCCAGTGTTCTGCACGGCGATGATGTAGACGGTGCATGTTCTGTAATATTATCTAGGTTTATTGTTAATTTTGATGAATGTATGTCAAATACAATAATATATTTATACAGCAAAAGCAGTACATTAAACTTTATTTATACATTTAAATTTGCATATACATTGGCACCTGATCATACTGTAAATTTAAATTTTCTTTTATACGATATTCTTTTGTCTTCTCCTGGGTTTTGTATTTTTAACATTTGTATAGCTTATTGTTGCGTATTTGGGTTAGCGAAGTATCTGGTATCTATTTACGTAACAACATATTATTTTAAGACGCGGTCCAACCCCAATTTTAAAATAATTTACGATGCTTTACGTAAGGTTGAAAATCGCTTAGATTGGACGATGTAATGCGAAAATGCGTTAATTTTGTATGTTTTCTTTATATTTTTCGATATACAATAAACATAGTACAATTAAAAAAACTGCTGGTTACTGCTTTAGCACTATATGTTGGCTATGTATTACCTATAAAATAATATAGTGTTATCGCTGAAAGTTCTGAGAGTTTGGACGTAAAAGTTTATTTTTATGGACCTATTTAGGATTTTTTTCTGCAGAGAGCGAGTAATATTTATGAATTCTGTTTAGTTATTACTCTTTGCCTCTTCCTTTTCTAACCTAAGTATGTTTTTCATAGATTATTATCGATCTGTTTCGTTACACTACATGTTTAAAGATTCTGCTTTTTACTATTATCAGGACGACCGCCCTTAAAGAGCTGTTGCCCTTATTACGAGGAAGCACTACAAGCTAAATTAATTTTAAGTCGACTAATAATAGCAGATATACAATAGATATACCCATCAGCCATGATAATGAGCGACTAAAATTATCTAAAGTCTTTTGTTTTGTTTGTTTTAGATCTCCTCACTAATTAACTCTAGTATATTTCGTGTTAGATATCATCATGTTAGTTGATCTAATTATACGTGTGAACAGTTGCCTTTTTTTATTTATGATAACACATAAGTTTTGCTTTCGTCGTTAGGTTTATAAAGTAATTTATTTTGATTTCAAAATGTGACTGTTTAATCATAATGGAGTATAAATTATTTTATGTGAATGTTAAGTAAATTAATTTTATTACTCTTAATTAAATACTCACTTATTCATTACATAAGTTTATACACTTATACAGTATAAAATCATGCTTGATCATATGAATAAAATGTGAAAAACATAAAACTTAATTCCGGACTAAGAATTAAAAACTAAACCAAATTTGAGAAAAAATTCTACCGAAGTTTCGCACTAGGGGTTGTGTGAGTTTTTTTACTATAGATTTTTACAGTAACTCTCCAAATGATGTTAAACACTGAAAGAAAATTCAAGTTGGTTTTATAAAAAGCATATTAAGTAGTATGACATCTTTTAGAACACAAAAATGCTTGTAGTACGAGTATCCCCAATCTACAAACTATGTAATTGAACAGAATGACTTCCCGAGTTTATTTTCTTGTTAGTGCCTTTATTCATATTACTTTAACTCATATTTAACGTTTATGAGTGCGTTTTTTTATTTTGAATTGAATTGTCTTAGAGATCGTGGTTAGTATCAATTGAATCGGTGATTTTTAAAACCCCATATGTTATACAGACCATTTTTTTCAGTAACAAAAGAATGTATATAATATATATATATAAATAATATATAATATATATAAATAACAGTAAAAGTCTAGATTTTTAGTTGTTCTATATTAGTTTATGATTAGGGTAAAAATCACCGATCCAATTGTACTCAGAGGAATACCCAGTTGATAACTTCCCTACGTGATAATGAAAAAGTTCCATCGCTACTCCTGGAGCCCTACTCCCACCTCTTAAAGTAGTCTTGATTCAATCTTACCATTAAATTTGGCACCACCACGTCTATATAGCTAGGTTAAAATAAAAGTGGATTACGAAAGACGTTTTGATGACGTAGTATCAAATATTTTACTCAATTCGCGTACTTTGACGTGACTTTTGACACTAAGTTTAATTGTTCCAAATGTAATTTTTTTAAGATCCGTACTTCCATCTCATAAAATAGTCATATTGCAACCTTACCATTCAATTTGGTTGGCCATTTTGTGTCGGTGGGAGTACGATATATAGTATGATTATTCTAAGCTTATTACAAAACGTTCCTGATTTATGATAGTTTCGTAAAAGGTGGGAGTAAGCCCCCAGTACTCTGAGTAATATTCAATTGACTTACAATACTGACTCGAATGTCGTAACTCTTCGATGCTATAATATCCATCTGTTCCATATCAAATAATGTTTTATTTAATTTATGCACAACTACGGATGCACTCAAAATGCATGCTACTTGTAAAACAGTACGATATAATAATACAGCCATAACAGTGTTTAAAAAAAGTTTATAATATTAGTAAACAATAATTTCACAAAGACGTACAATTACTATAACTAAATATTTTAACAATATGATTATTGCACCTCTGTAGAGCGGATTTAAACAGTGAGAAAAAAACATAAGCATGTCCTTTAGGCAACATAATTATAATTTTAATGGGCAGTCTTAACAACTTCTGAAGAGCAACTCACGTACGTCATAGCCAACCCAATTTTGTACTACGTTTTGCAGAAACCTAATATACCTACGGCACCTACGTATCACAAAATAATATTTTGGATGGATTTTTTAGCTTATGTGTCACGAAGTATGAAGAATGCATCTTGTGAGCTACGTAAGTAGCAACGAGATTATGATGCTAGGTACTTGATAACGAAAAATATACCTCAAACGGATTTTCCTTGTCGCATCCGAATTTGCTTAATCGTTTAGCTTTGCAACACATTTACTAGAAATCGTGACGTACCTTACTTTACTTCTAAAAGCTTTCTGTAGCTAGTCAGATTTAGGTATTAGACAGGGAAATCCCATCTCTGAGTGAGGACATCAAATGCTGAGATTTAACCTAAGGCCTAATACACTAATGCATGTGTCTCTGCGCATTTAAGCAGATTCTTATTGCTACAGTTTAGTTCATAGGTTAACATAATGTTATTTTATCAATATACTAGCTGCGCTCCGCGGTTTCACCTGCGTGGTTATGGATGATGATGAGGATGAATCAAATATAGCGTATGTTACTCAGGCACAATGTAGCTTTATATAGAGTGAAATACTTTATACTCGTGAATGAATTGTTTGAATCAGTTAGTTTGACGTGTAACCATTATAAAGAAACGAAGACTCTTATATCTTTCCTCTTTATTATTAGAGTAGATAAGGATTCCCATAGGACGGCCATTCATTCGTACCAAGGTACGAATAATGTAGCCTGGTTCCGCCACTATTGCATATTTCAAAATGAAAAGAGTATTTTTGGTGACATACCTAACTGTAATAGTTAGACATGTAGGTATGGTAATGTGGACTTCTTTGTAAACATTGACGTCTTCTATAAAACTGGGGGATAATTCTGCTATTTCACAAATTTTAACAGTTCACCCCGCTGCAACTGTCGTTCGACTCCGGTTCATCATTATCATCATCATCAGCCTGTATCAGTCCACTGTGCATTCAGTCTATCTTGGGCTACTCGCATCCAGTTTTTGCCAGCCGTCTTGCGCAGATCGTCACTCCACCGTGCCTCAGGACGTCCTACACTACGTTTGCCGAGTTTTGCTGATCCGGTGGGCTATGTCGATGACCTTGGTTCTCTGACGGATCACTTCATTTCTGATGCGATCCCTCAGAGAAACACCGAGCATAGCCCTTTCCATAGCCCGCTGAGCGACCTTGAGCTTGTGGACCGTTCGAGCCGTCAGTGTCCACGTTTCGGCTCCGTATGTCATGACGGGTAGGACGCACTTATTGAAGGCTTTCGTCTTCAGGCACTGTGGAATCGGCGAAGTAAAGACTCGACGTAGCTTCCCAAACGCTGCCCAGCCCAGCCGAATTCTTCTATTCACCTCGTTCTCAAAGTTGTTTTTTCCCAACTGCAATGTCTGCCCGAGGTACACATATTTTTGAACAACTTCGAGAACGGCGCCGTGTATCGCAATCGGTTCCGGTAGAACATGTTCGTTGAACATGACCTGAGTTTTGTCCAACTTCATCCGTAGGTAATACGCATCGGGTATAGAAGAGTCAGCCAGGTCATTCAGCATCTGTTGCAGGTCCTGCAGCGTCTCTGCCACGATGACGATATCGTCAGCAAATCGCAAGTGAGAGATGTATTCGCCGTTGATATTAATGCCACATCCTTTCCAGTTCAGCGTCTTGAACATATCCTCCATTGCATTTGAAAACAATTTCGGGGAAATAACGTCCCCTTGTCTCACTCCTCGATGCAACGGTATGGGACTTGTTTGCTGATTCTGTACTTGGACGTACATGGTGGCGGTTTCGTAAAGACATCTCATCACATGGATGTATCGCCAATCTATCTGGCAACGCTGCAGGGACTCCAGAACAGACCAGATTTCAACCGAGTCAAAGGCCATCTCATAGTCCACGAATGCTAGACACAAGGGCTGAGTATACTCTTCGGTCTTCTGTATAATCTGCCACACTGTGTGAATGTGGTCTATGGTGTCGTATCCACTCCGAAACCCAGCCTGTTCCGGTGGTTGGAATTCGTCGAGTCTACGCGCAAGACGTTTCGTGATCACTCTTGAAAACAGCTTATCGATGTGGTTTAGAAGGGATATGGGTCGATAGTTCTTCAGCAGGGTCTTATCTCCCTTTTTGAAGAACAGGACGATCACACTCCTACTCCACGCCTCTGGAGTTCTCCCTTCGAACAGGACAGCGTTAAAAAGCTTCTGGAGCTCCCTCAGTACGGGTTTACCTCCTGCTTTTAGTAGCTCTGTTGTAACGCCATCCTCTCCAGGGCCTTTTCCAATTTTAAGCTGTCCAAGAGCGATCTCGATTTCACCAATACTGACTTCTGGCAGGTCTTCGGTGAAATGGCGTGTTAGCGTGGCTCTAGGATCCTCATTTTCGGGATCAGGTCGAGATGCATGCGATGCGTATAATCGGCCATAAAAGTCCTCCACTTCCGAAAGGACTGCCGGCTTTGCAGTAACGACTTCTCCACTAGCTGTGGTCAACTTCGTCAGGTGGGTTCTTCCAAAAGATTGTACGAACACCTTTGACCCCCGATTCTGCTCGATCGCTCTTTCAATCGAAAGAGTATTGAAGCACCGGAGGTCGTGTCGTACGTTCTTGTTGATCTCTCGGTTTAGAATCCGCTTTTCTGACGAAGTGGTGGGTGGGTTTTCACCTCGTTCCTTCATTAGCCCCAAAGTCTCTTCTGAAAGCTTGGACTTCTTGCCCTTACGCTGCATGTAACAAAATCTCGTACCTTCTTCCCTGAGGACCCAAGTCACATTTTCGAGGTTCTGGTTTACGTCTGTGGTGGTTTCCACGGCAGCGAATTGGTTCTCCAGGTTTAACTGGAATGTTTCAGATCCTGCCATGGTTTGGAGCAGTGTTGGTCGGAGCCTGGACTTCATCACACGGACACGTTGCGCCTTAAAGTTGATATTCAGAGAGCCTCGGACAAGTCGGTGATCGCTACCGGTATTGAACCTGTTGATCACGGAGACATCTCTAAATATGTGCCTTTTATCCGTCATGATGAAGTCAATCTCATTTTTAGTCCTAGTGTCGGGGCTTAGCCACGTCCACTTCCTTTGGGGCTGTTTCTTAAAGAAGGAGTTCATCAAGAAGAGCCCCTCCCGTTCGAGGAAGTTGACGAGCATTTGCCCCCTATGATTTCTGCGTCCAAAGCCATGGAATCCTACTACCGATTCGCTGAAATTCTGTACTCCCACTTTAGCGTTAACGTCCCCCATGACAACGGTGTACTGGGTCTTTGTAGTGAAGTGGAGGGCCCTCGATATGTCATCGAACATATCCTCCACTTCATCGTCCGAGTGTGTCGATGTCGGTGCGTACACTTGCACCACCTTGAGGCTATACCTCTCGGTGAGCTTTACAATAAGGTACGCTACCCTGTTCGACACACTGGGCACTTCCACAACGTTGTCAGAAAGGGACTTGTTTACCAGAAACCCAACGCCACCTTGGGATTGTTGGTCTCCCTCTCGGAAGTACATTAGGTGGCCCGATTCTAGGGTTAAGGTGTCCTCCCCCTCTCTTCGGACTTCACTCAACCCCAGTATGTGCCACCTAATTTTCCCAAGTTCCACCTCGAGTTGCGCCAGATGCGAGTCAAGCCGTAGCGTGCGTCCGTTATACGTCGCCAGGGTCAGTTGTTTGTGGTGGCCTCCCGTAGCTCGGAGATTCTTAGCACCCCTCGCCCAGCCGTTACCATGGTCGCCACCATAACCAGGAATAGCGGGGCCACCGGGAACTAGGGGCCGTGGCTTCTTGTTGTCCTGCATTGAAGGAATTTGCCCGTAATTGCCACGCTGGGCAGGCGGGTTGGCAATCGCAGGGCGTAGCTTCTCGCACCGGTGACGCTGCAGCCCGTCACCGGCATGTTGCATTTAGCGACGCCTGTTGGGATGGGTATACCGCCATCGGTCTGTTGTCAGAGCCTCGTTCGTCGATCAGCAGGATGCACCGCGTGCAGGTGAGGTTGACTTGGGGCAAAAGATGTTGGCTCGCCCCTTACATCCTTGTTGGCTCGCCCCTTACATCCGACTCCGGTTGCCGATCGATAATTACTCAAAATGCTATTCTACAATTTCTGTAGACAAATTGGAACGTAACGTCACGTGAACGTATCGTAAACGCTACTATATAATAGTTAAATATTCAACACTAATACGAATGAGCGTCGTGTTCATGATCTATGGAGTTACCATAATATAAATATTATTCGATCGCTGGCGTCAATAGAAACGTAACTGCAGCTGGACTGTTTTCTAATAGCAGAATAAGAATGTGTGTAGATCAGCTACGGTTCGATTGTAGTTGAAACAAATTAAGTTAGTGGAATCGACCCCCTGTCATAACTTTGCTCTAATGTCAACAGCGTAAACTAATATTATATGGTTAATAGTTTCCGCAGCATACGCGATATACGGTCTTATTTTGGTAATTTTTCCACACTTTGGGTTAAATTATCGAAGTTTTCATACGGATCTCGTACTTTTTTGAAAATACATTGAGTCGTAAATGTAGAGGTACAATAGTTAGATGAGTCCCTAGATTAATAATAATTGATGAACTAGTAGACCATGACTTGACATTAAATCTGGTTGTATGAATTTTCTACACTATCTACACTAATCTACTCGTATCTACACTTCTCCACTAATATTATAAAGAGGAAAGATTTGTGTGTATGTCTTGAATAGGCTCCTTACATGGGCCGATTAGAAAAAGTTTTTCACCATTATAATCCTACATTTTCCCTGATTAACATAGGCTATATAATATTTTTTTAAATTAGGGATTTGTATGAAAACGTCGATAATGTAACCCAAGGTGTAGAAAAATATCAAAAAAAGTCTTTACATTGCGTACGCGAAAACTATTGACCATTTAGCCTATGCTATTGACAATAAAGCAAAGTGACGTAATACAATTATAGAAGACATCTATACAATATCTACAAAGAAGTCCACATTACCATAATGTCTAACTATTAGAGTTTGTAACGCCGGTACAATCCAGGCCACATTATTCGTACCTTGGTTTTAATCCTTATCTACTCTTATAATAAAGAGGAAAGATATATGATTGTTTGTTTGTTTGTAATGGATACAACAAAACTACTTAACCGATTCAAACAATTCTTTCACGAGTTTAGGGCTACATTATGCCTGAGTTACATACGCTATATTTGATTCATCCTCATCATCATCCATCACCACGCGGATACACCGCGGAGCGCAGCTAGTAATAAGGTAAATAGATACTTCCAAGTCCCATTTAATGTCCCGAAATTAATGTCCCAAAGATCCCATTAAAATTTTATCAAGAATAGATGACAATTATCAAAAATAAGTAAGATATTTTTTTTTTGTCATTGTATAGGGTTATTGACCTTTTTTAATTATAATTTTTGTTTAATTTTAAAGCAATAATATCAGATGATTTCTTCACTTGCTTGATTCTCAATCTGTTGATGAGGCGCGACACTGACATACCAAACGTTTTTTTCGTCCTTATGACATCATTTCCGCCGCTACTTCCGTTTGAGGTCACGTGACTTCTAGAAACTTTTGTATACCTTTTGTTTATTTAAAATAAAGTAAATAATAAATAATTTGTTAAATTATTTGAGTTTGTTGCTCCAACCACTATCATGTTAACATTACATTGTAATTTATTTTTGACTGTGTCAACTACATAATCTCATAAATATATTCCATAAAATATTTCCGTACATCAACTGTCAGTGTACTATTTGTTTCACGTGACCACTAATTCCTTGTTTTTCAGACAAATAACTATATAAGATAACAAAGTGGATCTTTGTTGTTTGTGAAGTGAATAAGATACAGATGACTACTGACTCAAATAAACCACGTCGCGTTTATGAGTGAATTGTTATAGTTGTTAGCATAAGTTACATTGTTTGAAAAAAATAATAATTAAAAGTTGGGATTAGTGAGTTATATTAAAAATAATCTACTCATTTGGTACCTAAAATCTACGAAGAATTAATATCAGGAAGAGTAACTGCCTTAAAAAAATGACCCAATAAAAGTCGTGCTACATCAATAACATCGTTCACGCCGCTATATTCCTTCTGAAATTTAAAACAATCACTGAACATGTCTATTTGTAACCTCGGAAGTAATTCGTATTTGGAATCATACGTCGTTTTGGTTTGAAGGACCACTTTTTGTGTGGAATTTGTCCTGAATTATGCTTCCTGACATGATTTTTTCGTTGCCTAAAATTGATAAAATAAGAAAAAGGCTACGTAGCCAATACAAAGAAAAACACTTCATTGTCATTTTATGTTAGTGTCAGCTGTCAGTAGTGCGTGAACATTATTTTAAGTTGTATTCCTCATAGTGTTGATATTCTCTTTGGTATTCCTTTTTGAGCCGAAATTTATCGTATAGTACAATCATTTCTATTCAAGCCCAGAATCATCCTGAGCGAGCTCGGCATTTCATCTATGACATCACCGATAACACTCACGTCGCGAGCTTAACATTTGCGGATGGAAGGTGATAGGCGATAGGTATGATTCATTAGATTTAAAAAATGGAGAACGTTGCGTGTTTTTCGTGACCGCGTGAACGTTGCATTCAGGTTGGGCATTACCTATAAGCATTGATCCCAAAGTGAACTCCGAAAGGGACTTGACAGTCATAAGCATTGATGGCCCTTACTCCTTAGACCTTTATCTTTTCTTAATCATCTCTTTACTGTAACAGTGTTACTAATAAAATACTCTTAATCATCTCTTATTTCGTCATTATTCTTGTTATGCATATTCCAAGCTTAAGGTACTTAATGGGGACAGAATACTTTCTTACCAATAAATTCGTTATAATAACACACAACACAACAACGCACAATATGTCTCGTACATGAACAAAAAACTCTGTTGTCCCGTACACATAGCGTAGAGAGAATGGAGGGCTAGATGGCGCTCTATGTATGATGTATCATAACATCAGTGATGTAGGAAAACAAATAAATGCGGTAAAGCAATAGCACAGCCATATGATCTATAAAACTATGACAATAATAATAACTGCCTACTAGACTCATCTATGCGATGACTGACAATATAAGTTGTAAATAACCTCTGATTATTATTTTCTAACAAATTCTACATACTTAGTTCAATTTGCTAGTTCATTCTTATGACATATATTATCAGTAACGAAAAGTACTCGACTGAACACCACATATTCGTCATCATCATCATCATTATCAGCCGGAAGACGTCCACTGCTCAACATAAGCCTCCCCCAAAGAGCGCCACTAGGAACGGCTACTTGCCTCCTGCATCCGCGGTTCACCGCGGTTTTGACGATGTCGTCGCTTCACCTAGCCATGGGACCGGCCCATACTGTGGTATACGTTTATATAGTATATATGGATAATACATTATGTAAATTTATATTTAACAATAACCTTAACCGGTCGAGTCACGGTTCTAGAAAATCACCTGTTTCGGAACTACTGTGGTCAAGGTATTAATAAGCTGGTTTTGCTAGATCGCTTGTACTCGTAAATACCTCAGATGAGTTACCATATTAACTGTGTAACATTTCTCAGGTAGATCATCTAAAAAAAGATTTCCTGTTTTTTGGGTACCTACCAAAAGTTATATCTGCGGAAAGTGATCTTACAGTATTTTGTCCAACTCATAACATTTTCATAAAATAAAATAACATTAAATGAAAATCGTAACTTAGCGTGTACTAGTTCTTGTACTCGTATATTACGTCGATTTCCATTTTACGAGTGCCTTCCCACCAGAAGCACCTAAATGGGGGCAATTATTCGTAACGAGGAATAGGATTGGTAAGTTGTATGAGCATTTCAGGAGTGCAGGGTGGATTTTTGAGATGGCCTTGTACGGGCCTCTCTCAATATGGTTACAGGGCAATGTTCCTAGGAAATCGTCTATACCTACTTTTGAGTCTATTCTGATTCTATTCTGAACTGTATAACAGATTTTGAAAAAATGCACAGTCAACGAAAAAATTTGCATGTTTTTCGCTTTATAGCCATAACTTTTAAGTAAGTAAGAAACAGGATCGATTAGCAACGAATATTATTTTGAGTTGATAAAAATGGGAAAAGTTTTTGGCGATTTACAACATTTCTAGTACTAGAACCTCAGGTGGCCCCATAGAGTATTTTGACCCCTATACAAAATAGAATCTATTAGCATAAAAAATTGTGTTGCTATGCGAGGTATTAAGCAGAGCTGGGTGTGTGACACAGTGATTGGGTTTGACAATGTTGTTCAGACTTATATTACAGAGAGTTAACTTTTCTATGATAGAAACACCGTATTGAATAATTTGCTCCGTGAGGGGAAAGAGATAAAGAATATTAACTATCTATTATCACATTAACCCGACTTCCTAATGCCACTTGAGCATGAGGCCGTGTTGGTGGGTACCACCGAGGTGTCAGAATAGTACCACGAAGCAATAACACGAAGTGTGTTGTGATGAACAGTAAAACAAGTGAAATTAACAGGCCTGTTGGTGCACTTGGTAGACCCCTGCCTTATGAGCCACTGGTATCAGGTTCGATCCCCGGACAGATAGACATCTGTGTGCGTAAACATGTCTGTTTGAACAGGCTCTGCCTCGTTTGGGACGATTACCTTGTATGGATATTGTCCCATATTATAATTACTGAGCGAAAGAGAATCAAGGCGATGTAATGGGGTATCAAGCGCAATACAGTGCTATGCAAACCAGTTTGGCACTGCAACTGCCATGGGCAAACGTAACTGCCTACCACCAGGCGCATCCCGTTGCATCTCCATACGCTACACTACCTTCATTTTTGCGTGAAAACGTATCCTTAGGATTATTATTATTCCAGTATTCTTAGAGCAATAGTTTCCGAGTTATAGCAATTTTAAGCGTGGCGCTATCATCCGAAACGAAGATATCGACGAGATTTATAATTTATTTTTAGGGACTAGTACTCTAGGATCGCCGTGGGGTACCGGCTTAGAATAGTACCCCCCCAACACCTCCCATGGGTGCGTAAAAATCTGCTAAGGGATAACAATCGGAAGGTGGGCAGCAGCACCTTCCCAGTATTAAAACCTCAAAACTGCGCTCGCCAACCCGCCTGCCAAGCGTGGCGAGTATTGGCAAAATCCCCCCAATGACAGACACATTAGGAACCAGGCCCCCAGTCCCCGGCAGCCCCGCTATTCCTGGCTACGGTAGCGGCCACGGTAACGGTGGGGCAGGGGGTGCTAAGAATACCCGCCAGACGCCCGGCTACCACCCCCAACGACGACGACTGGCCCTGGTGACACACAACATACGCACGATGAGGACAGACGAGAAGATATATGAGCTGGAAGAAGAAATGAGTAAGTTACACTGGGACATTGTGGGGTTATCTGAAGTCCGTAGAGCGGGTGAGAACACGATAACCCTAAAATCAGGTAACCTACTCTACTACCGGGAGGGCGACCAACAGTCCCAAGGTGGTGTCGGGTTTCTCGTCCACAAGTCCCTTACTAACAACATAGTTAAGATCGATAGCGTTTCCAATAGGGTCGTATACCTAATACTCAGAGTATCCAAACGATATTCGCTGAAGGTCATTCAGGTATACGCACCGACGAAGTCGCACCCGGATGATGAGGTGGAGGATATGTATGAGGACATTAGTCGGGCCATACATACCTCTGAAACGCACTTTCTAGTTGTTATGGGGGACTTCAACGCGAAGTTGGGTAAGAGAAGCGAGGATGAGTTGAAAGTGGGGCAATTTGGATATGGACAACGGAACCGTAGGGGACAGAGGTTGGCCGACTTCCTGGAGAAAGACTGGACTTCCTGGACTCTTTATGATGAACTCTTTCTTTCAGTCTCCGTGATCAACAGGGTTAAAACCGGTAGTGATCACCGAATGGTAAGAGGCACGGTGAATATTAATGTCAAACTGGAGAGGTCTCGTCTGATGAAGTCTACGCTCCGACCCACTCGTGCCCATATACAAGACCCCGAGAGCTTTCAACTTGAGCTATCCAATCGCTTCGATTGCCTTGAGAACATCGCTTCAGAGGACGAGATCAATAACAGGTTAGTAGAAACTGTCCATACAGTGGGTTCCAAATACTTTAAACCCCACCGTACAGATAGGCCACAGAAACTCTCCAACGATACCCTCAACCTCATGGCTGAACGACGCTCACTGAAAATACAGTCTTCGCATGATGATGAAGCATATAGGCTGCTCAATAGATGAATATGGAAGTCCTTGCGACACGACATCCGGATCTTTAATACAAACCGTATTAAAGAGACGATAGAGCGGAAAAAAGGCTCCAAAGTGTTTGCAAGAGACATGTCTATTGGGCAAAGCCAGTTGACGAAGCTGAAGAGAGGAGACGGCAGTGTAGCGTCGACCAAAGCGGAAGTGTTAGGAGAGGTCGAGAGTTTCTACGGACAGTTATACACCTCGGTCGCTAAACCTGTTAGCAGCTCGGTCAAAGACCCAAGAGCCAAGCTGACCCGACATTATACCGAAGATATCCCGGACATCAGCCTGTACGAGATTAGAATGGCCTTGAAACAGCTTAAGAACAACAAGGCGCCTGGTGACGACGGTATCACATCTGAGCTTCTGAAAGCGGGTGGAACACCGGTACTTAAAGTCCTTCAGAAGCTCTTTAATACCGTCTTACTCGAAGGTTCAACGCCAGAAGCATGGAACAAAAGCGTGGTGGTGCTGTTCTTCAAGAAAGGTGACAACACTTTACTTAAAAATTACAGACCCATCTCGCTTTTGAGCCATGTTTATAAGCTGTTTTCGAAGGTCATAACGAACCGTCTCAGTCGCAAGTTTGATGAATTCCAACCTCCGGAACAAGCCGGTTTCCGAAAAGGCTATAGTACCATAGACCGCATCCACACGCTACGGCAAGTTATACAGAAGACCGAAGAGTATAACTTGCCTCTTTGTTTAGCGTTTGTGGACTATGAGAAAGCCTTTGATTCGATCGAGACGTGGGCAGTGCTTGAGTCTCTCCAGCGGTGCCGTATTGACTATCGGTATATTAAAGTGCTGAAGTGTTTGTACAAAAACGCCTACATGTCAGTCCGAGTACAGGAGCAGAGTTCGAAGGCAATTCCATTGCAAAGAGGCGTGAGACAGGGAGACGTTATATCTCCGAAATTGTTCACCGCTACATTGGAAGACGCCTTCAAGCTTCTGGAATGGCAAGGACTTGGCATTAATATTAACGGCGAATACATCACTCACCTTCGATTTGCCGACGATATTGTAGTCATGGCAGAATCCATGGAAGAACTCAGTACAATGCTCGAAGGCCTCCATCGAGTTTCCCAACGGGTAGGTCTTAAGATGAACATGGATAAGACGAAAATTATGTCTAATGCCCATGTTGTACCTACCCCAATATCAGTTGGGAACTCAGTTCTCGAATTTGTTGACGAGTACATCTACCTGGGACAGACAGTCAAACTAGGCAGGTCCAACTTCGAGAAAGAGGTCAATCGTCGAATCCAACTCGGCTGGGCAGCGTTCCGGAAACTTCGAGAAGTCTTCTCGTCAAAAATACCTCAGTGCCTCAAGACAAGAGTCTTCGACCAATGTGTGTTACCAGTGATGACTTATGGCACTGAAACGTGGTCTCTTACTATGGGCCTCATAGAAAAGCTCAAAGTCGCACAACGAGCTATGGAGAGGGCTATGCTCGGGGTTTCTCTACGTGATCGAATCAGAAATGAGGAGATCCGTAGAAGAACGAAAGTCACCGACATAGCCCAGAAGATTAGCCAGTTGAAGTGGCAGTGGGCAGGGCACATAGCACGCAGAACAGATGGCCGATGGGGCCGAAAGGTTCTGGAGTGGAGACCACGGACCGGCAAGCGCAGCGTAGGTCGTCCACCGACACGGTGGACAGACGACCTGATAAAGGTCGCAGGACGACGTTGGATGCAGGCCGCTTCCAACCGGTCCTTTTGGAAAATCATGGGGGAGGCATATGTTCAGCAGTGGACGTCCTACGGCTGAGATGATGATGATGACTCTAGGATCAATAGTTTCAGAGTTATGGCGGTTAGTTGTTACTAGAATCAGTACCTTTGGGTCGACTCGGAAAGCAGACGATTTGGCCTAATGACCTAGTCGAGCGAGCGTCCCATTAAGCTGAAATAACCAGCATGAACGGAACTTGTGTGCCGCAAAGATTTGAGCTTTGATAAGGCCATTCTATACCGGAATATTTGCACATTTTCAAACCCTGCTCGACGGCGAAAGCACACGTTGTTTTCAGAATATGGTACCCACTTTGCGCTACAACCCTTGAGTCAGGAGACTAATCTTTGTTCGCTCAAATTGCTCTTTTTCACCTTAGTTAGTTGTAGTAGTCATAGTAGGTTAGGCTGCCTTATGGGTTTATTACAATAAAATATACTGTCCACGTTCAAACTGTGACACATGATTAGAATATTCGTTAAGAAAATGAATGAAGAAACAAGTAGGAGTTGTTCCCGTGGGGGTAGTGGTACTGCTGGTGTACCTGCTGCTAGTATCCCTTAAACATTAACTATAGTGCCCCTGCTGTTGCTTCGTTTGCTTATAGAAACAAGATGATGATGATACATTATAAATAATTAATTATTAAAGGTTATTTTATTCAATAACATTATAATACCTGCCCACGACTTCGTCTGCATAAAGCAAGGTTATTGCGGTCCCTCGGAAATCACCTATCGAATGTGAATAAAAAGTTTATGTGTTAAACCTGAGTATAAGCTATCTTTAGAAAAAAAAACATACAAATCTCTTTAGCCGTTTAAGCGTGTAGGTGTAACAAACATGCAAACTAATATTTCACACACTATTCACTTACAAACTGTTCGAATTTATAATATTAGTGTAAAGTATGATAAATTATATTATATTATATGTCCAAGTCGAAAATTTCGACAAATAAGTCCATCGTCAGATCACGATTCCGGGCATTCCCTAGTATGCGTTTTTATTTACACTTTTCATATATTAATACTGTGCATTTGATTTGTCTAATGTTTCTCATTTCTCTCACCTACTCACAATTGGTGAATTTATTAAGCATCTTGGGTAGCAAACACAGTGTATAATTATTAGAACGCCGCTGATTGTTCCAGCAGAGATTATTGATTTTTAATATTGCTAGCTACACTATTCTGGTCTACCCGCACTGGGGTACTACTACGAGGACTATTGAATTACACCATTGGTTTCAAAAGAAGTACTTAAAACCGACAAGTAAACCACATTTGCAATTATTCTGATCAATACTTACTTTACACACATAGCAATAAAAAACATTTCCCAAAAATGAAATCTTTTATTAAGACATTGTTTTATTCTGTGTGCACATTGTTAGGTAATGTGCGAGTCAGATTAACGCTCTCAACAATGAAGTTACCATTGTGTTTTCTCAAGGAAGCCATGACAGATTTTAAATTACGACGTTTTTGTTCTGTAGGTACCTACATTAATAAAGGCAATGTGTCGCACACATCTATTATATTTGTACCAAAACAAATGATACATTTATAAGACTGATCATCACATTTGTATTGTTTCTAAGAAGTCGCCAGAATGTATACTTCTGTCGATCCATGAACCATCCACATTTCGCCTGCTATAGGTATCTTAGTTTAACGTAACATGGATGAGCCTATTTCATTACCAGGCACAGTTTCCTAAATAATATAATCTATACTATATACTATAATATTATAAAGAGGAAAGATTTGTATGTAAGTATGTTTTTAACTATTTGGCTCATAAAGTACTGGACCGATTTCAAAAAATCTTTCACCATTGGAAAGCTACATACACCCTGAGTAAAATAGGCTATATAAGATTCATCATCATCCATCGCCGTGTGGGTGAAACCGCGGAGGGCAGCTAGTATTCAATATATTTTGTATATCTTTCACATCTATCTTCACTTTCCAACTTAATAATTGGAGTGTCCCTTATACTCTGAAATGTATGTCGCCAATCCTGACTAAAAATATGATGAGAATAAGCTCGCCTTTAATTAATGTGATAGTTCTTTCGCGATCGGCAGGGTTATTATGTATCTTAGTTGCTAACAAATGTTGATGGAAATCTTGGAATATGGCGGCTCTTTGTCAGTTTTGACAACTCTAGTAAGCAAATATGTTAGTAAATTGATGACTGGAGCTGACTAAACTGACATAGTGCCGCCATTTTTATTTGATTTCAATCAACATTTGTTAGAAACTGAGCTACATAATAGCCCTACAGATAACTAACATAACTGTCAAATTCGGATTCGGGAAGTAGTACAGCTGCCCGTCTCAGGGATGTAATGGCGTGTACAAATGATACATACTATATGTAAGTATATTGTTTATAAGCATAAAGCAACATTCAAATAAACTTATCGGATCATTGATTGTAACTTATGTAAACAAGACTTAATTCAAAAAAGAAATAAGTTTATTAAAGTTTTCGGGTTAAACATAGGTTACAACGAACGAGTTTCTTTACGTCACTAACGATTCTCAAACTGAGCCTCCCATTACGAGCGGCGCGGTTAGGTATCACTGTAATTTTTTTTCTAAACATCACTGCTTGTCTCACATGTCGTTTATAAAAGCAGTAGGAGTCGTCGCAGAGAGCGCGAAGGTCTCTATCACGCGGAAGTGTTACCAACGGCGGTTTTGAAGAGCGGAAAATGGATTGGAAAATCGGTGTCGCTCTGCTTTACTTTATTGGTACGTCTCTTAATTGTGTCTACCTTATCTATTTATGTTTATAATTTTTAGACTTACTATGCATAAGTATAATTTATAATGTGGTTAAAATTCATGAGACTTCTATAATTTATTAATGGATCATAATATAGTTTACGTTGACGATTATTTTTTCCGGACGGTTTGATATTTTGCCATTTAAAGCTACAGCCTAAAAAAATATGCTATATATTTTATCTTAATGAGAAGAATAAACCAATTACGTATTTTAATCTAAGAACTACTTATGCATGAATTATTCCTTCAATTTATTTATTTAACCATGGCTTACGGTAGGTACAGTCACGATTAAAAGTCTAGGAGCAGGTTGACATAGAAATAGATTGGCATCCTTGTTAATTATACGATATTTTTTCACATAATCACATCTATATATTATGTTTGAATTATTATTAGTTTTTTTATATATAGAGTTGCATTTCTACATAATTTTATTGTGACCGTTGTGCGCATTAATATGACACACATCTGGCATTATTATGAACTGTTATTGAGAAGTAATATGATGTACGTTTGAATGCACTTATGAAAACGATTGTACACTGATAACATTGATTTAAATATAATGGAAAAAATACAGTAGAACTTTGTTAGTTTTCTAGCGTTTTTGTGCCAAGTTCTTAACATTGAATGTGTTTTGATAAGTGTTGTGTTAAATAAATATTGTTGTTGTAACTCAGCTGTATTCACTAAATATCTTAAGTGATTTTTTCTACATTTACGTTGTGTTGCAAAAACCACAATACAAACAACTATAATATTCATTAATTTTGTAAATTGAATGAGTAACCTGTCGTGATTTAGTGTGATTTATATTTAATTTTGTAGTAAGAAAAAATCTGTCACGAATGACATCCAGACGGAGTTCAGGCTAAGCACTTCAAATCTGGTCCAGATTTTAAACCTTTTTTTTTTTTTGACCCGGGAAAATCCTTTATGGTGGATACCACTAGCCCCAGGGGAGCATGGTGGTTATGTGGGGGTCCGAATAAACCTAAGTCTTGTCACTCAACAGGCGTCTGTTATCAACGTCTCGTAACTAAATAATATGCACAAATATACAAATAATCACAATTTTATACATTTTTTTAGCATATTGTTTTCGTTTCTTTTTTGTTCATATACTCCATAAAGATGTCATATCTCATTTTAGATGTACATAATGTAGTTATAATCTAATACGACAATGGCCTGTTTCTCTGCTCTAGCAGATGACGAAGGTTTGCTTTTAATCTGATACGCCTGGCCACGTTAGCTTAGTTGGTTCTTCTTCTTGTGTGGCTTTTTAACGTGGGAAAACGTTACTCTGCCAGCTTAGTTGGTTATTTATTTATTTTGGTAATTCAACAGCGTTTACAATGAACATGTACACTAAATATAAAAACTTAAAATATGGTCAAAACAGAATACTCAAATTAAAAACAATTTACAGAAAAGTAATAATAATACGAAAATATATATATATAAAGGACAAAGATAAGATACAGGCACAGGTCATACGAGTATTACAATTACAGTGATAATAGCAAGAATAGCAGGTATGTTTGTGAGTTGTGTGTGTGTGTGTGTGTTTATGTTAGTTTTTGTTAGTTTATGCCTTCGAAGTGAGGGGTGAAATCGTAGTGTAAGGGCCTATATGTACTTCAAAAAACGAATTACGAACGTTTCGTTTGACGGATTTCGAATATTCTACTGTGACAGTTAAAAACACAATATATAGGCAAGAGTGATGAAATGTAGTGACAGGTTTTTTTGTATCTTGATTAATTATATTTGTATGTATGTAGTGTGTCTTACTATTGATATTTACTGATTAATCTAATATATGAATGAAGTATTTACGCATAAAAATATTATGTAGCAATTATTATAGTTTGAGCGTATAGGTACCTGCTACATACATATATTAAAATGTTATTTATTATACGGTATAACGTAATCACCATTCAATTTCACACAGTATTTAATGAGTACTGCTTTTAAAATTCTTTTTCATATAGTAGATTAATCAGTAAATATTAACAATAAAACACAGTACATATCTAAATGCTAATATAATTACTTAAATAATAATAATATACACATACCTAATGCTCACAAAAACCTTTCTGTACATTTCATCACTCTTGACTGCATTTTTTATTTTTCACATTTACAGTAGAAAATTTGAAAACCGTCAAACGTAACATCGTAGATTGTTTTTGGTAGGAGGCCTCCTTGATTCGACTTTTGTGATGTCCACACCTGCCGCGGTATAGATAACCCTAATAAAGGGTATAAGATTATTTATTTTATTAGTACACATTTAATGAGATTAATATCTCATTTAATGTGTTAGTAGTGAATAGTATTTACCTAGATTTTTTTTCATTATTATGAAGGGGTTCAGGGGACAGTCAGAATAATCAAAGGGAATAACCCTTTGATAAGTATTAAAATTAACGTTTAGTATAAATACTTTCATGAAGTTATTTTAAATATGTTATTTTATTACAATATTTATTTATTTAATGTAGGACTTAAAATTGTATATTGAACTTAGTTCTATAGATGGAATCTAATAAATTTGATTTGTTTCTAATTCCATTTTATACTTATAATTATATTTAGCTGTTTGGTTTCCAAGAACGTAAAATAAATATAAAATTAAACTATCTTTACCTATGTTATTTTTTACCCGCGTGGTGATGGATGATGATGATGCATCCTTATATAGCCTATGTTACTCAGAGTGAATGCACATTTCCAATGGTTAAAGAATTTATGAAATCGGTCCAGTACTTTTTGAGCCAATTCGTTACAAACGTGCATATGCATACAAATCTTTCCTCTTTATAATATTAGTATAGATGAACCAAGTTGAATTTATAAAACTTACTAGAAACAACTATACTATACTACTACTAGTAGTACTAAAGAAAACTAAACTAAACTACGCGAACTTAACCGCAAGCGGGCGCTAGTAAGAACAAATTCTTAATTGGCGTATGTATTGCTTAAAAATTTATTATCGACTAATATGTATTTTATAATGATTTGTACTTTTGCTTTTGATGCTTTGTACCCATATATTTTTGTTGGTGTTATATTTTTATTATTATATATTATTATGTTTGAATAAATGAGGTCTTGATATTATATTGTTAATAGTAGTCATGATTATTTTATATCTTATTGATTGATGTACACAGAAATCTACTTACTTATACTTAGTTCTCTGTCCTTAAGGTTTGCTGGAAGAAAACTCTCTTTAGGGTTAAGCTCGCCTATGTACATGCCTTTATCTAATGCCTCCACTGTATCTGTGTTTTGTGTACAATAAAGAATATGAGAACAAATAGCATTTGGGTAAAAGGCAGATTCATATTCAAATCAAAAATAAACTACCTATTCATATGAGTATAGAAAAAAACAGTAGAGGTTTAAAAGTGAACATGTACTTTTTTACCTTTTTAACCAACTTCAAAAAAAGGAAAAGGTTCTCAATTCTAAAGGTATATTTTTTGTATGTTTGTCACGCGTTTACTCTGCCACTTATGAGTTTATTTTTAATATAATTGAACGAGTGATAAAAGAGACAGATGAGAAAGTGTGGGATGCACAAGCAGGGTTTAGAAAGGGAATGGGATGTACGGATCAGGTCTTTTCTTTACGATGTATAGCCGAAAAATGCTTGGCGAAAAGCCAAAAGGTCTATTGCGCTTTCGTAGATTTAGAAAAGGCTTATGATAGGGTGAGTAGGCATGAACTGTGGTCAGCGTTGTCTATGCATGGGCTGAATAGTAACCTGATCCAAGCGCTGAAATCCCTCTATAAGGATTCCAGTGCTTGCGTTAGGATAAATGGGACATACACTGATTGGTTTAACATCGAAAAAGGTGTTAGACAAGGATGTGTAGCGTCACCGTGGCTGTTCAACTTATTCATGGATAATTGTTTGACAAACCTGAAAGACAGTGAATGTGGATTAAGAATGAACGAGTTACTCATCAAATGTCTTCTCTACGCTGATGACCAAGTGATACTTGCGTCGTCGGTAAAAGAGTTGCAGGAGATGGTAAATGTTATGCAAGAGGCTTTAGAAAGAAAGGGAATGAAAATAAATGTAAGTAAAACGAAAGTGATGGTGTTTGAACGAGATGATAGAGTGACCGATTGCAATATTGTGATTGGGGGTGAAAAAGTGGAACA
This sequence comes from Selenia dentaria, assembly GCA_917880725.1. Taxonomy (NCBI): domain Eukaryota; kingdom Metazoa; phylum Arthropoda; class Insecta; order Lepidoptera; family Geometridae; genus Selenia; species Selenia dentaria. The sequence goes on along the minus strand of OU862876.1, from coordinate 6,021,012 downwards.
AGTGAAAGAGTTTGTATACTTGGGATCCATGTTTACAAAAGATGGTGAGTGTGAAAGTGATATAGAAAGGAGAGTGAACGCTGGTAACATGGTAAACGGAGCATTGCACGCTTTTATGAACAGTCAGAAGGTGTCTAAAAAGGCTCGTCTGGTTGTTCATGGGGGAGTGTTGGTTCCGACACTGATGTATGGTAGTGAAAGTTGGGTGTGGCAGAAAAAGCATGAAAGTAGAATAAATGCTGTGGAGATGAGAGCATTGAGGAGCATGATTGGAGTGAAACGGAGTGACAGGATAAAAATAGTGTGATAAGGGAACGATGTAGTGTGAATGAGGGTGTAGTGACAAAAATCGAGAAAGGTATGTTAAAATGGTTTGGACATGTGGAGAGAATGAATGAAATGAGAATGACTAAACAGGTATACATGGGACAAGTAAACGGAAGTGTTGGAAGGGGAAGTCCTAGGCGAACGTTCCGAAATCAGATTGAAGACGTTCTGAAAAAAGGCCAGGTCAAAAGTACCCTAAACCGACGCTTATGTATGAAAGGATTGATGAGTATAGATATGTCAGGATCGTAGTAAGTGGAAATCCGTGGTCTCTGCCTACCCCTACGGGAAAGAGGCGTGATTTTATGTATGTATGTATATATATTTTTTACTAAAAATGGTTAGGATAAAGGTATGTAAGATAGTAAGAATGTGCCATAGTGATGAATATAAAACAATTTATTATATTCAAGCACTGAGTCCACTCTTATAAACGTTGAATAATGATTATGAACGTTAAAATAATTAAATCTACTTGAAAAGTATTTGCAGTCACGTTACAATATAACAGTGCTACTACAAAACGAGGGGCAGTTTTATTCAAATAGCTTTATATATGTATTATAAATTTATAAAATAATGACTTGTTTGTGTCAGAACATGGGTAAAGTGTTATATTTACTTATGATCAAATTTTACTTCCAACTTGATTTTTCTTTAGGTGCGCCGTTATGCATTTTGTGGTTTTGTTGCAATACACGACATATCCGCGTATAGGCAATATCCCTGATATTAAGTCTTACCTACCTAAGGCTTAATATTTACTTTATGATCAAATTTTAATTCCAACTTGATTTTTCGTTAGGTGCGCCGTTATGCATTTTGTGGTTTTGTTGCAATACACGACATATCCGCGTATAGGCAATATCCCTGATATTAAGTCTTACCTACCTAAGACTTAATATTTACTTCATGATCAAATTTTACTTCCAACTTGATTTTTCTTTAGGTGCGCCGTTATGCATTTTGTGGTTTTGTTGCAATACACGACATATCCGCGTATAGGCAATATCCCTGATATTAAGTCTTACCTACCTAAGGCTTAATATTTACTTCATGATCAAATTTTAATTCCAACTTGATTTTTCGTTAGGTGCGCCGTTATGCATTTTGTGGTTTTGTTGCAATACACGACATATCCGCGTATAGGCAATATCCCTGATATTAAGTCTTACCTACCTAAGACTTAATATTTACTTCATGATCAAATTTTACTTCCAACTTGATTTTTCTTTAGGTGCGCCGTTATGCATTTTGTGGTTTTGTTGCAATACACGACATATCCGCGTATAGGCAATATCCCTGATATTAAGTCTTACCTACCTAAGGCTTAATATTTACTTCATGATCAAATTTTACTTCCAACTTGATTTTTCTTTAGGTGCGCCGTTATGCATTTTGTGGTTTTGTTGCAATACACGACATATCCGCGTATAGGCAATATCCCTGATATTAAGTCTTACCTACCTAAGACTTAATATTTACTTCATGATCAAATTTTACTTCCAACTTGATTTTTCTTTAGGTGCGCCGTTATGCATTTTGTGGTTTTGTTGCAATACACGACATATCCGCGTATAGGCAATATCCCTGATATTAAGTCTTACCTACCTAAGACTTAATATTTACTTCATGATCAAATTTTACTTCCAACTTGATTTTTCGTTAGGTGCGCCGTTATGCATTTTGTGGTTTTGTTGCAATACACGACATATCCGCGTATAGGCAATATCCCTGATATTAAGTCTTACCTACCTAAGACTTAATATTTACTTCATGATCAAATTTTACTTCCAACTTGATTTTTCGTTAGGTGCGCCGTTATGCATTTTGTGGTTTTGTTGCAATACACGACATATCCGCGTATAGGCAATATCCCTGATATTAAGTCTTACCTACCTAAGGCTTAATATTTACTTCATGATCAAATTTTAATTCCAACTTGATTTTTCGTTAGGTGCGCCGTTATGCATTTTGTGGTTTTGTTGCAATACACGACATATCCGCGTATAGGCAATATCCCTGATATTAAGTCTTACCTACCTAAGACTTAATATTTACTTCATGATCAAATTTTACTTCCAACTTGATTTTTCGTTAGGTGCGCCGTTATGCATTTTGTGGTTTTGTTGCAATACACGACATATCCGCGTATAGGCAATATCCCTGATATTAAGTCTTACCTACCTAAGACTTAATTTCATCGTATCATTACCATAGAATGAGATATATTAATGATGTGATATTTATATATTATTATTAATAATTAGATATAAAATGTGGGGTATTCGCCCTGTCGGAAGCTGAAACCAATATTAAGGTTCCCTTTTTATAATATGTCAAAACTATCTATGGAAAGAAGAGGGTAGAAGTAACTATTGCTAGATGGTATCGAGAACTTGACCACTAAAAAGTGTGAAATACAAACATGTTGAAGTCGGTACCTTGATGGTTTAAGGATTCGTACTATCACAATATTGTGCGCATGGTATAACCCGCGGCATATAACTCTAGTTCTGAGCGAAATCTGGAAGGGATAGCTGCGCAGATAGAGAGAGACAACAGTCCCTCGTCTTCGATGTGACAGAGAGAGACAAGAGTCCTTCGTCCCAATTTTTGACTTCTGCGCAATAACGGTCAGAGCTAGAGTTATATGCCGCGGGTTATACCAACTTCGACAAGTTACTTATTCCACACTTTTAGTGTTTAATCCGGTTATTTTTTTGTAAAATAATCCTTTTTTTGGTAGCCTTTTCTACTTACGGGGCGATTTTTATCCACCGTCAATTACGATAACATCAAGATAGGCGAAACACTTTTGAGTTATTGGATTGTAACTGCATACCGCTAGACCAAATTTGATTAAATTTAAATGGGGCCACATTGGAAGTATACTCTACCAAACTGAAACATAAATATCAAAACCTAACTACTCTATAAAAAGTTATTCGTGATCATACATTAAAAAATATACGCGTTGACTTGAGGACCTCCTCCTTTTGTTTTAGAAGTCGGTTGATAAATTAATAAACCTACATATTTTAAAATGTTTAGTCTCTAACAGCCCGATGTGATATTCAAAGTAAATGGGTTATTTACCTGCCAATTTTAGTCTCATCTTAAAATATTTAGGCAGGTGGTAACTTCCTATCCACTAAAGGGCTGCCATCGATTAGAATGAAATGGACAACGTTGGTGTGGATGGCTAGAGGGTGTCGAAAGGTGTGCTGCGGTTTCACTAAATACTACTTCCAGCGTTTAAATAAAAAAATACACAGATAAATACTAAATTACTAGTTAAATATTTAAATAATTATGTATGAATTTTTGACTATATCAAGTTACAATGATTATAGCAAGTTGTCATATTTGTAAATATTAACCGGTCACGTATTTTCATTCTTTTCCCATTTTAACCTGTATTTGATGCCCTCGTAATAAGTCGTTCCTATATAGAAAATTGTGTGCGTTTTTACAATAAAATCCCATAACATATAACTGAAATCACAGAGGGAAAGTTCAAGTTGACTGTAAAAAATATTTTAATAATAAAAACATATTATAAAGTCAGACATTATATAGAAGACAAAGATGCTTGGAATACTCCACTTCTGGCAAGTTGTCATCTGCCACTCATTGTACCTAGGTAAAATCATTGAAAAAATCTATATGAAAAGAATGGCCACGAGTTTCTTGCCGCTTCTTCTCGGTAGGATCTATATATTTCGGAACGCAGCGGTAGATTTTTTGAAGTACATTATAATGAATAATTCACAAGTGCTTCTTTGATGCCTAAATAGAATAAATAATGTTGACTTTGACTTTGAGTTAGTACTGTTCAAATATTAAAGTTACTAACGCAATTACTATATATTTTTTTTTTTTTAATCTTAATTAAAGAGCTTATTCGCTCAGGCGAATATGTCGCTCTGTTTGACAATAATATCTTATTCTACATACATAATTATTATAAAATCATACAATTAAACCTATCAAACATACTTAAGTCCTATCTTTGAGACCACATTTAACTAAGTCTATTATCATCTTCGCTTTTTCAGAGTGAGGATACGAAAGGTAGGTATTACATAAGCCAATGGAACTGTCACCAAATAAACACTGTCTCTGTCCCTCGTTTCGGATACATTCCATTATGACATGGAATACGTCCTCCTCTAATTTACACACACTGCACAGTGGAGAACTAGTCTTGCGCATGAGATAAGCGAACTTGTTTAATGGGATGTGTCCACATCGGAGTCGAAGCAATAACACTAGATCTGACCTACCTAGTCTGCTGTTGTCAATCCAAGGTGCGTTAAGAGGCTGCGGCTGGATTGTTTTGTACCATATTCCCTTCTCTCGAGAACGTTCATCAAAATATTCTTTCCATAATTTGCAACACTTATTTTTAACTAAATATAAGGAATCGGTGTGGTGCGGTAATACGGGGAAATCGATACCGTCGCTACATGCTTGTTTAGCTAGACAATCAGCTGTCTCATTACCATTTATACCTACGTGAGATGGTATCCACTGTAAAATCACAATTTTAGAACGCGATAAAAGCTCCAAAATAGATTTTAATATTACATAGGCAATCGATAGACCTCGAAAAGTCGAGGTGCAGCGAACCAGGTGTTGCAGTGCACTTTTTGAGTCAGTAAAAATAACAATTTTCTCAAAGTTGATGGATTCCACGTATGATAAGGCTTCTGCCATTGCTATGAGTTCAGCGTGCATAATTGATACGTTCCTATTGATTTTAAATTTTACATTAATATTACTTGTTTCGTCATGAAAGGCAGCTCCTATACTATTATTCAAAGTGTCCTTAGAACCGTCTGTAAAAATCTTATAAAATCCACAATATTTTAAAAGTGTTTCGTTACATAATTGATTTATTTCAATGGTGTCATAGGCTCGTTTAGCTTTTGAAAAAGGTTCAATGAATTTAATAGTATCACGCAAATCTATCTTATGAACCCAAGTACTTAGTGAGAACATTTCCAATTGTGTGCTAGAATGGACAGGTGTATCTCTTAGATGGTCATGCGATGTAATGAGTAGCGGTGTCTGCTTTCCTTTCCAATAGGGTCGACCTTTTATTTCAAATAATCAGTTTATAGTTGACATTACAGGGCACGCTTTATGTGATTTACTCTTTAACCAAAATTTACCCGCCAAATATTGTCTACGGATACCGAGAGGTTGAATCTGTAGCTCTGCTTCCATAACATGGATCGGGGTAGTCTTGATAAAGCCTCCTATCACACGCATTGCTTGGTTTTGGATTCTATCTAGTTTAAGTAAGTGAGTCTTGCAACTATTCCCATATAAGAAACTAGCGTAATCTAATCGACTCCGAATGTTGTTGTTTTGGGTGAACACCCCACCCAGGACCTGTCAACACTTTAAATAGGTTAATATATTTTGCAACTTTATGTTGTAGCTCATTAACGTGCATACCCCACCTCAATGAGCGATCCAACCAGAGCCCGAGATACCTAACTGAGTCTACAACTTGTAAGGTAAAATTATTTAAGTTTAAGTTAATTAGGTTGTTTAAAGACTTTCTTTTCCTTGTAAATACACACACTTTACTTTTCTGTGGAGATGCTGCTAATCCAAGATCAGACAATAATTTCGATAGATGGTTTAGAGCGTTTTGTAATTCGTGAATAGTGCAATTTAAGTTATTATGGCAAAAAAATAGTACGAAATCGTCAGCATATTGAGTGATATGGACATTACCTACTTGTTTGCAGATGTTAATTGTTGCAATATTAAATAGTAAAGGTGATAATGGGTCACCTTGACCTAATCCTTGGCAAGTCCTCCGGCAAATAGTTACGTCGGTACAAATTTTTAAATTCCTACAAGTTAAATAATTCCATAAGTAGTTACATATCTTGTTGCCTACGTCCAGTCCATCTAATATTAGCAATAACTCCCTGACATTCACGTTATTGTAAGCGTTATTTATGTCAATAAAACATCCCAATGAAGTTTGTCTTTCTGCGAAACCTATCTGAATTTTATTAACGAAGAAACTTAGGTTGTCTAGACAAGATCTAGATTTTCTGAAGCCTATGGTATAGTCTGAAAAAGCACATTTATTTTCAAGAAACCATTCCAACCTTTTATTTATGATAGAATGAAATACTTTACATAAACAGGATATTAGGGCTATCGGCCTTAGCGATGAAGCGGAATTTACCTCTCTGTCAGGTTTAGGAATAGGTATAATACATACCTCTCGCCATTGTTGCGGAACAAAAGCGTGCGTTAAAAGTTCATAGATGATAGGTAATAATACAGTCGAATTGAGTACCTCCTCCTTTTTTTGGAAGTCGGTAGATAATAGTACAAAGTACTCATACGGTGTTTACAGTACTTAGTACGAGTATATTCGTATCTATGACTGATCGGTCCTTGTGAGAAATCCCGAGTGAAACCGTATAATAACCATACTATATGAGAACCATTAGAACTCGATTTCCTGACGAAACTCACGAGTATGTAAGTCATATAACATTGATTAGTGTATTCTTGCTCACAATAGAAATAACCAAATATTATGCTGGATTTTCAAGCTTATATAAATCCGATGTTTCCAATACATTGAACTTTCAATAGTTAGGTTAAAACGTGCTCTCGCCGTGACCGTGATAAGCGAAAATATTTCTTTATCAATATAATTTCTTCTGTTCGACAATGACTGCTACTTAGATAAATATGGTCTTTCTTGATTGGTTATGTAACCATAGTTATTTTTCCACATTATTAGAAATTATTATCTATATTTCAATTATATCACGGGTTTAACCCGGCCCTTTACAGAGGCATAAGTGGGACTGTAGCCAACACTTAGAGGCCTGTTTGGTAAAAAAATACAAAGTAGTATAAAAACAGAAACTTTTGGATGGATGGCGAATGGTATATTTATTATAAAAATGGGTAAAATGGCAAGGCTATTGATATGATTTTATTAGTGATAAGAAGATAGTGGGCTATGGACGAGACTACGGCACCTGCCAATTTCAGTGTCTTTATATATTTTTGGACAGATGGTAACTTGCCACCCACTAAACGGGCCCCCCATAAGAGCCACCATATTGATGGTGGCTCTTATGGGGGTCACAAAAGGGGGAACGTTGGTGTGGATGGCTGAAGGGTGTGGTGAAGAGGTGTGCTGCAGTTTCACTAGCGCTGAAAATTCACAAAAAAAAAGTTACAAAAATTGGGGGGTATGGGATTTTTTTTGGCCAACTTGTATTCTCCAAGTGGGCCCCCGAACACGCTCATTTGGTATGTCGGTCCCTCTACCAAACACCCTGTATATATTTATGTGTGTTCGCGGATGACTTCGTCGTTTATAAACCGATTTTGATGATTGTTTTTTTGTTTGGCTGAGTATATTTCCGAGGTCCTTTTGAATTTCATCAAATTCGTTCAAAAGTTTTTAAGTTACACTCAAATAACTGAAAAGTTATTCGCCTATTTTGATGATTTGAAACTATTATCATTGACGGTGAATCAATCGATCCCGTAAGTAACAACGGTCACTAAAAAGGGCGAAATCATAAATGTTTACCAAAAAATGGAGCGACTTCAAGACCAAAAAGTATGAAATAACTTATCGAAGTCGGTACCATGCGCTCAATATTGCGATAATAGGTACTTTCGAACTATCATGGTACCTACCGACTTCAACAAGTTATTTCACTCTTTTAAATGTTGAAGTCGTTTCCATTTTTTGTTAAAAAATTTTTTCCTTATTCTCCATGAATTCTAGCAATAGTTAAATTTTCTACCCTCTCCTTTCTATAGATAATTTTGACATCATATTGCTCAAGGTATTTAATATAGAAATCGACAATAATTTTCAATTGACCTTTTCGAACCCTTCTTTTGAATAGGAACAATATGCATAGTTTTCCAGAACCCGGATAATACCCCTCGTAGAAGCGTCGAGTAAATATGTGATTATATACATACTCGTATGAATGTGTATGACATGAAAGTCTTCATTTGTTTTGTTGATTCAGACCTAGTATATCTAAGTCTATGGTCCCTTAGAGCTGTAAAAACATGTTTTCATTTTACTATATTAATAATCGATATCCTTACTTCGCCGATTCCACAGTGCCTGAAGACGAAAGTCTTCAATCAGTGCGTCCTACCCGTCATGACATACGGAGCCGAAACGTGGACACTGACGGCTCGAATGGTCCACAAGCTCAAGGTCGCTCAGCGGGCTATGGAAAGGGATATGCTCGGTGTTTCTCTGAGGGATCGCATCAGAAATGAAGTGATCCGTCAGAGAACCAAGGTCATCGACATAGCCCACCGGATCAGCAAGCTGAAGTGGCAGTGGGCTGGCCATATTAGCCGTAGAACCGACAACCGTTGGGGTAAACGAGTTCTAGAGTGGAGACCGCGTCTCGGCAAACGTAGTGTAGGACGTCCTGAGGCACGGTGGAGTGACGATCTGCGCAAGACGGCTGGCAAAAACTGGATGCGAGAAGCCCAAGATAGACCTAAGTGGCGTGCAATTGGAGAGGCCTATGTCCAGCAGTGGACTGCTACAGGCTGATGATGAGATGAGATGAAATATTAATAATATAAAGATACATTTTTTGCACGTTTTTAACGAATACACTCAAAACTACTGGACCGATTCCAAAAATGTTTTTGAAATCGGGTACCATTAGAATACTACATTATCCCTGAGTATCAAAGATTATATATTTTGATTCAACATCATCATCATCAATGACCAAGTGGGTGAAACCGCGGAGCGCTAATAGTAATATATTTTAAATGCACTCATTTATGCCGCCTGAAGGATCCGCTACCAATATGATACAATCATGAAAATGGCAAGATGTCATCATCAGATGATGTGAGAGAGTCTAAAAGCACATATAAAGAAAATAACTCGTAAATTTGTGAACTTGTAGTTATATCACATAAAAGTATTGTTGAGAACAATACAATACAAACTAACTGTGTGTTTGTTCTCTCATAAAAACAATAATACATTGGTTATTAATTATGTGTGATTATGGTGCAAACTCTAAAGTAAAATAGCATATAATAAAACCGGACAAGTGAATAAGTATTGGCTCGCACTAAGTGTAAAGGTGCAAGTTGGTAGCCGGCGACACGCCGCAGCCGCACTCATTATCTTGGAACGATGATTACGTTTATAAAACCTTCCAACGGAGACGGACTCTAATACCTCAAAAAATATTTGAGTTATGTATGATTTAAGGTGCAAATTGGTAGCCGGCTAGGTGAAGCCGCAGCTGCCGACGTGTCGCGGCGATATGAAGCGACGATACGCTTCAGGTCCCTGCAGTCATGATTTCAAACCCAACTGCAGACGGCAACTGCAGATGGCATTAACCATTTGAAAAGCGATACGAAAGGTTTACTTAAAAAGCTTATTAGTTGTTTACTACGTAGATTGGTACTCGCGAGCCGCACTACTGATCTTCGGTCGGGCGACAGTGTCGTCTGCCGCTCGACGACGAGAGGTTTCGTGTCGCTAACTACGAAAGGTATTTCATAGAAATACATAGGAACCAGTAGTGTCGCTGCTACACGTCGTTTGCTGCGGCTTCATGAAGCCGGCTACCAACTTGCACCTTAAATCATACATAACTCAAGTCTTTTTAAGGTATTATTAGAGTCCGTCTCCGTAAGAGTAAGTACATAAAAGGTATGTTTGTACTATACAATTATGGTTATACCAACTCATTGGATGATATGTGAGGATTAAAAAAAGTAGGACGTAGATATGCAGCAATAACTAACGTTATTTCATGTCCTATAAGGGTACTGTTAAGATTATAATCATTATCATCATAATCAGCCTATTTTGTTCCCACTGCTGGGACTCAAGCCTTCCTCTCAGAGAGAGGAGTTGGGTCATAATCCACCACGCGGGCCCAGTGCGGCTTGGTAGATAGGTTAGTGGCCAACCCATATCGAAGTTTTCAGGCCGCCCGAAGGTCTTTGACATAGCCTAACGACAATTGTACTAAGACAAACAACCGGGACCGATGGCTTAACGTGCGCTCCGAAGCACCGAAACGCTCAGTTGAAAATGCCAGTAGCGGTCACCCATCCAAGTCCTGTCCGCAGCAAGTGTTGCTTAACTTGTTGATCAGTTAAGATCGCCAATCCAGCTCCGCTACGAGCGCTTCAGCTCTGCTACGAGCGCTTCAAGATTATACACAGGAAGTAAACTGCTCCAAGGCATTTTACAACAAGTTAATTTTATGTTGCCTTATAGACAACAATGCCTTCCGGTTTTGCTGCGGTGGACACTTTAGGACGACAATAAAAACGCCGGGACCAAAAATTTTACGTAATTAGTGAAAATTAAAGAAAATGCTTTTAAAGTGGATTAATTAAGTGCGTGTGCGTTGTTTTTTTATAACAACCAGACCTGCATGTGACGGATCGTTCAAGCTAATTTGTTTGTTATATTAAATTTGTTTTATATTATTAATTGTTTACTTTTAAGCGCTTTTTTGTTTTTTTGCATAAATAAATATTATTTTATTCATAAATTAATATCTTACAAATGCAAGTTGAATGACATCACGTTTCCTTTAAAAAACGCCAGAAAATGGAACCGAATTATGTATGTATACACTTTTGTATATTATGTATACATAAAGTATGAAATAACTTTTTGAAGTCGGTACTGTGATAGAGAACCATATTACATTTGGTACAGACTTCCAATTTCAATTATACATTTCACACTTTTTGGTAAAAAAACATTTTACCCTCATTGTGAGCCTTGCTAATTACAGAATCGATTGTCATTCACCGTCAATGATGATATCAAAATAGGCGTACACTTTTTGCTGGACCGAATTTGATGAAATTTAAATGGCACCACCTCGGAAGTATACTCTAAAATTAAAAAAAATATTTTTGAGAATCGATCAACAAATGGGGGAGAAACGGTGAACATACACAAAAAAAAATACCTAAAGTCGAACATAATCATATAACCTCTTTTTTTGATGTCGGTTAAAAAGGAATAAGTTGACAAAGATTTCACAGCAAAATTTTCCGAATCTTGTTGCTCGTGATGACATTTTGGATGCGTTATTTATGTGTCAACAACATACACATTTAAAACCTGTTTTAGCTAAATTCGGTGAGTGGACCGACTGCGATAGCAGGATGTTATTTGTTTTATGCAATAACTTGAATTATTACGGTCTAAAGAAATATTTACAAATATTTTGTATCACTTGAAAGGCTGGGCGAAGAACAGAGGCGTGATAAATCCCTCTAAAAATACACTGTGAGCGAATATAACTTTAATACCATCAACGGATATTTAACTGCACAACATTGCAAATTGTATTTTGAAGAAGTATACGAGAACGTACGATAACGCATCATATACATATATTTCTCTTGAAAAATGGTATATATAGGGTGTTTGGTAGAGGGACCGACAAACCAAATGAGCGTGTTCGGGGGACCACTTGGAGAATACAATTTGGCCAAAAAAAATCCCCGACCCCCCAATATGTTTAACTTTTTTTTGTGATTTTTCCCTTTTTGTCCGAAATTGTACCTATTTACCACCATAACATTTGTAAAATCTGTTTTAGACCGGATGTTTTTAGTTGAATTTGGTCTCTAATACACCTTCAGGCCACGCAAAGCAAAATTGGTACAATATTGGAGAAAACGAGAAAATTCACATAAAAAAGTTTAAAAAAATTGGGGTGTCGGGGATTTTTTTTTGGCCTACTTGTATTCTCCAAGTGGGCCCCCGAACACGCTCATTTGGTTTGTCGGTCCCTCTACCAAACACCCTGTATTATAACGGACCAAATACATATATGAATATTTTTAATCGACACAATTACATAAATGTCATTATTTCATTTAGTTTTAAATGCTTTCGTGGCTTATCATCATATTTCAAAATAAAAATTATCAATGCAAAATTTTGTTAATTGATCCGTCTCTTTTTATTTCATCTTCAAACTACACAGTACGGTTGTCAACAGTATTTAATGTCCTTGGTAAATCTGTAGACTGTTTTTAAATGTGTACCTGTATCTTATTTGTAATCTACACTTTCTACCTCTACATACACACTAATATTATAAAGAGGAAAAATTTGTTTGTTTGTGTGTATTAAAGAGGCTCCAAAACTACCGGACCGATTTCAAAATTTTTTTCACTATTATAATCCTACATTATCACTGGTGAACATAGGCTATGAGATATTTTCAAAAATTAAAGGATATGTATGAAAACTGTGATAATGTAACCCAAGGTGAGAAAAAAATGAAAATAATCCTTATATCGCAACTAGACAATACAGCAAAGTTATGTACAAACCTTTTTATACAGGACATCAATGTCTACATAAATATCTGCAATACCATGGATGCCTTCCGATTGAAGTCAACATCGGTTTTAGCGATCGCCATTCCGAATCAACTAAAGCGCGACAACGTAGACCCATGTGTCGTCATGGATTACATCACCAAGAACGCCATTTTTCGATTTCAACGACCACGCTACTACGACACGCAAACTAAAATCACCGTGAGCAGTCCATCGAACATGACAGTTCGTCGATGTGTGCGTGATGCGCTAGCTATCATTTGTCTGTGTGTGCATGTATTCCGTACCGTGAGCAACGTGAGCGTGAAATCCACCCATTCCGAATGGCTGACAGATCTCACCTGTCAAAAGCGCGATATTGAATCGGAATGGAAAATAGTGATAATATCGCTAAAAATCAGTGTCGTCACAAAGTCACTCGGAAATCACCCCATATATGTGTAACTTTTAAAGATATGACATAATAAAAACTTTATCATGTTAAAATATGCAATTTTGTATAGTCGAAAAGGCCATACATTATCGCCTACGCTGCGGAAACTAGCGACAAAATAGCAAGTCATGTAGGTACTATAGTTTTGTAGAGGACGTTAATATCTACAAAAAGTCTGCAGTGCCATATGTCTACCTATTACAGTTATGTTACAAATAACTACTTTTCACGTTAAAATGTGCAATAAAAACGCCGGTACAAACTGAGCCCCATTATTCGTACCTTGGTATTTAGGTTTGTTTGTTTGTAATGGAAACGCAAAAATTACATTTTCAAACAATTAATTCAATCAATCAAAATATTTATTTGTTAAACATGTGTTTCCATACTCTTAGCATGTAAGGTCTTATAAAGATATGTAGCTCATACATGTTTTGCCTGGCAGGGCATACAAATATATAAAATTTATTACAAATAATGTCATAATTACAGTTATAGCATAAAGTTACTGAATATTAATTATTTTTATTATATTAATAATCATGTTTATGTTAATATAAAATGGATGCATTAAACTCAGTAAAACAAAAGAGAAACTTAAAATGTATCAGTCAAAAATTCACTTAAGTGATAATAACACCTCTCAGTATTCAGCAGTAGAAAGCTGCATTATGCCTCAGTAACATACGCTATATTTGATTCATCATCATCATCATCCATCACCACGCGGGTGAAACCGCGGAGCGCAGCTAGTTGTTATATAAACTTGAAATACCTAAAACAAAAACAAATATTCGAGGTGATATTATTTTAATGACAGTTAAGTGTCACTAGAAGTAAAAAGATAAAACTACTTGGCTCACACCCGGAGTAGTTAAAACATCTATCTGTCAATTTTTCTCTTGCAGTAAATGTCACGTGTGAAAGCAAGACAAAGCATGTTACGCCTAATATAGGTTTATGCAACGTTTATTAATAAAGGCCTAAGGTGTTAAAGTGGGCAGGGCACATAGCACGCAGAACAGATGGCCGATGGGGCTGAAAGGTTCTGTAGTGGAGACCACGGACCGGCAAGCGCAGCGTAGGTCGTCCACCGACACGGTGGACAGACGACCTGATGAAGGTCGCAGGACGACGTTGGATGCCGGCCGCTTCCAACCGGTCCTTTTGGAAAATCATGGGGGAGGCATACGTTCAGCAGTGGACGTCCTACGGCTGAGGTGATGATGATGATGAAGGTGTTAAATACATCTCTACTATGATAATATCAGCTGTACATAAAAAGTCTCGATATATCCATAAAATGCGAATTAGATTCGCGTACGTTTTCCAATGTTATTCTCATTTAGTTACGGTAGTGGTTTTACTTATTTATTTATATTTTTTATCTATTTATTTCAGCATGGCAATAATAAATTAACATGGGTATTGTTCGGTGCTGTGACGCAAACCAGGTTACACAATTGGCAAGGGCATTGGCGCTGATATAAACCTTAAGAACCAGAACACTTGTATTCAACTTTGGTACACATAATTAAAGTATTTTCGACCTGTCAGAAAAGACATCAATAACAAACATAACGTAGCAACATTGCAGTCTACTAGCTACAGAATAAAATTAACTAGTTGCGTGATAGGCTCGTAATAGAAAAGGTTTATCATAAATCATAATCAGCCCATTTTGTTCCTACTGCTGGGAGTCGAGCCTTCCTCTCAGAGAGAGAAGTTGGGTCATAATCCACCATGCGGTCCCTGTGCGGCTTGATGGATAGGTTAGTGGCCAACCAACAGGCTCTCGACATAGCCTAACGACTGTTATCCTAAGACAAACAACCGGGACCGAAGGCTTAACGTGCCCTCCGAAGCACGGAAGCGCTCAGTTGAATAATACCACTAACGGTTACCCATCCAAGTCCTGACCGCAGAAGATTGCCAAGTCAAACTCCGCTGCGAGCGCTTCATAGGTTTATGCAAAGAGTTAATTCCTTTATCACCATAAATAGTCCAGTCAAGTTAGGCGATATTTTGCAAAAGAGTGGAAATTATTCGCGCCAGTTGGTTTTTTATTTTATTATGGTTTGATATGATTTAAGAATCATGCCTTTTTGTGCATGGAGAAAATGCTTTTACGCATACCCGCTCGCTGGGGAAAGCGCTCGGGTTATGTTGGACTCTCACTACCGACTCAAAACTCCACGAGGTCCTTCGGCAACGACTGCAAACAAGGCCATGGGGTCGTTAAAAATCATACCTAACTCAAAAAGAGGGTTAAATCGACTAAAACTTTTAAATTGCATAACTTCATTCAAAAAAAGAGTGGCGATCCCTATATTTTACTTAAAGTATTACAATCTACATTTCCACTAAGTATTTTTCAACCAACTTCCAAAAACAGGAGTATTTTATCAAGTAGAGGAGTATATTTTTTTACGTATAATCACGCATTACTTTTTGCAGAGTAGTCCGATTTTAACAATTATTTTTTTGTTATGTGTAGTAGGTGCTTGAAACGGTGCAAACCGGGGAGATACCTCTAGCTGTGTTTCCTAACGATTCCAGAAGAATCTTCTACTATCAGAATTATGTCCATACTTTATCCTAATTTGAGTGGACTAAAAATACATTTTGATAAATAAACTACTTCTTAATTTAGAAGCGCTCGCCACGGAGCTTGACTTAGCGATCTTAACCGATCAACAAGTTAAGCAACGCTTGTTGCGGTCAGGACTTGGATGGGTGTGTGCTAGTGGCATTATTCAAGTGAGCGCTTACGTATTTCGTAGGTCACGTTATGCTGTCGGTCCCAGTTGGTTGTCTTAGGGCAACAGTCGTGAGGCTATGTCGAAGAGTTTCGCGCGGCCTGAAAACTTCGACAACCATGTCGAAATTTTCAGGCCGCCCGAAAGGTTAGCAAACCTATCCACCAAGCTAAACTGAAGACGCGTGGTGGATTATGATACAACTCCTCTCTCTGAGAGGAAGGCTCTAGTCCCATCATCATCATCATCTCAGCCGTAGGACGTCCACTGCTGAACATAGACCTGCCCTACAAATTTCCAAAAGGACCGTTGGTAGCGGCCTGCATCCAACGTCGTCCTGCTACCTTTATCAGGTGTCAGTCCATCTTGTCGGTGGACGACCTACGCTGCGCTTGCCGGTCCGTGGCCTCCACTTTAGAAACTTTCTGCCCCATCGGGCATCTGTTCTGCGTGCTATGTGGCCTGCCCACTGTCACTTCAACTGGCTTATCCTATGGGCTATGTCGGTGACTTTAGTTCGTCTACGAATCTCCTCATTTCTGATTCGATCACGTAGAGAAACCCCGAGCATAGCCCTCTCCATAGCTCGTTGTGCGACTTTGATCTTGCTTATGAGGCCCATAGTTAGAGAGCACGTTTCAGTACCATATGTCATCACTGGTCAAACACACACACAATGGTCAAAGACTCTTGTCTTGAGGCACTGAGGTATTTTTGACTAGTGCGATCAGAAGGAGGATAATGGGCTGATTATGTGAAGAAATAAACTAATGCCTATGATAGAAATGTAGTAGTGAGGGTCATCTCATCAGACTCATCGTTCACGTTGTTGCCGGTTCGACCAATGTGGGATTCGAAATGGCGACCGCATGATCAATGACCGACTATGAATAGTTTACGTATTTTGATGCGATTACATAGAAGGTAGTATTAAGAGGACGCTCACAGCATGATGGTAGTTTTATTTGCTTTGGCCCGTCTGGCTAGCTACCAACTGGAATCTAAAAGCTGTTTTAGAAAGCCAGTCATTATCCTAGTCCTCCTGTACTTCCAACCGCATCACCAATGGTCATCAAGTGAGACAGTTGACAAACGCTCAACAGTTTATTTCAAGTATACAATTTAAACTGACTTCCATTCATTGAGATACTCAAAACTGTGGATAGATAGGTTATTGAAAACGGCCGTTAATCGATTTACAACCGACAACATTGAGTAACGTACATTAAACAAATAAAAAAAATATTTATTATATATATTATAATTTTATCAAAATCATAATGTCAGAAGGATTGCGTAACATAGAAACAAAAATGTTCACTGTCGAATTGAGCAACTACTCCCTTTATGCAGTCAGTTAAAAAGAGTGAGAGTGCTTCAACTTAAATCTAAAAAAAATTCAAATTATGCGAGTAAAGTCAGTGTTTTAAACTAGTTAAAATGTATTAATCTAAATTGCGTTCGACCTTGCTCTACCACGTGAGTAGTGCCGCTTGTGCCAGGGTTGCCAGTTGGCGGTACCATATTATCATAAATAATCGATAATAATAGTTTTATGCATGTTTCCATCACTTCCGACCTACAGCAATAATAGCTATCAATAACTTAATCGACTTTAACTGACACAACGCAAATTACGACATATAAGTAGTATATGTGATGAATTATACCATGTCGCTAGTTTTTGCCAGCACTGAGCGATAAGATGTAGTAAAAACTTAACAAAAAATATATATCTATTGTCTAATTACACGATCACTCACGTGCGAGCTCCGCTTTATTTTTGGCAATAGAACCACAGCTGAATATTTTCGTAATTATGTTATATTATTACGTATACAAAACAAGAGTCTTCGACCAATGTGTGTTACCAGTGATGACTTATGGCACTGAAACGTGGTCTCTTACTATGGGCCTCATAGATATGCTCAAAGTCGCACAACGAGCTATGGAGAGGGCTATGCTCGGGGTTTCTCTACGCGATCGAATCAGAAATGAGGAGATCCGTAGAAGAACGAAAGTCACCGACATAGCCCAGAAGATTAGCCAGTTGAAGTGGCAGTGGGCAGGGCACATAGCACGTAGAACAGATGGCCGATGGGGTCGAAAGGTTCTGGAGTGGAGACCACGGACCGGCAAGCGCAGCGTAGGTCGTCCACCGACACGGTGGACAGACGACCTGATGAAGGTCGCAGGACGACGTTGGATGCAGGCCGCTTCCAACCGGACCTTTTGGAAATTTGTGGGGCAGGTCTATGTTCAGCAGTGGACGTCCTACGGCTGAGATGATGATGATGATGATACCTACTCGATGCGCCCCGCGGTTTCACCCGGGTGGCCATGGATGACGATGATGATGTTGAAAATTATCACATGTGCTTCCCCGAGATATAATCTATAACCTTGCCAAATTTGATTATGATTCGTTCAGCCGTTTAGGCGTGATAAGGTAACACACAGACAGAAAGAAATAGTTTTATATAATTACTAGCAAACCCTGCGAACTCCGTTTCGCCACCAGATGGCTTCGTTTTATGTAACATTTCGTTTGGCGCCATCTACTTAAAATATTGGTTTGTAGTACATGCTATGTATCAGAGATGGCGCTGTATGTGACAAAAGATTTTCCCGCTTTTCTTTTTAAATTTTCCTGAATTATCTTACTATAAACCTCACGGAGCCCGAGACCTTTCCAACGAATGCAAAACCGTGGAAATCGGTTCGTGCGTTCTGGAGTTATAGCGTCGGAAGGAAAACCCGACTTATTTTTATATAGTAGATTTTTCTAAAAATCCAAACTTAATTACTCCTGCAAACATCAGCTATCTGCCAGTGAAACTCCCGTTAAAATCGGTGCAGCCGTTTCATAGATTAGCCGTAATAAATTGACGCAGACAGACAGACAAAAAGTTTAAAACTTGTTTTTTATGTAAGTACCGTATATAAGATTTTAAACTGACTTGGTCAGTAATGCAAGAATACATTTTAGAAACGGTATATTTATCATGTATTGTATTTATTGTGAGCTCTCAATATTTAAGTACAGTAGCATGCGGCATGTTCACGAGTAAACTGGACATCGAGAGCACAATAAATACAATACGTGGTAAATATACCGTTTCTAAAGTTAAGTACCGTATATACTTTCATATGCATTTAGCAAAATGTTGTTAATTTGTAATTACAGACACTTTAACTTTCCTTATCTGTATAGATATAAATTACATAGAGTGAGAATCAATAGAAAAAAACAGCAAATCCAGTCTAGGTTCGACTTATATAATTACTACTACTCATATAACACGGGAATTCGGGAGAACATTTATTTTTTATCTAATTTATACAATTCTCGTGTCGCGGTGTTTGTTACCAAACTCCTCCGAAACGGCTGCTCCGATTTGTATGAAGTTTTGTGTGTGTATACAGTATGTTTGAGAATCGGTCAACATCTATTTTTCAAAAAATTCTAACTAGAAATAATAAGGGTGGCCACCCTTGTTATATATCCACAGCAAATTTTTTTTTTTGACATTTTTTTTATTATTATAAACATATACCATTGAAAAATACATACAAATTTATAATAAATTTGACAAATCAACGTGGCAAACGTCTGCTAGTTATCTAATAATATTTTAACAGCAGCATTATCTATATATACGTAATGGCTATTTGAAAATAACCAATAAGATATCTCCTGTAAATAAACACGTTAGATTGGCGATAAAACATTATCACGCTAATATCATAACGGCGAAAGTTTGTTAGTGTGTTTGTTACGCTCAAACGACGGGACCAATTTTGATCAAACTTCGTAGAGGTAGATGAGGAGCTGGACTAAAATATAGGATATAGGATAATTTTCATCATTATCGTCACACATAATATCAGCTAGTACTAGATAAGGTAAATAATGTTCTTGCAATCTCGCAAACTATGTAACTACGTAACCTAATTAAATCGAATAATTGCTAAACCTGAAATGAATTTTGTATGTATCATCATCATCATCAGCCAGTATCAGTTCACTGCTGGACATAGGCCTCTTCTAATGCACGCCACTGAGTCCGATCTTCGGCTTTTCTCATCCAGCTTCTACCAGCCACTTTGCGTATGTCGTCGCTCCACCTAGCCGGAAGACGTCCTACACTACGTTTGCCGAGTCGCGGTCTCCACTCAAAAACACGTCTACCCCAACGGTTATCGGTTCTTCGGCTAATATGACCAGCCCACTGCCACTTCAGTTTGCTAATTCTTTGGGCTATGTCGGTCACCTTGGTTCTCTGTCGGATCACTTCATTTCTGATACGATCCTTCAGAGAAACTCCAAGCATAGCCCTCTTCATAGCTCAAATTCAACTGTATGTATAATTTATACTAAAAACGAGACCAAGAAGATTTAAAAAAGGCCTGATCTTGGAGGTACCATAAACCGTTAAACATCTTGGTTTTATTTGATGTATCAAATATATACGTCTTTAATATAGACATGTATAAGTCTTTAATATAGACATGTATGTCTATATTAAAGACTATGGTCCACATACATCTATGACGGCTTTTTACACTTGGTATACGCAGTTTAATCAGTGATGTATAAAGTAAATTCGAAGTAAAACGGCCTTCATTTAAATACTTCATGTAGGTAAAAAAATATAAACAAAATTACATGTCGGGTCAAAAAAGTAAGAAATAAATGAAAACTGAATGACAGCGGTGTTTACCTACATGCTCATACCTTGCACCCTTCCTTAATTAATTAGGTAAATATAGTTGCGTTATATTTGTTAATTCCATCAAACCACGTTGTCTCAGCGGGCTATGGAAAGGGCTATGCTCGGTGTTTCTCTGAGGGATCGCATCAGAAATGAAGTGATCCGTCAGAGAACCAAGGTCATCGACATAGCCCACCGGATCAGCAAGCTGAAATGGCAGGGGGCTGGCCATATTAGCCGTAGAACTGACAACCGTTGGGGTAAACGAGTTCTAGAGTGGAGACCGCGTCTCGGCAAACGTAGTGTAGGACGTCCTGAGGCACGGTGGAGTGACGATCTGCGCAAGACGGCTGGCAAAAACTGGATGCGAGAAGCCCAAGATAGACCTAAGTGGCGTGCAATTGGAGAGGCCTATGTCCAGCAGTGGACTGCTACAGGCTGATGATGATGATGATGACGTTGTCCAAATTAAATCTCATATTGAAGAAACAGGATAAAAGTAACCTAAACGTATGTAGGCACATAATTTTTATCATAATATGATCATCTTTAAACATCATATTATGATGTTTAAAGTACGCCTACTAACGCCTGCTTAGCGAGATCAAATCTTGCATCCGTCCTCAAACGACGGTTAAAATCAAATAGTGAGTTAAAATTTGATGCTCGGACGGTATGCCTCGGTGGCCTAGTTGGTCATGGCGTCTAACACGGATTGGCGGAAGACGCGAGTTTAAATCCTGTCTGAGGATGTCTCTCTAAATTTGACACGTTTAAAGGTACGAGTACATTGCAAATCCAAAAACAATACTTCACTGAAATAACGAAATAACTACAAGTAAGTATCATGCTTCTTCTAATTTTAATTCTCTACTAGAGCTGCGCCCGCGGTTCCATCCGCATGGTGAGGAATGCTTATGATGAGCTAAAGTATCCTATGTGTTCAACCAAATCCATTCTGCCGTTTTTGCGTCATTGATTAACAAATATCCTTACATCAATACTTTAAAATTAATGTTATTATTTTTTAAATGTATCTAGTTCTGCGATTAAATAGACTAGAATATTTGTTTGTGTATTTAATTTCGAATGGAAAACTGTGTAAGCTAAGTTACGTTTATTCCCTTCCCCTTTAACTTTTATCAAATTACTATTACATGGCTTTGTTGCCTTCTACGTTTTCTTCTCTTACCGGGAAATATAATTTATCATGAGTGATGTAATAAAATGTAAAAGACATTAAGACACGGTCCAACCCCAATAATAAAATAGTTTACGATGCTTTACGTAAGGTTGAAAATCGCTTGTTAGATTGGACGATGTAATGCGAAAATGCGTTAATTTTGTACGTTTTCTTTATATTTTTCGATATATACTAACACAATTGAAAAAACTGCTGGTTACTACTTTAGCACTATATGTTGGCTATGTATTACCTATAAAATAATATAGTGTTATCACTGAAAGTTCTGAGAGTTTGGACGTAAAAGTTTATTTTTATGGACCTATTTAGGATTTTTTTCTGCAGAGAGCGAGTAATATTTATGAATTCTGTTTGGTTATTACTCTTTGCCTCTTCCTTTTCTAACCTAAGTATTTTTTCATAGATTATTATCGATCTGTTTCGTTACACTAGATGTTTAAAGATTCTGCTTTTTACTATTATCAGGACGACCGCGCCTTAAGCGGCATCCATGTCGTCTTCTAAAATAAACAAATAGTTAAATTTTAATTCAAACTATGAAAGTTAAGATAAGATACGGTGTTTGTTTCTGATAATGTTTAGAGGGGTTATTATTAAAGCAAACTCCAAGCAAGGCCTTATCCGTGAATCGTTGTGTGACTTTATTTATTTTAATATAGACATGTTTATGTTAGAAGTCAACTCTTTCAATAATTTTGTCTTCGAGCTTGCAGTATTTTTGACCAGTTGTCACGTTTATTTCCATCAGCATACTGTACATAATCATTAATTACTTCGAGAGTATTGATACAAACAACCACTGATACGAGTGTGACATTGACATAATTTTCATTTTATTTCTGTTCATTATAAAACTCTAGCGAATAGATGAATGTTGTACTGACGTCTTCAAGCTATTTTCCACACTATATCGAGATGTGCGTAGAAGAACTACATAAACGGTACCCGAAGATGAAATTAAGCTTAAATCGGAGTGTTAATAAATAGAAAATTAAGTTCTGCATCAATACTCATTACAGTTATATTTTTATAATAGTAGGTAAACAAACATAACTGAGGTAATTAAAACTAAATGGTTTCCATAATTTCAAAAACTTGATAGCGTTATTAACCTTAATTTAATAATCGTTTCAAAATTCCCAAAATACCGGCCTTCTGCGACATTTTTAGAATTGGTAACAATTAGGATAAATTATAATATTACATTAACGATTCATATTAAGATACTCAAGCTTTGGAGGTTATTTCAAGTCCTCGCCATTTTGGAGTTTTGTTAGTTTTGTAATACGTAGGTCAATTAGTAAAATACCAAAATAATAATTTCAACATTTTTAAAAGGTTACCAGCGTGCAAATTATAAGTAGCTTTGAATTTTGGTAATTTGGTTTGTAGTTGTAGTTAATGTGTAATAAAAAGGGCAAATAGTTATTTATGCTACAATCGTCTTCACACACGTGTATCGCACAACGTTATATAATGCATTGTGCTAGTAGATAAAGAAATAATTCCAGAAAACTAGCCGGCTTTTTTGTTTTCTTATTTCATTGCAAAAGTCTACCCCTCGTTTTCACCAAAATACAAGCTAGGTACTAATTTTACAGAAACCCCGTGGAATACTTGTCAAAACATAATTATTTATTTGTGATGCGATTGAAAAAGTGAGCTCATAGCATGTACTACAGTAGGTACAACTATAAATAAAAAAATAAAAAAATTGCAAATAATTTCATCCAACAAGTTTCATAAAAATACTCGTAGGTACAATAAGTGTTATACAGTGTACGAGTGTGAACAATAAACAAAAACATTGCATAAAACTTGTACAATACTTACATGAAAATATAAAAAATAAGGAAAAAACTGTTGACAAAGTAAACACTTTGGTGAAAGCGGGGTATGTACCTATTTAGGTAATTTTCTTTTGATTGATTTAGCTGGTAAGAAGCTATTGTTTGCATTTTGTGCTTTATGAATATTTTTTTTCTAGGGATATTTTTTTGTTAATTTATTCGTAAACTTGAACTCGACATTTTCAACGGATTCAACACAGGTTGACTCCAAACTAAAATATATTAATAAAATTCAATTAATTAATAAAATTGCGGACTTGAGCAAAATACTATACTAATATTAATATAATAATTATATATAATAATATAATAAATATACATAATTTTAAATATTCATATTTATTGAATATTTAAAATAAATAACTATTCATGACTAGATAATTATTAATTGAATTACCTTTAACAATTTATTGATCAACAGCAAAATCTAAAATGATTAAATATCAAGTATAATGAAGTATTTCTTATTCTGTACCTTATGAAAAAAAATCTATAATTTGTGAAACTTTTCTCAAAGTATAAAAATTGACCTGACAGCAAAATTTAAAAACCACGCAATTTGGCTACTTGGAAAACGATCTTTTCAAATTCATGCACTGTGAAAATTATTACTGATCAAAATAAATAACTGTCTTGATCATTAAAACGATACATATATATCATATACAATCCTAAATACTTTATATAACATGGTGGTTATTCTACAAATAAATAAGTTGTCTATCAAATCTCTAATTTCTTATACATTTCAAATTAAACGTTGACACTTTGGATGCCTGGAAAAACACATAGCAATGGCCAACGTTAATATTGTTTGATATTCTTAGATTTTTGTTCCGTCTAGTTTTTTGAATTATTAACCGTTAAGTATTCGAAATGTTGAATGAGTTTAGGCAAAGTTTACAAAATCATGAACATTTTGTGTGTTCCTCTTCAATCCGCTTAGAAAATTTTAGTAATGCATCCACCGCATTACTAGAACGGACTTAGACAGGACAGTGGCTTAATGACTGACTTGTTTATATGATTGAGACTTGACTCTGACTACTGGAAAAAAATCTAACTTGATGCATCTATTTCTATAAATAATTACATATATAACTTGAGGAATGCCAAATGTACAGATGTACGAAAGCAAAAAAGTGAAAAAAACCTTGAATCTTAATTGATTTTTTTGGTAAGGGCAAAGTCATATAAAATTGCGATGACGAGCGAAGCGAAGAAGAACGTTCGTCACTGCTGACTTTAAAACAAAAACTCAGAGCGAAATAGCAGTCATACTCAATTGCTTTTAGATTAAAAGGAAGGAAACAAAATATTCTGTAATAGAAAAAATATATCTAACTAAAACTCCACCAGTAGGAATGGCCACTGTCCTACCCACCAATCTGCACTGAATTTGTCAGTGATAGAAAGATGGACTCATTCCAGTACCTCTACCATGAGTTGGCAACATAAATGTCATCTATAGTCGATACTCGATCTCGCCTACCTATTACGCTTGTGATTGGCGTACTCGCTGTCAATTTTAGTTCTATAATTGACCGCGAGGTGGCACCGTTCTTTTTTTATAAATTTTTTCGCGGCAGTCGATATCGAGCTTCGATTGGAGTCAATGTTGTAAACTCGTGGTAGACCTACAGTATTGGGACGCAATGGCAAATTATGCTAGAAAGGTTGTCAGTTAACAAATTCAAGAAATAGATTCGCTTTTTTACCTTATTAGTATTTTAAAAATATATCCAATCTGTAATTCAGGCAAATGGTTGACAATGTAAAAATGTATACTTTGCGATTGAGATGTGAGCAAGATTTATCTGTAGAGAAGACGTACTCGAAGATAAGTAATCAG
Organism: Selenia dentaria; assembly: GCA_917880725.1. NCBI lineage: Eukaryota > Metazoa > Arthropoda > Insecta > Lepidoptera > Geometridae > Selenia > Selenia dentaria. The sequence goes on along the minus strand of OU862876.1, from coordinate 5,995,467 downwards.
AATTAAAATATCAAAACTGGTTGTTATGATTTAATTCTGCAAATAATCGCCATTGGCTACCGTTCCTATTTTGAAGTTACTTCAAGATTTTTTTAACAAACCACTTGGACTTTCTTTGGTCTGTTTTACAGAGTGTTCTTTCATGATAATATATCTCCAGCAGCCGGCAGTAGAAATAAAATATCAACATATAATTATTTGGGTTTCCTTCGCTGAAATCCATAAAGCATTTCATTAAGCACGAATGCAATTATTTTCAGCTTTCATCGATTGTTGTTGTAAAAGAAAATGTATAATGCGTTTAAAATTTTACATGGCAGCCCTAGTTGTATACGCTATGTAAACATGAAGTGAACGCAGTTGCACCTGTCTACATTTAAGATTAATTTTAATAAATTTAAATGATTTAATACTCTTTATACCAAATATAGAATAACAATACATTTTAACACTTGTAGCAGTTTGATTAAGATTGATATATGTTCAAGGTTGTAAGTATAAAAAAAGTATGGAACAATAATACAACTGTGGAGTAGATTTGTTGCCCGTTTCCAACAAAGCGTTCCGTACACGTTCAGTGTTGCTGTTCTGTTTTTTCTTTCTGCTTTTATTCTTTTATCTTTAGTTTAGATCATAACGAATTAGACTAACTTACTATTTAGACCTATTTATCAATTTTATTGCTCATAATAACATTCAATCAAATAAACATACGTTCTTACCTACGAATAAATCATATTTATATAATATGAATAAAAAATATTTTTTCGTAGGTTCTTACCTATATTTTGTATATTACCGGATGTATTTTTTACTCCATGGGTTCAAAATATACTTCCTTATTGGAATGCAAATCGTTTAAGGTAAAGCAATACAGCATACTAAGGGAAATCCGCGTTATCTCCATTGGTAGTAACCATGACTTCGAAGCGCGAGGTCCTAGGTCCGATCCCTTCGTGGAGAAATATTTGTGTGATGAGCAAAAGTATTATGATGATAATGATGACACCACAAAACGTATATATATGTCCTATACGTTTTGTGGTATCATCATTATCATCATAATACTTTTGCAAAACTTCAATAGTATGAACATGAGATTATATAATAAAGTGATTTTACTCACAAGAGCACCTTTTAACTTAAATTCGGACACTTTTTTGGAATATTAGATATTATTATTAATTTAATGCCATATATTTTACAAAATCTTTTTGAAATTTAAGACCGTCGATTGAAAACATCTTATTTTTTTTTATAGTCTATACTTATAGGTACAATTATACTCAAAAGTATAGATATGTGACCGAGCAAGCGAAGCGTCTCTGCTTTAACTGACCAAATTGACTTCCATCTGTCCGTATGTTTGTTAGGTTGTGTGTTGGTCTTAGTACAGGTCCCATTTTCAACCAGTCTTGCCGAAACTTGGTACGGCATGTTCTACTATTTTGTTTTGTTGTCGGCGATTTTGAGGGGGTTACTTTTTCTAAAAGGGGGGGAAGTTTGCAGCTGTGCTATTTACCGAGCGATTTTGATAAAATTTGGTACTCAAATTAGATACCTACCTGACCTTAAATAGAAATTTCGCATATGAAAACAATTAGTCAAGTGGTTTAAGATAATAGAATAGAATAGAATAGAATATAGATTTATTCCAGATCATCACACAACATAACAATGAATTACATGGCAAAGATAACAAAGTTATTAACTAAACCTTAAAACAAAACACTTTTTGTAATGTTGTGTGATGTCGGGAATGAGACCCGCCTCAGCATATGCTAGGGTTGAAAACCTTAGCGCTGGTTTTCAGTCGGAACTTTTTTTTTTTTATTCCGAACTGGGTAGCACTTGACCACTATCTCACCTGATGCTAAGTGATGATGCGATCGATGATGGAGCGCGATTACCCAGAAGATACCTATGCACTCGTGTTTTGAAGACCCCCATATCGTACTTAACCGGAAACACCGACTCAGGGAGGGTGTTCCATTCCCTAGCGGTTCGTATGATAAACGAAGAAGTAAATCGCTTCGTCCGGGTAAATGGAATATCCACCATAAAGCGGTGACCGACTTCACGAACGCCAGTGTAACAATGAGTAGAAAATACAACAAATTATAAAGAAGCATACAGAGTGTGTACAAAACCAAAGGTATAAAAAACATTACAAATAATATATCAGGAGCAAGAACCAACAATATAGTTCTATATTTATTAAAACGATTGTAAAATGCTGAATATTGCCAGTGCCCAGTGAGTTGTGCCAAATATCATAACCATCAAAATACGCATGCCAAACTTAAAACTTAACTAATAAAATAGGTTGTGATGTACTGCGAAAAATTACCGCTCATAATACTATGTGCTCGCGAGGCTACTGTGCTCAGAACTACTACTCGTAGTTAATCTATGAACAGAACTTTTCAAAGTTAAATTGATTTTACATTTTCGCTATAAATGCCCCTTAAACTGCCATCTATTCTTACATTGTCATATTCAAATGTCTATCTTAACTCTAGCTGTCGTGTCATGTCACGCGGCATTCCAAAACACAATGCAGATTATAATCTAGGCTAAGATCTAGGCCCCAGTTCTAGCGGATCTGAATATTATGAATTTTTATAAGACGCGTCACCTTGTCTATTGTGTATACAATGTTTTCAATTAATATAAATAGTAAGCTATTTTTATAAATATTTAATATATATTGGTAACATATTTATATATGCTGGTGTATATGGTGTGTAATATTTTAGATAAATAGTTGTTTATTTTGAAGGTTTACTTGTTTTTATAGATAGGTTGATTGCCCGTGGTCCACCTACATATTTCACCCGGTTGTGCCATGGGTAAACTTTTCAGCTTATGGTCCACCTCATTTTAACTGTGTATACCAAGGTTTTTATTTATTTTCGTTGACCACCTATGTAGTTATTAGTATTTGTTGTTATTCATATAAAGGATTTTAGAATATATCGCCCCTTTGGGCCGAGTACAAATATTTGTTATACAGTACAACTGTGAGATATGTGTGCCACAATTGTACTAGATAAATGATAGTTTGTACTGAATACGATACGATAGCGTTAGACTGAAGCAAATATTCGTGTGTATGACAAAAGTTTGTATTTGCTAGACCTGTGGGTCGAGCAAATACAAACTTTTGTCGTCTAGATACTTAAAAGTCGAGGTGATAACAATACCAGTAACTTTAGAGCTATCTTTATTACATCTACGTTTGCTATAATATTAGAATCTTTAATGTTCTATACATACTAACATTTTAAACCATTCGTTACTGATCACATTCATAATGCAAGTAGTAAAAAATAAGCAGGTTTCATAAAACAAAAGTCTACATGCACTAATTTATTAACGTTTTTCGCAAGTCTTGGTGTTAGCTATAGACAAGTACAGTTTCAAAAATTTATTACAGACTTCCATTCTATTCAGTTATTGGAGTATATCTCAAAAACTACCGGATTCAATTTGATGAAATTTAAATGGGACCACACGGGAAGCACCAGCTTACAAACAAAAAAAGAATTTTGTGAATCGGTTCACCCAGTCAAAAGTTATGAGGTAACAAACATAAAAAATAATACAGTCGAATTGAGTACATCCTCCTTTTTTTGAAGTCGGTAGAAAAGAATAAACAAGTGAATGTCGTGTATACTGATTTTAGCAAGGCCTTCGATGAAAGCCTTACACTCCGATTTCCTTTTCAAACTTTCAGCGTATGGTTTCAGTGGTTCTATATTGAGAAGAGTGCAATCTTATTTGAGCGTATCTTTAATCTTCTAGCAAAATTCAGAGTTAGAGTTCCTTTTGGATACCCATGTGGGGAAAAAACCCCATTTAACCCGCGTATGACGTAGAACAGTGATAGGAGCGAGTTCGCCTGATCCCAGAAGAAGTAATTTAATAAATAGTGATTTAGCAGATATATTTGGAAACTCTGTGGCCAAATGTAGAAATAATTTTACTTTGGCAGTCAACTCAAATTCTCCAATCCTACCGTCGATATTTTCCAATTTAAGTGTTGATTTTATTTCATATTGGGATCTATATCTCTTCCTTATCGGAAATAAGAATTCATGCATGCTGTGTTTATCTCAAAACCAATGCAATTTGCTATAAAAATGTAGAATAAGTATATGGTTTAAGTATAATTGTAATTGATAAGCCTTATTAAATAAATAAATGTATCGTTCAAACGAATTCTCGTATTACGTCCAGCCGTGCGATTTTGTAAGAGCAAACATCGTTACATCTTTGACAACATCCGTGAAACAAATGAAGAGATGACAAGAAACGTTGGAAAAGCAACCTTATGTACAAGGGCGATGTATTTGACATCGGTGAGCTCGTGGACGAGCTCGTTGATGAATCATTACAGATTCGCTTGGCAGGAATTGGTGACAATTGATTTAATTAAAACTGTTTCGCAAAAATAATGGTCAGGTATATTATTTGACGTAACTGATATATATATATATATATATATATATATATATATATAGATTTAAGGCTATCAATGACTTGTTAAACATAAAATCTTACGACTTTCAACCTAGCAACAGTTAAAAATATTCTTATATCATGCAACATTAATCAAAGATTGAAGTATTCCATTTGATTTTGAACTTATTTTCAAAGAACATAACATCACAACTGCCAAGGAGTCTATTCTCAAGGGCCTTTATTAATAAACGTTGCGTAAACATAGATTAGGCGTAACATGCTTTGTCTTGCTTTCACGCGTGACATTTACTGCAAGCGAAAAATTGACAGATAGATGTTTTAACTACTCCGGGTTTACTACAAGTTTATTAATAAGGCCGTAAGTGTTTTCTACCGTTTGTTTCATGGCGAATGTTCCGAAGAATTTGAATCTTACTCCACCCTCACCATTCCGATTTCGAACTACTTTCCGGCCTAGCATTGCATCCATATACTGTACAAATGTTCTTACCACGAACTAATAAGTTTGTAAGTTTCTTACCTTTGTCGTGTAAGTAAATTGTGGAATGCTCTGCCGGCGTACGTTTTGCCTTGCACCTTTGACCCTGGATCTTTTAAACGGGGCGTGAAAAAGCATCTCTCAGGTCGTCGATTAACGCAGGCAAATTAAGGCTGTATTAATGGTCATCGCTTCTTGGTTCCATCTCCGCTTTCCCGCAGTCGAGAAGGAGTCACTTTGATGACACATAACAAAACATTCAATAGAAACCTATAGATCTTAATACCAGCTAGCCATGTGTATAATCCTACATGAGAATGAAGGCGCACTAGAGCTTAACGTAGTGGCCAGTTTATGTCGACTATATGCACCCGGAAATTTGCTTTCGGCAAGGAAACATTATACTTCCGATTTGTAGGACAGTCCAATCATACCACATCCCGATGTTGCGTTCAAAGCCGTCTTTGACGTCAGCTCAGGGTGCGACATGTTAAATGATGCTTGGATGATTCCAAGATTCTATCGGTATGTTTGATTTCCTGTAAGGCGATGGCATATTGATGTTTGTATTATGAAGGAATTGAATACCATTTTAATTCAATTTTGACTTTTTTACTGTTACACATTTGCCATGTTTATACTTTATCGGCCTTATTAATAAACTTGTAATAAACCCGGAGTAGTTAAAACATCTATCTGTCAATTTTTCGCTTGCAGTAAATGTCACGCGTGAAAGCAAGACAAATCATGTTACGCCTAATCTATGTTTACGCAACGTTTATAAATAAAGGCTTCAATGTGCATCTAATCAAATGCGGTTTTTTTTTCAAGGTGTCAGACTTAGGTCTTAGATACATAATAAGATGTAAGGTCCTGTTTATGTCAAGTTCTAGCAAAGCGGTGGATGCGTTACTAAAACTTTCAAAGTTGATTGACGAGGAAGATACAGATACAAAGTTACATGATTGTGTAGATATTGCCTACACTCTAATGTAACGAACACTCATAGGTAATCATTCATTTGTATACGTCAATACTAGAGGAATCACATATGTAGGAAAAATACTGACATACCTTTATGTTTCCCGCCCATAGGTTTTTTTTCTTTATCAGTTGTCCATAAAAACCTAAATGTGTTTCTGTCAATAAATGATTAATCGATATAGATATAGATTGTTATAGTATCGAATAGTGAAAATAATCGCTATTTATTACGGCAATCAGTTCAAAGCAGTATTCGCCAATTTGATATTTTGGTGTTCGTAATGGTGCACGAGGGTAGGCAAAGTGAACAATATCATGTAACAATGTTTTTTGTGTTTTACTCCTCAATCACTTTAGTAATTTTTGGTAATGCGTTCACTGTTTTAGTACCGTTTACACACTCTCACTACTGCACTAGAATTTCCAGAGTCGCGCGAAGCATGGACATAGACAATAACACACCACACACATCCAAGAACATACTCCTAAGTACACTTCTGCTCAACACAAATATTTGCTCCCGCCAAGCATCGAACCTGGGACCCCGCGCTTCGATTAGTCATTGCCGACAGAGTTAAAGGAGCCGTCAAGTCAATTTCAACTTAGACAAAGCGGTGACTTGATGACTGACTCTGAGTACGTCAACAAAAATATCCATGATGCAACTATAAGCATTATCATGATTTAACTTGAAGAATGGCAAATGCACAAAAACTAATCAACTATAAAGAAAAAAACCGCTAACGATATTGGCACATGTGCGACAGATAATAAAAAAGTGAAATTTTGATCTACAACACTAAAACCTGATGGTAAGCGATTACCTAGCCCTATCAGTGTCACCCAGATCTGTGTCCTTCAAAATTCTGGACAGCACTGTACTGCGCTTGTCATCATAGAGTAAATATGCTTGTCATCCTGAGAACAAGCAATCAGTAATCATTTAATAATTACAATAAGTAAATAAAACAAAATTAAATAAAATATAAATTAACACATCAAGCGTACAGAGAATAATTAAAAAATAAAAACTCATGAAAGGCTGGAAGCTGGAAGTGACCACATATATAAAAATGTACCCCTGTTTCTCCTGGTCACGCTATTACTTGAGAACGGATGGAACCATTGCGCTAATTATTGTTATGTTACTAACTATTATAATTGTCAGAATTCTTATGAAAGAAAACCCAAGAAAAATGGGAGGTTATGGCGAGGCCGAAGGCTGAGCCTACCATGCGAACAACGTCGCAGGCAGTCGCTAGTACTTATATAAATGCAACTTGACAGAAAAATATATCTAAACTAGAACAGTGTTCATTATCAGACCAATTTATCCAACATACCTGCATGTATTTAAAATCAATTAAAAATTCAGTGAACAATATAACATAAAAATTACAAGGTACCATTTAAATAGTACGAACTTAAAAGTGTAAAACTGCTGCTACCTCCAAGCGGGACCGAGACCCAATCCAGGATAACACGCGTCCCTCGAGGCCCGTAGAACAACAGAGCCTCGGTTTAGGAAAAGGCAACACCATGCCCAAGGGCACATATGCGGTGGATCACAAGGAGTGTGTCCACTGTGACCAACCGCACCGCCTCCCTGAGGTCCTTACCCCTGACTACAACTAGGGTGTCATCCGCATACCGCGCAACCTGCATGCTTGCAGGAAGCATTCTGCGTGGTTCCACGAAGCATCCAGTCGTAGCCTACGTTCCACAGGAGCGGTCCCAGCACTGACCCCTGTGGAACTCTGCTGGCGACGCAACGGCGCTTCAAACCGGCGCGTCTTTCCACCAGGATCTCGCAGTCGTATTTTAGTATAATTTGTTTTTAATACGCTGGTATTTGATTGAGCTTTCGATGGTACATACGTTTGCTAATCAATTTGAACAGACTGTGACGTGTGCCTTGTTTGCACAAAGGCGGTTCCTTTGTGGTCGGTTTGTTGGTGTTTCCAGCCGTGTGGGGTTGCTTTCATGACAGATGTATATATGTACATCAATGCTCGTCGTCTCAAAGCCCAAATATCCCTTTGATCTTAGTATTGTATTGCCAGCTCAGAATACGCAAAGCTCATCTAGGTAAGAGGTCATCTATTGATAGAGTCATTCGGTATTATTATAAAACGAGGATTATAAATAGTCCCGAGTTTAAGCAATGGTTCAAGCAAATTTCGTAACTGAAATGCTCTTAAACCATGATTGGAACCTGGGACTATGTATTTAGTCTAAGTTTTATAATAAGACGGAATAGTTATTACGGTAAGTATCATTTTATTGTCGTCAAAGCCATTCTAATACCTTCATTACGCTTTCTCATAAGATTAAAACTGGACGAAGTCAAGTATATATACAACATTAAATTGTTTTATATTGGTATATAAATATTCTTTGGATGGATTCTATGGATGATTTATACGTCACCGGTAGATTTATTATCGTGTTGTTCAGGGCAGTAAAGTTCCTGTTTGAGCTACAAAAGTATAATAATAATAGTTTAGTGGGTGGCAAGTCACCACCTGCCTAAATGTTTTAGGATGAGACTGAAATTCGCAGGTGCCTTTCGTACATAGCTATCTATCTTCCTTACATGTAAAGGTTCATATCAATAGCCTTGCCATTTAACCCATTTTTTTAATAGATAATCCATGTCACAGTCATACCAAATTCTATTTTTATACACGTTTGTATATTTTATACCAAACAGGCCTCTAAGTGTTGGTGCCCCACTTATACCTTTGTAAAGACCCGCTGGGCTATTATGTATCTCAGTTGCTAACAAATTTTGATTGAAATCTGAAGAAATGGCCGCTCTATGTCACTTTTGTCAGCTTCAGTGATCAAATTACTAACATTTTTGCTTACTGGAGTTGCCAAAACTGACACAGGGCCGCCATTTTTACAGATTTCAATCAACATTTGTTAGCAACTGAGATGCATAATAGCCCTGCGGATAACAAAGCCGTGAAAAATTTTAAATAATACACGAAACCGTATTTGTTTACAAACCTATACCTGTAATTTTATTGAATAACTAACGTGGTTTGTACACATTTTTAATATGAAAAAACGGGATTCACTCACGTAAAAACCATCCACCGCCGCACTCAGTGCGAGGCGAGACGCAACCGCGAGCGTTCTGCACTCTCCTTGAAAAAGACCACCGGATGTGGTTGAAACTATAGTCGGAAATATCTGACTTTTTTACGTGAGTGAATCCCGTTTTTCATATTAAAAAAAACCTGTAATTGTAGTTTGTCTAAACATCTAAACTTATAAAACATTATTTTTATAGTATTACTTTTTAAAGCACTAACGCCTGCTTTAGCGATCTCAAACAGTGAAATTTATAGAGAGAAAAATGATCTGAATGACGGTTCTGGTCCTATGCTCGGACCAGAACCTCGGTGGCCTAGTTGGTCAATGGCGTCTGACACGGACAGTCAGAAGACGCGGGTTCGAATCCCGTCCGACGATAGAATTTTTCTCTCTATAAATTTCAATGTTATAAAACATTGATTAATACTAATATTTGTAAGTATATTTATGTGAATATGGTAAAATAAAAATATAGACAATAACGTTCGAAATAGGAGTCTGTGCTCGAAAGTGTAGTTGATTCATATAACTTTGAGTCAAAAGTACCTATCTATTTTCAACCTACGACCGAAGAGTGAAGTGGAATATTTTTTTTTGCTTCCTTTAATAGAGTACGACCCTAGCGTCATCATATCTCATAGTGGGCATGAAAAACATCCGAAATGTTATCGTGCAGGAGGATAATGACACAGTCCAAATCTTTAACTTTGAACTACTTGTTTTTTATTATCCGTAAACATACCTTATTAGCCAAGACACCAGTGGGATTATTACGCATATTTGCGTATAAGTGAAACGTAATCGTAACGTTGACATAAAATAATTGAAATCACATTATCTTTTATTTATGGTACAATTGTGGCAAAGATAACCCATAGTTTCCACGACAAAGCGCGACGCATTTTTCAATTGCTTACTTACATTTATTATACTTACTTATGCTTACGATATTCGTAAATTATTCATGCTACAGCTTCAGTACTTTCACAAATGGGTCAACAGAGATGTGTCAACACGTGTTTGGCTTCTAATAATCATCTAGAAGCGGTAGATATTGTATCATCATCATCATCATCTCAGCCATAAGACGTCCACTGCTGAACATAAGTCTCCCTCAGAAATTTTCAAAAGGACCGGTTGGAATCGGCCTGCATCCAACGTCGTCTTAATACCTTTGTCAGAAGGAAGAAGGTTAAGAAGAAGGTTAGAGTTCGTTAGAAGGTTCTGGAGTGGATATATTGTATGAAACGTGATAAATAATTTTGTCTTTGTATATTGACGAATATAATGTTGCACTTGTTTGTAAAGTTTTGCTGAGAGGAATACCACTCGCGAAGATCCTGGCCTAATTCACTACACGTATTCAAAAACGACAAGTGGATAGAGTGAGCAAAATTCGATTTCATGGGAGTTTGTGTTACTCCTTTCTGATTGGTCTATTGAAATCTAGAAGATGTGCCTTATTTGCAGAGCTCTTTAGCTCTTCCTCTTTGTTAGCTCTTTTTTTCTTATCTACTTCTTCTTTTTTATCATTTGTAGACATTTCTTTTTCTCATAGGTACTGATGAAAAATATTGTGTGCCACTCGGGGCAAAGATATTTAGTTCTCGGGAAGCTTATGTTAATGCGTATAATAATGCCTCACTACGTTCAGGAATCTAAGAACTCGAAATCTGTAGAATCCTTTTAACGCCTTTTTCATAAACACAATATATGTTGTGTGTACACAAATAAGTATTTTTTCATTTATTGTCATTATACATTCAGTATCGACGGCGGAGGAGGTTCTTGACCAGGCCTCTTTCGAGAACGGACTTATTATTTATCCGCGGTCGACAACCGCGGTTGTACTAGTTGGTTCGCGGATACTTTTTCTTCCCGTTTTCATTGAAATGCAGAGGTTTATTTTTAGACGAATTACGTTCGCCAAGGTTTACCACTTTCAACTATTGCAATCACGCTCGCCTTGCATATGCATTCATGTTTTATCGAGCTTTTGTCATCCACACTTTCTACATTGCCAAAGTAGATCACTTCAAAGTTACTAGCTACGCCCGCGGCTCCGTTCGTACGGAAAATGTCTGTCCTATTCGAACATTTCCCGCAATAAAGTATATGGTATTCCAAGTCAACATATACTCATGATTTTGTAGTGAAAAAGTAATAAACCTCTATATACTCAAAAAGGCATATTTACACATTTAAAACTTTAGTGTGACTCTTGTGACTGATGTATATTGAATATGTAATAAATAATATAAAATATTATATTAATCTATAATTCACAGAATAATTAGTACAAAAAGAAAGTTACTATTGAAAAATAAATCTACCTCTTACAATGAAACTGATTTACTAAAATATCTCCAAATTATAGATATATTATAGATAAAAACAGCATTTAAATCCCTGTCTACGGGTATAGAGTGCCCAAAAAGATGGCAACGTTACCTCGTTGAAAGCCAAGCTAATACGTTGCCCGAGGTAAGTGCCAGCACTTTGGTCACCTGTAATTTCTTTGAGAACCCATAGTTTCAACCCCAAACGGAAGAAACATATTATTAACTCCAAGACATACATATTTTCTCCGTATGAGGGTATCTGCAGCAGCACCTGCCAGCGGCTTCTCATGATTTACATACACCACAGAATCAACGTCAAACCTTCAGGCCTCTTGCCATCATCACGTGAAACACTGTTCGGATTACGTCATTTAAGGCAGCGTGTCTTGAAAGTCGTCCAAGATAGACCATCATGACCAAAACGATCTACTTTCCGCAATGACACAGGTGTGAGTCAGTCCTGGAGATACCAAAACGCAGACCTGTTGCTATGTAAAAACTAGTGTTGTCTAGATATGTTCAATGACAGAAAAATAAAATATTTTTTTTACATTATTTGATCAAAAGGGAAAAAGGCACATTCAAATGCCAATTCAATATTTTTAATGTTTATACTTATCGTCATCTAGAGTTCTGTTTTAGAATGTTATTGGAGTGATAGTGGGTACTACTTCAACTTCAAATTATAAAGTAATACAACATTTAGGTCAAAAGGACCTGCAACCTACAAAGAAATAATGTCAGGAAGCATAACTCAGAACAAATTTCACACAAAAAGTGGTCCTTCAAACCAAAACGACGTACGATTCCAAATACGAATTACGTCCGAGGTTACAAATAGACATGTTCGGTGATTGGTTTAAATTTCAGAAGGAAAGCATGGATTGGTCGTGCTGCAACGTCTACTATGACAGCTGAGTCATAGCGGCGTGAACTTGATGTTATTGATTTAGCACGACTTTTATTGGGTAAATTTTTAAGGCAGTTACTCTTCCTGATATTATTTCTTCGTAGCCTGCAACATTTAAAAATTAGGGTCAATGAGAAACAAATTCAAATATCTCAAGCCGAAGAACGCATGCAACGCAAACGATTAGAGCGGCTTGCAACTGATAGAGGTGTGACGCTAACTATCAGATAAATAAGTTATCCTACTTCGTACTATAAAACAATTAAAGATAAACATAGTAACGTAAGCGTACTAACGTGTTACGCGTTGGTCGTGTTGAACTGCCCTAGACCGCAGCCAAGGTCGAGGATTCAACTACAAACGATAAAATAAGTTTTTAACCTTGTGGCGTAAGGCATAAGCGATAGAATAGTATTTACTCAATACTGCATCTGAGCCTTCGTCCGCGATGAAAATGACTATCCTACGCAGGAAAATTTCTCCGGTATTTAAAGTAGCCTACGTGTTATGTTAATTTAGAGTCTCCTACTGTTCTGCTAGGGCGCCGTTTCAGTGAGTAGAAGTAACACACGAACATATTAGTATAGATAACTACTCGTAGCAGCGCTCCGCCGTTTTCACTCGCGTGGTGATGGATGATGATGATGATGAATAAAAATATATAGCCTATGCTACTAAGTGATAATGAAGCTTTCTAACGGCAAAAGATACTATAAAGATAATAATCTTAAAAACTACTGATGAAATGGGTTAAGTAGATTTTAGTTTATTCGTTAAGCACACAAATACAAATCTTTCCTCTTTAATAATATTATTAAATTATATTATACAAGGGACTGCCCGCGACTTTGTTCGCATAGTAGGCTCGGCCTTCGGCCTCACCATAACCTCCTATCTGTTCTTGATTTTTTTAATGTAAGAACCTTCTACGAAGTATTAGAAAAATTAAAATAAGGTGAATGAAATCGGTAAAACCGTTCTCTAGTTATCGCGTGAACAGGAGAAATAGGGGTTCATTATTATATTTATAAGATAAGTCATCATCATCATCATCATCTCAGCCGTAGGACGTCCACTGCTGAACATATGCCTCCCCCATGATTTTCCAAAAGGACCGGTTGGAAGCGGCCTGCATCCAACGTCGTCCTGCGACCTTCCTCAGGTCGTCTGTCCACCGTGTCGGTGGACGACCTACGCTGCGCTTGCCGGTCCGTGGTCTCCACTCTAGAACCTTTCGGCCCCATCGGCCATCTGTTCTGCGTGCTATGTGCGCTGCCCACTACCACTTCAACTGGCTAATCTTCTGATTTATGTCGGTGACTTTCGTTCTTCTACGGATCTCCTCATTTCTGATTCGATCACGTAGAGAAACCCCGAGCATAGCCCTCTCCATAGCTCGTTGTGCGACTTTGAGCTTATCTATGAGGCCCATAGTAAGAGACCACATTTCAGTGTCATAAGTCATCACTGGTAACACACATTGGTCGAAGACTCTTGTCTTGAGGCACTGAGGTATTTTTGACGAGAAGACTTCGCAAAGTTTCCGGAACGCTGCCCAGCCGAGTTGGAATCGACGATTGACCTCTTTCTCGAAGTTGGACCTGCCTAGTTTGACTGTCTGTCCCAGGTAGATGTACTCGTCAACAACTTCGAGAACTGAGTTCCCAACTGATATTGTGGTAGGTACAACATGGGCATTAAACATAATTTTCGTTTTATCCATGTTCATCTTAAGACCTACCCGTTGGGAAACTCGATGAAGGCCTTCGAGCATTGTACTGAGGTCTTCCATGGATTCTGCCATGACTACAATATCGTTGGCAAATCGAAGGTGAGTGATGTATTCGCCGTTAATATTGATGCCAAGTCCTTGCCATTCCAGAAGCTTGAAGGCGTCTTCCTATGTAGCGGTGAACAGTTTCGGAGATATAACGTCTCCCTGTCTCACGCCTCTTTGCAATAGAATTGCCTTCGAACTCTGCTCCTGTACTCGGACTGACATGTAGGCGTTTTGGTACAAACACTTCAGCACTTCAATATACCGATAGTCAATATGGCACCGCTGGAGAGACTCAAGCACTGCCCACGTCTCGATCGAATCAAAAGCTTTCTCATAGTCTACAAACGCTAAACAAAGAGGCAAGTTATACGCTTCGGTCTTCTGTATAACTTGCCGTAGCGTGTGGATGTGGTCTATAGTACTATTGCCTTTTCGGAAACCGAAAGATAAGTAGAAGCATAGAAGTATAAATAAAATCAATTACTGTCATTGCACATACTTAAATAAGTCGTACTATAAATAAATAGAGCATTGATCTTGCTTTTCAGTCAACTGAACAAAGACTGTTCCTAAAGTTGTTTGTGTTACTTGGTTATCTTCATTACTAAACAAAAGTAAGATGAAATTCATGACCAGACAGTCGTTGCAGTTTTCAGATACAATCTATATATTATACTAATATAAAGATACCGGCTTCACTCACTTGGTATTGTGTCGGTTTAAGTTCGACGAGGTTTCGAACGTGCAAGACGTTCTTCTTCAGGGAGTGTTCACGCTTGGAGATCGCGTCGCATACTGCGCGTCTCGGCTCTCAGCTGCCTGCGCGTGCGCGTTACACGTCTTAGATTCGAAACGTAGTCGGACTTAAGAGGGTTGCATAGCTAATACTTTCCATGCATCAAAGTACTATAAATTACCTTAAAACTTCAAAAATCAAAACGTACGGGCATAGTAAACAATGTCATGATTCCATGAAAAAAAAAATCACTGAAATCGGACAATGTTAAGAGGTAGAAAAGAGTTTTCTCTTTTAGCATGGAAAGTACTAGCTATGCAATCCTCTAAAGCAGACATAATACCAAGTGTGTGAAGCCGGCATCTTTATATCAGTATAATGTGTGATATTCACGATAGTTTTCAAACTCTAATCTATATAGTGTATTATTTATACATATAATGTGGGTTGCCATACAAGACATGCTAGGTAGGTTATTTGTACTAGTATTTATAAGAACTGCTGACATATAGGTACTATACATCGTAAGTTACGCTTACAAATCCTTAACTGACAATCTGAATATCAGTGTCTGTTAGGTTTTATAAAATGATAAGTCTAAAATCAGCATCAAAGCATTCCTAAACAATATCGCTTGTGCAGCGTGCCACATTACAAATCGCTGGAAAATTTTGCAGTCACCGCGCCACAGTTTAAAGAATAGTGAGTCACCACGCTCACAAAGTAATTATCTAATCGTTTGCGGTTTCACGTTTACGTTATTTAACGACGGAAATAGGGAAACTATGCAAAATTTGTGGCTGAAGAATGAAATAATCGTCTTAAAACTCTTGGAAGTACCTAACTGGTGCCTCTGGCCATGCATATTGTTGGGTTCCATAGACATGCTAATAACAAACCTCATTGTAAACTAAATCCCTCAATTTTCTCAAGTTCTAGTTACTTCTCGTGGATAGAGGTTCTATTTATTTTCAAACTTAGAGTATATTCATTCGTAATTAACGTGAGCGTCCTTGATGCCCATTAATTTAATATTTTTGAAGGGAAAACCTCAAATAACGTTGAGCTACTTTTGGTAGGAGCAAACCTTATGGATTCGCGTCACCGTCATCCTTATGACGTGTTGTTTCCACCACCGGCATGTAGTAGTCTTCAGTGATATTTTCACCTCTCTTAGGCTTACACAAACAGTATATATGTCTGCTTATCTACTTTTGACATTATCATACCTTGACAATTATAATTTTAGACCTAAGTCGCCTAACCCTATAAATACGAGTACAAACATAGAAAAAAGTAAAAAATTCAAATACTATTTTTTACAGAACATATAAAGGGCTCGTTTCTATACTTATATAATAATTTATTACGTCAATGTATACATCAGTTTTCACGTATTTAAATATTTGTCTTTTTTCTTTTTCATAGTTTTCAATAAGATAACTTGATCGAACCCTATTCCTCCTCGCCCCCTGTATATTAATCACGTCGATTCACGCTACTCAACGTGTTTGAGTGCGGTATTATTCCCTTCCTGTATAATTTTTCATACACAGTACGTTCAGTTATCTTGGTAACATTTGGCCAGCGTTGATTGTAAATAATGGAGACTGCAGGGATTGCTATTTCAGCTCTTGTCGTTTCTCGTCGTCATCTCGTGCTCGAGTAGGTTACATAACCAGAAATGGCATGACTTTAGGTTGACAACAAAACAAAATACACAATAAACTCTTTAAATTGTATGAAGACTACCATACATTTCAAGAACTATATATGCGTTAGCATCTACACTAGTTTGTGCAAACTAGTATAGATGCTAACGCAACATATCTACATCTATATATATATTGTGCCTAGTTTGGGAACTGAAGACCTTGAATGGATGTGGTCCCATATTTTTTATTTAAAATCTCGAGTCTACGCCTTGACAGGTATTAGTGAAGCAGAAACCAACACCAAATAATAAATAATAGTAATTTGAACACTAAGTAGCCTTTTTTATGTGAGAATTAGATATGGAAAGGGAAAGTTTCAAGGCTATGATAGAGATAACAACACCTGTCAACTTTAGTGTCATCTTAAATTATTTAGGTGACTTGCCACCTACTAAACCCCCATAAGGGCCGCCACATTAGCGACCAAAGTATTGGAGTAGATGGTTAAAGGAGAGCTGTGCTGCAGTTTCAATTAAGCCCTAATTTCGGCGTTATACTCTTTAACACTTCCACCCTTGGAGCTTTTAGTGGGTGTGGTGACTGTTGTTCGAAATACATTTTACAGATTTTTTATTTTATTCACTGGATATATAGGATATATAAGACTTTTGCACTAACGGACAGTTGAAATAAGTTTGTTTGATATACGTTATAGTTGTTATATAATTTAGAATCTATACCAGCACTTGATATATCGATCAACTGTAATACTATAATTTTATATACTACTAATATTAACATACTCTTCAAGTACCTTTTTTTGTTGATATAACAATGATTTGACATAGCATACATTTTGGTATAATTCCGTTAACAAAACGATGTAAGTATGTTTAATGGTATTCAGTTTTGATGGCTAGTTTAAAGCGAAGTCACGATAGGTGCGAAGACAAGCGAAGCGAGGAGGAGCGTTAGGTTGAACGGCGACCACACGACGCGTGAGCCGAGCGAGCGCACCGAGTGTGCCGCGGCAGTGGCCAGCGCAGCGCCAAAATGAGGTTATTAATGTTAGTCAGGCATTTTTGTTTACTATTGAAATTTATTAAGAGGTTTCAATGTTTCATTATATATGTATATTAAAATTTGACTAAAAAATAAGTATGTGCAGTGATTATATTTTATACAACAGTTATTTCAATTTTTTAGTATATCACATGGATTTATAATTTATGAATGGCTTTTGTCTTTATTTGTATTGAATTTCGATTAAAGGTTTATTATATTATATGTATTATATACGAAATAAATGGTATGTTATAAGTATATATTTCTTTTGTCTATATGTATTTTATGAATCGAACATATATTACTTACCCCTTTTTGGTACTTGCTCTTACATCTCCGGAGGCCCAATTAAGGCAAGCTGGCACTTGGCCGCATAGAGAGTCCAAGATGTCGCCACTCAATGACCACTCAACCTGTAATGCTCAAACTTGGTACATACCATCAGGTGCCTGTCTCGTCACTCGATAGCGATCTCTTTTTCCCATATTTTGTTAAAAGCGGGCAAAATCTGCATTATGTTTAACACAAGACATACTGGTTTTTCACGTTTGGAGTCACTGAACTGCTGAACTTTTGTTTTTCCGATGCACATACCAGAGATTTTGGTGGTTTTTATGATGTTTATTATGGTAGGTATTTGTAACCGGTTTACTGTTATATTGTTGTATTGGCATAATACAGTTTTCGTTCTTTTCATAGGTTAGTTACGGAGCTTTAAACATAAAGCAAATAAGTACATAATGTAATAATGTTCTTATAGAATAGTAGTTTTGTAAATCTGCCCAACGGCTTTGTTACAAATCCTCGGTCTACTATTACATATAAAACTGTGTCAAAAATCCTACTAATATTATAAACTCGAAAGTTTTTATGTATGGATGTTATTCTTTCATGCAAAAGCTACTGAATGGATTTTAATGAAATTTGGTTTGTATGAGTAGATAGATGAGGCGCTGAAGTAACATATAGGATACTTTTTATCATCATCATTAACCGATACCATGCGGGTGGAACCGCGGGGCGCAACTAATAAAAAAAATTAGTATAATGAAAGAGTGATTTCATTGTGTGTTACAGCAGTATTTTTTTAGTCTTTTTTATTATATTAATACAATATTCCATTATATTTTTAAGATTAAATTATAATAAACTGATATTGTTGTGGAGGTCAAATCATCCACCCGTTTCTTCCGACACCACTTTTTGCGATATCTTGTTTTTCTGTAATAGTTGCAATATACTGGCATGTGTACCTACACTTATATACTCTGCATTTACATTTTTTTAAAACAGAAAAAAATAAGAAAGTGCTATTATATGGTTGTCTGTAAAGTCGGTTTACGGCGATAATTTTACGTGGTAACGACATAAGACAAGCCAAACTCTTAGGCCGATGGTGCCTCGCTCTCGCGCGGAACAAGTGATAGAGAGGCACGATCGGCATAAGTTAAGGCGTAACGTGACAATGAGTCATGCTTTTTCGTGCATCCGACGCTCTTCGATTTATAAGGCGTAACGTGACAATGAGTCATGCTTTTTCGTGCAGCCGACGCTCTTCGATTTATAAGACGTTATTACGTCACGCCTAGCTAGGATTGACTAGCCTATTCGTTGAGCCGCACTGGGCACTCAGTGTGGATTAAGGCTGCTCATCCTTGCTGGCTGCACATTGAAGTCACGACAGTTTTAAGACAGACTTTCCTCACATAGACAAGTCTGTCTTAAAACTAAAACCAAATTGTTTTGCCAATGACACGTCGCACATCTAAAACGAAACTGTTTTGACTATGAGACAATTTTGTCTATGAGACGTTTTGTTTGAAGTGTGCGCGTCTTCATAATTTTTGTAAAGCAAAAGCGAGAAACCCGAAACCAAAGAGGTAACCTGTTAGATTACCTCTTTGGTTTCTGGTGCTGATCATACTAATTGTTAAATACATTATCAGAAGCGGCCTTACTTATTAATGCTGCAAAATAATGTGATTTAGCACCGCGCACAACAACAATGATGTGCGCAGAACTTAATAAAGTCATTTGAACTTATGCAGCGTTTATAAGTAAGGCCGAAGATGTTTACTTGAATTGATGTTTCGTTAATGAATATGTCAATATGATTAAACGTTAATACACAACCTTTAGAGGGCAAGGTGAATGGCCGCAGTTGAGCCGTCCTTCAAAGGGGTCATCTGGTAACCAAATCGTTTTAGAAACCGCCTTTTCATACCGGAAAGGTGAGTATAAAGCGATTAATATAATGCCGAAGGCACTTAGTGTGTATCATTATGTATAACATCTGAGGCCGTTTTAGACAACCATGATAGTTTTTGGAAAATCACATCATAGTTATATATGATGCAAGAATTAACACATGTATTTCAAATGCGAGTGTTTTTGTCGGTCTGTTGATTGATTTATTTTTTACACCTTTTGAGCGAAAGTTGGTTTCGTAATTAGCATGTAGCTCGGGAAAGAGCATAGTATTAATACCGCGGCTCCATTAACTCACTCGATCGCGACCCTGCCTTCCAAGCACGGAGATTCAGATTCGATTCTTAGCTGGGGCAAACATTTAATGGCAGAAATGCTTGACCTCGGGACTTTGGTTTTGCGATGTATGTTCATGTCTTTATGAACCCTAGTGCGAGGCTAAGAGAGGCATAGCATGTCGTTCGTCATGTTGTCGACGGACAGCTAAAACAAATTTCTGGCTTTTTTACTTCTTCAAAATACACATAACATTGATGAAACTTAGCAAAAAGGTAGTCGGTTACCCGGTTGGTAATAGCAGATTTTTATACTGATAGAAAATGGGAGACCTGAAGAAAAGCAAAAACAACTAAACTGAGGATGACTTACATTTAAATTATATTTATAATAAAATAACGACACGAACGTTAATGACACGTTGTTGATGTTAAATTTTTGTTATCATCAGTAGTGACGCAAGTCTAAAACTAAATTACAGTTTACGAGCGGTTGCCCGCGATTTTGTTCGGGTATTAGGCTCGGCTTTCGGCCTCCTATCTTTTCTTGGGTTTTACTTTCATTTGTTATGAAAGAAAAACCAATTTTCTAACAATATTAAATCTCCTGACTATAAATAACACAAGAAAAAAGAATTAGCGAGATAATTCCATATTTTCTCAAATTATAGCATGACTAGGAGAAATAAAACTTGAATTCTTTTAAAAACCTGTTCATTCATCTATTTTTCTTAATACATATTAATACAAATATACTAATGATAATAATAATAATGAAAATGTAATTTATTATGTTTACAAAAAAGGCCTTTGTATAAACAATGCATTATAGTATTCTATTATAGAACTCATTCTTTTTAACCTTCAGTAAATACTAGTTTATTTTATGAATAATTAAATCAGGTTTATGCATTGAGTAGATGTCATTATAAATAATGCATTAAGGTTCAAAACATGTTTTAAAATCATGAAGTTCACTGACGTACACTATTGGAATGCAATAAAACTTTGTAGTACGTTAGTTTTTATATTAAAATATAAAAACGAACGTACTACAAGCTCAGATTATGAAACAAAAGGCAGATGGAGCGCGCCGAACTCGCGAGTGTCGCACCTATATAGTTATGTGTGCGTGACAGCGAGCCACTGCACTGTACGTACACGTGCATCTGTGTGCGTGTAAAGTTACCAGATATTGGAAAATTAACTCCCTCATTTTTGTAACAAATTGTTATAATATTGGAAAGTTAAACGTTCTTTTGTAACATACTGTACTAAAGTAATATATGGATAAAATAATGGTTATTAATAACTAAATAAATTACAATAAATAAAGAAGGTTCGGTAAATATATCACGGCAAATATATGTTTAATATTTTAATAGTACCCTACTTTTCTAATTATTACACATATATCCGACAGTTTGTGAGAATGGAAGTACGTATGTATGGATGTTTATTTCTCTTTCACGCAAAAACGACTATACTGATTTGGATAAAATTTGGCACACAGGTAGTTTTTAATCTAGATTAACATACAGAACATTCCATCGGACTCGCCCATCTCGGGTTCCGTACAAGTTTGTAGGTAACAAATTATTCCAGATTTTTCTCTTCACATACTTTGGAGATTAGAGGGGGGCATAATTTTTTTTTCCTTTAATAATTCTATAAAACCTAGCTTTTTGCCAAATTTAGTGATTCTAGGTCAACGAGAACTACCATATTATGGGTTTTTGACCCAAAACCTATAGGGTACTTCCGGTTGACCCAGACTTATACCGAAAAATAAAAAAAAGTTGAAAATTAAGGTTAAGTTTGGTACATACACGATTACGCGAAAAAAACGGACCTTGATTTTAATACACCTAATAGGGACTATAGACTTCAATATCTGGTATAAATTTCAACTTGATAGGGCCCGTTCCTGAGAAAATCGGTAGTCACACACGGACAGACAGACTGACAAGAGTGTGATCTTATAAAGGTTCCCTTTTTACCTTTTGAGGTGCCGAACCCTAAAAATGGTGCGAACTAGACAAATATTCGCATTTTCAACCTAAAAAAACCTGACATAAAAAGTATTTTCTAAGAAGTCTTGAGGTTTTTTTGGAAAAAAAAACCGTGAGAGAAGCGACACTTATAAAAAATATTCGCATTTGCGATATTAAAAAACAAACTTTCGTTACATTACTAACCCCTAGACCTTCTAAATGTAGTTTTACCAATAAAACGGCTAACTAATTTAAATAAATACTGGCAACACAAGCGAATGACTGCCGAAGTTTTGTGTTCCGAGTCACATGTAAAGTTATTTATGTTGATTAAAAATTATATAAAGCCAAATAATTATTCATAGTTATCTGTGAAAGGATATTCCATCTTCTTTTTTTTTTGGGAACAACTTTTACAGTGTTTAATAACACAAGACGGCATTTTTTACATTAAAATTACGAACCAGTCGTTACGTGTTGCTGCGGACAAGTCGCGTATATCACTAGCGCGGGTTTGTATTTGCTTTTGAATTTGTATTCGCTTTGGTGGCGACACTCGCGTATTCAGTACGCTCCATCTGCCTTTTGTTTTATAATCTGAGACTACAAGTGAAACATTCCCAAGTAGGTCAATAACTCAGGAAGAGACAAAGATTTATGCCGTCGGTCCTACAGTGTTCCAAGAGGAGGCTGTTTGACCAGTATGGAGTAGTACTGACGACATTATTAAATCATTTTATCCCATACGCTAGTTAACAGCGTTTGAACACTATCACACTAGAAGTATTGGTTAAGGATGTGGTTGAAGCAGAAATAGTCTACTAGACCTATAATATTGACTGGCTCCCAAGAATTGTTAACGGAGTTCACAGTTCGTGATTGTTGACAAGTTTTCAATTATAAAGAATGATAGCTACTCCCCTACTATGCCCTACTATGATGCTTTGGGTTTCCCTATTATGTTTTCTTCATCGAAAGTTCAAGGTCGTTAGTAAAATTTTTACCGCCATAAGCGCAGACCACACCACCAGCTAGCAAGCGAGCGGGTTAGCCGGGCGAGCTTCGTTTCACCTCATTTCATACTTCAGTTCACACCCCGAACTACAGAGATAAGTTACATTAGTGACACACCTCACTTCACCAGTTCACCTCGTTAACGTAGCTTAGCGTCGTTCGAAGCATCGTTCACTTGGCTCGACGAAAGTTCAGATGATGATTTAACTCTAAATGTGAAGAAAAAATAATGATTCAGTTATATCAAGGACGGATCACGGAACGTACCCCTTACTTACTCGCCCGCTCGCTCGCCCGTCCGTCCGTCCGTCCCTAGTTTTCAGTGCAAAGCTTCGCTTAGTTTATATATAGTTTCCCTTGTCTCTCTTCTCTCGCCAGGCCGCTCGCCCGCTTGCTAGCTGGCGGTGTAGCCTGTGCTTCATCAACTATCACTATTACTTCAAAACTTTAAATAGGTATGTTTCTCATTAGTAGTGGACTGATATACTGATAGCTGTAGCCCTGCGTGGCTGCTGGGTCTATGGAATGCAAAATTTCACATACTTTGTTACTTCGCTATTCTTTGTATTTTATTATAATTTCATTGCTTTTTTCATCTATTTTTTATATTTCTGGAAGTTTTAAAAGTACTTCAATATCTTATTTCAATACCCTTAACTGTTACAGTTGTAAACATTACGTTTATCTATATTTTGACTTGTCTATATAACTCATAACAATATGAATTTATATTATATATATAAAAGCGAAAGGTCTCACTCATCACGAAATCTCAGAAACTATAAGTGCTAGGAGATTCAAATTTTGCATGCGAGTTCTTTTTAGGTCCTAGGTGCTTCCTAAGACAGGATTTTATGATTCAACCCCTAAGGGGTTTTTTTGGTGTTGATAGTTTGTATGAAACTTTATTACTGCGAGTTCTAAAAGTTTAAAATTTTGCATGGGGGTTCTTTTTTGGACCTATGTACTCACTGTGAAATTTGACCCCTAATTGAAATCTGACCCATTGAAATCTGTAATTACCGTATCCCGCGAGGCCATGCGAGCGAAGCCGTTGGCGGGTCAGCTAGTATATTATATCGATGACACTGATTTTGAATGACATTGCTGTCATATTTATATCATAATCAACCGACGTCCAAAAGGAGGAGGACGCATAACTTTTTATAGTGTAGTCCGATTTTCATCATTCAGCAGTCATTCATCAACAGTAGCGTATACTTCCGAGGCAGTCCCCTTTAAATTTCATCAAATTCAGTCTAGTGGTATTACGCAGTTACAATCCAATAACTCAAAATTGTTTCACCTATCTTGATGATATCATCATTGACGGTGTACCCCGTAAGTAGCAAGGACACTGAAAATAGTAAAAGATTTTTATATTAAAAATTAGAAACGACTTCTACGCTACAAAGTGTGAAATAATTGTCGAAGTCGGTAACATGCACGCAATATTGTGATAATAGGTACTTTCGAACTATCATGGTACCGACTTCAACAAGTTAATTCACACTTTTTAGTGCAGAAGTCGGTAAATACATGCTAGTAGAATCGAATAATAAAAAGATATTATGTATCAGGTATTAGTAATAAGAACAAAGAACCGAAATATACTAAGGTACAACGATACAGGAAATATAGTATTTTTTGCTATTAGACATCAAACTTTTACATTGTAGATGTATTATACGATCCTGTGGTTGAGTTCTTAGATTGTACCACAAGTAGTCGTGCTCTTGCAAATGCCTGTTGAAGGAAACAGGATGTCGTTACTCTTATTCACTAGTTAATCTTTATGTTTTTACTCCGTTACATATTTAGAAAACCTTCATATGAAATCAAATCATGATACAAGTTGAAAATAATTTATTCAGTGATATCAAGAACGCTCTTATGGACCAAAACAGATAGAGCCACTATAGACACGAGAAACTTGGGGAATATTTCAAATAGCTTTTTGTAATGTATGTGGGAGATGACGTAAATAAAATTACAAGTTAATTCAAACCAAAAATATTTATCTATACTAATATTATAAAGAGGTAAGGTTTGTATGTATATATGTTTGTAACGAATTGGCTCAAAAAGTACTGGACCGATTTTAAAAATCCTTTCACCATCGGAAAGCTACATTCACCCTGAGTAACATAGGCTATATAAGATTAATCATCATCATCCATCACCGCGCGGGTGAAACCGCGGAGAGCAGCAAGTATTGAATAAATATTTAAGTGTAGGTAAAATTGTGACTAATCACATAATTCATCAATATTCAACAATAAATTAGATTGTGAAATTGCTATCAATTAATTTATTATTGCAATACTTATATAGGCATAGTGACAGCATAGAATTGAGATCAAGTCATGGGAGCTCCGTCTGTGCCGGCCTTCGGGCACAGACTGTGTCATCTGATTTTTTTTCGAAAGGACTAAATGCTGTTTGCCCCTACCGGCATTTACAGCGTCACCGGATGGGTGGCGAGCGCAGATGGCGCTCAGCCAGAATGTCATCAGCTATGCGATTCTCTAATGATTCGTCGTTGCGTTCATCGACGAGCTCACCGATGTCAAATACTTTATGAGCCCTTGTACACAAGGTTGCTTTTCCAACGTTTCTTGTCATCTCTTCATTTGTTTCACGGATGTTGTCAAAGATGCAACGATGTTTGCTCTTAGAGAATTGCACGGCTAAACTGCGCCACTGAGTATTTAAGCGAATAGCGTGGTGGGAGTACTAGTCGATCGAATCGTTTACCTATTTACTATTAAAAGTAGCATTTGACGCTTTAAAATGATATTGCTGTTTATAAATTTCATATTCTCCCACATGTATGTTTGTTGTGTATATATTATTTTTATGGTTTGTACAAGTATAAAATTGTATACAAACTTCCAAAAAGGAGGAGGTACTCAAATCAACTGTATTATTTTTTCGTTTTTTACGTCAACTGTATTATTTTTTCGTTTTATATCATAACTTTAGACTGGGTGAACTGATTTCCAAAACCTTTTGTTTCAAAGCTGGTGCTTCCCGTGTGGTCCCATTTAAACTTTATTAAAGTTGGTCCAGTATTTTTTGAGTTACATTCCAAAAACTGATCTTTACCAAAGTAATAGAATGAAAGTTGGTAATTTTTTTCAAATTGCACTTGTCTTTTATTGAGATTACTTGCGCGGATGTCATCGTTTTCAACGCGTCTTGGAGTTCCAAAAAAAATATTATAATTATTATTCCCTATGTCATAAAAACTTCCGTGATAACTCATAGTTAAATGGTAAAACCGGCAAACACTCACGTCTATCATCTAGTCGAACACCGGTCGGAGTATAACGAATAATGATAACGTGAGTGTTTGCCGGTTTTGCCATTTAATTATTCTCTTTATTTAATTTTTTCACGGATTTCATCCGGTCCTTTACAAAGGCATAAGTGGGCCTGTAACCAACATTTAGAGGCCTGTTTGGTATAATATATACAATGTAGTATAAACACAGCATTTGGGATGAAGGTGAAATGGTATAGTGATTACAAAAATTGGTAACATAGTAGGGCTATTGGCATGAACTCTTAAATGGTAAAGGAAATGGCCACTGACAAGACTACCAATTTCAGTCTCATCTTCAAATTATTGTTAGGTATTTTACGATTACGGTAAAATTGGCCTAATTTCCCTAAAAATAACTCATTTGTCTAAAACTAGTTAGACCAGTTTGATTACTACTATCTATGCAATATAAACTAACTTATACATATTCACAAACATACATAATCACATAAAACACAAATGAATCAATATCATATTGATTCATTTGTGTTTGAAGTCGTTTAAGTTTCGCGAGTACCCATATCGAATGGAGCGATTATATTATATTATACGAGCAGCGCGATTTTGCGGAATGTAAAGTCTGTACCTATACTGGGTCTTTAATGACGGGACACTAAGGACCACGGTGAGAGATAGGATCGATTGGCGACAATAAATATTTTTATTTGATTAATTTGGTTTAATCGTTTTTCGGTACAAAATGCATGGGAAAAGTTTTTGTCTATTTCTAACATATCAAGTACTCACATCTCAGTTGGCCCCATAGTATTTTGATCTTTATATAAAATAGGATCTAAGTAAGATCCTATTTTATATACTGCCCTGTTTAAAAAATCCAGTCTGTAAAAGCGCCTGAGATACCACACTAGCATTACCGTATTGACGCTGTGGGAATACGAAGCAGATTGATCGAACTGAGAAACATCTGTACTTTTTTCTATTTGTAGAGTTATATTTGGATCCATCCAAAAACTAAAAATACCACTTGTCATTAATCATTCCAACTTTATTTCGCTCCTCGTGTGGTATTGTTTATTGCGCTAAACCTACGGATAATATCCAAATCGCAGTTGTTATTCCTTTAGTGTCGATTTGTACTCGTTGAAGCTCGGCTATCCTATGAAGATCCCTATCTCTTTCTTTAGCTGTAGTGGAGGAAACTCCGCGATAAATTCACGTAGCCTTTCTGGTAGTGCCCACCAGCATAACTAACACCGCACGATTGAAATTATCTCTCTCAGAACTAAACGATGCGTTACGAATGCTGCCTTCAGAGCCAGTTTCCATTCGGGGTCCAGTATACCTTCATCTAATCATCAAGTGAGACAGTAGTTAAATACTTGTCTATCAGTTCTGCCGTACGATTCTGTAATAATTCGGCGTTGCGCTCGTCGGTGAGCTCACCGATGTCAAATACTTTATGAGATATCGCCCTTGTACATAATGTACATTTTCCAACGTTTTTGTCATCTCGTCATTTGTTTCACGGATGTTGTCAAAGATGCAACGATGTTTGCTCTTAGAATCACACGGCTGAACAAATATGAAATTTGTTATTAGTCACATCGATGTCACTTTTGATAATTCACCGACATCATATGGGAGTATATCACAAGGAACGCTTGTGAGCGCTATGTCTTGGTCACTTGTTAATACGAATTTTAAACATTTCTAGTAAATTTGGATAGATTTAGTGAGAACCCTTTTTGGGATTCGTTTTTGTATATTTCATCATATACACTCGAGAGCAATGAATCCGGGTCACTTAAAGAATGTTAAAAATCTCGGAAACTAAAAATGATAGGTTAATGCAATAAATTGTATTTAATAGACAATGTAATATTCCTTAAATGAAAGTTAAAAAAATATGAGTCACCATACATTTTATTAACACAAAATTACATAAAGATAAAAACTGCTGATCTCTCCTTAAAACAAAAATAGGAAACATGAAATTTTTGAACTTTATTACGATTTTCTTGAATTTTAATACTTCGTATTGCCTCCTCGTGCTTCCATTACTGCGTTTACGCGGTTTGGCATGCTGTACACCAAGTTCCTTATACGATTTTGGGGAATATTCTCCCATTCCTCTGTGAGAGCAATTTTGAGCTCACGAAGCGTGATTGGGGGAGGGTTTCGTTGTTTTACGCATCTGCCTAGCTCGTCCCAAGCATGCTCGATCGGGTTGATATCCGGGCTGCGCGCTGGCCACTCCATACGAGTAATGTTCATCTCTTGAAGGTAGTCATTCACAATCCTACCTGTATGAGGTCGGGCATTGTCATGCATAAATATAGCATCCTCACCTAAATTGACCATAAATGGACCAACGTGATCATTGAGGATTTTTTCCACATATCTTTCGCTAGTTAAAGAGCCGTTTTCTATGATCACCAGCTCTGTGCGACTTTCAGAAGAAATTCCGGCCCACACAAGTACAGACCCACCACCGTAGGCTACTTTTTCTTCGATGCATGCTTGCTTGAATCTTTCCCCTGGTCTTCGATACACTCTGTGTCTTCCATCGTGCTTGTAGAGCATAAATTTTGATTCGTCGGAGAACATAACTTTTGACCAATCTTCAATACTCCAATTTACGTGGCTCTGGGCATATCTTAGTCTTGAAATATGATGCCCACGCTCCAGTTTAGGGCCGTTTGCAGGTCTAAGGGGTTTTAAGTTAGATTCAGCAAGCCGACGTCTTACTGTCCATGCACTTGGGTTACTTCCTCCGAGGCGTCGAAACTGATTTGTGAGTTCAGTTCCTGTGAGAAAGCGATTTCGAAGCATGGTGTTCACCAAGTATCGGTCTTCTCGTGCTGTGGTACACCTGGTTCTGCCCGTTCCTGGTCTGCGTAGGTTAGAACCAGTTTCTTCGTAACGTCGGAGAACTCTTTGTACTGTTGACAGCGACACACCGACAGTCCTGGCTGTATCGCGCTGACTCCGGCCGGTTTCCAGCATTGTAAGTATTCTGGTGCATTCTTCAGGCGTAAGCGACATAATTTCAGCTTGAATAATGAATATAGAGCACTATCAACATGGTTTATGTACCCACATAAATGACAGATTACAAACAAAAGCAAAACCAAATGCTGTAATTTCGTAGTTCCATCTTCGAAAGTGGCCCTTTTTCAAATTTGATTTTTTTATTATATAACTTTACAATAACTAAGAAGTTTTAATACCTTCATTTAAGGAGTATTACATTGTCTATTAAATACAATTTATTGCATTAACCTAGCATTTTTAGTTTCCGAGATTTTTAGGATTCTTTAAGTGACCCGGATTCATTGCTCTCGAGTGTATATACTAATTCTCACATGAATTTAGTAACTACTCAGATGTATACGAAGTTAATCCTTGCCAGTTATCGTCCCAGTGTTGAAAGTTTCAAGGCCTTCTTACCCTTTGATGTATTTAGTTCTATTTGTTCGCTGCCTCAGGGCAGGCCAGCCCTAACCTTCTGACAAATCCGACTTCACATTCACTGACATATGAGAATCGGCCAGATGAAATTACATACAGCCCAACATCACTCCCAGTATGTATTAAATACTCTTATATTCGTGTATATTTCTACTTGTATATCTGCAGAGGCTAAATATTTCTACTATAATACCATGTTGTTACTTTTTAGCAAATGTTTATACAAAAACTAATTTCATTCTCATGGGAACCCAGCTCAGCGGTAACTAAAGGAGCGGGGAAATCAATAGTTCACCTATGTAATATTTTGGCGTGTACTATAAACATTGCATGCATTATGTCTGCCTGATTGGGTAATGTTTTTGCCAGTCTTGTTTATGGTAGGGTCATGCGACCAGTAGCGATGGCGCGGGCGTAGCATATCGAACTATTACAAGATATATAGATTTATTTCATGACTTCGTGATGACCCTTATTGTTACAAAAATAAATACCTTATACAAATTACACAAATCTTGACATGTTATTCTTACATTATGTTCTTACATGTCCAAGAATTAATTCTTCAGAGGAATCGGGACTTTAGCAAGACGCGATGGCACATAATAAATAATAGAGAAGGATCACTTCCATAGAAAACGCGTAAATACATACTGATAATGACGACTGACGATCGATCGTGAAGACTCATTCAGTGCAAACCAATTAGTTTTGTACACGCATTGGAGAACGGTGGTATTACAATGAACTAATCAGTCTCACGCCGGGAAAAAGAGACCGGAGGCACATCCAGCGGCCTTATTGTCTATCTTTACAGAGAATGGGAATGGACTTCATTTTGCCATTTTAATCCCATTCTGGGCGAAACCCTGCAAGCCTATTGGGTGGAACAATCAATGGTAATGAGAATGAAGTGACATTTCATTCTTATTGTAGTATGCTCGGCCTTCGGCCTTGCCTATACCACATGATCGAAGTCGCAGGCAGTCGCTAGTTAGCCCGCAATAGTTATATCCATGCTAGGGAATACAGTACATTAGTTAAAAAAATGTTTATTAATGTCAAATTTTATCATATCGACCATCCATGATGCAAGGACGTTGTGATAAAAAATGTGATAAAAAACCGTTTAAAATGAATGCGTTATCAAAGATATGTCACATGCCACCCGATGCCATGCTCTTGGTTAATTCGCTTCAAACCGTTTCGACCTTTAAGGTGGTACTGGATTTATGTTCGCGACTGTATCTTGTAATCATAGAAGAAGGGTTCACCCCTTCTGAAGTACGATGTTGCCATGGCCTCATCCATTTCACCAACTGTAATATACTTTGCCATATTTTCATGCTTTTCATTAAGTAGAAGTAGATGTAATCTTGAAAAAAAAACCATATTAAAAAATATTTAGTGACACTTCCACTGAAAAAAAAAACAATGATTTTTGCACACCCCCAAAATAAGCCAAAATCATTGTTTTTTTCATTGATAATGGATTTCCGATAAGTAACGCCTGAATCAATAAATTATATGTAATCTTGTATTAGTTTCTATATACCTATGAAGAAAATTAGCTGAAGCATCAAATCTTAGAAATATACGAATACCATTACAAGGTTTATTTAACTATTATTATTAACCGGCAAAACACTCACGTTAAGGATCAAATACGTCGACCCGAGCTCTCAGGGTGCCCGCCGGGAGCTCTCAGACGCCGCTGCGCACTCGCCCTGAAGATGAGCATCGGACATGCTCGAAACCCGGCGAGTGAGTGTTTTGCCGGTTAATAATAATAGTTAAATATGTGTCAAACTCACGAGAAATTCAATACAAAAAAAAAAGGTTTATATTTTCATCCTTATCTTTTGTATCTTTATAATTCATACTTCGTTCCGCTTATCGGACTTTCTCACATATAAAAATCTAAGAGAATAAATAGCCAATGGTTTACTACCTTCATCTTCTATATAGGTTATAAATTTGCACCAAATCGATTTAGCGGTTTTGTCGTGAAAGAGTAACCGACATTCGCACATCGATGGATCCACATAAACATACTCATATTTTGGCCATATGTAAGCCTAATTAGTAAGACAAATTAGTAATTATTGATTGCTTATTGTAGAGATATGCCACAATATATTAGTTTAATATACACGGCACCAACATTTCACCGAAAATTTGTTTCGAAAAATATACGATATGTAAGTACTATTCTTTAAGAATGACTTTGTCTCAATATGTAGTATTGATAATGCATTATATGCGGAGGACTCAAAAATATGGGTTCTCATGACTCTATCACACATCCATAATACTCTGTATCGCGTCTAAAAAAGGAACAGTGTAGGATTACATATCCAACAGATAATGACGCGGAAATAAACTAAATTTACAATGCATATCTGCTTACACGTATGAGATCATATGATTCTGTTCATATTACATAAATTTCCCGGAGGCAATAACCTGACGAAAGAATGGGTACATGACAAGGTCCAATAATTATCAGCAAGAAGCAGCAGCAGAAGTAAAACGCAAAACAAATATAAGCAATAATTATTATTATTATAACAGCTATATTTCATTGCGTTATTGCTTTTCAACAATCCTTTCGTCTCAGCTGAGATTTTTTTCTTTGCTCTCCGTTCAGAACTTATTAAAATCCTATCTTCAAAGAGGAAATTATGTCGTGAAATTGAAATGGCATTCTTTGAGATGGAGCGAGATGAGTCTCTAAGGTTAAATTTTTGTCTATTCTCGGATATGGCAATGTGATTTGCACAAGTCTCCATTGTGATTTGCAGCGACACCAGATTGAATATTGTAGCCTTTGTCATAATCCGGTTCATTTCTGTTATATTTGCTGCAGACGTTATATCTTTATAATAAATACAAACAAAGCATGAAACAAGTAATAATAAAATAGCTATAGCTCCAGGCTTAATTGAAAACGATGTTCTGTTTTAAAGTTGAAAACTATAACGCTTGGCTAAACTTGACTTCGACTTTATAGCATTTAAATGTATTTCTTCGCAGTTTGTACATTCCAGGTGTCTTATATATTATTTTATATCATAATATTATTGACGTTGAAATAATTAAGTCCACATTTTTATTTAATTCATTACAAACTGCCTTCTATAACTTCTTTTATTAGCCTAAATAAGGGACTATGGGAAAACTAAGGGACTTAGTGCAGGATGAAAACAATTGTACCTTATCTTAAAAAGCCTAATAAAATCCAGGTAGGTATTTCGTACGGGGGAACATTTTGCCTTAAGCGGTTACGTATAACTACTCCTAGGGTAGAGAACCGTCTGAAATGTATATTATCTATACATACAATAAAATGTAACAGATCGCTGTATGTACATGGAATATATATGAGGAAAATGTTATTGGGGCTTTTATAATCGAAAATAGAATGAAAAAAAATATGTTAGAATTTTCGTCTGTTAGTCTGTTTGCCTGTGCGTATGTGCACGCTAATCTCAGAAACGGCTTATCCGATTTAGATGTGGTTTTCACAAATATACTGTGGTAATCTTCTTGTTTCATGTCAATCCGTTCATAAATAAAAAGTTATTGAAATTTAAAGAATAACTCTCTCGCCACTACACCAAGACCAAGCGAGAGAAGCCGCTGGCGTGACAACTAGTTAAATTAATATAAAATGTGTCACTTGTGCCATAGTGAGAACAGTATACTTTATATATAACTGAGTTTTATAATATGGCTTAATACGTACATACATACATTTTGTTATGTGATAGGTGTTTACCCTCACATATATTTTCACCCTAGCACGACATACTAAAAGTATATATGGCAGTGAATAATAAGCTAGGTACTTAAGGCGCTGTCAGCTCAGCGCTTGGCTACGTTCAATTTCCCTTACATGAAATCAAGCAAGCGCAACTTGTAAAAACGTAAAAAATAATAAAAAAATAATGTGCACTCTTAAATAAAAAAAATAATCCGTCAATGTATGTGTATTAAAAATTGCTATTTTATGATATGTGTTTCATAACAAACACAATAGTGAATAAAGAGAAAAACTGCTTTAAAGGTGAAATTTTGTGATTTGTTTGAATTTTCTACCGACTTCCAAAAAGGAGGAAGTACTCAACTCAATTCATTTTTTTTATGTTTGTTACCTTATAACTTTCGATAGGGTGAACCGATTCTCAAAATTATTTTTTTGTTTGAAAGCTGGTGGTTTCCGTATGGACCGTATGGTCTTATTGAAATTTCATCAAATTCAATCCAGTACTTTTGAGTTACACTCCAATAACTAAATGCCCTGTCTGGGAGACTCAGTTCTGCTGCATATGCAGTACGTAAAATAAGAGAGGTAACAGATGCTTCTACGGCGCGGTTAGTGTATTTTGCATATTTCCACAGCGTAATGTCATATGGGATATTGCTATGGGATTCAGCGGCTGATATAGAGACCATATTTATCCTTCAGAATCGTGCTACTAGAGCTATATACGAAATGGGTCCCCGGGAATCTTTGAGAGATTTATTTAAAGAAATCAATATATTAACGTTGCCTTCCTTATATGTATTTGAAAATATAATGTATGTTCGTAAAAAAATACATAAATATAGGTTAAATAATGATCACCACACTTTTAATACCAGAAATACAAATAGGATAGCTGTACCTAGTTTTAGACTTGCGAAGACTAATAAGTCATTCCTAGGAAATTGTGTGCGTTTTTACAATAAAATCCCAAAGCACATAACTGAGCTCACAGAGGGCAAATTCAAGTTGACTGTAAAAAACGTTTTAATAAAAAAGCTTACTATAAAGTTCGACATTATATAGAAGATAAAGATGCTTGGAATACTCCACTTCTGGCAAGCTGTCTCTCTGCCACCCATAAAATGTAATATTTGTAGTACCTAAGTAGAAACATTGTAAACATCTATATAAAAAGAATGGCCCCGAGTTTCTTGCCGCTTCTTCTCGGTGGGCTCTATATATTTTGGAACGCGGCGGTAGAGTCTTTAAAGTACATTATAATGAAAAGTTGACGTTCATAAGTGCGTCTTTGATGCCTAAATTGAATAAATGATTTTGACTTTGACTTTGACTTTGAACTAAATAGAATGGAAGTCGGTATAATTTTTTTCAAATTGTACTTGTTTTTAATGTAATCTAGTATGTTAAAATATGTTTATAATTCCGTCAATGCGTAAGTATGTACGTACTTAGAAGTGTAAGAAATGTCATACTATTTTTGTAGTTTAAATTAAATCGCTGCTTATGAGATAAACTGCAAAACCATCATTTTATCGACATCATCTCGACATGACAGCACCTTAAGTTACAGAGACGAATGTTTCCGACGATGACTCAATATTCAGCAGAGCTAGTGAGAACCGCACTCACGTGAATTGTACTCAGAACACATGCAAAATATGAATAGTTTAAAGATAAGAACTTGGTTAGGATTGTATTCGAAACTTTGCTGTCGTATCCTTGGTCGTGACTGCCGGATGCCTGCCTAGCTATGATGGTAGAATAGCTTAGTATATTAGTTGCTAGATAGTGTGACAAAGCGCAGTGCCAGTCGCGCAGTCGCTGTGATAGCCCTCACGACTCCGACTCATTTGGAGTTCTCGAGTTCGCGCCCGTTCACAGGATTTTTGGAAATTGCTAGCTATGAGGGAACTGAATGGTAAGTTTTATAATCTGTAACAAACCATGAAATTAATGTTTTATGTAAAATTGTAATACAACTTTTTGTGAGAACTAATTAATAATACTGATTAATATCACGTTCTATAAATAGCTACGCTTAATTTTTTTGTTGCTTTGCATTGCAAATCAAGTTTTTGTATGATTTTTTTGAGCTTTTTTATGCGAATGTGTATATATTTATTTTTTGTATGAGCATTTCCGAAAAAACGTAATGTCGTTGGCTGATCCAATCAGCGTGCTTGTTACGGTAACTAGGTACTTATTTTTCGTATGACTTTGAAAACTGAACTTACCCTAATTAATGTCAAACTAAGTTGTTGCACCTACCTTTAGAGATATTGATAAGTAAATCAAAATATATATATATATATATATATATATATATGTATATAGGCTGTAAGTTTTCCTATGAAAATAAAAATAAAATAAATAAATAAATAAAAGATGCGTAATATTTTATTTTTCTAAAATCAGGGGTTACAAACAAAATCCTGCTGTACACAAAATGTATTATTTACTTTAAAATTTCTGGAAGTAAACAGTATGTCACACTGTGTTCAATCTTTCAATCGAACTGCTAAGTATAATATTAAATTGAGATTTTTTTACGACAATTGACAGAAAATAATTGTTTTACTTTCATATTATCTAAGTTATTTTAAAACTAAACAGCCATCATCATCATCATCTCAGCCGTAGGACGTCCACTGCTGAACATATGCCTCCCCCAAACAGTGATAAATAGAATAAAAATTATTCTAATCATAAACAACTAACTTATATACGTATGAAACTCAATTACGAACCTGTTTGCCTAATTTGATACTACATATTTTAATGAGCAAAACTTGTCAACAGATAAAATAATTACTATTTCGGAAAATAATGAAAATTGATGAAATTAAACAAAATAGTGTTGTTATACTTAGTAGATTGGAGCAGCACTGTGAATAGGGATAATTTCGTAAAATGTGTGTAGAGAAGACTAAGGCGGAGCCTATAATATATAAATATATAAAGGTAATCTGCTGACTGATAACATACTTATATATATTCAGACCCAGAAACAGCTCAAATAGACATGTTCATGCACTGTTTTTCGGTGGTAGTGCCACGCTGTTACCCCACAGCCGAATAGGCTGGCACGACCGGGGAAGTACCACACTCCCACATAACACCGACGTGAAGTAACATAGCTTGCTATTGCGTTTCATCGGGTTGTAGGAGGTTGTGGAGGCCCGATTCCCCCTTCCACATTCTCCCTCTCCTTAACCCTCCCCCTCCACCCACACCCCTATTATCTCTTCCTTCCTCAAAGGTCGGCAACGCATCCTCGTTCTGTCGGATGTACGTGGGAGACGGTATCACTTACCATCAGGTAAGCCGCTTGCTCGTTTGCCAACCTATCCCGTAAAAAAACTGAAATGTTTGACCTGTCCGGAACACGAGACCAGCGATAAGTGTGAATTCGAAAATCATCAAGTTAATTAAAATATTAAGATGTCATAAAAAACAGACTCTGTAATTAGAGGAACAGTGAGGAGCATGAAGAACAATTAATAAATAATCTGTAATTTATGTCTAAAATAAATCATACCTTGACGTTACCCATAAATTAATAAATAAGTAAAAAATCCCGTAAAAAAACTGAAATGTTTGACCTGTCCGGAACACGAGACCAGCGATAAGTGTGAATTCGAAAATCATCAAGTTAATTAAAATATTAAGATGTCATAAAAAACAGACTCTGTAATTAGAGGAACAGTGAGGAGCATGAAGAACAATTAATAAATAATCTGTAATTTATGTCTAAAATAAATCATACCTTGACGTTACCCATAAATTAATAAATAAGTAAAAAACTTTTAAAAACTATAAACGTTTCATATGTCCCCCTATCGGTAAGAGGGGGACAGTTGGGAAATTTTATTACCGTTTGTCCCCCTAACGAGACAGAGTAAGGTTTTACATCTACCTATATCTACGTGCTTATCATAATAAAGATATAGGTAGAAATCATCATAAACAAAACATACATTATTGTTAATTCATACATATAACTTCTATATAAGTGGCATAGATAAGTAGATAGATAATACTTTATTGTTTACAAAAACATTCCAATGTGAGAACTTAAATGTACGATTAACAAAAATTGTGATACAATGGGTGGCCTTATCACTAAAAGCAATCTCTTTCAGGCAACCTTAGGATGGAATGTATATTTAAAATTCATCGACATGGGCGCTTTTAAAAAAATAAAATAGAGAAATAATAGTATAGCGAAATAAGGCAAAATTCAAAATTCAAAAATTATTTATTCAGTTTAGGCATCATAGACACTCTTATGAACGTCAAAATTTTTAAATGATTCTACCGCTGTCTTCGGAAAAGAACCACCGCCGAGAAGAAGCAGCAAGAAACTCGTGGGCCATTATTTTTTCAAGTCTTTGTACATTGAGGTTACATATGAGTAGTATTAAAATAACAGATTTATTCAATAGTTGGCTATTAGGCAGAAGTGGAAAGCTTCCAGGCATCTTTGTCTTCTAAGTAGTGACTCAATTTATAATAGGCTTTTTTCATTAGTATATTTTTGACACGTAACTTGAATTTCCCTTCAGTGAGCTCAGTAATGTCTTTCGGGATTTTATTATAGAAACGTACACAATTGCCTAAGAAGGACTTATTTTTAGTTTTCGTGAGTCTAAATTTAGATACAGCTATCCTATCCTTATTTCTAGTATTAATATTATGCAAAAAGGATATAACAATACGTGTTCTTGTAATATCATATTGACATCTGCAGTATTTTTTTATTTAAAAGTGACATATTTAAACTAACAGTCATATATGCGCCATATATGCCCAGACGGCTCTACCTTATAGTCTTACGGCCCGTCACAATAATCTATCTATCGTCGGTTTACCTTACTAGAGATAGATATTTGACACTATTTTTATGGACGTTATGTCAAATTTTTATCGGTAGTAAGGAAAACTGTGGATAGATAGATTATTGGGATCCCCCATTAATCTCTCAGTTCCGAATTACCCGCATTGGTTTTTGAACTACGGGGTTATTGAGATGTAGATGTATATAGCCATATCAAAAAAAACTTCATAGCACTGCACTGCTCTAATCTCCCGAAACATAATTAATCAATAGCCCTGTGTATTGAGCATAGATCTCATTTGCCACATGTTTACTTGTCACAATGCAAAACTTTAAATGCGTTACCTGAACATATTGAAGGAATGGGAAACTTAAAAAAAAAATTTAGATATAATTATGTATATTATATGACATCTTTTTTTATTTTATTTTATTTTTATTTTTTTATTTTATTTTATTTCCATTCTCAGACAACAAAATATGGTCCATTAGATATATATATATGTCACAATATTATGATTTGTAAAAGTGTATGTAAGTTATTAGGTACTAGCTGCTCTCCGCGGTTTCACCCGCGCAGTGATGGATGATGACGATGATGATGAGTCTCATATAGCGTATGTTACTCAGGGTGAATGTAGCTTTCCACTGGTGAAAGAATTTTTGAAATCGGTCCAGTTCTTTTTGAGATAATTCGTTACAAATATACTTACATACAAATCTTTCCTCTTTATAATATTATAGTATACAGTATAATATAGGTAAGAATAAATCTTGATACTTATATTTGTCGATCGTATAATCACCAGTACAGTAGATATATAGGTATATTTTGATTATGTATATGGATGTATTTTTTTATGTATATAGGTGTATTTTTATGATGTAGAAAATTGTTGTAGTTTTATGGTGTCACCTAAAATCTAAAATACGTTTTCATAATGTTAATGAACACGTTTCACCTCTGAAACCAAGATGTCAAAAACCTAGGTTCAGTTGTAGACATATTAAACAGAAATCCGTTTAAATGTAGAGAAAAGACTTCACAGTTCATATTATCCTTCCAATTTTACGCTAGCTCAAGGCTGCCGGTCCAA
Organism: Selenia dentaria; assembly: GCA_917880725.1. Taxonomy (NCBI): domain Eukaryota; kingdom Metazoa; phylum Arthropoda; class Insecta; order Lepidoptera; family Geometridae; genus Selenia; species Selenia dentaria. The sequence goes on along the minus strand of OU862876.1, from coordinate 5,955,967 downwards.
AACTAATGATGGTTGTTAAAATTTACAATGACTTCCTTACAATCGTAAATACTTAAGAAAATATTGTAGACAATCGCAGAGTTTCGTCTATGAAAATCTTTTTCAACTCAAAATGTATTTCGAATATAATTTCAAAAGAACTGAGCTGAAAATGCTGAGCTGATTTTGTTATATACACATCTATGCAAATAATGGCTTGCTTCTTGAATGAAAGCATTAGTCATGTGTCATCGCTTAGCACATCCACGTCGCTTTTGCAAAGATATTATAGATCAATATTCATCATTCTCCTCTCACCCATAGGACGGCCACATCTGAATAAAAGTCTGCCCCATAGATTACTAAAAAATGAGTTAAAAGTGGCATGCAGCCAACGTTATCCTGCGACCTTTATTGGGTCACCTGTCCACGTATCGGAAACGAACGAAAGTCACCGACATACCCAGAGGATAATAGTTAGCGCTTTAGTGCATATACTGTAAGCTTACTATTTAATAAACAAATAAATAAATAAGCCTGTTGAAGTGGCCACCACGTACCAGCAAGCGCAGTGTAAGTCATCACCTACATAATCATCCTGCGCTTGCTGGTCTGAGGTTTCTACTCCAGAACCTGTCACGCCCATCGGTCATCAGATCTCTGTGATACATGCCCTGCCCACTGCCACTTCAACAGGCTTAACCTCTGGGCTATGTCGGTGACTTTCGTTCTACATATATCCTCATCTCTTAATCGATCACGCAGATATACCCCGAGCATAGCCCTCTCCATAGCCCGTTCTGCGAAACAAATATTAAATCCATACAAATGTAATAGAGAGATTAGACGCATCGAGTTTTGTTGGATCATTCTATTGTTCAATATATTTCATATATTTCATTCTTTTAACACATACCAAAACTAGTCATAATAACTGCCATGACTAAGTTCGATGTTTGACGGAACTTCCGGCGCAATCTCTTTATTTTAAGAAGCCTCTTATCTTACCTATCAATAAAATACTTTTAGAAGTTAGACCAAAAAGTGATTTTCCGTTTAATTAGTTTACATAGTAGGTAGGTATTATTGTCACTTTATGATTTAAATATAAATTCTAAATACAAATTTAAAAATAAAAAAATGTACCATACTTATAGGTAATACTTATATTCTGTGATCGTACCCCAAGAAACATAAACTCGCCTTATGTTATACCTATTTGGCTCCTGTTTTCAACCTCATCAATGTAAATTTTAGTACATAAACATCTTTCTTAGCATGCACTACGAGCTAAGCAAGATTTTAACACGAGCGGTTTTTTTTTGTTTATGTTAACACGAGCCTAATAAGAGTTTGCATGTGATACCAAAGGGCCATTTGCAACACACAATATATCATCGTATTTAAATTGTTACATACGGGATGAAGTAAGTGCTATTTGTTTATGAGCTCCTTTGCTGTTGATAACGGGATGAACACACGTTCTCTTTCCTTCTTCCCCAAAGAAGAGGATGCTGTGATGTGTATTGCTTCGACAGCATACGTTTTAGTTTAGGACTATGGAAGTTGGATTAACAGGTGCGTTTTAGAGTTGTATATTTGTTTATTTCATATACTTGAGGGGTTCTTGTCCCCTTCTATTGTCGAGTTGCTATAGATGTTTTCAGGTAAATGCTTATGCCTTTGTGAGATACGTTTATGGATCCACTTCAATAAAAGGCACTTTATGTTTCCGTAGATATAATTATAATGTTGTTGCACGTTCACATTTAGTGGTGAGTATTACAGTCAGGTAACTAAGTAAATACACTGTACATATATTGGTAGTTGGTAATTATAACTTGTTGCAGAAGTAAAAATACTATTGTTGTTGGTACAAGCTAGGTTCTTTTTCCTCTTCTTTTTTGTGTCTCTCATCGCTAAAGATGCATTCGAGGGACGCAGAAAGCTGCGTTCCGAAATTCGAACGCCACACCACCCCCCTACGGAGAAGGAGAATCCGTAGAGAAATAACAAAGAAAAGTTAAAAGTCAAAAGGTTTAGAGAAATGGACTTTACGACCTGCCCGTGTGGTATACTGTGGTGTAAGCGAGGAAGGATTAGTAGTCAGAGGTGCAGAAAGGACAGGTGAAGAAGGAAGGACTTGTGCAGGGCTTGTTTGCACAGCTTGAGGAACAGAAATATGTGGTGCTGGTGCCAAAACAGGATGTCCCGAAGGATTTTGTTCTTCGACAAAAGCTGGCATTAGTCTGTCGACACTAACCGTCATTTGTTTCCCTTTGACCTCTATCGACAATGTCTTTCCGTCCTCTGCTCTAGAAATTACTTTATGAGGTCCAGAATATGGAGGTTGCAGTGAACGTCGAACAGTATCATCTCTGAGCATGACGTGAGATCACTGACTCAAACCCAGTTTAGTCCGGGAGATACCAACAGTTCTCCTGGAAGCATTAACGTTTCTCCGTAAAGTAATTCAGCGCTTGTTGCTTGCAAATCTTCTTTAAAATCTGAGCACATTCCTAACAAAACCAGAGGTAATGCGTTCAACCACGAAACGTCGTGACACATAAGAGAGGCCTTTAGTTGCCTATGCATGCGCTCTACGAGCCCATTAGCACAAGGGTGATAACTAGTGGTGAGAATACGTTTTGTTCCGCACATGTCTGTAAGACGTATGAAAATATCAGATTCGAACTGCCGTCCCTGGTCAGTTGTGATTACAGCGGGGACTCCGAATCGAGAAATCCAGCCGGCTACAAGGGTGCTTGCTACTTCCTCCGCAGTTATGACAATCATAGGCCACGCTTCGGGTCACCGAGTATAGCGGTCAATAATAATTGCTGTAAGGCAATATTGGTAACCAGAACAGGATGGCAGAGGCCCAATAATGTCTATGTGGACATATTTGAGCCGAAATGTGGGACTGGAGATATGTCAAGGCAAAGAGTGTGTATGCCGAGTTACCTTGCTTCGCTGGCAAGCTAAACAAGTTCAGCACCAACGACGGCAACCTTTGGCAACACTAGGCCATACGAATCAGTCCGACACCAGCCGGATGGTAGCTCTGGCGCCGGGATAACTCAGATTATGCAACTGAGTGAAAACTTTTTTTCGCATAGGTTCCGGGACAAATGGTGGTCGTCCTGTAGAAGTATCACAGACCAAAGTGATGTCGGTGCCAGGAACAACGATGTTCTCTAATTTAAGAGCAGAATTTGCATCGTCACGATACTTCTTCAATTCGTCGTCACATTCTTGGCAAGAACCGAGGGTGGAATAGTCAGCTTCGAAACTTATAGCTTCGATGCGGGACATGGCGTCCACTACCATGTTTTCTACCCCTTTTATATAAATAATGTCTGTAGTAAATTGCGATAGAAAAGAGAGCTGATTTAATTGAATCTGTGGAAGTCTCTCGCGACGCTACACGAAGGCATAGTCTAGGCATAGGCTTGTGGTCCGTGTAAATCTTAACGTGCTGCGCAGCCAGAACGTGGCGGTAGTGCTGCACGCTCTCGTATATCGCTAAGAGTTTTCTGTAATACGCTGGCCATTGGGACTGTCGGGGGTTCAGCTTCTTGCTGAAGAAACCCAAAGGTTCCCAAGCATCACCAACTTTCTGTTGAAGGCAGGCACCAACATGAGAGTTAGAAGCGTCGGTGAAAAGCCCTAACTCAGCATTTGGCAATGGGTGAGCCAGAAGAGCAGCAGATGACAAACTGTCTTTACAGGTCTTAAAACTTTCTTCGAGTTCAGGCGTCCAAGTGACTGGAGTGGAACCTTTGCCTTGGGATGCCACGATTGCGTTGACTAACGGTGCTTGCAATTCTGCAGCGTTTTGCAAAAATCTACGGTAATAATTGACCATCCCAAGAAAACGGCGTAGTCCCTGCATAGTCTTAGGTAGAGGGAAATCCTTCAAATCCTGAATGCGCTCTGTAGGTGGTCGCATTCCATCAGCAGAAATGCGGTTACCGAGGAAAGTAACCTCAGAAGCACCAAACACACACTTTGCTGGGTTGATAACAATTCCATAGTCTTCAAGTCGCTTGAAGAGAGTATGGAGATGCTGAACATACTCATTAGCATTCCGTGAGTACACCAAAATGTCATCAATATAAGCAAAGCAATAGTCGAGACCTTGCACAACTTCGTCAATAGATCTTTGAAATGTTTGGCCTGCGTTACGCAGACCAAAAGTCATGTGATTAAACTCGTAAAGTCCGAAGGGTGTTATAATGGCAGTTTAACAAATATCCTCAGACGCAACTGGCATTTGCTGGTAAGCCTTTACCAGGTCAATTGTGCTTAAAATAGTACAGCCGGAGATGTTATGGCTAACATCCCCAATATGACGGACCGGATATCTGTCGGGAACTGTGCGTGAATTTAACGCGCGGTAGTCGCCACGAGGTCGCCAGGTACCATCTCGCTTAGGAACTATATGTAAGGGAGAAGTTCAAGAACTTTTCGAAGGTCTAGCTGTCCCGCACTGTACCATGTCATCAAAAACTTTTTTAATTTCTTTAAGCTTCTGAGGTGCCAGACGCTTAGGACGACAGGAGACGGGGGCACCCTCAGTGGTCAGAATGTGGTGGACAGTACTATGCTTTGGCTCCCGCATAAGTCCTGGTGGCTTAGTGATTGACGGAAATTTCGCAAGAAGCGCGCTAAATTTGGACGGTGGGGCAGACACAACTTTTACACTGGTCTGACCCAAAGTAGCCACGGCGGCAACGCATGATAAACCAGTACTGCTATCAATAAGCCTTTTATTAGCACAATCTGGCATCAGTCGATAGTGTGCCAAAAAGTCGGAACCGATAATAGCGGTGTTGACGTCAGCGACAATGAAGTGCCACTGAAAGGCGCGACGCAATCCTAAATTTAATGTCATCTGTATATGACCATAAGTGCGAATCTCACTACCATTGGCGGCAGCCAAAGTATAATTTGACTTTGATGGCTTATTCGCTAACCATTGGTACGGGTAACAGGAGAGATCTGAGCCAGTGTCAATCAGGAACCGGCGCTTGGAAAAGCATTCTGTGACAAATAGTCGGCGACTCTCCGGTAAGCAATCAGTCATCGCCGCTAAAGACTGCTGTTAGCGTTTCCCGACGACGATGACGCGGGCGGCATCCAAGCACAAGGCTTAATACACTTGACTGCTTTGGTACCAAACCTCCTATGGTAGAAACAAATCTTAGTTTTACCAGGAGTCTGTGAACGACTTCGCTGATTCGAGTGACTCCGCGACCTGTCCCTACTACGGTCGGCTGTAAGCGCAGCAGCTGGCACGTGAGCTCATCTAAATGCCGCGTAATATCGTCCAGTGGTGAAGGTGAGACGGCAGAAGTAGTTGCTGCGAATACTGCAGTTGAGCGAGGAACAGCCATTTATTATTTTGAAATTCAGTAGACCAAAGAGAATAAAAAACTTTATATAATGCTCCCCAACACAAAAACCCAACTAAACAAGGCATAAACTTGTCATCTAACGCTGTTGTTATAGTTCAAGTCACAATATTCAACAACTGTGGTAACGTAAGCCCTAGTAATTAGATTTCACCTTAACAACATAATGAGCGATGGCTGCCTCTTAACAAGTTTACACCAATGATGACTGAACCTTAAATTTTACCAATTTGATATTCTAATTATTATGTGAGCAATTAAGGCTAGACAATTAACAATATAATACTTTTTTTACTGCATACCACCTATAGAAAAGTTGAGCAATGAAGGCCCATTACCAGAATGTTAATTTGTAAGTGCACCAATTACCTATGTATACTAATTTAGTGAAATTGGACACAGACACTATGTATGCAAGTGTACAAACAGTTAACATCAAATATATATATGTTCGACAGAATAAAATTAATAAATTAGAACTTTAGCACAAATCACCGAGCAAATAACTTTGTTAGTATGTAGAGCAAAGGTTTGTACGTGCATGCGCCAGTCCGAGGTGATGATAAGTTCTCAGGATACCACATAGGCGTCGAATGATTAGACTACAAGATAATGCCGGACCAGAAGCCGAAGGTAACCAGCTGTGGTGTCTTGTAGTTTTCAATGCAATACAATGCAAAATTTCTTGCAATTTTTCTTTGGTTTCAATCTCGGAGCAGGGTGCGAATTCTTCACTCGTGGGTCACCAAATGAGGGGTTCTTGTCCCCTTCTATTGTCGAGTTGCTATAAATGTTTTCAGGTAAATGCTTATGCCTTTGTGAGATACCTTTATGGATCCACTTCAATAAAAGGCACTTTATGTTTCCGTAGATATAATTATAATGTTGTTACACGTTCACATTTAGTGGTGAGTATTACAGTCAGGTAACTAAGTAAATACACTGTACATATATTGGTAGTTGGTAATTATAACTTGTTGCAGAAGTAAAAATACTATTGTAGTTGGTACAAGCTAGGTTCTTCTTCCTCTTCTTTTTTGTGTCTCTCATCGTTAAAGATGCGTTCATGGGACGCAGAAAGCTGCGTTCCGAAATTCGAACGCCACATACTCTAATACCGCTCAACGAGTATAAGGGAAGTTCAAAATGGTGATAGCTTATATCCAGGTTTAGCTACTTTTTGATAGTATGAGTTTTATTTTAACATGGAGTTACATGGAGATATTATGGAGTACACAGCTTATTAATAAAATATTTTTGAACATCAATGTCTTGTTTTAACCTTAATACTTCCTCAAAATGTTACGCTCAATAATAGTAACAAAAATAGCCGACATGAAATCGTGTCATTATTTATGACTATTGCAGAAAACAACAAACATAAAAAAACAATACTCCCTTAAGTTTTAAGATTATTCTCTATATGAACGTATTCCAATAAAATTCTTTTAGGTAAATTATATTAGCAGTATATTCATATTTGTCGCAAAACATTTCGATTTCATGTCAGCTATTTTATGATGTAAGATTTTTTGTTATCGTCATAATGTTTATGTATCTGAATTAAAAACTTTATTAAACTCTTAATGTACCTACTACGCCTCCGTTACAGACTATATAAAAATATAATGCATATTGTAAATGTAAATCCTCATCAAAACTAGGCCTGCTCAATGTCAACATAAAAAGGCGTAGCTAGCGAAATAAATCATTATTCATTACTGCATTAAAACTTGAATATTCAAATAAATAAAAAATAATTGTAAATTCTTGAAGCCTGAGAAATACTTCGTTTAAATAGAATTTACATTTTTTTCTCAACCTTCGATATCTTCGTAATTAATTCAACAGAGAATCATAATAAATATAAATGTTAAAAATGCACTCAAATCTGTGCATACAGGTGGCGACTATACGTATAGTAAAAATTCAACAAAGTTACGTACGAGTACTCCAAATTTAAACTATAACGTTTTTTATTGTGAATAATTTTGCTCGATCTGTTGTAGGGATGTTTGTTTTTCTGTTCAAATTATTAATTACTTTTATATAGTACATTAAACTTATTCTTACTTTTTAAATTATTATACGATTGGCATGTTCGATTCACAAATTATTCAATCTAAGAAACAATAATAAACAGACCATTGTATAAGAATTGTGTAAATTTAAATGAACTAGAAGAGCACTATGTATATATTTAAATTTATGACAGCGACGAAGGACAGGTCAGCGTTTCGATTTTTTATTGGGTTTAAAGTTCCCATTCAAAAGGTTAAAATTCTATTCGGCCGTTATGTCATACATTACCATAATGCATTTTAAATGTGAGCGGCTTATTTTGCAAACAGGAAACCGGATACAGTGTAAGAGAATCACGCTGAGAATATTGTTAATTACCACGAATTCAATTACGGAGTCTTTTGTGGAGGCCCAGCGAGATGCGCGTGAATTTTTTAATTGTGACAAGCGATAAATTCAAACATTTGATAACAATGAATGAGAGCGAACATGCATGTACATTTATTTTATATGCAACGTTACACGGAGCGTCATGGGTCGGGATGTCATGATACAGATCGCGCCACACAAAACATCTCATCTTTCTGAAAAAGAAACTTATAATATCGCCATGTGTTTGTAAAATCTAGCTTTTCGATTTGATAAGCTCCTTTGGGAGTAGAGGTAAATCTAGTCTTGTTCCCATTTTTTGAAGGAGTAAACGCTGTGCAATTCTGCCACCAGGATTCGCCCACTGAAACTCTCCGTATCAAACATTTGTGTACATGAATATGACATGTACGTTTGAACTGTGTCTGGGTGTGTATGTAAGTATATGTATTAGCCCTCAGGTTACCGTAGTACAGGCTCTGTCTAGTTTGGAACCTTAATGGATTTTGTCCCATATTAATAAATGCGGGAAGTGCAGTCAATAGCGACCAGCATTGTTCTGATTTATATAATATTTTTTGCTCAATTAATCACTTTGTTTTTTATTTGGATACTTAGGTATTTTCTTGTTCGAATCAAACCCAAAGTTTCCTAACACCAAAACCTTCTAACTACACCTCTTCATGTTTCACCATGTTGTATAATGTTATTTAACTAGGATGGATCGATAAGGAATCGTGATTATAAATTACCAATTCTAACGGTAATTAGTGATTATGATAATTGCATTAATTACATAATTACGTATTAATAAATCAACTATTCCTTTTAATGTTTCAATCTAATATAATATACGTCTATTACCTGCATATATTAAAATAAATGAATCATATTCTAGACCGACAAAATGTTTAATGTGTAACTAGCCTGCTTGTGGCTTTACCTGCGCGGGAAATGGTTATGATACAAAATTGCGCTGCATCCTAATTATTTTGTAAAATAAAAGTATCCTCAGATATCTGGCAGTTAAAGTCCCATCAAAATTAATCTAGCCCACGAAACACGGAAGAGGAGATGTAGAGTTTCCGTTACGGAGATTAGTTGAAACAAACAGACAGAAAAAAAATTTAAACTTTATAATAATCTTTATTGTGCTCACATGGTACATAGTAGGAGATAAATAATTAGATGAAATAGATACCAAATCATCGATTACCAGCTTTACAGTGTGGACAATAGAGTGGCCACTACTAGCCCTCATACTAGGATTCTTTATAGGGGGAATCCTAGGAATATATGCTAGTATGACACCGTAAGAACTAGTTCTGACAACAATCTATTAATCTATAGATATATAAATGAACCCTTATTTTACCTGGTCACGCTATAACTTGAGAACGAATGGCATAATCTCTCTTATCGTTTTTGTTGTGTTAATTATTGGCAGTAGAAGGTTCTTATGAAAGAAAAACCAAGAAAAGACGGGAGGTTATGGGGATGCCGAAGGCCGAGCATACTACGCGAACGAAGTCGCGGGCAGTCGCTTTTACGATAACATACAGAGTTTCTTATAGTGCAACAATATTGAGGAAGTATATTCTTAATTGATTTGTATTGTGTGAGAGTATATATGTTTGTGTGTGAGGGTGCGAGGTGTGTAAGTGAATGTGACTCGTGCATGTAGGTGTGCGTGTGGTGCGCACCGGTTGTATGTGTGTTTGTATGGATTGTATGTGAACATAGGTTTATAGTTGTAACTATATATGCATAGATATACTTTAATTTTTGACATTACAAATAGATACATTAATTTTGTTTATTAGTATTCGTGAATAGATGTCATTTTTCTAAAATATTATCTCTTGTATCGTAATATTTACGCAATATTTTTGTTATTATCTATTCATAGACATATCACCTCATAGTTGGCGATGATATTTCAAGGGTGCTAACCCCACGGAAGCCGGATCGACTTTTACTAGAGATTTTGGTGAATGTAACTATAACCAGGTTAACCATAGCATGGTCGGATAACATTCTAGTTCAAATTTTGTAATTCTTATAACTTCTAATTCTCTTGCTAGACTCCACTCTCAAGATTTGGTAATGAGATAATCATAGAAATAGACCATTTATGTTCTTTAATAACAACTTCCCGTTAGTAGAAAATATGCCTCGATGATGCAAGACGGAAACAAAGGTCAATATAAATAGTCAATATAATACATAACAGAGATATCCCTCAATGTCCATTTATGCTAAATTTGATGGTATGTAGCCTACAAGAGCATATATATGGAAAAGGCGGTGTAACATAAAAAAAAACAAAGATGTAAACATCGCCGATAAGAAAAAAACATCTCTAATAGTTTCTCAAATAGCTTTACAAATTACGATCATTAAATAAGTGATTAATTATCAATAATATTTTCATAATTATTTATTATCACTTTATCTTCCTTACTACCGCAGTAAGTTTCCATGCTTATTTATTCGGTAAGGTTATTAGCAATTTACATAATCATTTAAACATTTTTGTTTTTGAAGGATATTAACTCAAAAATTAAAGGTCTATTCAAGGTAATCTAGGGACCAGTAAAGACATACAAATTGCTAGTGTCTAGGTCAAATAGATTTTGAATTAAGGTGGAGGGGTCCTGCCAAGCAGCAATCCAAATATTTAGATGTAAGATTACAATTTTCTACCGACTTCCAAAAACGAGGAGGTACTCAATTCGACTGTATTTTTTTATGTTTGTTACCTCATAACTTTCGACTGGGTGAACCGATTTCCAAAATTATTTTGTTTTTTGTTTGAAAGCTGGTAGTTCCGGTGTGGTCCCATGTAAATTTTATCAAATTCGGTCCAGTAGTTTTTGAGTTACACTCCATAATAACTGATTTTTACCAAAGTAATAGAATGGATATGATATGATTCTTGAAGCATCAACGCCTGCTTAGCAAAATAAACAAACACACGAAAAATCGATACACATTCGCACTTTTAATAATGTTGACGAGTGGATACGTCTGATATGAAACGTTTGTATTTTTAGCACGGAAGGGCGACACAGGGTCGAGGACTGCCATTGCAAGTTTTAAGAGAGACAAATGACTAATCCTTAGATGGGATTTGAATCACTTCCTTCAATCCCTGTCAAATGCCATTATCACTGAAGTATCCATCCGAGCATCAAATGTATCTCTCTAGCGTGAATTAATTTAATTTTAACCGTCATATGCAGATTAATTTAAAATTAATGTCGTCGCTTGGGACGAAAAGCATCTGTTAAAGGAGGATAGATATATGATAGTATACTCGGAGATATATATGTTACCTTACTTAACACCAAGTGGGCCTCATACTTTTTCGTAACTTAATGACATAAGCATTTTTTTATATATCATAATACCAAATTAAATAATTAATTTGTTTGTTTTTAACGCCATGGGGTGTATAGATTTGTTTTTATTTACACATTTAATACCTTGTAAATAAAATTTGTAATTTATATATTCATTAAATTTTGAATTTGTCATAATATACATTTTCAGATGTTATGAATAATTTTACTCATAATGTATTCAAGTCAATGTATTCAACCTGCAAGTAGGCGTACAAATATTCATTTTTATTTCTAAATTACTTAGCCCAAATTAACTATAAAATTAATTAATTAACTAATTATAATTGTCACAATCTAAACATATAATAAAAATGTAACGGAGTATAATTATAAAAATGAAATGTATGTACATGTAAGATATATGAGAAAAATATTATTGGGACTTTTATAAACGAAAATTGAATGATAAAATGATTGTTAATTTATTTGTCTGTTTGTCTGTGCGTTTGTGCACACCAATCTCAGAAACGGCTTATCCGATTTAGATGTGGTTTTCACTAATATATTTCGGTAAGCTTTACTTAATATTTAGTTTATTTTATGTCAATCGGTTCATAAACTAAAATAGTAATATAAATTTAAAAAAATACTCTCTCGCTATTATACCAAGACCAAGCGAGCGAAGCCGCTGGCTTATTAATAATATGTTTAGATTATATAACATCCTGCAGAATCATTTTTAGGGTCCCGTAACCATAGGGTAAAACGGGACCCTATTACGAAGACTCCGCTGTCTGTCTGTCTATCTGTCTGTCCATCTGTCACCAGGGTGTATCTCGTGAACCGTGATAGTTACATTCCGTACCCATGATACCCCTGGAAGATACTTAGACAGCTGAAATTTTCACAGATGATGTATTTCTGTTGCCGCTATAACAACAAATACTAAACAACAGGCCAGTGCGAGTCGGAATAACGCATGAAGGGTTCCATACTATTATCTATAAAACGGCAAAAAGATCATGTCTGTTGTAGGGTTGATTTATAGATAGAGTCCAACTCGCACTTGGACGGTTTTTATTAATAAATTGTGTATGTAACTTTAACGTGACTAAGTAACAAGCATCCAGCCATCTCAAACAAACGTCCTTTCGTATTTACAATATTAGTGTGATCTTTGATAAGTATTTTAATATTATTTTTTTATTAAATACGAACTCGAATTAAATTTATATATATACTTATATATACATATATATACTTATATATACATATATATATATATGTCTTGCCTATGTCTTCCATTCAGGCTTCCACTCAGGTATATCTAATCATGACTAGTCGGGAACTGCAGTATTTCCGCTATTGTTGCTAAATGTACAAAGTACGACGCAGAAACTATTACATTATCGCGCATGCTTTAGTTAAAGCAGTTACAAATAAATACAAAACGTGACCACAACTGGCAAATGCGTGATGTTAATAAGTCTTGAAACAGTCATAAAGACAATAAAAACATAAGTCTAGAAGACACTTAAACGCGAATCTATTATTGGAAGGACTTGCCTAGAACGTGTCATACTTAGAACGATATCTTAGAAATACGCTCCGAAGGGCTATTACGTATCTCAGTTGCTAAGAAATGTTACTTTTGTTAGCTTCAGTCATCAAGTCGCCAACATTTTTGCTTACTGGAGTTGCCATAAGTGACATAGAGCCGCCATTTTTTTAAGATTTCAATCAACATAATATGTAGCAAGTTGGGCTATAATCCACCACGCGGGCCCAGTAAGGCTTTGTATAGGTTAAGTTAAGCAACACTTGTTGCGTAGGTCAGGACTTGGATGGTGACTGCTAGTGCCATAATTCAACTGAGCGCTTCCGTACTTCGGAGGGCACGTGAAACCGTCGGTCCTGGTTGTATCATCATCATCTCAGCCGTAAGACGTCCACTGCTGAACATATGCCTCCTCCAAAAATTTCCAAAAGGACCAGTTGGAAGCGGCCTGCATCCAACGTCGTCCTGCTACCTTTATCAGGTCGTCAGTCCACATTGTAGGTGAACGATCTACGCCAGTTGTATATCTTAGGACAACAGTCGCTAGGCTATGTCGAAGGCCTTCAGACTGCCTGAAGACTTCGAAATGGTTGGCCACTAACCTATCCACCAAGCCGCACCTGGCCCGCGTGGTGATTTATGGACCAACTCCTCTCCCTGAGTCCTCTCAGGGAGAGGGGTTAGTCTCAGTTTCGAGGCTTGAAGACCAGCATGGTCAACATGGGAACATAATGGGCTAAACAGGATTATAAAATTTTAGGTGTTTCTTGATACATATTTTCCTTTATCTGGAACTGCTGAGGTACTTACCAATGGCACTTTCAGATGTGATACCTTGAATTTCACCTACTTCGAGGAAGTTACAAACTTACACACTCATTCACTCCCTCTCATTCATCCTCACTCATACTGTCACTCATAAACGCACTTATTAACTCAAGAGCTTTCGTATTTATAACATTAGTGCAATTTAATTTAACAAATTAAAACAAAACATGCATACTGTTTAGGTAAGGGGCAGTCATTTCCTTCATTTAATATGTAGTACCTGGATTGCCTTTTTTTGAGAAACTTAATATCCTCACTCATAATGTCACTCATAAACGCACTTATTAACTCAAGAGCTTTCGTATTTATAACATTAGTGCAATTTAATTTAACAAATTAAAACAAAACATGCATACTGTTTAGGTAAAGGGCAGTCATTTCATTCATTTAATATGTAGTACCTGGATTGCCTTTTTTTGAGAAACTTAATATCATTTAAGCAAATTAAGTGTACACGTGAGTTAATACGACACATATGTTATCAATAATATAAGTAAACAGTACAAAATAATAACATATTCTTGGCCTAACCTCAAACCACTCATTGGCTTTATGTTGCTTAACAACGACATCTACTGTTAAGTAGTTTTAGTATTGATATGTGGGTAAAACAGTTTGTTGTAGCACTTTTTCATTGCCTGAAAACACGGATAAAACAATTCTTTCTAAAAATTAAACCTACTCGTAGCTAGATCGATTTATTGCCCCCGAAACCCCCTGAAAAACATGAACATCGTTGAAGTCGTTTCCGATATTCAGATCATATGTATATAAATATATATATATATATATACAAGAATTGCTAAAATTTTATATATATTAATTTAAGAAAACATGAATTTTGTGATTGTCATTTTTATCCCTCGTGTGAAACCGTATTGAGACGGCAAACTTTTTGTTATATAGCTTGGAATAATAACCAGTAAACTTGCCATTTCAAACTCCAGAATTTTACACAACGGGAACTTTTACTAAAGAAACTTTTTGTTGAAGGTGGTGTGGCGAGCGACAAGTACATCGGAAGACGAAAAGTTGTGCCTGTAATCTATGTCACCGGTTCTCATTATGAAGTTGGATTCGATGTTGTAAGTACTTAATATAGAGTGTGATATTTTATTGTAACCTTAAATATTTAGAAAGATAATTATATGGATGTTGACTTGGCAGGATTGGAATACTCCAAGCATCTTCGACTTCTAAATAATGTCTTAGTACATAATATGCTTTTTTAATTATGACTCTTTTATAGACAACTTAATTTTCTCTGCGTGATCTATGTTGTATTTTTTTGGTACGTAATTGCAAAAACACTCGTCCTCAGAAAGATATATGCCATTAAAAACAAAACTTGTGAATAAAACCAAGTCCACTCAGTTACTGTTCTTCTACCGGAAAAAGCTTTGAGATCCATGTAAAACCAAGTCGGTTAATTTTTCAGCCCCTATTTAAGGTACCTTCTGTCTTAGGTTATTTCGTAATTAGTCTTTTAAGTAGTAAGTAGTCATCATCTCAGCCGTAGGACGTCCACTGCTGAACATATGGCTCCCCCATAGTAAGTAGTAAGTAGTAATTAGTCATAAAAATCTTTTGCTTTAAATTAAATAGATTGTCTTGGCCTTCATATACTTCCAAATATGTATAAAGAAGACAATTTTAGTGTGTTTATTTCTCTAAATCCATATATTTAAGTTTCGTGGAGACCCATTTCGTATTCGATTCTAATAACACAATTCACAGCATGAAGATGGTCTTTATGTCAACAGATGAAGCACAAAGCAATAATCCGTTAGACATTTTGCTGTGAAGGTATGCAAAGAAGACTGAGTTATATAAATGTCTACTGTTACTACTGAGTTATATAAATGGCAAATACAAGTTTAACTGAAAGAAGCATGTTTGGTTCTAAGTATGAAATAGGAGGCAAAGTGAATACAGATTATATATACAGTATTTTTTATTAAGAAGTAATTTATGAGCTGAGAGCCATTGAGAGATACTAGACAAAGCATTGTTTACTTTAATTAGTTCACAAACTATCTTATTGATTTTCTTTATAAATCAGTGATTTGTCCATCCGTAAATAATACAATGGGACAAGGATCCAGAGAATGATAATATTTCTTATTCTACCTACAAACATACAAGTTGTCAGTAAATAAGTAAGTTTGTTTTGCGCAGTTAGCACATTATAGGAAAAATACAATGTTGTACAAGTACTAGCAAGAAATATGGTACAACGCATCGAGCGATACAATCTATGAAACAACTATAAAAGGAAGTTGTCAGTTGATAATATATTATATTAATCACAAAAAATACCCTAAAACAGATCCCCGCGGCAAGCGGTCCCACAGTAAGGATAAACACCCTGAAATAGTTGCGCCATTACAATCTCTACCTTTTGCTGCCTGTCTGATAAATATGACTTGATGAGATCAAAAGCAGTTTTACGGATACAGTAGTCGAAAGTTTTTGAAACTGAGTACGATGCTCTACACAGTTAAATTCTTTTGAGAGATCACGAAAAACCCACACCCACCGTTAAAATGATGGAACAAGTTACTCAAAACTGGAAGGACAGATACCGGTCTATAATTGGATGGGTCGGATTTATTAAACATAAATAACTTGATTCGTTGACAAAAGTACCTCAACAAGTTCCCCAATCAGTTATCTTTTAAATCATAGAAATAAGATTAGAATTAGAAATAAGAATTAGACTGTATTTTTTATTTGTGTTAACTCAGAGCTTTTTCTAAGTGAACCGGTTTTGGTGATTATTTTCTTATTTGAAAGCAGATGCTTCTTACGTGGCCCTATTTAAATTTGAAGATAGGACCAGTAGTTTTTTGGATATAAATTTTTTATAACTTTTTAGAATGTGTATTATTTATTTATTATCACATAACCGACTTCTCCGTTGGGGCCCAGTGCAGTCTGTGTCACGGTGTTTATTTATGTGTGTTACTACCATCGATTCTGCGCGTGATACTAACTAAAGGTTAACGCAAATGTATTACTTAGTATTTAAATGGATAGTAAATTTAAACATAAATCCTAAACTCAGGGCCGCAACTTCGCGTCTGTGATCAAGAACTTCATCTCAAAATATCAGAACTTGCGCGACTTCGAGCGGGAGTACAAAACTGAGGCTGGGAGAAATGCGTACGAGATGACCTTGTCCAACATGAAAAAGAAATACCCCTATTACGTAAAGGAAATTCAAGGTGTGGCAGATGGAGCCAATGTGCCTTTTCAGCAGGTAATCTAGACGTTCACAGTCAGTTTTAGCCAGGTTATGCTTTTAGTTTTCTTATTGCATTGAAAGAGGCAAAAAGGAGGATATACATAAGAGGAGAGTACAAGTTAAATGTCTAATACATTTAAACAACTGGTTTTAAAATATTTTTTCGCCTGCTTGTGAGAATTGTGCCTGTAGATTTTCCACTCATCATCATCATCATCATTATCAGCCGGAAGACGTCCACTGCTGAACATAGGCCTCCCCCATAGAACGCCACTTGGACCGGCTACTCGCTTCCTGCATCCAGCGATTCCCCGCGGTTTTTATGAGGTCGTCGGTCCACCTA
This sequence comes from Selenia dentaria, assembly GCA_917880725.1. Classification (NCBI taxonomy): domain Eukaryota; kingdom Metazoa; phylum Arthropoda; class Insecta; order Lepidoptera; family Geometridae; genus Selenia; species Selenia dentaria. The sequence goes on along the minus strand of OU862876.1, from coordinate 5,938,857 downwards.
GTGGGGGGCCTGCCTACACTACGCCTTCCGGTGCGTGGTCGCCACTCGAGAACCTTTCTTCCCCATCGGTTATCAGTTCTGCGAGCGATGTGGCCTGCCCATTGCCACTTCAACTTGCTAATTTTGAGAGCTATGTCGGTGACCTTAGTTCTCCTACGGATCTCCTCATTTCGGATCTTATCACGCAGGGAAACCCCAAGCATAGCCCTCTCCATTGCTCGTTGAGCGACTTCAAGCTTGTTAATGAGGCCCACAGTAAGGGACCACGTCTCAGTGCCATAAGTCATCACTGGCAACACACACTGGTTGAAAACCTTGGTTTTCAGGCTCTGAGGTATTGGGGACGAAAAGATGGATCGAAGCTTCCCGAACGCTGCCCATCCGAGCTGGATTCTTCGTGCGACCTCCTTGTCGAAGTTGGACCTACCTAATTGGACAGTCTGTCCCAGATAGACGTACTCGTCTACAACTTCGAGTGTCTCGTTTCCAACAATTACCGGTATAGGTGGAACATGGACATTGGACATGATTTTCGTCTTATCCATGTTCATCTTAAGACCAACCTGTTGGGAAACTCTACTGAGGTCGTTGAGCATGGTGCCGATATCCTCGAGCGACTCCGCCATTATAACTATATCATCGGCAAAACGAAGGTTAGTGATGTATTCGCCATTAATGTTGATGCCACATCCTTTCCAGTCCAAAAGTTTGAAAACATCCTCCAATGCGTTAGTGAACAGTTTCGGAGAGATGACGTCTCCCTGTCTCACACCTCTCTGCAATGGAATTTGTTCCGTACTCTGGTCCTGTAATCGGACTGACATAGTGGCCTTGCTGTATAAACACTTCAACGCTTCGATATACCTATAGTCAATTTGGCATCGCTGCAAGGACTGCAGTATGGCCCACTTCTCGATAGAATCAAAGGCTTTCTCGTAATCCACAAACGCTAGACACAGTGGCTGATTATACTCTTCGGTCTTCTGTATAATCTGCCGTAGTGTATGAATATGGTCTACGGTGCTAAAGCCTCTTCGGAAACCGGCTTGTTCAGGAGGCTGGAACTCATCAAACCTGCGTGCGAGACGGTTCGTGATGACTCTCGAAAACAGCTTGTACACGTGGCTCAAGAGCGATATGGGCCTATAATTCTTCAATAAGGTTTTATCACCTTTTTTGAAGAACAGCACCACCACGCTCTTGTGCCACGTTTCCGGCGTTTTGCCTTCGAAGATGACAGAATTGAATAACTTCTGGAGGACTAAAAGTATCGGTCTACCACCCGCTCTCAGAAGTTCAGTCGTAATTCCGTCCTCTCCTGGCGCCTTGTTGTTCTTAAGCTGTTTGAGAGCCATTCTAATCTCGTACAGGCTGATGTCCGGGATGTCTTCGGTATAGTGTCGGACTAACTTTGCTCTGGTGTCCTGAGCTGCTTCAGTAACGGGTTCGCGCGTCGAGGTATATAACTGTCGATAGAAGCTCTCAATCTCTCTCAGAATCTCAGGCTTGGATGAAACGATACTGCCATTTTCGGTCTTCAGTTTTGTCATTTGGCTTTGCCCTATAGACGAATCCTTTGCAAACACTTTAGAGCCCTGGTTCCGCTCAATTGCTGCCGTAATACGCGCAGTATTATAAGCACGCAAGTCGTGTCGCATGGACTTCCAAATTCGTCTATTGAGTTTACCGTAATCCGACATATCAACTGCGGACTGCAGTCTCATTTCGCTCCGTTCTGCCATTAGTTTCAGAGTTTCTTTTGAGAGTTTTTGAGCTTTCCTGCGGCGTTTGGTCTCACAGAATTCGGACCCAACCGCTTGGACAGTTTCCACGAACCCGTTGTTCAACTCATCCACTGTGTCGCATTCAGCTAAGCACTGAAAACGGTTTTGAAGTTCAAGTTGAAACTTTTCGGGGTTTTGGATTTGGGCACGATTTGGACGGAGCGTAGACTTCACCAGACGTGACCTCTCAAGCTTGACATTGATATTCAATGCGCCTCTTACGATGCGGTGATCGCTGCCGGTTTTTACCTTGCTGATCACAGAGACGTCATTGAATATGCGCTTATTGGTCGTCATGATGAAGTCTATCTCGTTCGTAGTGGAACCGTCGGGACTCATCCACGTCCACTTCCTGGATGGCCGCTTCATGTAGAAGGAGTTCATCATAAAGAGTCCCTCCTTCTCCATGAAGTCAGCCAGCCTCTGTCCCCTCGAGTTCCGCTGCCCGTATCCAAATGGCCCTACTCTCAACTCATCACGTTTCCTTGTGCCTAGCTTTGCGTTGAAGTCTCCCATTACAACAGTGAAGTAGGTTTTAGAAGTATGCATGGCCCTGGATATATCCTCGTACATACTTTCTACTTCATTGTCTGAGTGTGCCGAGGTCGGTGCGTATACCTGTATAACCTTCAGCGAATACCGTTTGGTTATTCTGAGTATAAGGAACGCTACCCTAGCCGACACACTATCGACTTTCACTACGTTGTTAACGAGAGACTTGCGGACGAGGAACCCGACACCACCCTGGGATTGTTGGTCTCCCTCCCGGTGGAAGAACAAGTTGCCGGAATTTAGAATTATCGTGTCCTGTCCCTGTCTTCGGACTTCAGATAATCCCATGACATCCCAGCGTAACTTGAGCGTCTCTTCCTCCAATTCGACCATCTTTTCGTCGGTCCTGAGCGTGCGTGTATTGTATGTTGCCAGGGCCAGGGGTCGTTTTTGGGATTGGTAGCCGGATCTCTGCCGGAGATTCTTCGCACCCCCTGCTCCACCGTTACAATGGCCGCTACCGTAGCCACGGATAGCAGAGCTGCCGGGAACTGGGGGCCGTGGTTTAATGTTAATTGTCATGGGGGGGATTTGCCTTAATGCACCACGCTTGGCAGGCGTCTTGGTGATCGCAGTGGATGTTGACGCAGACTGCGGGAAATGCTGCTGCCCATTTCTCGGATATTCCCTTAGCCGCCTCTTACGGCACCCACGGGAAAAGTTAGGGGGGGTACAATTCGTAGCCGGTACCACCACGGCATATGTATGATTTTCCACTGAAGGTTACTAATTCATTTTAACATCTGTCGGTCCCTTGTCATAAACAAGATATACAACAAATAATGACGGGTAGACAGTTACAATTCATATCAAATTAAAATGTAACGTCGTGATCGTCGACGTCCATCATAGACGTCTTGATTAATCACATCAGTATTAGACAAATGTATTATTTAAACTGCTACGAAATGTCAGAATATCTCAAAGAGGGGTATCTATCATGCTCATGCTCATGAATTCTTGTGCAAGAAACTTTTCACCTAGGTTACTTAGCTTAAACAAAATGCATAATTTCATGTAGTCAGCAGGTGAGATATCATTTATCACCCAAGAATTTACCAAACTAAATATTTATCATTAATATTGTAAGTCTTTCCAAACATCCTGGCTAAAGACGTAAATTTTCAGTAAGTATGTCTTGAGAACCGCCAGACAAGTCAACAAGAAATGAGCATCAGCATTTCTCTGACGGCCATTTAAACATAAAGCCATCTTTCAAGATTATGGAAATTATAAAGTTCTTTCATAATATGAACGGCCACATGCTTGGTGCTGGGTTATTTTTACCAGTAGACTTTTTCGGGAAAATTTTAAAAGTATATTTGTTATTTGCAGCTGTTCCTCCTCCAAATGGATGACCTTATCGGGAACGTCAATGATAATCACGTTCCGAGAAACGACACTGGAGGCTGCACATCCATCGGAATCAACAGCCCTGAATATGTAAGAACAGATTACTCACTCTAAACTTCCATGTCTGTTTATAACACTTGCAATATTATCCAGAGCTGCAATGCACTTGGCACCTTAAGGTTCCGAGTGCGATCGTGAAGTGCGTTCCCTTATTTTATTTGCTTCAAACCTAAACAGAACTTGTTCACTATTCTAACCGAATATTAACACCCATTAAGGCAGAAGGTGTCAGAAGAGTCGTACGAGCTATTGTCTTACAAGTAGTACCACTGGTACCACTCAAAAACAAATATCTAGTAAAACAGCTGATTTACAACACCCAGAGTACCAGGGGTTCATTAAAGTGTTTTCAATATTTCATGTAATTTACATATTTATAATTTACATAATATACTTCTCAAAAACACAGCGGAATCCGTTGGTATTGCAACAGATTGGTTACTAAGGCCAAGTTAGGCCAGTCACAGATACCAGAAAATATAATATTATCATCAGAATCAGAAACTATGAGTAATCAGTAATTATCAATTATTGGAAAGAATATTGCAAATGTGAAGGTATGCATGTCAGTTTCTTTTTGTGCATCCTTCTTTCACGCTTAACCCATAATATAAGATAAGATAAGATAAGATAAGATCTCGCCACTAGATTCTAGTGAAATATTTGTCAAAAATTTGTCTACAAAATATTAAAAAACAACGTTGCTGTTGATGGGCTTAGTAGTTCTACCACTATAGATAAACAACTATGATCCTCAGCCATCACTTATATCGTAACTTTTTATACGCTTATATATCTTTATTTCTATACGAGCTATGCGATGACAAACGCAGGAACTTTGTGCGAAGTTATTACACTTGTCGTGATCTAAAAACACGCCAGCTACAATAAGGAGCTGGTGAGCAAAATTTATACATGTGTTTTATGCAAGAGCTTGACGGCCTAGTCGTACGTATGATGGTAAACACCACATCGGCCAATGACAGATCTCGGGGTGACGAGCACAGTGCTACGGAAATGTACAGTTCTAAGCTTTAGGTGGCACTGCAACTGTCATGGGCAAGCATAATGCTTAACATCAAGCACACAACTTGTTCGCGTCAATTAAATTAAATAAATTAATTTTACTTAATTAAATAAAATAAAAAGTTTATGTAGAATAATTATATATTTTTAAAAAGAAAAACTGTCAAAATGAATTGTCTATCGATATGAAAAAAAAATGCATATTAAATACAGAGGAGTTCACCAGCTCCTTAGCTAATAAATTAGTACATTAGCGCTGGCACGCTCCTGCTTCAAGGTCGAATATCTCATCCTCGTGACAAGGAAGGAAGGGACCCACAAAGCGTATAGATCGAAGCCTTCTACTTAGCTACCTAGTCATCATCATTATAAGCCAGTATACATCCATATGCCTCCCCCATTGAACGTGACTTGGACCAGTTACTCGCTTCCTGCATCCAGCGTTTCCCCGCGGTTTTGACGAGGTCGTCGGTCCACCTAGCGGGGGGCCGGTCTTCCGGCGCATGGTCGCCACTCGAGAACTTTTCTTCCCCATCGGTTATCAGTTCTGCGAGCGATGTGGTCTGCCCATACTGCTACCCAGTACGGTTGGTGAAACTAAAAACATGTGTTCACTTACAGACAGTCCTCGGGCACACGGAAGATGCCTTCAGCGAGACCCTCAACCATTTCTACATCATGTCAGCTCACATCATACCTACGCATGAAGACCGTGAGCATGGAGTAAGTTACCCACGCACACGTGCATAGAAGCATTTGGTAGGAGAAGCTATTCACTTCTGAAATAGTAGACTAATTCAGTGGGATATGGATACTATATTTTATAGAGCACGACGCGTTAAGAACATAGTGTGAATAGGCCGTTAAGTTTTATAGGCTTTATTCTAATCTTACCACCTTCGGTGAGTGGGGATTTTATCCGCTCAACAAATACAAACAGCTTTGAAATATAAAAACTAAATTAAAGTTTTGTCTAACTAAAGAAGTAAAACCTTTTAATATTAAAGTTTTACTATGGCTACAATTTTCAAATAATATGATAATGATTTGTTTAAAATAAACATAGACTTAAAAATAACACTTCTAAAATATAGAAAAAAGCTAATTAAAAAGTTAAAATGTTCTCTAAATCCTACACTAGTTTAGTTTAGTTTTAGTTTTGTTTGGTTTGTGTTTAGAACTCGGACTCCTTTTCCTTTTAGACTATAACTAGTAAAACATAGTATAAACTAAAAAGTGCTATGATAGCCAATTGAGCGATCATTTTTTTTTTATATCAAACACATATCTGCATACATATGTGTGGGAGAGGAGTACATATTGCGACATTTTTGTCATATAACGATTTGTGTTTTGTAGCAGTAATTTAACTCATATCCGTTTACAGTATTCTGAAGTGGTCCTTCGGTCATCAGTATAACATACAGGACGAATGTTAATTACATTTTGTATGTATTATCGTATATCATTAAATGTTTATATATTTGACGGCGTCAAGTCTCTCCGACTCCCCTCTCTCCTGGCGACGGCCCAAGCCGAGGTCCGTACCCTAGTGGTGCCCTTGAGCAAGTTGCCTACTCCTCTCCTTGCGACGAAGCGTCTTCAACGCTCGCCTTAGGCGGTGCGCACTCTGCGCCCGCATCTGGCTGAGTGCCATCTGCGCTCGCCAACCGTCCGGTGACGCTGTAAATGCCGGTAGAGGCAAACAGCATTAGTCCGTTCCAAAAAAAAAAAAAGACCGGAGCTCAGTTTGCTGCGAGCGCTCGCCGCGTGCGCACGTCTCTGTTGTGTGATCTAATAAGTGATCGAAGATTAAAGTTGGAATAGACCTTACGTGTTTACTTCATACCGGGTCACACTTCATATCTGGCTCTCAGCCGATATATTCATTATTTTCTCTAACACACACACAATGTTAGTATTCATGTCAAATTAAATGAATTGAAAACACATAATCAAGACACACACAACATCACATTAATGTAAACAAACAAAATACACAAGCCAACAGTTAACAGTTAACATTATATTTTATACGACAAAATCACATCTAGGAAGCAGCGTGATTTTGTGCGTGTCATGAATATATGGGAACCGACTCAGTGACTAAGGATTTTCTGTCCTTAGTCACTGAGTCGGGACCCATATTTTGACTGATTTTCAGTTGTAACCCATGGTCATGACCTCACAAACCCCTGGATATTCATACTCACACGACGCAACACTCGGCGATACCTCACTTTCCGATGATAACTTACACCAATGCTACCACAATATACAACGAAGTAAGTATGTACCTATGTAAGTAGATAATGTAATGTGACGTCACGGTATCCGCAGGCAACAGAAGAAAGGTTCTCTTCACTTTGCTACGCAGGCCACATGCCGGGCTACACCATGCAACACAACGAGAATGGATTTGTCTACTCCATCAACACTCTCAGCCCTTACGCCCTAAAATATGGAAGTACTCGTAAGTTCTCAGTACATGCTATGGTCACAGTATAAATAATAGTAATTTCACTTGCTACTCTTCAAGCAATAACAAAGTAGGACTTAATGCACAGTACAGCTTCAAGGCAGGATATCTGGCATTGCGGTGCTACTCATACAGACGGCCACTTATTATTTCAACGGCTACTTAAGTCTTCTAATCATTTCGTGGTTATCACCCGAGGACCACGCGTAATGGTTTGATGAAGGGGTCGTAAAAAATTACATAAATATAAGATAAATATTATTCATCACCACCCTTTTAATAATAGGATAGCTGTACCTAAGTTTTAGACTTGAAAAGACTAGTCATTCCTAGGAAATTGTGTGCGTTTTTACAATAAAATCCCAAAACACATAACTGAGCGCAGGAAAAATTCAAGTTGACTGTGAAAAACGTTTTAATAAAAAAAAGTATATTATAAAGTCCGACTTATATAGAAGAGAAAGATGCTTGGAATACTCCACTTCTGGGAAGTTGTCATCTGCCACCCATAAAATGTAATAATAGTAGTACCTAAATAAAAACATTGTAAAATCTATATAAAAAGAATGGCCCGAGTTTCTTTCCGCTTCTTCTCGGTAGGCTCTATATATTTTGGAACGCGGCGGTAGAGTCTTTAAAGAACATTATAATTAATAATTGACATTCATAAGTGCGTCTTTGATGCCTAAATTGAATAAATGACTTTGACTTTGGGTATGATTATGCACTCATTCTACAAAATACCTTTATGATACGTACTATGGTGGTTACGATTCTGGGGTTTATGTTTATAACGTACGGCCTTACTTATGAACACTGCTTAAGTTTAAATGACGCTATTTTAATTTATGCAGCGTTTATAAATAAGGCCAATAATTTTAGGTTTGTGACATGTTTGACCATTAGAAAAGATAAAGATAATAACGCTATTTAACACTAGCCTGCAATGCCGAATAAGGTTGCAGTTGCATAAATGGGATATTTGCCGTGTTTTATTATAGTATTAATTCTTGTGTGACCGTGATAGTAATTAAGTATAGTAAAACTAGTTAAACAATAAATTTTATTAGTTCAACTTTATGTTAGAATACTATTCTAGTAGACTAGTTAAGACTATAATTATTCCAACAGCTATTTATCTACTTTTTGTATCAGGAAAATTATGTTAGTTTATATCAGGTAATTAATATTATTAACGACCCTGTAAGCCCGGGTTTTTAAAGAATAGGGCTACGGTAACCTCTGCCTGTCGTAAGAGCCGACTGAACGGGGACCCTAAGAGCTCGGGTATAGTTGGACTAACTATCTCATTAACGAGCTCTAGGAAGACGGCGTCATGATGAGGCGATTGCCGTGCCATCTTTATGGCTTTATAAGAAGGAGATACGCAATGATCTCAGAGACAAGCCAAAGAGCAGTATGTCTGGACTGTCCTGGTGCGTTCCTCAGGAGATCCTGGGGTCATCTGTTCTTACAGATGACCCGTTGACTTCAACGAGGAAGCCACCGAGGGGGTATTGGTAGAAAATCCCACATAATCCGGATGCATTAATATTATATTACTTTCACGTTTCCAATTATGGTTTAGGCTATAATTCTTGTTGCTTGATACATGCTTTACGTATGACTAAAGACAATATGCATTTGCTCGCGCTAACCCATGTGCTAGTGAGCTGTCCGATAAGTAAATCGGCTGCTATCTTGGATGACCTTGGCGATAGTGTCTATTCTAGCATAATATTATTTCTTCTTATGGTGACACTTTTAAATCTTCCTATCCAAGGTTCTTATACAAAGGGTATTGATTGCTCTAATAAAGTGTGTACCTGCTATCTGGATCTACTGCTATTTAATTTCATTGCCAGGAGTCAACCTACCCCTCGCGAAGTATTAACGCAAACAAAACATTCAGGACTGACACCTGCGCCATATTAGTTGATTTGTGTCTATGCCGCTTATCGTCAAGGTATACTGACTGGCCGGTTGGCGCATTTGGGAGCCACCCTGCCTTCTGAGCCGCGGCTGGTTCGATCCTCGGACAGTTCAAACATTAGTGTGCAAGAACATGTCAACAAATTTGTGTAAATGTATGTACGTATACCAATCATCAGGTTACCACAGTACAGGCTTTGCCTTGTTTGGGACCTAAAGACCTTGTGTGTTGTCCAAAAAAAGTAACTAGGCTTAAAAGTACCTATAGGTTATTGGGCCCAAGTTCAGTGACCTCTACGAAAAAAGATTAAATTTACTACTAATTAATTAGCTAAATGTACTGCTAATTCATACTAAATTTATAAAAAAAAATTATTAAAAAATAGTGAAGATATAGCAACTTGTTTTAATATTTTTTTCATTAATGTTGCAAATAGTGAAAACAAATACGAAAGCTAAAACCAAGGTTAGTAGATTAGCGAACTCAATTTATCTTGAACCAGTAAATTGCCTTGAAAAATATTTAAAATTACAATGAGCTTACGTAACACGAATTCGGCAGGATATGACGAAATGAATGCTAAATTGATAAAACAAAATGTATGTCACTTCATCGAACCACCAACCCACATTGTAAATTTATCTTTAGAAAATGGTGTGTTTCCCGAATTCTTAAAATACTCCCTGGTAAAACCTCTGTTCAAAAAGGGTGCTAAATCAGATACGGAAAACTACAAACCTATTACTTTAGTACCTATCTTTTCAAAAAAATTTGAGAGAGCCATGAGTCACAGAGTTGTTAAGTTTTTGGAGAATAATGATGTCATATGTGAAAAACAAAATGGTTTCATCAGAAATAATTCTACAACGTGCTTTAAGCTAGTTAAAGAAATTTTGGAAGCAATTGATAGGAAAGAAATACCTATTGCTTTATTTTTAGACATGAGTAAAGCTTTCGATACAGTGTGTCACGACAGTTTACTAGACAAATTGGAGCTTTTGGCCTTAGAGGCCCTACATACAGTTGGTTCGAAAGCTACCTGAGAGGGCGAAAGCAGTGTACAGAAATAATAAAAATGTGCTATGAAACCAAAACTCAAATAACCCACAGATAGCCATATTTGGAAAATCATTACGGCGTACCACAAGGTAGTGTTCTAGGCCCGATATTATTTATTATCTACATCAATGAGTTACCGAGATCGACAGACCAGTATACTGTGTTGTTTGCAGATGACACAACTGTTTTAATAAAAGAAAAATCCACTGAAAGGGTAATGCAATTTGCCAACAAAGCATTGAACGACATTATTCATTGGGTAGAATTAAATGATTTAAAAATCAACCCACTTAAGACTAAGTTTATGAAATACATGACATATAATAATAAAGGCACTAATGATAAAATTGACATACACTATAATAAGGATGACATCGAACTTGTTGACAATATAATTTTTTTAGGGATAGTTTTAGATGAATTTTGCAATTGGACAATACAAATAGATAACGTGTGTAAGAAAATAAATAAGTTCAAGAAGACGAAAATATCTTAACTAAAAGAAAAATTGTGCAAGAACCGTTAGAAGTGCCAAGATATAGACTAAAATCGGGTGACAAAAACTGTTATAAAATATTATGGCAATAAAGATTTACAATAAATTACACAATGAGTTTAGAATGCTAAAGTAAAATGAATTTAAAAAGAAAATATATTACATGGCTCTGCGACAGATGTTTTTATTCTATAGATGAATACTTTAAATACTTACAATTTCTTATCTTAAATTGTGTTGTTAAATTAATTGCTAATTATTATGTATTGTACTTATTAGAATTGTCATTTTTTAATTTCTATAATCTTATGTATATTTGACTTTTTTTTATACATTTTATTTTAATGCATGATAATACTACGTACATAATTAATCAATTAGATAGCCAAACTAAACATTTGCACGACAAATTGGTCGAGTACAGTCATTCAAGACATAATAGCCTACTATACCTAATGTACGAGTTTTACTCAAGCTAATAAAACTTTAATTCATTCATTCATTCATACGAATCAAAAAAATCTTGCAACTTAGTACCTAAAGCTGATAAACACCATTTATTTTGCTGATATACGTAAACTCGAGGCCGAGATATTATACAGTTGCCTCGGTAGACTACATTGGAGGTACTAAACGCCAATATATTATATGCCCTGTAAGTGCAAGTGCAAACGATTGTCTTGACGCAAGAATTGTCACATTTTATTGTTGTTAAATGCAAGTCTATTAGCGAAACTAAACCGGAATTGCTACGTTAAGGAATTTGTATTGCAAGTAGTGACCTTCAAATATTCTAATCCTAAACCAACGAGAAATGTGGCATAGATACAATGTTCGTACTGAATGACCAGTCAACAGTATGATACCATGGTCTACTTGTTACGTAAATGCAGAAATATCTGCACGTTTCTAAGAAATACGTCCTTTTCAATTCAATACATTGTCACGTCAAGTACACAATACGAGTAATAACAGTGTTAAGATATTTTTATGGGATCTGTCAAACTCGTGTCGTCATAGTAGTATTAACTCCTAATACCCTAGTTGGTCACATCATTTTGTTAGCCTTAATTTGAAAGCCTTTTTTTGAGGGGGAAATGCTGTGCTGTCATAAGTGCGTCTTTGATGCCTAAATTGAATAAATGATTTTGACTTTGACTTTGACTTTGACTTTGTGCACTTCTCTTTCGCTACAGGGATGAAGGAATGGGGTATGTGGGGCTCGGACCCACAAAAACCCCCCGTGAGCAGCCCTCCGCTAAGATGGGGCCAGATGGGGTCGTGCTAGCTTACGCCATCTCGTCCCACCATTAGGCCTGCATTTTTTTTTCCACAACGCCATCTAGTCCCAAGCTAAGCGGAGCTTGTGTTATGAGTACTAGACAACTGATAAACATACTTATATATTTCTAAATACATACATATTATAGATAAATTACACCCAGACACAGAACAAATGATCATGCTCATTACACAAACATTTGTCCTGTGTGGGAATCGAACCCACGACCTCCGGCATAGCAGTCAGGGTCACTAACCACTAGACCAACAGGCCTGCCTGGCATTGACCAAATCACTGGAAATAAGTGGAGATCTCTCCCTGCCGAACGTGGTAAACTTCGGCAAACATTGTGGCAGGCAGTGGCCACCTTCTGCGCAGCGGCGATATCTTAGAAGGTTGCGTAGCGGATCGGGGAGAACGATGTCTGATTTGACCACCTTCCCTCTTCTCCGTAGTAGGGTCACTGGTCACTGGAGAGTCGGAAGATTCTTCGCCGGCTTGCACGGCCGCACACAAATATTTTGTGTGATGAGCCGAAATATTTGTCTACGGATGTTTGTGATATGTTTATGTGTTTGCATAGCTCCCGCAACACAGGAAATCCCTAGTGTGAGGGTATGAGTGAACTCCAGACAAAATAAAAAAGTCAAGACAGAATGTTGTTAACAGAGAAGTGAGGCCGGGTGAAACTACGCCTCGGCGTGTCCAAACATGTTTACATACAAAACCTTCAACGAAATTATGCCTTGGCTCGTCAGCCGAACAATAGCGACGCGTATAGAAGCAACACGTAAAGTTTTAATTATGATTTAATTAAAATTTATTAATTATTGATATTTTTTTAATAATTTTAATTAATTTGAATTACCGATTCACGCAAATGTAGTTTAAAAAACCGGCCTCATTTCTCTGTTCACAAGATTCTGTCTTGACTTTTTTATTTTGTCTGAGAGTGAACTATGTATTTTCATCATGTTCAAATCATCTAGGTAATATGTAACATGTCACTAGGCTGTTAGCTGGTCGCTTTCCTCTATCCATATTTAGATTTATATACTTATAACCAAATTGGTTTATACCTACCCAGCTGCAGCGGATTTATTCTTTATATAATTCCAATAATTCGGTAGGTTACCGGTGTACATAACGAAGCGTTGGCAGCGGAGCTTGACGTGGCATTTTTAACCTTGCGGCCAGGTTTAGGGTGGTTGTTTGTCTTAGGCACAGTATATTATACATCTTAATACTATGTCTTAGGGCAACAGTCGTTAGGCTATGTTAAAGGCCTTCGGGCGGCCTGAATACTTCGACATGGGTTGCCACTAAGCCTATCCACCAATTCGGACTGGAACTACGTGGTGGATTATGGCCAAACTCCTCTTTCTGAGAAGAAAGCGCGAGTCCCAGCAGTGTAAATATGATGGGGTGATTATGTAACCTTAAACACTGCGAGCGCTACATTCTTCACATAAAGTCTATTATATATGTGTAGTTTATAAGCTAATATGTTGACCACGGTCTCACATGTGATTAACTGATAACTAAGGATGCAGTTGAAAGTGATATCACAATAGCATAAGAATGACTCTCATGAAGGTCTGACACGGATTGACGGAAGACGCGAGTCCGAATTCCGTTCAGGGATGTGTCAGATGTGTCATTTTTATATCAAAAATTGCAAATATTGGTGTCGCTAAGCAGACGTTACACTTAAAGTAATTAAAATCACAGCACGTAGTATACCTACTTAAGCACTAATTATCACTCTCTGCCCGAGCGGAAAAGAGAGGTGGTGTCATCCTCTTGAAGGAAAGGTGACATTACTCACTCAAAGTTTGAATACTGTAACGTTTTAATACTTTCATTTGTCTTCTAGCAAGGACATTCATCACAAGGAAGCTCCTCAGTGCAAAGAGTTTCGCTGATGCCGAGAGGATACTCCGCGATGAGGGTCTTGGAGCCGGCAACGGGTTCTCTGTGAACATGATCTGGTCTGATGCGTGGGGCGGACGTCAGATGTACAATATAGAGGTCGCTCCTGATCTCAAAGCCGACAGATCAGTGTTAAATATTCAGAAGTATGAGAAAGAACCATTGGTACACTGCAACTTGTGAGTATAGAAGTTAGCTATCATAAACTACGTAATTTGCACCTGTACTCACTGGTAAAGCAAAATCGTAATCACTGTAAAAAAGTAAAGCGTAATTACTGGTACCACTGCGCAATGTATATGGCTAATCCACAAGTACATTGTTCTTGGATAAATGAAATGAAATGAAAATGAAATGAAATATGTTTATTCGGACACACACAATATTATATAAAACCATAACATAAAAATAAAATACAAAATTTGAATATAGGTATACATGAGGTTAATGTAAAAAAAAAAAACAAAGAATTATATATATATACAAAACACATAGGTACATACATTCCATTGTAGGTATTTATACAATATTCCGTGCTGCCACGAATATACGAGTAGGTCCCAACTCAGCATTTAACTAAGATCTAACTTAGATCCTAGTTACTGATTTTCAGCCGGAACCCTTATCCATGACATCACGAACATCAGCAGCTTTTATTACAATTTGTTTTTTTTATTTCACACAGGTAAAAACTAGATTTATTATAATAGAATGTAATAAAAAACAAAAAATACCTTTTACATAACGAACTAACTACAAAATATACTTAAAGGATACTTAGGATAAAAAGTTATGTTAGTGGCCATTATAGTATATCTATCTATATATGAATGAACCCCTATTTCTCCTGTTCAAGATATAACTTGAGAACGGATGAAACAATCTCGCAAATAATTTTTTTGTTGTTTTAATTATTGTCAGGAGAAGGTTCTTATGAAAGAAAAACCAAGAAAAGAAGGGAGGTTATGGCGAGGCCGAAGGCCGTGCCTGCTACGCGAACAAAGTTGCGGGCAGTCGCTAGTATTATATATATTACAGTTGTCCATTCCATATTTTATCCACTTGTAACCCCTTGTGTTCCAGTTGCGACTTGATGTAAGGACAACATTATTAGCACTTCCCATATACAATATTATTCACACTTATATACATTCTAAGAATTAAATTTTTTTGTGAAACAAAAATAATTCAACATTCGGGGAAATTATACATTATGAGAATTCTACATTTTGCAAAATAAAAAAAAGTCAACCTTCTGGGAAATTATAAATTTTGGGATTTCAACATTATAAGAATTCAACTTTTTGTTCCTAAACGTAAAATTTCTGTGTAAAATATTTTCAGTATCTTGTAAGCTATGCTAACTTACATGCTGCTATTATGTGCCTTATAATATACCTTACCCGCGGGATTGAATGACGTGCGACATTGCAATCCCTAATAATTACATATCTTATTCAATAAATTTTCATTTGTTCAGGTACCAACGGCTCAAGTTGAAAGAAGTGGTGGGCCCAATAGTAGACAGCAGCATGGCGCGGCTCAGCGCTATACGAAAGCATGATATCCCGCAGACCAGTGAGGATATCAAAGACATATTATCTGACACCTCAGCCGACGTGTTCCAGGTTTTCCAGGAGAAGAAAGATACTATAATCAATACAATTGCAGCTGGTAAGAGACAATTCTAAAGGTCTTGGAGCGCAAACAGAGCACACAAGTCACTTTTCACAACAGTCTTTTGTTAAGTTCTTGCTTCATCTACGTCATCATTTGAAGTCATTTGATTTTTTAACAGTTCACAATATAAACAATCTTTTGACATATTGCCTTCAACAGGAGTTCAAAGTGACTACGTTAGTGTGGGTATGGTATTGGTACTACTTAGGAGGCCAATTCTACTGAATCTCTGAACGCTGGATTTTTTTATTCTGCTAATGAAAAATAGTCCAGCTCGGTTAAAACTAGATGTATATTCCGCTTACACGGTAGATGATGAATACGACGCTAACTCATATTCGTATATAGTAGCGATTAATTTGTATCTAATATATAAATACATTATGATGATGATGATGATGATGATGAAAAGTATCTTATGTCCTTCTCCTGGATTTAATCTACCTCCTTCCTAAACATCATCGTTATCCGTTCAGCCGTTTACGCATGAAAGCGTAACATACAAACAAACTCACTTTCGTATTTATAATATTATTACTTGCTGCGTCCCGTGGTTTCACCCGCATGGTGATGGATAATGAATATGATGAAGATTATCCTTTACCCTCCCCGGGATATCTATCTCTTTGGCAAATTTAATTGAAAGCCAGTAAGGCGCTTAGGCGTGAAATCGTAACAAACTAACAAACTCACTTTCGCATGTATAATATTCAGGCAGGATATATACTTTCTGCGCCCCACGGTTAAAACCACGTGGTGATGGATTATGAGTGTTAAAAGTATCCTATGTTTGAATCCAGCGTCTCATCTACCTCCATACGAGATTTCATCGAAATTGATCCAGCCGTTTGAGCGTGAAGAAGTAACATACTTACACACTTTTCACAAACCTTCGCCTTCATAATTATGTGTGATTACATATAAGTTTAGATATCCAAACAAGTGCAATTTGAAAAATTTAATACCGACTTTCATTCTATTACTTTGGTAAAAATCAGTTATTGGAGCATAACTCAAAAAGTACTGGACCGAATTTGCAAATTTGATAAAATTAAATACATGGGACCACACGGGAAGCACCAGCTATCAAACAAAAAAAAACAAAGAAAGAATTGGAAATCGGTTCACCCAGTCGAAAATTATGAGGTAAAAAAACAGTGCAGTCGAATTGAGTACCTCCTCCTTTTTGGAAGTCGGTAGAAAAGTTAACTAATTTAGACCCTATAACGAAAAATATTAACGTATAGAATTTTTAAAGAATTCATAGCCTACCCTAATTATATTACTTTTTTTAGATGTAATTTTGGTGATATATGGATGTATATGACATTCTTATTTGTTATAGGTATTTTCGACCTGGACAAGAGGTCTTGGAGCATCTACATAAACAAGCCGAACGCTTCGGAGCCAGTCGCCGTCTTACCTCTGCGATTTACAGAATTAGAAACGCATTAGTAAAACTATGTAGTATCTTCATAAGTTTCAATTTGTATCATTAGTACTTAATTAATTTATATTACCTTGTCGAATGTATGAACTAGAGTACTTACATAGTAATTTATAATTACGATCAATGAACATTATATGCCTTAGAATCCTACACATTTTGTTTGTTTTTGTCATTTTTATTATAATCTTGTGACTCTTCAGACATTTCACGCGAAAACATAGATGCAATAGAACACGTCATCAATTTGTTATACGAACACACACACGTTTAGTTTATGTTTTTGTGATGACTCACGCTAAACCATAGATATATGTATGAGATCAAATCACTATGAGACTATGTCGTATGTGTCGAGATCGAGCCCAGGGCTGCGTTCCAGCACGCCACAGGACAAGCCAAAATTTGACAAAACAGCCGGTCCACGACGCCTCTAGGTCAAAATTTGCACGGATCAAGATTTGATCACGCCCGTTTCACGACAACTGTCAGAACAAATTTTTCTACTTTTTGAGAGACCCAAATCTTGGTCGGCTGTCAAAAGTGACAAAGTTTTGACAGAGACAAAGTGTTTTATTGCATTTTCAGGACAGGTTTATTTATTTGTACTTAACTCGAAGTGCCTAATTACGTACACTTCCTTGAACGGTGGCCCGTAATTAAAATCCTAAAAAAAACCAACAAAGTTAAGACCCTTTTATATATGTCTAACTCGTTTGACAAATAATGTTAAATGACGTTCTAACAAAGCTCGATCAAATCTTGGCCGAACATTATTTGGTCTGACTGAGGCTTGCTGGTATGTAGCCCAAAAGGCAGGGTTGCTACCAACTGCGGCCATCGGACATTCAAAGTATTCAAGTACCTTTTTTTACATAAAATGAACCTAACATCTACGTTTAATTTCAATATCCCAATTGCATCCCAGAGCAACTGCGCTTTGCAGCTCTGCCCACTGAAAATGATAGCACTGAACTATGTTTGAAAACATAACTATTCATTGTTTATTGTAATAATAATGTAAAGCTAAAGTTATATCGAGACATAAGTCGCTGTATTACGTTGACCACCTAGCCCGTGCCGTAACTACACGCCTATATAGCCTAGACATTGTTACTTCAAGACCTGTGGCGGTGATTTTGGATCAATTCAATTACTTCCTTCTGCCCTTGTTTTCACCTGTTGGGAAACCTTACTGAGACAGATAAGAGCTTTGTGCTAAGCCCTTCAAGCGACTATATACCATAATAATTCTCAATTTAGTTGTGTTTTTGCAAATAAGCTAAAGGCCTCCGAACAGTTTTCAGTTAGTAAACAGCACCCAGTCCAAGAATTCGTTACAATTTAGGTCTGAAGGGTACTGCCGCATGTGAAATTACTTATATACCTACTTAGATGTACGGGTATAACTTAGTTTTGGGGTGAAGACCACAGAGCAGTATCTTGCAGCACTTGGAAGCTTAAATATTTTGGTTGCACCGTTATTGTTAATTGGCTGTATCCAGCAGACGTAACGCTTACCGTCAAGCTAAGAACTTGCCCCTCTCCTCATTAGTGCAAGTTTGCGTTACTTAGAATTATCTTTATAGTGAGATTATTTTTCACGTGGCTGTACGGCGATTATTTATGTACGCCATATCATGATTAACACATCCACTGAGCATTAAATCTTCTTCTTAAAGTGCCTCTCCAACAAGTAGAGGATGAGTTGATCAGCGTGGTACAGTCCATCTTGTTTTTAGTTCTGCGGAACAACTCAGATGCCCCCGATATTCAGTCCACTCTCGCATATTCCGCAACTGCGACGTCTTTCTTCTCCCCACCTTTCTTTTTCCAGCAATTTTACCCATAATTATCAGCTACAGGTCATATCGCTGATGACGGAGCATTGAATCACTTCCACGCATGTAATATGGTTTTTTTGCAACTAAGTACCAAGCTGTGTAATTCGAGGGGTTGAGCACTGCGCTTGCCCATGACAGTTGCAGTGTCACCTAGAGCTTAGAACTGTAGTTGTGCCTAGCACTGCACTGGGCTCTTCATTATCATTTCATCATTATCAGCCGGAAGACTTCCACTGCTGAACATAGGCCTCCCCATAGAACGGCTACTCGCTTCCTGCATCCAGAGATTCCCCGCGGTTTTTATGAGGTCGTCGGTCCACCTAGCGGGGCGGCCTACACTACGCCTTCCGGTGCGTGGTCGCCACTCGAGAACCTTTCTTCCCCATCGGTTATCAGTTCTGCGAGCGATGTGGCCTGCCCATTGCCACTTCAACTTGCTAATGGGATATAGATAACTTGCACTGGGCTCGTCACCCCGATACATTGTTTTTGAGTCTCTTTCACCCAGTAATTTCACTAACTACAGACCCCTTCACACCGTGACGCAGTAGTGATTAAGCTCTAATGCTTCGCGACAGGATATTAGCACCGCGCTGGTAGTGGTACCTCCAGTGGAGTACCTTGCAAGGCAGTCTCTTGCACAAGAGTCCTACCACCTACCTTATGACTGCTTTCCTCGCTTCTTACGATTCACATGCTGATGGCCGAGGGAATATTCTACTCCGTCCCTTCCCAGCAAAAAAACCGTTATATTTTTGCGTTTAAAAACTAAACGGATGTTATTCCAACATGTATCAAAATTAACAAAGTGGCATATTTATTGCATCATTGAATCAATTAGGAACCACTACGAAAATTTGTAAAAAACAAATAGATCTGGTAAAGGGCCTCCCATAAAACACGATCGAGCGTCCGCATTCTTGCGCCTTACTAAAAAAGCTGCTTAAAATTTTAATGTTATTAACATAAGCGGCCTAATTTTAATACCACACTTGACTTTAAATGACGTAACTGCACGTGAGTACTGCGCATAACAATAACGTCATTTAAAGTTAAGTAGCGTATTAAAATAAGGCCGCTTATGTTAGGCATAAATCTATGAGCAGAACTACAAATAATTTGTTTTGTATGGCTTATGTAGATAATGATGCGGACATTTGTTTTGTATGGCTAAATGAGACACCTGGCCGTTCACTTGATTTGCCATAACAATTTGTAGCGACCTTGACTGTAGTATTGGTAGCCGAGTAATTATTTTTAATAGCCTACTTTATGTCGCAGTTTGTTTATTTACTTTACTTACCCGGAAAATAATTAAATAGCGCATTCTTCAGTAAACATAACATAAAACCTTCGGTCCTGTATTGTTTGTTCTATTACAAGTCGTTAGGTTATGTCGATTACCTACCGGAGGCCGTGCTGGAGGCCAGGGGGCGGCGGAACCGTGTCTTGATCCTGCGATCAGCACAACTGCTTTAGAGCAGACTTTTCTTTATCGGCCATATTTGTTAAGATGGTCCGTTGACCGAGAGGTCTTGGGAGGCGACAGTCTCTTTCCGAGAGGATGTGCTATCGCAGAGAGCGTCAAAATAGCGCAAGAGCGAGTATAATCCCCTCTTTCTTCCGCTCTGGAAATCTCGGACACGAAGGCAAGCTTCCTTGCTTGCGCTGCATCCTCCTAGGTCCTGGGGCGTTGGACAATGGAGATGTTCGGCACATTATAATCGCTTCTGATCTCGCGACAAGCCGTATGTTCCATCGCGTCGATGGAACCGTATGTGGGGGGCGATCTCTCCCACTCTCGAGATGGTTTTGCCCTAAAACATCAAGGAGCCGACGTCGGCAAGACAAAATACAAAATCTATGGGATTGCGCAGACTTTGTAGCAGTCGTCGCCGAAAGAACACCGTGGAGTTTTTCGTCGGCTGTGTGCGTCAGACTTATATCGAAGTGGGCAGGATAACCCTAAACTACAGCCACACAGTGTCAACAAGTTACGATTCGTAAGCAAAACGATCCGTTTCTTTTCATAGGAACCCAGCATTCGTCTTAGTTTAGTTAAATCTATATAATAAAAAAAATACCTCTATTTTTCTCCTGGTCACGCTAACTTGAGAACTAACTTGAGAATGCCTTAAATTTTTCTAAATGTTTTCTAATACTTCGTAGAAGGCCTTACATTAAAAAAGAAGATATGGGAGGCTATGGCGAGGCTGCAGGCCGAGCCTACTACGCGAAAGAAGTCGCGTGTAGTTGCTAGTGAATTATAAATAACAGAATGCTGTACCTACCGCTGGCGCGGACGTCTGCTTTAGGTAGTGGCGCCATCTATGACGAGCTTTGCACGAAACCAACCATGTTATGTTAACCGAGAATAGATGCTCAAAAGCTATTGCATCGATATAAAATCTATGGAAGTATAATCTAATATTAACGTTAATATACTTTATACAATATTAATTTTAAATTAAAAAAAATGTATATTTGTTCAAATATTTAATACTTACTGTTAAAACACATATTATACAAAGTAACTTATTAACTAGTAAGTAAAGCATAAAATACTTACTAATAAACCATGCATTCTATTCATACTTCTAAACGAAATTTTTTTATAAGAATAACTTGAAAATATTTTATCTAATACAATTACTATTTCTAAACTATTCACATTGTGAATTGAAGGTATCCAATACTATTATTAAATTATTTTTTTAAATCACATCGTTATATTTCTGTCTGTGCATTGAGTGGTGATAAGAGATAGAAATATATTTTTGTACGTTTACATAATGTCGTGCGAGTTGGACTGAATTGGTGTTAGATACTCACACAAACACAGTATTTCATGTCGCTGGCACAAGGAAACATTTCCTTAGGCTGACTATAACAAAACAGTGTGAGAGAGACAAACAGTGGTATCGCAATACTGTAAATTATGTCAGTGAAAATGTGTTAAATGCTTTTAAATTTATGTTGTGGTATTATGTTTATAAAGTAAGTATGTCAATATAAACTCGTATTGTTTGTGTTAAGGTTATAAGTCGAGTTTTACGATATAAGAGAAGATAAAATAATGTTACTGCATATACTTTAAGTATATGCAATTAAAATGATTAAGACTATTAAATTGCAAATTAACAATAACAGTTTCCGAACGTATGAGAGAACCCTTAATTTTAAAATTAATTGACGACCAGCCATTGATGTCTACTTGAATCAACTGTAGGGGAATTAGCTATCTCAGTTACAATCAAATGTTGATTAAAATCTAAAAAATGGCGGATCTTTGCCACTTTTGACAACTCTATTAAGCAAAATGTTAGTAAGTTGATATATGGAGTTGTTAAAAGTGACATAGATCCGCCATTTTTAGATTTTAATCAACATTTAATTGCAACTGAGATACTTAATAACTCTACCGTAGGGCTATTTTGTACTCGTATCTCAGTTGCTAATAAATGTTGATTGAAATCTTGAAAAATGGTGGCTCTATGTCAATTCTGTCAGCTCCAGTCGTCAACTTACTAACATTTTTGCTTACTGGAGTTGTCAAAACTGACCTAGAGCCGCCATTTTTGCCGCCATGGCATGGAGATATAAGTACAATATAAGGTTATGTTAGAGATTAAATTAAAAATATAAAATTACGTTTAAACACTCATACCCTCGTACTAAGATCAAATATATCGAGGGAAACACGGACACCCACAATAACACATCACGCAACGTCCAACGCCTGAAGTCTATTAGCTATTGAGCAATAGCCATACTGCTGCGACGCTTTTTTTCTAATGGTTCATCAAAGTGGCTCCCTCTAGCCTGATGGAAAGCAAAGATGGAATCAAGAAGCGATGACCATTAGTGCAGCCGTAAGCTGCACTAATCGCCACCCCTATGATGACCTGAGAGATGCTTTTTCACGCCCCGCTTGAAAGACCCAGGGTCATAGCTGCAAGGAAATACGTACGCCGGCAGAGCATTCCACAATTTACAACCGTCGGGTTTATAGGGTTATAAGACAGAGGCAGGAACTGCCAAACTTTTTGGTTCGTGGTAAGAAGTTTTGAACAGTATATGGATGCAATGATGGTGGTGGTGGATGGTGACGAAGGAATAAGATTAAAAAGCTCTTCAGAACATTCGCCATGAAACAACCGGTAAAAAACGCTTAGAGAAGCTATAGTTCTACGCATTTGTAGAGGTTCTAGGTGACGCTTCTGCGATTGAACTGCTTTTAATGTCAAATTCAGTAATCTGTTATTATCTAGCTTTCAATTGCAGTTGCAATAGCATCGCTGTCGTATGGCTACTCAAATAAGATTGAAAACTTGTACCAATCAAGCATCATTCTAAACATCAATACAGTGGTTTTCTAGCAAAATATACAATTAAACACTTTTAATCATTTGATATCTAAAAACCGTCAAAATATCTGAAACTGATTTTAATACTAAACATCTTTGTTTACTTTGTGTGGACTCATGTGTTTACTTGTACGTATGCCATTCAAGTGAAATAGTTATGTCATAAATATTGTTGCATCAAGTGACATTTTTATTCGAGTAGACAGAGTCAAGTCACAGTTGCACAAATAAATCCTAATAAGAGACCTGCATGGTCTACGTACTTTTAGAAATAATTTGAAAAAAATCGTTTAAATTCATCAAAAAAGTGAGGAACTACTTGTACATGACACCAGTGCAATTTAGTTTAAGTTCTGTAAGATTACATACTTGTACATTTGTGTTGAAGTAATTGCCTACTTTTGAAAGGGAGACGTGTAATGTTCCAATTTATCGTTTTAATTAGTTACAATTTTATTTTAAGAATTGTCACACGCACTTTGCAGCTATGTATCTATTTATATCGTGCACGCGCTGTTTGACGCAGGTTTAGCAAGTGCGTGAGGTCACCTCCCCAACCTAACGGAAGACCAGCGCTGGTTGCTTGCCACTAGCATATTGCTGAGCTTAGGCTGGGTTGTGACAAACACCTAGATTTTAATTTTTAACCATTTATACTTTCTTTGTCTGTATTGTGTTTGTTGCAAATAAATTCATTCATTCATTCATTCCTTCGTCAAGTCACTGTCCTGTCTAAGTTACTTTCTAGTAACGAGGTGGATCCATTACCAAGAAAACATCGAATACAGATGCAATAATATACGTTGTCTTTGCCTTAAAAAAAGTTAACAAATATCGATGTATGCCACTGTAGCAACACAGAGGTAGCAACGCAATCGCAACTCAATAGTTTATAGAATACCAATTATGTCAAAAACTATCCATAGCAAGCCGCTGGTTAGCGATCAGCAGCAGACTACGAAAACTGTTAAAAACAACAGCTTTCATTCAATTCAGTTGCAACCCCGCGGTTCGATAGTTAAGAGACTTGATCCTCTGAGAGCAATTCATTACACAAATATTTAACTCTGCTAGGTATCAAACTAGGACGCCTCACCTGAGACCGTAGCACAAATAATTAGGCGAAAACTATTCGTATTCCAAACGTCAACGCGTCACGCTTCGGCGTACAAACTGTGAGTACCTGTGTTACAGTTGTCTTAGATACATGACAGTTTGTACTGTTTCACGTGAACGACACGTTACGTCACACTTACGCAGTTATACGTGCTAGGGCCACTGGATGGCATGATCGCTACTCAGGGTGCGTTCCGGTAAGCGCCTTCAGCGTTCGCAACCCTTTCCTTCCAATGCTTTTAATGCCCAACACGAATGGAATACTCACGCTGTCCCGAAATGCGTGCGAAATTTCAAATTGTTTGTCAAAAATCGAAAGTATGCTATACATATTTATGTTTTGACAGTGACAGCTCGCAACGATCGCAAAAACCCACCTTCCATCCGCGAGCGTTGTGATCGCTACGTGAGCGTTATCGGTGTCGTCATCGTGACTATTGTGTGCTTGTAAAGGAACGGGTGTGCGAACGCGATTGTTTTCGGCTCTTAAAGGAACACAACATTTCTGAGCTAACAACGGATACGCTAAATTAAAATGTTTCTCTTATATTTCTAAACTAAGATTTTGTGGTACATACATTTTTATATACAACAAAATATACCTGATTGGTTCAGAAATATTACAAACTTAACCTATAACATAATCTATCGTCACAGACAATATGGCCCAGAATCATCAAACCCAAAACAGCCGCTGATCAGGCGTAACACAAATAGTTATTTAATATTAAAGAAATAACAGTTATAAGAGCTATAATTGGTTTAGGAATACTTTTTATTTATTTATGAATGTGTTTATAATGGCTAGATCTGAACTCTATCGTGGCGGTCATACAGTTCGGTCATCAGTTCATTCATCAGTCATACGGTTCCAGTATTTCTTTGATACATTGCGAGGAAATTATGTGATATCACTGGTTCACTCTTGGTAAGTGGAAACAAGTTATATGTATTAATAGTACATTTAATTATTGAACACACATATTTATATAACAATAGGACTTGGAATATTTACTTTGTAACTGTTAAAATTACAGTTTTTACGATAGATATATAATTATTTGATATATTCTTTATTAATAATAAATTAATATAAAAGCATTCTTTAGAAACCTTAACTCGCGTGATATTTACCGGAAAATGTCTCAATTTACGTGATGTAGCCCGCGCTCGCCGCTGTGCACGACATTGGCTTCCAGCCGACTTCAAACAAGTTCAAAACAATGAAAATTTCCGATAAATATCACGGTTTCTAAAGAATAGTTAAACTATATTATAGTTACAATATATTAAATAAATTTAGACATATAATTATGTACAAAAAATATTAATAATTACAAAATAAAATATTAATAAATACTCTTATGTCACCGACTCTAGAATTCCTTGCACATCACTAATGGTTGAGATTCTGGCATGCCACTGGTTTAAAAACATGAAGAGTATTAAAAATAAATATTATTAGGCACTGTAGGTTTCTTTGATTTAATATAAATGTGATCTATCAGGTTAATAAAATATATAGAAACTGTAATAGATACTTTGAATGTAGATTTGGAATGAAGAAAACGTCTAGCCACCACAGCCGCAGCCACCGCCCATTGGAGGTGGCGCAGGCCCGGATCCCGAAGGTCCGAACCCCCCAAACTTTCGCGATGGCGGCTTGGGAGGCCTGAAAAACAAACAAGATCGAGTTAAACGTCGCTCACCAAAAACCTCATAAATTGAGGTTGAGGCTGAATATTCAAAATTATTATTTTTTTATTACATTACAAAGGTGCTAATTCATTACTTTCATGTATTAGTTCCTAACCTTTCGTAAAGATGGCGCTGGTGTCAATGAAAGAAGTCGTTTTTCTTACAATGGTACAATATTATTTTACTATAATTCTGTGGTCATATTTTTCGTATTAATTGCCTTTCAAAACACCACCATGGATGAAAACGTTAGCATCGCACCGCCCCGGATCGCGCCCGCTTGCTTTGTATCAAGGTGCATACTAATTTGAACATTACAAAAACATACCATCTCGGATCGCGACCGCTTTCACGGTCGCCCTTTACAGTTCAGTGCTATTCAGAATTTTAAACTACAACCGCCTTATTATTAAACGTGGATTTAATAAAGTTCCATGTTTAAACCATGGTTTAAGAAAATTTCACATAGGAAATTCTCTAATTACAAAACGTGAACTAAATATAGTCCTGAGCTTAAACCATGGTTTAAACGAATTTTTCATAGCAAATTCTCTAATTATAAAACGTAGCCTAATATTGTCCTGAGTTTAAACCATGGTTTAAGCAAATTTTACATAGGAATTTATCTAATTATAAAACGTAGCCTAATATTGTCCTGAGTTTAAACCATGGTTTAAGCAAATTTCACGTAGGACATTCTCTAATTATAGAACGTGGACTAAATATAGTCCTGAGTTTACACCATGGTTTAATCCTTCCTATACCGTGATAATTCAAACAAAAGATTTATGAATGAAACTGACGTATATTTACGTCTCTGGGACGCAAAAGTCTAAGTCAAAGTCAAAGTCAAAGTATATTTATTGCTGAATTACATGTGTAAAATGATATTATAAACTATAATTGTTTCAATGTAATCTGCCTTTTATGGGCGTGCAATATTTATCTTAGGTACATATAATAACAAATAATTGAATTATATAATTAAAATACACAATAAAATACGAATCAAATTAGAATTCAAATTAAATTACAGTGAAATATAAAAATTGGTCATTATGAGGATATATTAAAATTACAATTACCTACCTAATTATAATCTATGACATATATAGATTGAAATTTTGCCTAAAAATATATAATAATTAATTAAATTTATTTATTAACAGAATTATCGTTCATAAATTCATTAATTTTGTAATAACTTTTGTTTAATAATATCGTTCGTAGCAAAGGGTTAAGCAAATTTCACATAAGAAATTCTATAATTATAAGACGTAGCCTAATATAGTCCTGAGCTTAAACCATGGTTTAAGCAAATTTCAAATAGGAAATCAACACCCTATAGAGCAATGGAATACGCTCGCCACCCTGAAGTATAAGATGTTATATATCTTGCCCTGTAATTTGTCTGGCCACTAATAAAAAAGCTATGAATAAAATAACTGCGTGCAGTTTTCTATAGTAACTTTATGTGTATATACTATTATGTACCTTGCATTATTGCGAGGGGCGTGACAGAGATAGTGATAGATAGCCTCGACCTACAATGAGTGAGATGCGAGAACCCTTTTTAGGGCAAACACTTTTATTTAAACGAGCAATTCTTTTATATAATGTATATATATCATCTGAATCTCGGAAACGGCTTCAACGTTTTTCCAACGGGTTTCAGGTGCGATAAATCGATCTAGCTAGGTTTCATTTTAAGAAAACGTCGTTACATCCGTGTTTTCAGGCAATGAAAAACTGCTACAACAGACTGTTTTAACCTGTTTGGAAATATTACTGACTCTCATATCAAAGGTATAGAAATTATTTATTAAAGTCAAAGTCAAAATCATTTATTCAATTTAGGCATCAAAGACGCACTTATGAACGTCAATTTTTCATTATAATGTACTTTAAAGACTACCGCCGCGTTCCAAAATATATAGAGCCTACCGAGAAGAAGCGGCAAGAAACTCGGGGGCATTCTTTTTATATAGATGTTTTTACAATGTTTTTACTTAGGTACTACAAATATTAGCTCTAGTGTGTTGCCTTACAAAAGAGAACACAATAATGGTATCAGTAGGGCAAGATGTTTTATCCTATTATTTCTTTCCCTTGTATAATATGCAAATAGATGTGCAGGAAAATATTGAAATTGGTTGTCTAGTGCATAGATGTCGTTATCTGAGTGATCTCCTGGTTTGAATGTTGTAAATTTAGTATGTTATTTAATTTTAAGCAGCGTTTATATAAGTAAGGCCACTAGTCTCCCTCCTTTTATTACGAAGTAAATAATAATCAGTGTGTGTAAACATGAATTATTTTCTTAACTATGCTAACTAAGAGATCCTAATATTTTATAAAAATTGTTTTCCAGTAATATAATTTAAAATTTCCTTATTACTAAACTTATTTCAATATTGATTCTATTAATTGATGATCGTATGCTCTGAATGTATAATGTTTACTGTACGATGTGTTAGTGTATCTTAGGTGGAAATATTAAACCTACGAGGGTCATTTGAAAATTTCTTAGTCTAACATATTATTTTTCAACATATTCTCCTCCGAGCTCAAAACACTTTTTCCATCGACCCGGTGAGGCTTCGACTGGTCTTCAATCTCAAATGAATAACGAATAATTTGTATTTACATTTATATTGTTTTTATGACTTTGTGAATTATTTAGTATGTATTTCATTGTTATTTTGTAATTATTATTTTTTTAAATTAATTAATATTAATTTTAATAACTGTGATTTAATTGTAATTGTCTTTGAATTGACGTTATTAGATCAATAAATAAATAAATAAATAAATTCGATACCCATTTAAAAAAATCTTCGTCTAACTCCTCAAATTAAGCGTCCACGGCGGCTATGACCTCTTCATTTGTAAAAAAAATTTTACCACCTAAAAATTTTTTTCAGCTTTGGGAACAGATAAAAGTCGGACAGTGCTAAATCCGGTGAATATGGGGGATGAGGTAACAATTCGAAACCAAATTGATGGATTTCTGCCATGGATTGCACAGAGGTGTGAACGCGCGCATTGTCCTGATGAAACAAGACTTTTCTTCTCAATAAACCTGGACGTTTTTCTTTGATTTCTTCTCTCAAACGACGCAACAGGTTGCAATAGTCATCATCATCATCATCTCAGCCGTAGGACGTTCACTGCTGAACATATGCCTCCCCCATGATTTAACGGATTAACCGGTCCAAAAGGACCGGTTGGAAGCTGCAGAGCCTGCATCCAAAGTCGTCCTGGGACCTTCCTCAGGTCGTCTGTGCACCGTGCCGGTGGACGACCTACGGTGCGCTTGCCGGTCCGTGGTCTCCACTCTAGAACCTTTCGGCCCCATCGGCCATCTGTTCTGCGTGCTATGTGCCCTGCCCACTGCCACTTCAACTGGCTAATCTTCTGAGCTATGTCGGTGACTTTCGTTCTTCTACAGATCTCCTCATTTCTGATTCGATCACGTAGAGAAACCCCGAACATAGCCCTCTTGAGCTTATCTATAAGGCCCATAGTAAGAGACCACGTTTCAGTGCCATAAGTCATCACTGGTAACACACATTGGTGTGGACTGGACTCTTGTCTTGAGGCACTGAGGTATTTTTGACGAGAAGACTTCGCGAAGTTTCCGGAACGCTGCCGGCTGCCGCTGCAGCGTTGCAATAGTAATCGGAGTTTATTGTTTCACCCTTTTTTAAATAATCCACGAGAATTATACCCTTTGCATCCCAAAAAACGGATGCCAAGACTTTGCCCGCCGATAAAACCACCTTTGCCTTCTTTGGGGTGGGCGATCCTGCTCTTTTCCATTGTTTCGACTGTTCTTTTGTCTCAGGTGTATTGTGGTGAACCCAGGCTTCATCCATGGTTATAAATCTTTCAACAAATTCTATTGGGTCAGCTTCATCAGTCGCGAGAAGTTGTGAGTCGGTTACGTTTTTGTTCCACTGAAAGCAGTCGCGGTACTTAATTCAGTAGTAATTCAGTAGTAATAATATGATGTGTTCGCTCAGATGAGATGCCTACAGTCTTAGCTATCTCCTCGACAGCCAATCTTCGATCAGATAAAATTAAATCACAGATTTTTTCTTTGTTTTGATCAGTGGAAGCAGTCGAAGGCCGGCCACTACGGGGCTCATCATGAATGGTCTCACGACCACGTTTAAACTCTGCCACCCAGTCGCATATATAAAAAATTTAAAAATTACCGACACATCAACAGTAAAGGTACTTAACAATAGATGGCGCTGTTAAGCAACACTAAGCAAACAGGTCAGGTTTCTCAAAGAAGACCTAGCTAAGCCTTGGACCTTGGTATCAGGTACTTTGGTAAGTAACGAGGGAGCCAGTAGGTTGCGTAATGGTAAGCTTAAGGCCTATTCATGACAGTTGCAGTGTGGGTCAGAACTTTCACATTTAAAGTTCTCGGTGCAAATTAGCGTCTTAACGCATCAACCAATCAACCAAGATATCTATACTGCCTCAACCCGTGCCGTTCAGTATTCTTTATATGGAACTCCATTCACACACTATCATACACTAGTCAACTACGTACCGGCAGTCTCGCTTGGCGATGATGGCGGCGGACAATGAGGCGAGGTGGTGAGGATACGGTGCCGGGTTGATTGGTGTGCGTTAACCCAAACACAATACTTAAACTTCGTT
This sequence comes from Selenia dentaria, assembly GCA_917880725.1. NCBI lineage: Eukaryota > Metazoa > Arthropoda > Insecta > Lepidoptera > Geometridae > Selenia > Selenia dentaria. Next base: position 5,908,072 of record OU862876.1, on the reverse strand, counting down.
CAAAGAAGAGTATCTGTGTCCCTAGCACGAATAACTGCGTAAGTGTGACTTAACGTGTCGTTCACGTGAAACAGTACACACTATCATTTATCTAGGGAAACTGTGACACAGATAGCTCATAGTTTGTAGTAGCGTGACGTGTTGACGCTTACGATACAAATACGTTTTCGCAAATTGTTTGTGCTACGGGCACTGGCACTGGATTGGTACCTAAATAAAAGCAACTAAATCGTGGTCTACATCTCGTGAGTACTAATTATAACTAAGTTAACAACCACGAAAGTCTAAAACTGTATTTTCCATAAAATGTTCCTTCCAAAAATATTACTCTGTCCCTCTATAACGGGACAAATGTGTCCAATTTGAATATTAACTATTAATTTATTTACTTTTAACTGAATATAACTTCTTTTTTAAAGCTCTGAGTTTTTATTGTCTCGCAGTAGGTATGAAAAGTAAAGTATGCACCTGCAGGATAAAGCCTGTCTTCGTCTTGGGCGGCTTTAACCCCTCGCTTCACTCATGGCTCTATATGACTGCCTCGCTTCGCTCGGGAATTAAACTGTAATCCCCTCGCTGCGCTCACGGATTAACTCAAGAGTCCCCGTTACACTCAGGGTTCAATATGCATTCCGTGACGTAAAACGACACTGCTGTACTCCCTAGGTACATAATCTACTTTTGTATAAGCATTAGTATTGTATCAGCTTATATTAAGTAACTACTATTGTATTTAAACATTTTCATAATGTTTTTAATGATGCTGTATGAGCTACTGCAGAAGCTATTGGAGGCCAGCCCAGAAGCGCCCGGGCAAATAAAAAACCCTAGTTTGAGTAATCATGATTCTGTCAAACTCAATAGTATGCGATGAGGGAATGGTAAATGTTTTGCCTAGATACATTTTAAGACAAGAATGATTCTTTGAATCCAGAGCGAAGCGAAGCATTCCTGGAAGTAGAATCCTGAGCGTAGCGATTGATTTCTTTGGTGATTGGGACATTTACTTACAATATCCACATTCCAAATTCAAATCACTTTTAATATCTAGGGATTAAAAAGCTATTTTGTCCCTTGTTTACGAATAACAAACTAGCCGTTTTCGAATAGATACGATAAGAAGTAATTTTACTTACTTTTTACTATAAGTGTTAAGTTTGTAACTACAATTAAATTAGTAAATATACTGACCCGCTGCCAGGAGGTCTAAAGTCTCTCACGTATTTGTCGCCATGCTTGTTGAAGTTAGGGTTGATCATAGTTTGAAACCTGAAACATAATTATTAGACTTATTAATAAAACATAGCATAATACTATTGAATTATAATAATCGGCGAGTATGTGCATTATCTATGTGTGTTGAAATATATCTTGTGGTTTCTGCCCCTTTGGGACACAACGGTGACTTGTATGTACTAATGCAGCGCTCCGCGGTTTCACTCACATGGTGGTGGATGATAGTCTAAGTTGCACAGGAATTTAAATTTTCCATTTAAATTTAAATTTTCCATTTGAATTTGATGAAATTTAAATTTATTTTTCATCATATTCGGTCCAGTAGTTTTTGAGTTACACTCCAATAACTGTCTTGACTGAATGGAAGTCGGTATTAAATTATTCAAATTGTACTTGTTTTCTATAAGTATAATGACGGAGCAAATTATTTCTAACTGTAATAAGACAGATGCTGCAAACCTAAATTTTATTTTTTTGAAAACCAATATAGTAGAGATACTTAGTGGTTAAGAAGTAATGTATATTTTTATGATGCTACCAATGTATGGAAAATTCAACTATGTCCAGTATAAAAGTAGGCAATTGGAAAGAGATTAGAGATTTAATCTAAAGCAGATGGAATCGTAAATCCTAACCTATATATATATATATATATATATATCTAATAAATAAAAATGAACCCCTATTTCTCCTGGTCACGCTATAACTAGAGAACGGCTTTACCGATTTCATTCATAATTTTTTTAAGTTTTCTAACGCTTCGTGGAAAGTTCATACATTTAAAAAAAATAGAGAAGACGGGTGGTTATGGCGAGGCCGAAGGCCGAGCCTCCTACGCGAACGAAGCCGCGGGCAGTCACTAGTATATATATTTTTATTGTATAAAAATGAACCCCTATTTGTCCTGGTCACGACTTGAGAACGGCTTTACCGATCTCGTTCATCTTTTTTTGAAATGTTTTCTAATACTCAGTAGAAGGTTCTTAAAGCACAAAACATAAGAAAAGATGGGTGGTTATCGCGAGACCGAAGACCGAGCCTACTACGCGTAAGAAGTCGCGGGCAGTCACTAGTAATATTATAAATGGAAAAGTAAGTTTGTGTGTTTCGCTCTCACGCTTAAACTGCTGAACGGATCTCGATGAAATTTGGCAAGAAGAAGGATTATATCCGAGGAAATACATAGGGTTCTTTTCATCATCATCATCATCATTATCCATCACCACGCGGGTGAAACTGCGGAGCTCTGCTAGTGGTATTAGAAACATATATATTTAATTATGTATTGGAATAAAATGAATACCCTTAATACGGCTGATATTTGTATTTCATTGTCTACATCTAACGGAGATATCTGAATTCTTGCCTTGTATGCTTATATTCGACGCACCACTAAAGTGCGTTTGGCTCGTGTCCTAGTATTTTCCATATTTTTGTATAGTGCCGAGACTTGGACTGTGAGAAGACGTGATAGTAGTAAGATAGATGCCTTCGGGATGTGGTGTTGGCGAAGGTAGCTACGTATACCTTGGACTGCTATGCTAACCAACGAGTCCATACTAAAAAAGCTTAAAATCACCACACGGCTCTCCACTATCTGCCGACAAAGAGCCCTCAGCTTCTTCGGACATATTATGTGATCGTCAAGGCATTGTCTGGAGAAAGCTATTATTTCAGGAAAAATTGATGGTAGACGTGGTCAGGGAAGATTGTAAGATTGTCTGACACGATTAAGAAGGCGGTGGGTGGTAGCATACACCGTGCGGTTCACACAGCGTATGACCGCACCCAATGGAGACTGATTGTACGTGGTCGCGATCCTCAGCAGTGAGGGAACGAGGAAAATACAAGAGACACTTTTTTTTAATCTAACCTAAAAATAAACCCTATATGTTGTTATATTGTTATATTGTTATGAGCTACAGACAACATCCATGTATAATAGGTTATGAGTTATTGGCCTAATTTCTACATTTTTCTATGTTAGCAAGGGTGATAATTTGTTCAGTTTAGTTTAGCCAAATAAATTATACTTACAGCAAGAAAATAAAGTTCAAAATGCCCCAAAACCAGGCAAATATGCTGGGATTAGACTCCACCACTGACCCATCTGAAAAAAATATATTGAGGATAAGTAAACATATTATGTCTAATGCCCATGTTTATGTCTAATGCCCATGTTGTACCTACCCCAATATCAGTTGGATAAGACGAAAATTATGTCTAATGCCCATGTTGTACCTACCCCAATATCAGTTGGGAACTCAGTTCTCGAAGTTGTTGACGAGTACATCTACCTGGGACAGACAGTCAAACTAGGCAGGTCCAACTTCGAGAAAGAGGTCAATCGTCGAATCCAACTCGGCTGGGCAGCGTTCCGGAAACTTCGCGAAGTCTTCTCGTCAAAAATACCTCAGTGCCTCAAGACAAGAGTCTTCGACCAATGTGTGTTACCAGTGATGACTTATGGCACTGAAACGTGGTCTCTTACTATGGGCCTCATAGACAAGCTCAAAGTCGCACAACGAGCTATGGAGAGGGCTATGCTCGGGGTTTCTCTACGTGATCGAATCAGAAATGAGGAGATCCGTAGAAGAACGAAAGTCACCGACATAGCCCAGAAGATTAGCCAGTTGAAGTGGCAGTGGGCAGGGCACATAGCACGCAGAACAGATGGCCGATGGGGCCGAAAGGTTCTGGAGTGGAGACCACGGACCGGCAAGCGCAGCGTAGGTCGTCCACCGACACGGTGGACAGACGACCTGATGAAGGTCGCAGGACGACGTTGGATGCAGGCCGCTTCCAACCGGTCCTTTTGGAAAATCATGGGGGAGGCCTATGTTCAGCAGTGGACGTCCTACGGCTGAGATGATGATGATGATGAAACATATTTTTTGTCAGTGATAGCTCAGTAACATCTATACAGATAAATAAAATTGAAGTGTCTGTTGGTAATTCCAAATTAACAGCTTTTCACTAAATGCATGTGGAAGTATATACAGTACCTACATAAAAAAAGTCTATTTTAAAAATGGCTATCGGTCTGTCTGTTTGTTCTGGCTAATCTCTGAAACAACTCAACCGATTTTAACGGAACTTTCACTAGTTTCACTGGCAGATAGGCCACTTTTATTTTAGAACAAAAATATATATAACACTTTCTCTCTGTGTGTGTGTACCTTATTTTATATTATACTTTAGGTGTGCTAAATGGCTGAACGGTCAATAATCAAATTGGCAAGGTCATCATCATCCATCGGATATTACACCTCGCTGGTGAAACCGTGGGGCGCAGCTAGTTTTATATATACAATAAAGAGGTGTGACTTAAGTTACACACACACGTTGCAGTTCCTAGAAAAGTAGGTTGAAATCATAAATAAATGACTATTAGTATATATATTATATTTTATATTATATATTAGTATATATGACTATACATTATTTAGAATTAAAATGACATTATCTAAATTTAAGCAGCGCTTATAAATATGGCCGTAAATCTTAATGTTATATAAAACTGTGTTGGAAACATTCCTTGCGATAAATCTTACAACCTATGAACTGCAGAACTCAGATGCAAAATTGATGTCCTCAATTGCCTACCAATCATTCTTACAACACTGAACAATCTCCATGTTTGTTTCATTCTTTATCCACCCATCATTGGCGAAATTGCACAATCCCGCAAAAGTGATATAAATAAATAAGTGAAGTGGTATCTAATATAAACAAATACAAAAAATTACGAAATTATATATAACACTACTTTGGCAGCTCAATATTAATTCTTTTATAGGATATTAGGATTCTTTGGAATGCTGAATTAAAATATTAACATTATAAGTGCACTTTAGTTTGAAAACTCAATCGAACTAATATTATAAATGGAAAAAAAAACTTTTTGTAGAGGTAGGATTTTTGCACAGTACCACATGCTTGGAGAAGTACCTACACTTTTGCCAGTTATTTAAGAGTGAAGCAGTACAGTGTGCAAGTGTGCGTGTATTTCATTGAAGGGCAATGTTTCCAGGGAAATTACAGACTACAGTGCATAAAATTTATTAATATCTCATATCTCAGGGTGAATAGAACGTTGCTATGCAGGGTTTTGATCTATGGCATTCTGAATGGCACTAAACTTTTATAAGCAAGTGTAACACTTAATATCATCAGGCAAGCAAAGTGTCTCATCTTTCCACAAGGGCTAAATGGATGGATGACATTTCTAATTGGTTATATAGTATAGTTCATACGCAAGATATCATTTCATTATTATTATTATTCTTATTATATTATTATTGTTATTTTCTTATTATTTTCTTTTTAATAATGCTTTTAATAAATTGACAAAAATTTTGTAAATTGTTTCAAATGTTTTTCTGGATTGCTTCGGATAATAGTTATATTTGTTGTTGTTTATATTTATTGCAATAAATTGAACTTATTATGATGTCTTAAAAACTGGCCGAAAAATGTGATTTATTTTTATTCGTAATTGTACATATTATTATCTACTTTAATTTGTGAACCGCTCGTTTATATTAGTGCGCGTAGTTGGTACCTATAATTGTGTTAGCATTTAGTCAGAGTGTGTAGTGAATTGTATTTACTATAATTGTCTTAATGTATAACATGTTAGTACTCAATAAATAAATAATAAATAAATAAATCACATATTAATAAGCTCCATATTATTCTAGGAAAATAGAATTAAAAAATATATAAAAATAAAATATCAAATTGTTGATACGGCAATGACAGTAACGTCTGAAACTAAAGGTACTGATTCACATACTACTAAAATAGTGTGTTTATTAGCATGTGTAAAATGAGCATGCTCTTTAACTATACATTTGTATTCGTAATAAGCATGCTAATTACTAGCAACACTTTGACACACATACCACTAAGTAGCAATTGCTCATCAATAGCATGCTTTCGTGCTAGTAATGAGCATGTCTATCAGTACCTTAACTCTAACTAATAGGACTACTAGACGAAACAGTACTGTTATAACAGTAAATGGGCAAAGGTGAATGGGGTAGAATGGGTGGTGCCTAGAATCAAATTGTATGTTAGTTAACTATAAATAATATTAGACATATAGATTATAATAAAAAATATAGATAAAAACATCATATCAAAATCATTATGATGGGTTTGTTCCACTAGCGTGATAATTTTATCAAGAATGTTAATAATGATCACATTTCCTTTTGGTAAAGATCAAAAAAAACATAGAAAAATTTAAATCGTCTATGGGTGAACTTTGCCTCATAAACATAGAAAAATAAAATAAAATAGTTACCTTCATTAGTAAATAATTGTCAGAGATTGTCAGACATCTATTTTCTGGTGGTATCATCATTATAAAATTATCACATTCACAATCAGATGACAATTTGGACAATTATTTAGAATAATTAAAAGCTTACTGTTGAATTATCAATTAAGCAAAAACTAAATTTAACAATATCTACTTAACAAATGGCCGCAATGTTGTTTTTTGTAGTGCAGAAATAGGTTGCTAGCCCCTTTTATTGAAAATCAAGTACAATAAAATAATTCCCACCTCGTTTTATAAATTATTGGCTATTAAACCTTATTGAGATTAGATGTTTGTATTCTTTTTATGTTCGCTGCTAAAAACGAAAGAATGCTACCAGGGCAGAAATGGATTTTCATAACATATTTCTACCTAGAACTTTTATCTAGAAATTTTCCCTTATTACAGAGGACAGAAATAAAATTCCATGTAACTTTTCCTGCCGCTCATTTATACAGGAGACGTGACAAACTTTGTAACCCGTTGATGAACAAGTAATGAGACACTTTCTGAGTGGGTGTTGTATAATTAGTATTTCTGAATACATAGTCTGTGCATTTTAAATGGCAAATTATATTCTTAGCAAAAAAATATCCTGTGTGGAACAGGGGCATAAAGTGTTAACAACGCTGGTAGAGTGTTAACAATCTTAGCGTGCTTAGAACTGCAAACTTGGATTAAATTAACCAAAATTATAAAAATTACAGTAACTGGAACACAACACGGCCATCACATCACCAACATCTAATCTAATAACTATTCTAGTAGGTTCAAAAATCTATGAAAAAGTGGAATAAGTTCAAATAATTATTGATATGGTACGTGTTTGATAAAAAGCAACTTCCTTTTAGTCCATTGCCTGACGTGGCTTTTATGTTTAAAGGTAGTACAAAAAGGGTAAATGCAATTTAATTAATTTCTGCTCATGTTTTACTACAACATATAACTTAAGATAAGTCAGAAAAGTATATTAGGTGCCTGAGTACTTACCTCCTTTAACGTACACCATTTGGTAAGATATTAGCAAAGGCGATATCAAACAATTAGACTTAGCGAAAAGGAAATCAACAATCAAAATCAAATCAACAAGGACATGGACAACAAAATCGACAACATAGATAAATCAGACTTTATCTCATATTTGTATACTGGAGATAGAGTTGTCATTCCAGTATTATTGCACGCAACGCCATCTATTAATTTGTTATTAAAATTATACAACTATCAGTTATTCTGTGAATATTATTATACCTTTACTAATTTTACTATTTTTTGCTTACCTACCTGTTTCATTGTTCCCAACCTGTTCATTCATTTTTATTTTAGCCATAGTTGAACTATAATAGTCAAAATGTTTTTTCAATTAGGTATGTAAGCATCAAATATCTATCTAGACACGCGGTAACGTGTCAATCCAAGTTCAAGCTAATAGAACTGGCGAGCAGCACCGTGTGTAATATTACACGAACCGTTTGGAGCCACTTTTGACCACCTCATAATTCAGGAAGTGTTTCACATGAACATGTAAAAGTTGGCTTATGTATTGGGTCTTGCGAGATACGTATGTGTTTTAAACTTCATAAACACACCTCAAACGGTTATTTAGATATTAACGTTCAAAAGTCCTCAATTTTACCACTGACTGACCTATAGATCAAAAATTATAACCCGGTTCTAGATGACCTACAAAGTTCAAGTTTGGCATCCAGATAGGTAGTTGGGTGAATACAAAGGAATAAATCAGAAAGTAGTGGTTTTTATTATTTTATTAGAATTTTTCTAATAATAGGAAGACTTATATATAGCGCCTCATGGTGAACGTCTGGTGAAGTCTACGCTCCGTCCGAATTCTACCCAAATCCAAAAGCCCGAAAAGTTTCAACTGGAACTTCAAAACCCTTTCCAGTGCCTAGCTGAATGCGACACAGTGGATGAGTTGAACAACGAGTTGGTGAAAACTGTCCAAGCGGTTGAGTCCGAATTCTGAGAGACCAAACGCCAAAAGAAAGCTCAAAAGAAACTCTGAAACTAAAGCCCCGCTGCCGATGGTAAATGGTCTTGATAACTTTGTCAGCAATAGCCCAAACAAAACCCTCAGTTTCACCAAAGAGATCACCGAAACGCAACCAGTTCACTGACGCAAGCGGGTCCACGTCAGGCCTTGTTAGGGCCTCTTAGAACCGTCCGTGTAGCTCTTTGCCCTTCCATACGTCTCTACGGTCTTCGATCTTAGCACCACTGGTTTACGCCAGTTCTCGTTTGCCAAGGAGAGAGGTGTAAGGCTCCTATCAACTGCTATGACATCGCGATGTATCCCACACTTGGTGTTACGGAAATACTCCTGGAGACTGGACACCTCACAGTTGTGGAGGTTCTTGGCATTTAGGAAGCCACGACCCCTACACTTCCGTGGGATGTATAGCCTCATAACAGACGAGCGTGGATGTATCATGCGATGTGTTGTAAGCAATTGACGGACCCGCCTATCCAGGGCGTCAAGTTCAGTCTGAGTCCATCTTAGTATGCCAAAGGAGTATATGAGTAGGGGCATCACCCAACCATTGAAGGCGCGCGTCTTGTTGCCGCCCGATAAAAGACTGTTAAGAACTTTTGTTAAGCAGCTTAAGTAATCCGAAATTTTGTAATATCTTTTATTTTTTGTATAATCTTTTTGACAACGTTTAATTTTGTTAGTAATTTTAAACTTATTAATAGGCAAATCTCGGATAACATTGGGAACTTTATTATAGAATCGTATACATTGTCCCATAAAAGAATGACTTATTCTGTGGAGACGCGTTACATGTACGGATAGCTTGTGCTTATTTCGCGGGTTGATGGAATGAGCATCACTCCTTTTATCAAAACTGCTAATGTTTTTCTTTACATACATTAGATTTTCATAGATAAACGGAGAGACAACGTTTTGAATGTTTATGTCATTAAACTTCTGTCTAAGGGAAACTCTGGGAGCTAAAGTGTAGATCGCTAGTATAGACCTTTTTTGCAGTATAAAAATATCTGCAGAACATCCCCAGAGCAGTATGCCATAAGACATAAAGTTATGGAAATAACTAAAATAAACTATTCTAGCTGTGTCTACATCAGTTAATAGTCTAATTTTTTTAACAGCATAAGCCGCTGAACTGAGCCTACTAGACATTTTTTTTATGTGGGGTTTGCATTGCAATTTAGCGTCTATAGTTATTCCTAAAAAGACCGTTGACTCCACAAGGTCCAACCCTGTTCCATTCAATTGTATATTGGATTCTACTTGTCTCACATTTGCTGTCGAGAACTTTATACAATTAGTTTTCTTCTCATTGAGGAGAAGATTATTTGTATTGAACCAATTCACAACTTTAGCTAATGCATTATTAACATCGTCATAGTTTAATAACTGCCTTTTAGTTTTAAATAACAGTTTGCAACCTGCATCTGACATAACTTTGACCAATCAGACTACAACAATTTTCTTCTTCTTCTCTCATCTCAAAGAAAATTATGTAAGGATCAAGTGATCTGTCAATGTCGAATTTGTCAAAGTCTGTTTGAGGTTAGAAAACAACAGAAAAAAAAAGAGGTTAGAAACTCAGAGCGAGTTGGAAAACAACTAAACAACCGCACTCTGAGGAGTCTGAGGTACGGAACGCCCCCCATATCATCTAGTTTGGCATATAGTTTGTGATCAATGGCATGGTGTTATCATTTAGAAGAAAAGTATAGATCCAATTATCATTGCATAACAAATCAAAAGATGGCTCTTTTTTCACAGTCATATATTTAGGCAAATATACAAACCATAAGAGTCTACTTTATAAATGTAAAAACAATATTTTATTCATAGATTAGAGTATGTATACTTTTACTTGAATCTTCCAAATAACTGATAAATCGACATTGTCAAATTTATTATCATTTTCTTTCTTCTCGAGTGAATGGATATGCGATTTTTTTCCCGTGGATTTACAATGACCTGGCTTGTTTCACTCACTCTGACGATCCTTCCCTGACCTGGCAAATATTTGGATTCCAACGGCTGCGATTATATCGATTTATCTTTGCGAATTATTTCGGACTCTGTTTTTGTGCCTAGCAAATTGGATTTCGTCATGTCCCGAACTGCAAAAAGACCCGTAAGTTTCAATACCTACTTTCCATCGCATAGCTATAATCTCACAGTACTTACAATTTGTAAGTACAATTTGTAAGTACTGTACGGATGATTGATAGATCATATTAGTGTACCTACTTTCATAACCTTTAATAATTGTAAATATATATTCCAGGTGAAGACAACACGATTTCACATTTATTTCCCAATCTAAATAAAAACTTGGAAAGATTCGCGATATGGCTAAATGCAATAGGTGGCGATATATTAGTGCGAGATCAACATACTGTGTACTCGAAGAGTTTGTCACTCACACTTTGATACTAAATATCATACTCGAAGCAATATACTCAGTCATTTACGGTACCTACACTATATTTGCAAGGTAATTTCGTAGTTAAGGTGACGAGTATTACGAGTTTACTTTAAAGGAACAGACATGATGTAAGAAGAAAAATATATGACAATATTCAAAAACTAATAAATTACAAGTTTATAAAGTGTGCTGTTCACAGAACAGACATCATAGAAAAATAAGAAAACTTATCAATAAATATATTCATTTACAATTGGTGTAAAGATACAATCAAAGTTTTAAGTGGGAACAGATCTGACTACGACCAAAATGATAGAGTCCAAAAATTAGCTTTGGCGTATTGCAAAAAAGATGCAAAATATTTAAATTAAAAATTATCTTTGCTTTTATTAATTTTCCTCAACCCACAAAGTGACACGGGTCCGTTTTAATCCGTAGTTTAACTATTAGCCAAAATGTATACTATTAAATATTTGATTCTTATATAATTGAAAAAAACATTTTGACTATTAAAGTTCAACTAAGGATAAAATAAAGACCAATGAAACAGGTAGGCAAGTAAAACATAGTAAAATTAGTAAAGGTATATTATAGTCACAGAATAACTGATAGTTTATCGTTTTCATAACAAATCAATAGATGGCGCTGCGTGCGATAATGCTGGAATGACAACTCTATCTCCAGTATACAAATATTCTCTATGATCAATGGCAAACTGTGATTGATAGTTTTTAGTTTTAGATATAGTCTGATTAATCTATGATTGATAGCAAATCATCGTTTACACCCGTATATATATTTAATGTGCTGATCGTTTACGAAAACTATGTTCATAATTATGTTATGTAGGTACTTTAAAATATTGTATTATAAAGCAATGCGTTAGCATCTATATAGTTTGTGATAAAGCAACTAGTATTAAACGCTCTTTGATTGTATAGGTACAAAAACTTTTCAATAACTTTCCATCACATTTGTAAGGACATCACTCCAAATAACATAACTTGCAGCCAGTGTTTATGATCGTAATCTTCGTGTAATATTTCATTGGACAATTTATCATGCAGCCTATCAAATTAGTAACGTTTGACGCCACAAATACTTTACTTAAGTTTAAAATACCTTCATGGCAGTACTACTTTCATGTAGCTAGAGACTTTGGATTCACTGGCACTGAAGAAACACTGAGAATTAATATGAAAAATAGCTTCAAAATAATGGATGCAAAGCACCCTAACTTTGGCAAGAATACTATCATGTGGCACTCCTGGTGGACAGAACTAGTTAAACGAACATTTCGGGACCAGCTTCCAAATAGTACAAACATTGATGCTCTTGCAAACAAACTAATTGATGACTATAGAACTACCAAATGTTGGAGTGTCGCAGATAGCAGCCAAAAACTTCTAAAAAGCCTGAGAAATAAAGGTGTTTCTTTAGGAGTCATATCTAATTATGATCCACGCCTTCATGAAGTATTGCGTAATGTGAGCTTGCATAATAGCTTTGATTTTATTTTGACATCATATGAAGTGGGGTATAGCAAGCCGGATAAAAGAATATTTGATCATGCCATTAAAACTTACAAGGAAGCTGCAATGCCTTTAGAATGCCTTCATGTGGGGGATGACTTAGAGAAAGACTATAAGGGTGCCAGAGAAGCAGGGTGGTATGCGCTGCTTGTTGGCTCAACTAATGAAGCGGATGCACCACCACCAGAACATGTATTCAAAAGCATTAAAGATTTAAGTTTAGCTATAGAACATGATAAGGTAAAGCTTTAACATTGATAAATTAGTACAACAGAGATGCAACTATGTACAACTATTTAACTTTTATTATTCAATCATAAAATCAAATTCACTAGCTATAATACAATACTTATAATGTTTTATAGTAGGAGGCAATACATATAACAATATATAATAACAATTCTAGTATTGTTATGTTTGGAGAGTTAAATGTGTCCTGACAATTTAGAGCACAAACTAATGCAATCATTTATATAAATCCATTAATACACTCAGAATGCATTTAGGAATTAAGCTTCTTAAGAGGATTGCATAGCTAGTACTTTCCGTACTAAAAGAGAAAACTCTTTTCTATCTCTGTCCGATTTTAGTGTTTTTTTTTTTCATGTAATCATCACATTGTTTACTATGCCCGTAGGTTTTGATTTTTTCAGTATTTCAAAGTACTATAAATTTCTTTTCTTAGAATTTAAAAATACTGAAAACATCAAAACAATGTGAAGGCATAATAAACAATGTGACTATTCCATGAAAAAAAATCACTCAAATTGGACAATGTTAAGAGGTAGAAAAGAGTTTTCTCTTTTAGTATGGAAAGTACTAGCTATGCAATCCTCATATAGATGTTAAAATGTTTTAAGAACTTAAAACATTACTAGGTATTACTTATATATTTTTTTTTATGTTGGGATAGTCAAAGAATATTTCCTCTGTTGTTGTTATACAAAGTATAAGAGTCATAGTACCTATATAAGTCAGGAAAACTTACTTGTTGGTAGGCCTTCTCTTGTATAAGAAGCTGTCTAGTGGAACTATAGTCATTTTTGGAAGGTGTGTTTCGTTGTAAGTGTGTAGTAGCCTAATTTAAGATGTATATTATTTAAATTTGTATGTAATTCATGTTATTATTTAAATATTACTAATTAGAGATAATTAAATGCAGAATAAAACTTTGAATTCCAACATAGTGATAACAGTCTATAGATATACACAATATAATAAGTAAGTATGATGCAGGTGTCTGGAAGCTTAAGTCATAATCTGTGGATTTTGTAAATTGTACATAAAAGTATTTATAACACTTACAACTCTGTGTATGATTTATAGGCCTAAATCACAGGGAAAATTAGTAGTAGAGATCTTCAGTGAAGCATGTGAAGGTCACTATTGACATACCCAGCTTTTGTAAGGGCTAAGGCATAGTCATATTTAAATTTTGAGCAAAAATATAGTTTTGTGTCTACTTTGGAACCAAATAGGTTGTATCAGTATACTACAAGATGAATGCTGTGCATCTCTTGGATATGAGAAATTTTTTCATAAATAAAACAAATTATATTGTAACTAGCTGACCCGCCAGCGGCTTCGCTCGCTTGGTCTTGGTGTAGTGGTGGGAGTGCCACTTTTGGATTTCGAGGTTCTGGGTTCAATACCAGGGTCGGACCGTTACTGGGTGTTTTCTCACAAAGAAATTCTCAATAGTAGTCTGGAGTCTGGAACAGTGCCCCATAAATGGCAATAGGCTCGCCTCCCATTACATGGGACCAAAAAAATATTATCTCTCTAGTGAAACATAAGTGTTTCAAACACCCGCTACCTACTCCTTCAAGGATGTAGGCGTGGTGATTTGTTATGTTGGGTTTAAAAATAACATGTATTTCATTATGCATAGTATAAAGTACTCTAAGGGTAGTATTAGGTAGAGGCATGGAGTAGGAGTGTGGTCGTCCTGTTCTTCAAAAAGGGAGATAAGACCCTGCTGAAGAACTATCGACCCATATCCCTTCTAAACCACGTCTATAAGCTGTTTTCAAGAGTGATCACGAACCGTCTTGCGCGTAGACTCGACGAATTCCAACCACCGGAACAGGCTGGGTTTCGGAGCGGATACGGCACCATAGACCACATTCACACAGTGCGGCAGATTATACAGAAGACCGAAGAGTATAATCACCCCCTGTGTCTAGCATTCGTGGACTATGAGAAGGCCTTTGACTCGGTTGAAATCTGGTCTGTTCTGGAGTCCCTGCAGCGTTGCCAGATAGATTGGCGATACATCCAAGTGATGAGATGTCTTTACGAAACCGCCACCATGTCCGTCCAAGTACAGAATCAGCAAACAAGTCCCATACCGTTGCATCGAGGAGTGGGACAAGAGGACGTTATTTCCCCGAAATTGTTTTCAAATGCAATGGAGGATATGTTCAAGACGCTGAACTGGAAAGACGTGGCATTAATATCAACGGCGAATACATCTCTCACTTGCGATTTGCTGACGATATCTTCATCGTGGCAGAGACGCTGCAGGACCTGCAACAGATGAAGTGAAGGATGATGAAATGTAACACAAATACCGTCAAGGGTGATGAAATTCAAGTACAGTTTTCCATGGTGATTAATTTTATATTTGTATTCTACGTAGGCACTGTATTTTATTATTGGTGTTCACTGATTTATTTACGAAGTATTTAAATTTACCCATATTATACTATTATAGCAATTAAATTTGACCATCTTAACAATTGAGACATTTTGGTAGATGATAGATGATATGGCCTTGGAGAAGCTAATAAGCTACTCGAAGTACTAATCCCGCGCAGACGAAGTCGCGCGCACCAGCTAGTAATATTATAAAAGCAAAAGTGTGGATATGGATCTTTGTTACTCTTTCACGCTTAAACGGCGGGGTCAATTTTGATGAAATTTGGTATTGAGGTAGATAACCACGCGGGTGAAAAAGCGTTATATTCTTGGGCACATAAATTCACAGCTTATACGAAATAACAAGATCTCGGTCTACGTTAAGATCGTAATGATGACAGTTCCTTCAAAGTTTCAGATTCAGATTCAGATTTATTTTTATTGTAGTTTGTGTCAGTTTCTGACAGCTCAGTCATAGCACGCTATGATTTTGAGAGCTCGAAATACAAGACGTGCTCGGCGACCATCAAGCGTTATGAAATGTAACACAAATACCGTCAAAGGTGATGAAATGTAATGACGGTTTTTTCCATGGTGATTAATTTTATATTTGTATGTAGGGTGATGGCACCAATAATCGACACTTTTAGGAAAGGGTACAATGTCAACATTAATTACATATACATTTGTCGCGCGCAGCGCGAGTTTCCGTTAACGAATTGGTGAGTGTAACTGTATCCTTATTGTCAATCTATTTTTGCACTATGGCAACTCTGCCTTTTGTAAGTGATTTGACGCAGGTACTCTGTGGCACAGACGAGCAGATGCTAACGCATCTCTGGGGCAGACTACGAATGGCGTGCCGGCAGGAAGGCGGGTACGGAGAAAAATGGCGGATGGGTAAGCACGTGTGAGGCACTGGCTGAGGTCTCGATGGAAAACAACCAGCAGAGGTCCTGGTAAGTGCTTTTAGCTCATGATTCCTAGTTCTACAAGAACCGTGTGATGTGATAATGAGACGACCGTTAACGAGTCACGTTTTACGGTTAGGCATAGTCCAATGATTGCGTACAATGTACATTAACTGGTAGTAAAGGAAATTGGACTGAAGAGCTAGCGAATGCACCCCCTGAGCATCCATATCCGGGTGTAACCAACAGGGGATAGCAAAATGATCGGCTATGTTGTTGGAGCATATTGGGCAGGACTATGGGGATGGTGGAGGTCCTCGTGGGGAACACCCCATGTCCAGCTGGTGTCATTCCTGGGGTAAACTGTACTGACCAGGAACCCAATGAGAGAGATAACCTGTATAAATATACGCAATATCTCAGTAAAGGGAAGACCCGGGCGCAGTAAACACGGTACTGCGCTCTGACTGGAGCCATAGTCGATCAGAGGGTAACTGAACGGACCCTTGTATGAGGCAAAGCCTCCTAGCACCAAATGTTGCCTAAATTGCGTGCGTTGGTGGTCGACTCATTGTTTCATCCACGTGTTCTTCTTTATATTCTTTGTCGTGTGTTTATTTTAGTATGATTATTTACCGGGCACACACAGTCATCTTGATATGACATAGGAAGCGCGACAAAATGGTGGAGATGCTGGGATCTGATTTTGAAATCAGTAATAATATATATTTTGTTGTGACGGAACGCCAGATTCGTTCAGGCTTTTCCGAGTAAAATAAAATATTTTAACAAAAAATGTATTGAATACCAGATTCAGTCTGGCCTTTCCAGTAAAGAAGGCAATAAACATAATTATTTCATGTACTTAACCATTATGGTTTATTAATAATGTCTATTACATTAGAAAACATTTTACCCATAAGATATTGTAAGGTTTACCTTTTAATCGGAACATTGCTTGTCAACATTTTAAGATATACATATATCGTACAAGTTTATTGTCTATTTACATATAGTGTGAACCACTGGCTTCGTGCAAACGATGTTCTCGTTAATTTAAGTACGTGAGCATAATATGGTACACTTCAGTTGTGTATTACGTACGAGTAACATAATGTACTGTACTCAATGTACCTATTTCAATTTTCCCGCTGTTTTCGAAAGTTACCGGG
The DNA here is from genome assembly GCA_917880725.1 of Selenia dentaria. NCBI lineage: Eukaryota > Metazoa > Arthropoda > Insecta > Lepidoptera > Geometridae > Selenia > Selenia dentaria. The sequence goes on along the minus strand of OU862876.1, from coordinate 5,890,822 downwards.
TTTATTTTGTAACACGTGTGTACATCATTTAATTTAAACAATGCATACATAGCATGGCCGTGGGGTACCGGCTTAGAATAGTACCCCCCCAACTCTACCCGTGGGTGCGTAAAAATCTGCTAAGGGATAACAATCGGAAGGTGGGCAGCAGCACCTTCCCAGTATTAAAACCCCAAAACTGCGCTCGCCAACCCGCCTGCCAAGCGTGGCGAGTATTGGCAAAATCCCCCCAATGACGGACACATTAGGAACCAGGCCCCCAGTCCCCGGCAGCCCCGCTATTCCTGGCTACGGTAGCGGCCACGGTAACGGTGGGGCAGGGGGTGCTAAGAATCCCCGGCAGACGCCCGGCTACCACCCCCAACGACGACGACTGGCCCTGGTGACACACAACATACGCACAATGAGGACAGACGAGAAGATATATGAGCTGGAAGAAGAAATGAGTAAGTTACACTGGGACATAGTAGGGTTATCTGAAGTCCGTAGAGCGGGTGAGGACACGATAACCCTGAAATCAGGTAACCTACTTTACTACCGGGAGGGCGACCAACAGTCCCAAGGTGGTGTCGGTTTTCTCGTCCACAAGTCCCTTACTAACAACATAGTTAAGATCGATAGCGTTTCCAATAGGGTCGTATACCTAATACTCAGAGTATCCAAACGATATTCGCTGAAGGTCATTCAGGTATACGCACCGACGAAGTCGCACCCGGATGATGAGGTGGAGGATATGTATGAGGACATTAGTCGGGCCATACATACCTCTGAAACGCACTTTCTAGTTGTTATGGGGGACTTCAACGCGAAGTTGGGTAAGAGAAGCGAGGATGAGTTGAAAGTGGGGCAATTTGGATATGGACAACGGAACCGTAGGGGACAGAGGTTGGCCGACTTCCTGGAGAAAGAGGGACTCTTTATGATGAACTCTTTCTTTCAGAAGCCACCTCACAGGAAATGGACCTGGCTGAGTCCCGATGGTTCCACGAGAAATGAGATTGACTTCATTATGACCACCAAAAGGCAAATATTCACTGATGTCTCCGTGATCAACAGGGTTAAAACCGGTAGTGATCACCGAATGGTAAGAGGCACGGTGAATATTAATGTCAAACTGGAGAGGTCTCGTCTGATGAAGTCTACGCTCCGACCCACTCGTGCCCGTATTCAAGACCCCGAGAGCTTTCAAATTGAGCTATCCAATCGCTTCGATTGCCTTGAGAACATCGCTTCAGTGGACGAGATCAATAACAGGTTAGTAGAAACTGTCCATACAGTGGGTTCCAAGTACTTTAAACCCCACCGTACAGATAGGCCACAGAAACTCTCTAACGATACCCTCAACCTCATGGCTGAACGACGCTCATTGAAACTGCAGTCTTCGGATGATGCTGAAGCATATAGGCTGCTCAATAAACGAATATGGAAGTCCTTGCGACACGACATCCGGATCTTTAATACAAACCGTATTAAAGAGACGATAGAGCGGAAAAAAGGCTCCAAAGTGTTTGCAAGAGACATGTCTATTGGGCAAAGCCAGTTGACGAAGCTGAAGAGAGAAGACGGCAGTGTAGCGTCGACCAAAGCGGAAGTATTAGGAGAGGTAGAGAGTTTCTACGGACAGCTATACACCTCGGTCGCTAAACCTGTTAGCAGCACGGCCAAAGACCCAAGAGCCAAGCTGACCCGACATTATACCGAAGATATCCCGGACATCAGCCTGTACGAGATTAGAATGGCCTTGAAACAGCTTAAGAACAACAAGGCGCCTGGTGACGACGGTATCACATCTGAGCTTCTGAAAGCGGGTGGAACACCGGTACTTAAAGTCCTTCAGAAGCTCTTTAATACCGTCTTACTTGAAGGTTCAACGCCAGAAGCATGGAACAAAAGCGTGGTGGTGCTGTTCTTCAAGAAAGGTGACAACACTTTACTTAAAAATTACAGACCCATCTCGCTTTTGAGCCATGTTTATAAGCTGTTTTCGAAGGTCATAACGAACCGTCTCAGTCGCAGGTTTGATGAATTCCAGCCTCCGGAACAAGCCGGTTTCCGAAAAGGCTATAGTACCATAGACCACATCCACACGCTACGGCAAGTTATACAGAAGACCGAAGAGTATAACTTGCCTCTTTGTTTAGCGTTTGTGGACTATGAGAAAGCCTTTGATTCGATCGAGACGTGGGCAGTGCTTGAGTCTCTCCAGCGGTGCCGTATTGACTATCGGTATATTGAAGTGCTGAAGTGTTTGTACAAAAACGCCTACATGTCAGTCCGAGTACAGGAGCAGAGTTCGAAGGCAATTCCATTGCAAAGAGGCGTGAGACAGGGAGACGTTATATCTCCAAAACTGTTCACCGCTACATTGGAAGACGCCTTCAAGCTTCTGGAATGGCAAGGACTTGGCATTAATATTAACGGCGCATACATCACTCACCTTCGATTTGCCGACGATATTGTAGTCATGGCAGAATCCATGGAAGACCTCAGTACAATGCTCGAAGGCCTCCATCGAGTTTCCCAACGGGTAGGTCTTAAGATGAACATGGATAAGACGAAAATTATGTCTAATGCCCATGTTGTACCTACCCCAATATCAGTTGGGAACTCAGTTCTCGAAGTTGTTGACGAGTACATCTACCTGGGACAGACAGTCAAACTAGGCAGGTCCAACTTCGAGAAAGAGGTCAATCGTCGAATCCAACTCGGCTGGGCAGCGTTCCGGAAACTTCGCGAAGTCTTCTCGTCAAAAATACCTCAGTGCCTCAAGACAAGAGTCTTCGACCAATGTGTGTTACCAGTGATGACTTATGGCACTGAAACGTGGTCTCTTACTATGGGCCTCATAGACAAGCTCAAAGTCGCACAACGAGCTATGGAGAGGGCTATGCTCGGGGTTTCTCTACGTGATCGAATCAGAAATGAGGAGATCCGTAGAAGAACGAAAGTCACCGACATAGCCCAGAAGATCAGCCAGTTGAAGTGGCAGTGGGCAGGGCACATAGCACGCAGAACAGATGGCCGATGGGGCCGAAAGGTTCTGGAGTGGAGACCACGGACCGGCAAGCGCAGCGTAGGTCGTCCACCGACACGGTGGACAGACGACCTGAGGAAGGTCGCAGGACGACGTTGGATGCAGGCCGCTTCCAACCGGTCCTTTTGGAAAATCATGGGGGAGGCATATGTTCAGCAGTGGACGTCCTACGGCTGAGATGATGATGATGATACATAGCATCTTATAAACATGTATACTAATAATACGGTAAATACTAGCTGTTATGTAATGCGGAGAGAAACGAAGAAAAATAGACATAATGATAAAAAAAAATATTCAAATGTGCTGCTGATGTGCAAAGTCTAGGACGGCGCTGCGTGTGGCTGGCGTTTCCCACTGTGTCTTTCGATTTGTTTCATGGTTAGTGTGAAGTAATATTTACTTATTAGCAGTCTATAACTGTGTATGTAGATGGAATACGTGCTTGGTAATAATGGTATAGAGTGTGTAATTAGCGTCTTTGCAAAAGTCAATTAATGAAAGGAAAGCAAGAATATAATTGAAGATGTGCTATTTCTGGCGCGCTTCAGACAGCGTCCCAAAAACGAATCATATATATTGCAAAAGCGGCTCTTGTTTTTTGCTATATAAATAATCGAAGACGACCTTATTTAGTTTAATTAGGTACTATTGTATTATCTGTTTACAACAACCAACTGAAAAAAAAAAAAAAAAAACCAATCCGATGAAATAATAGACTAGTTCTACTAAATATTTCATGAATTTTTCAGCCAAAAACATCATGTAAACAGACTTAACCCTTTGCGTACCATTGACGTAAATTTGCGTGCGTCTCATTCATAAATCTTTTGTTTCAATTATCACGTTATAGGAAGGGTTAACGTGTACTAAAGTGAATGCCTCACATACAACCAGTTGCAGAAAGTTCTTCATTATCAGTTCATTAGTTAATCCAGCTTGAGTGATAATAAAATCATTATTTTAGTAACGTTGCACAAAAGTCGATTATTTTATAAGTTGACATCATAATGATCCTTTAGCTAAAGCCGGCATTTAAACAACGTTGCGTAAAATATTTTAAAAGAGAATGAACGATAAACAGATACAACCTTCTTGGGACTGAACATTTGACGTTTTTTTATTTTGCTATTTATTAAACAAATATTTTTTGAATTATAAAAAAAAAAAAACGCAAACAGCGTTTAGCTTGTCATTATCAAATTGGTGTCAAAAAGGGAATGTTTTTTTTCTTTGTACTTGACTCGTTGACATGACTATAGTTTTGTATGTGGAAAAAAAAATATATATACAAAACAAAATAATTAAAATATTGTTAAATAAAACGAAAACGAGAAGCAAGTAAAACATATACGATACATTACTATAGATATAATGTAAATAGGGCGAATTCTGTGACACTACTAAACTTTCAATGAAATTTAAACATTTTACTGAACTTATGTAAATGCTATATTGACAAGGTCTGATCGCACAGAGTTAGATTAGAACATTATGCAGCGCTATAACCTAAAAACGGTTGGTGTTTTGTATAAATAAAAAACTTGATATTTTTCGTAATTTTGCCCTGTTTTCTGACATAGGTTATATAGACATGGCTTCACTTTGCCAGTTCGTGACTTACTTTCTGTACAATTGTAGAAACTGTTGATGGAAAGATCGCGTCGCGAAGTATAAGGTATATGACGCTCAGACAGATCAATAACTGTGTGTTTATTAATCATCAATGACTTTATTTCTTTTGGTCGTTGGTTCCAAAACAATAATATATTTGATTTGCAGAAATACACCTTTGGAAATCTGCTACTATACACGAAACTCTTCACTGTTAGTTAAATAAAATGTACTTTACTTTGTCCGAGATTTGGCGGTGGGAACGTAATCTTCTGCATGAGACAATGAAAAAAAAAAAAAAAAAATTGTAAATTTTACTTAAGTCGGTATAATTGATTATTGTTGACTAATTAAGTTTTAATTCCTGATCTGTCAATTTAACGTCTCAATAAACACTAATTATGTTCTAAAGGCGCTTTGTGCAACGCAAAATACACGATTAATGACATATTGACGTTCCATTAGATACATTTAATGGAACTTTAAAATCTGATGAAATTTTCGTATGTGCAACGACTTATTGTCAAATTAAGATTCAATTACGTCTATAAAAGTTAAAGATCATTTCTGCAACTGTCTGATAGATGAGAAAATATTTGTTAACAAAAACCACTTTTAAATTGAGGTAAATTATTTATAATTATTTATCTCATTATGGAGTCAATCTTTAAAAGATTTTAATTACGGCATCAAAGGCTAAACTAAGCCTTTCAGACCGCCTAACGCCTAACTAAGCCTTTAAGTAACCGAGCTTCCTTATAAATATCGAGTCGGAGCATTCGAAGAATATTTTACTTTATGTCATGTGAAACCTAAACAAAGAAATGAAGTCTTTTGAGGAGGAGCTATACCAGTTTCTTATCTACATATATATTATGCAGTCAAAGTAAAGGTCTAGACCTCATGACGCAAGACCAGTTGAAGGTTGAAGATCTTTTAACAGAGTTGGAAGCTACAATAACCCTATCTAGGCTGACACAGACAACAACTAAACTCCCAAAGCTCACTATACCAACATATAGTGAAGACAAACTTAAATGAAAGAAGTTTTGAGATAGTTTTAAGGCGAATATTCACCATCATTCTACAGCAGAGGTGGACAAGATGAGCGATGTGGCCTTGGATACCGTATCTGACCTTTTAACAACGGATTCAAAGTACAGTAGAAGCGTAAAGAAAAGATTTGGTTGCAAGGATTCAGTAGTTGATGCACACTACACTGCGTTAAATGCCATGCCCACTGATACTGCAAATTAAACTTCTTTTTAACTATTTGCAAAGAGATGTTAAAGTGCAATGTTGCCAAGGAATTTCTTGGATCACTAAATTCAATTCTAAAGAAATTAACAGCTGTGACCAAGATAGAACTACCTAGATATATGGGAACTAACATGACAAATGTTGATTTGCATTAATCCTATAAGCTTCATACAGAGATTACTTAAATACTGCCTTAGCCTCCGTTGTACATATGAGAACAGGAGGAGACAAGGAAACATCAGTATTCTTAGTGATGACAAAATCTCGTGTATCGCTAATCCAAGACAAAGACGACTTTAACATACCGAAACTAGTGTTACTACTGGGGTTTCTGATAGGAAACAGACTTCTGAAATATGTCAAAGCTAACTTAGACCTGCCTGTACAAAAGGAACACATTTGAACGGACAGCCTAGTTATTATCGGATGAATGAGATCAAACAAACTGTTATCACTATTTGTAGCAAACATAGTTAATGTGATCAAACGAGACCATCCAAATACTGAATTTTTTACATCAATACAATGTCGAATCCAGCAGACATCGCCACGAGACCTGAACCTGAACTCGGGAATCACAGGAAAGAACTTTGGTACAATGGCCCAGCATTCTTGAAAGAAGAAGAGTCATACTGGCCTGTGAGTCGCCATTATGAGACACAGAAGACTTTCCTTTCAGTTGGGGAGCCCCCGGGCCCCGAGGCCCAGGAGAGCCGACAGAAACTTGTGAATCCTCAGAGGAAATGGAAGTACCATATAATGGTCTAAATTAACCAATGGACCTCTCTGAGTTTACTGACTTTCTGAGCCAACATTGGTCAGATAGGAGAGAGCCATAAAGCGAAATTGTTACTCAAACCAGTTGCCACAGGAGAGTAAATTACAACGAGCCATATACATTCACTGGTGCGTACTTCTTTGGGCCACTATATGTATGCACAGCTACAGGAAAGGAGAAGAGATGGGTAGACTTATTTACATGTTTGACTGTAAGGGCAGTACATCTAGACATAGTAAAGGACATATCGGTTGAAGAAAGTCTTCTGGTTAGAGTGGCTTATGGAGATTTGAAGCAACAAGAGGCATCCGCAAAGGTTTTAATTCTAATAATGTAAATAATTTCACATTACTAGCGGAACTACTTAAAAACCCGTACTGTATCAAAAAGAATATCTAAGTTAGCTAAGAATTGCCTCAGTAGAACCTAGAGGAAACATCTAGTAATCCACGAGTATAAATTGCTGACGGTGATAAAGTAAGTAGAAGCAATACTTAATTCAACACTTTTAGCAAGAGCTGGCATAGAACTTGAACATGTCTTAAGACCAGCAGACTTTCTTAGCGCAGATAGCAAATGCAGAGTTGCGAAAGTCAAAGTCGACGACTCCCTGTTCACGCGTTCTATAGGACATCTATACCCTCTTGCAGACGATGTCGATGACACTCTGCCTGTGATGAACAGAGGATTGAGAAGTAACAATACTCCAGTGGAGTAGGAGTGGGCACATCGCTTCTGGATATAGAAGATTGGATTTATCCGCAGAACATATCACGGATAGTGAGGTACAACCACAAATCGACACGAGCACCTGTTTGCCTGAAAACACATGCTCAATGGTAGATTGAGTCTGGCTATAACAGACTTGAGTGGGAAAAAGGCGGTGATGAAGTATCTGTAACTGAGCATGATATATCCGCTAGCGCATCGGCACCATGTATGGGAACTGCAAGTGAAAATAATCTGCAGCCCAGCGATGTAAGGACCAGGAGCAAAAGACGTCTCTTTTGCTAAGTGCTAAGTAAGCTGTCATTCGGGACAGGAGAAAATCCTTGTGTGGACTTGTCAACTGCTAGCCCTCTTGAAGTAGACCTCTCTGCCGTTGTGAGTGTCGCGCGCAGCGCGAGTTTCCGTTAACGAATTGGTGAGTGTAACTGTATCCTTATTGTCAATCTATTTTTGCACTATGGCAACTCTGCCTTTTGTAAGTGATTTGACGCAGGTACTCTGTGGCACAGACGAGCAGATGCTAACGCATCTCTGGGGCAGACTACGAATGGCGTGCCGGCAGGAAGGCGGGTACGGAGAAAAATGGCGGATGGGTAAGCACGTGTGAGGCACTGGCTGAGGTCTCGATGGAAAACAACCAGCAGAGGTCCTGGTAAGTGCTTTTAGCTCATGATTCCTAGTTCTACAAGAACCGTGTGATGTGATAATGAGACGACCGTTAACGAGTCACGTTTTACGGTTAGGCATAGTCCAATGATTGCGTACAATGTACATTAACTGGTAGTAAAGGAAATTGGACTGAAGAGCTAGCAAATGCACCCCCTGAGCATCCATATCCGGGTGTAACCAACAGGGGATAGCAAAATGATCGGCTATGTTGTTGGAGCATATTGGGCAGGACTATGGGGATGGTGGAGGTCCTCGTGGGGAACACCCCATGTCCAGCTGGTGTCATTCCTGGGGTAAACTGTACTGACCAGGAACCCAATGAGAGAGATAACCTGTATAAATATACGCAATATCTCAGTAAAGGGAAGACCCGGGCGCAGTAAACACGGTACTGCGCTCTGACTGGAGCCATAGTCGATCAGAGGGTAACTGAACGGACCCTTGTATGAGGCAAAGCCTCCTAGCACCAAGTGTTGCCTAAATTGCGTGCGTTGGTGGTCGACTCATTGTTTCATCCACGTGTTCTTCTTTATATTCTTTGTCGTGTGTTTATTTTAGTATGATTATTTACCGGGCACACACAGTCATCTTGCTATGACATAGGAAGCGCGACAACATTTTTAATGTAAATGAATCGATTTCATGTAAAAATAACAGCAGGTATGTTCATAAATGATAGTAGTTAGTTAAGATAAACAAAAAGACAAAGTTGTCTGAAATAAGGTATAAGAAACAAAACAGGTTTAAATCTCCAGTCATAACACCTAAACTCCAGTAATGGAATACCAGTAATTGACACTTACCCAGTCATGAACATCCTAGTAATTGACTCGTACCATTGATGAACCCCCAGAAATAGACATATCTGATATAAAGAGTTAAGTCGGTGTCGTTGTTAAAATGATACGAAATTACATAGATCCATTTTGTATTTCTCGTTAAAGCAATCCAAACATATTTACTTTATGAACCACGTACAATTAGAATATTTAAGTACCTACCTACTTACATGTTACAGCATCACGAAAATATACAAACAAATTAAATAAGGTTACTTTAAAAATAAAATTCATCATCATCATCATCTCAGCCGTAGGACGTCCACTGCTGAACATATGCCTCCCCCATGATTTTCCAAAAGGACCGGTTGGAAGCGGCCTGCATCCAACGTCGTCCTGCGACCTTCCTCAGGTCGTCTGTCCACCGTGTCGGTGGACGACCTACGCTGCGCTTGCCGGTCCGTGGTCTCCACTCCAGAACCTTTCGGCCCCATCGGCCATCTGTTCTGCGTGCTATGTGCCCTGCCCACTGCCACTTCAACTGGCTGATCTTCTGGGCTATGTCGGTGACTTTCGTTCTTCTACGGATCTCCTCATTTCTGATTCGATCACGTAGAGAAACCCCGAGCATAGCCCTCTCCATAGCTCGTTGTGCGACTTTGAGCTTGTCTATGAGGCCCATAGTAATAGACCACGTTTCAAAGCCATAAGTCATCACTAGTAACACACATTGGTCGAAGACTCTTGTCTAGAGGCACTGAGGTATTTTTGACGAGAAGACTTCGCGAAGTTTCCGGAACACTGCCCAGCCGAGTTGGATTCAACGATTGACCTCTTTCTCGAAGTTGGACCTGTCTAGTTTGACTGTCTGTCCCAGGTAGATGTACTCGACAACAACTTCGAGAACTGAGTTCCCAACTGGTATTGGGGTAGGTACAACATGGGCATTAGATATAATTTTCGTCTTATCCATGTTCATCTTAAGACCTACCCGTTGGGAAACTCGATGGAGGCCTTTGAGCATTGTACTGAGGTCTTCCATGGATTCTGCCATGACTACAATATCGTCGGCAAATCGAAGGTGAGTGATGTATTCGCCGTTAATATTGATGCCAAGTCCTTGCCATTCCAGAAGCTTGAAGGCGTCTTCCAATGTAGCGGTGAACAGTTTCAGAGATATAACGTCTCCTTGTCTCACGCCTCTTTGCAATGGAATTGCCTTCGAACTCTGCTCCTGTACACGGACTGACATGTAGGCGTTTTGGTACAAACACTTCAGCACTTCAATATACCGATAGTCAATACGGCACCGCTGCGAGTGCGATCCGAGTGCGTATACCTGAATGACCTTCAGCGAATATCGTTTGGATACTCTGAGTATTAGGTATACGACCCTATTGGAAACGATATCGATCGTAACTATGTTGTTAGTAAGGGACTTGTGGACGAGAAAACCGACACCACCTTGGGACTGTTGGTCGCCCTCCCGGTAGTAGAGTAGGTTACCTGATTTTAGGGTTATCAAAATTCAAAATTCAAAAATTATTTATTCAGTTTAGGCATCATAGACACTCTTATGAACGTCAAAATTTTTAATGATTCTACCGCTGTCTTCGGCAAAGAACCACCGCCGAGAAGAAGCAGCAAGAAACTCGTGGGCCATTATTTTTTCAAATCTTTGTACATTGAGGTTACATATGAGTAGTATTAAAATAACAAATTTATTCAATAGTTGGCTACTAGGCAGAAGTGGAAAGCTTCCAGGCATCTTTGTCTTCTAAGTAGTGACTCAATTTATAATAGGCTTTTTTCATTAGTATATTTTTGACACGTAACTTGAATTTCCCTTCAGTGAGCTCGGTAATGTCTTTCGGGATTTTATTATAGAAACGTACACAATTGCCTAAGAAGGACTTATTTTTAGTTTTCGTGAGTCTAAATTTATATACAGCTATCCTATCCTTATTTCTAGTATTAATATTATGCATATCACTATTTATTCTAAACTTCTTTATATTTTTACGAACGTAGATTATATTTTCTAGGATATACAAAGATGGAAGAGTTAATATGTTAATTTCTTTGAACATTTGTCTTAAGGATTCGCGGGGACCCATTTCGTAGATGGCTCGAACTGCCCGCTTTTGCAATATAAAAACTGTCTCTATGTCCGCCGCTGACCCCCACAGCAGGATACCATATGACATTATGCTGTGGAAGTAAGCAAAGTAGACCAGTCGAGCAGTAGCTATATCTGTCAATTGCCTAATTTTATGAACCGCATATGCAGCTGAGCTCATTCTTCCAGATAGTGCATCAATATGAGGACCCCATTGTAATTTAGAGTCTATGCTAATACCTAGAAAGACTATTGCTTTGTCAATTTTCAATTTATTTCCGAATAATACGTTTGGCTTTATATGTCTTACATTAGGCATGGAAAATTTTAAACATTTCGTTTTCTTTGCGTTGAGAAGCAGGTTGTTTGCGGCGAACCAATTTGAAACAATAGTTAACGCGTTGTTGACTTGAACTAGTTCTCTATCTTTCCTATCTACTTTAAAAATCAGAGAAGTATCATCCACAAAAAGAACTATGTCAGCAAGGCCCTCAACCATATGTGGTAAGTCATTGATATATGCTAAGAATAAGAACGGACCCAAGATCGACCCCTGTGGAACCCCCATTCTGACCAAAGATCCAGAAGATGTCACGCCATTAATGCCAACTTTTTGCTGCCTATCAGATAAGTATGATTCTACAAGATTCAGAGCAGCTCCACGAATTCCATAGTGGTGTAGCTTATAAATTAGAGTGCGGTGCTCTACACAGTCGAAAGCTTTGGAGAGATCACAAAATACGCCAATGGCATCCTGTGAGCTCTCCCAAGCCACCAGCACATGCTTGACTAACTGGACTCCTGCATCTGTTGTTGATCTGCTTTTCGTGAAACCGAACTGATTTTCGTGTAAAATCCTATGTTCATTAAAATGAGACAAGAGTTGTTGAAGCATTATCTTTTCGAATATTTTGCTCAAAGCCGGAAGCACAGAGACCGGTCTATAATTTGAGGGGTCGGCCTTACTACTTGATTTAAAAATAGGGGTGATTTTACTCATTTTCATTAGGTCAGGAAATGTATCTCTATCAATACATAAATTAAATATGATCATCAAATGTGGCGCTATAACTTCTATTATTGACTTTTAAATGTTTTTATTATTTCAAAAGTAGATATATGTCGGAACCTAAACTCAGGAATTTGGAGCGGGAAGTTGTCAACCTCTGTCCCCTACGGTTCCGTTGTCCATATCCAAATTGCCCCACTTTCAACTCATCCTCGCTTCTCTTACCCAACTTCGCGTTGAAGTCCCCCATAACAACTAGAAAGTGCGTTTCAGAGGTATGTATGTCCCGACTAATGTCCTCATACATATCCTCCACCTCATCATCCGGGTGTGACTTCGTCGGTGCGTATACCTGAATGACCTTCAGCGAATATCGTTTGGATACTCTGAGTATTAGGTATACGACCCTATTGGAAACGCTATCGATCTTAACTATGTTGTTAGTAAGGGACTTGTGGACGAGAAAACCGACACCACCTTGGGACTGTTGGTCGCCCTCCCGGTAGTAGAGTAGGTTACCTGATTTTAGGGTTATCGTGTCCTCACCCGCTCTACGGACTTCAGATAACCCCACAATGTCCCAGTGTAACTTACTCATTTCTTCTTCCAGCTCATATATCTTCTCGTCTGTCCTCATCGTGCATACGTTGTGTGTTACGAGGGCCAGTCGTCGTCGTTGGGGGTGGTAGCCGGGCGTCTGCCGGGGATTCTTAGCACCCCCTGCCCCACCGTTACCGTGGCCGCTACCGTAGCCAGGAATAGCGGGGCTGCCGGGGACTGGGGGCCTGGTTCCTAATGTGTCTGTCATTGGGGGGGTTTTGCCAATGGTTTTAAAACTGGGAAGGTGCTGCTGCCCACCTTCTGATTGTTATCCCTTAGCAGATTTTTACGCACCCACGGGTAGAGTTGGGGGGGTACTATTCTAAGCCGGTACCCCACGGCGCGGCTTTCGTTTATGTCAAATAAATACGCTATATATAACAGTGGACCTAGGATTGATCCTTGGGGAACTCCAGAGCTTATAGTAATGAAGTCACTACGAGCACTGCCGATCACTACCGCTTGTCTTCTATTGTAAATGTACGAGCTGAGCCATCTATGAAGGTCTCCTCGTATCCCCAATGCATAGAGTTTATGAAGCAGGAGGATGTGATCCACTCTGTCAAATGCTTTCTCGAAATCTGTATATATCACATCAACCTGCGACCCTTCATCCATACTACGATAGACGTAGTTTGTGAAAACAGCAAGATTAGTGACAACAGAGCGATTAATCATGAAGCCATGCTGTTCACTTGGGTTAGCTTTAAATATTGTTGAACAAATGGTTATGTAAACAATCTTTTCAAATATTTTGCTAAATATGTTTAGTATAGATATAGGATGTTCATGACATGTAGTGTCAGCAGGATGTTTTCATTACCAGTCCCTTTCATATATAGGTAGGGATCTGTAATGCTTCTTGGAAACTAAGTTCAAGTTAAATATGTCACCTGATGAAAAACCTATGTGCTCTAACAATGTAAGTCCTACAACAGAACCTGTATGTATCGTTAGAGCGCGCGTTTTGGTGGAAGCTTATGAAGGAAACTATATTAACTACGTTAGAAATTATATTTGGAGAAATATACATAAGAAAAATGAGACTTGATCTAGTGACACATTTTTAATAACTCCTTCAGAATCTGACAACAAACTCAAATTATTCGAAACCTATTTGAATATAATAATTTCAGTAGCCAGTTCTAACACTCTCCCTTATTGAATATTCGTTAAGTAATAGACGGAGCAATCACAATTCTAAGCGCTTCCCTCAGGCCAGTAAATCTCTGCCTAGGTAATCCTTTCGTCATAATCGTCTGGACTGACTCTCTTTACTTGAATCACATTTTCAAGTTCAAGCTCTCTTACGAAGAAGTGCCTGACTCGAATATATTTCGAGCGCTTATGAAATTCCGGGTTGTGGACCAAACGAACTGCTGCTTCACTGTCAACACTAAGTGTAGAGGTACATTTAAGCGAAGTCATTTCCTTCAATAACCTCGCAAGCCACACAAGTTCTCGAGCAACTTCGCTTGCAGCAACCAACTCCGCTTTTTGTTGTCGAATTAGCTACGGATTCGCTCAGACAAGATATGGTCCCACCTGCGTAGCGGCGAACAACACCAGTTGTTGAACGACCTGTCGCTACATCACCCCCGAGGTATGCATCACTGAAAGTCTGTCTGGGCGCGTACCAACCATCAAATAGGCCAAGGCGCCTACAGCTTCTCTGTATGGTGTGGTATATCTGTGGAGACTTTAATATTAATTTGCTAGAAAATATCAGGTAGTGGATAAATTTTTGTAACTGTTTAAATCTCATAATATGTACAATATTTTCTTGGAACCTACTAGGATAACAGCCACAAAATCCACTTGCATAGACAATAAATATATTTACTAATCTCAAGCCTATTAAAAATTTCATTATAAATAATTTAGAATTACACCACTGTGGTCAACTAGCAGTATTTTCAAGAAAAACCAACAAACCCCAAAACAAATATGTTAGCTTTGTTCCAATCAATGCAAGCCGCCTCGAATCGTTAAGAAGTAATATATCCCGAAAAGTGCCAGAGTTGCCCAGTCACAATGACCCAAATATATTATATAACTCACTGTTCCATCTTATCAGTGATGAATTTGGCAAAGTGTTTGTACCACAAACAATATCTGTTGGTAATCGTGCTAGGTTTAGTGAATGGGCAGCCCCAGGAATTTATAAAAGTAGGCAAAAGTTATATGACTTGTACCATGAAAAATCGCATAATCATAATCCTGTATTTTTGGAATATGTCAAACGTTATTCTAAGTTATTTAAACGAGCCTGTTCCTCAGCTAAATCTATTTATTTAAGATCAAAAATTCTGTTAATAAAATAAAAAATATGTGGAACATTATAGACAGTGAAACTGGTAGAAATACAGTGCGTAATCGAGACTTTCATTTAAAAATTAATAATAAAGATGTTAGAGCGGATTTGGAGGTAGCGGCCGAGTTTAAGAATTTCTTCACTAATATTCCTTCTTTAACAACTAAAACTCTAAAATCTTCCTCCATATCTGCTGAGATCTTTCTTAAACAAAGTGTAACCGAATATGACACAACTTTTAAATTTTCAGTAGTTAATTGCAAAGATATTGTAAGCAGTTTGTAAAG
The DNA here is from genome assembly GCA_917880725.1 of Selenia dentaria. Lineage (NCBI taxonomy): Eukaryota > Metazoa > Arthropoda > Insecta > Lepidoptera > Geometridae > Selenia > Selenia dentaria. Next base: position 5,875,630 of record OU862876.1, on the reverse strand, counting down.
TATTGATGCAAAAAAAAAACGGCAGACCTATGGGGTCTTTCTGTGAAGACCGTTTCTTCAATTATATATATCATAGCACCCAATGTAGCAGCTGTGTTTAATAGTTGTGTTGCAAGTTGTGGTGTATTTCTTGACCTAATGAAGCACAGTAAAGTGGTTCCTTTATTCAAATATGGTTGTACTACTGATCCAACAAATTTTCGGTCTATTTCTGTACTACCTACGCTAAGTAAGATTTTCGAAAAAATATATTTCATCCATTAGAAACTCATATTAATGGCAACAAAATTTGCCTAAAAAATCTATTTGGGTTTACAAGGAATCGCTCTACTATAGACGCAGGTATAAAACTTATAAAAGATGTGTTTGATGCCTGGGATCAGGATGCCTTAGGTTTTTTGTGACTTATCTAAGGCATTTGACTGCGTCCGGCATGATATACTTGTCAGGAAATTACAACACTACGGTATTAGGAACATGGCTCTCAACCTTTTGACTTCATATTTAAACAAAAGAATTCAAAGGGTTGACATAAATGGTAAAAAATCGCCCGGTTCTATAATCTCAGTGGCCGTTCCACAAGGTTCAATACTAGAGCCATTCTTGTTTTTAATGACTTACCATATTATGTAGAGAAGAATTACGAGATTATATTGTTTGCAGATGACACTTCACTGTTATTTAAAATTAAAAGACAGTTATTAAAAAAATAATTAAATGTCTAGTTGACTCAGTTCAGCGGCTTATGCTGTTAAAAAAAATCTTGATTAATAATAATAATTTACCCTGATCTTGTAGAAATTCATTCGCTGATCTCGAACTCGACGCAGTTACGAGACCATCATCAACATACAGTGTCAGCAGGATCTTTTAATTACCAGTCCCTTTCATATATAAGCAGGGATCCGTAACTACGAAATGATAACATTGCTGCAAACTCTTTTGTTCTGTTTGATACGGATGCAACAGAAGTATTTCATGTCCTAACTTACCTAAAATCTGATAGCACCCTGGATGGGATAGTATACCTTCATCTATTTTAAAGCAAAATGCCCATATACTTGCACTTGTTGTTGCTTACATCTGCAATTTATCTATCAACGCGGGTATTTTTTCCCCGTGCACTAAAAAAGCTATAGTTCATCCCATCTATAAAAATGGTGATAAAACTGCTTTTACTAATTATTATTATTAAATATTTTATTCCGTGTTTCCAGCTGTATCGAAAGTCTTGGAACGGCTGATCAACGTGCGCCTGGTATTTAGAAAAATATAAATAACTTAGTTCAAATCAATTTGGTTCACGAAGAAGTACCTCTACATCAAATTTGGTTTCTAAATTAACAAAGCTTGTAGCTGAAGGTCTTGATAATAGCGACTAATGCCTTGCTATATTTTTAGGCTTAAAAAGGCATTTAAATCACAACACTAATGCAATACACCGTTACAAACACTTCACTGTTAGTAATCCGCCACGCAAAACTAATAGAAACACAAATCTAGAAAACTTAAAACAATTACTATTGTTGATCTTAGATTTTTCGTGTAGATACGAGTACTACAATATGCATAACCTTCAAAATGTCGTACTTTATGCGCGGGTTACACGAACCTAGTTTTTCAAGTCAGAATAGGAAGCTAGTGTCAGTAAGCTAGTACTTCTGACTTCATGTAGACAAAACTAGCTTCATTTTTATGCTAGTAAGATATTTACAAGCCAGTTTTAATAGGATGGAGTTCTATTTTTAGTTTAGTAGCGCCCCCACCACTAATTTTACCTTCCTGGCTTGGGCACTAGCTTCATGAGGCCGGTGAAGCTAGTTTTCAGTTGGCTAATAAGCAGGAACCTCGTGTTTTGTTACTTTTTTGAGAATTTCATCATCATCATCATCATCATCATCTCAGCCGTAGGACGTCCACTGCTGAACATAAGCCTCCCCCATGATTTTCCAAATGGACTGGTTGGAAGCGGCCTGCATCCAACGTCGTCCTGCTACCTTCCTCAGGTCGTCTGTCCACCGTGTCGGTGGACGACCTACGCTGCGCTTGCCGATCCGTGGTCTCCACTTCAGAACCTTTTGGCCCCATCGGCCATCTGTTCTGCGTGCTATGTGCCCTGCCCACTGCCACTTCAACTGGCTAATCTTCTGAGCTATGTCGGTGACTTTCGTTCTTCTACGGACCTCCTTATTTCTGATTCGATCACGTAGAGAAACCCCAAGCATAGCCCTCTCCATAGCTCGTTGTGCGACTTTGAGCTTATCTATGAGGCCCATAGTAAGAGACCACGTTACAGTGCCATAAGTCATCATTGGTAACACACATTGGTCGAAGACTCTTGTCTTGAGGCACTGAGGTAATTTGGACGAGAAGGCTTCGCGAAGTTTCCGGAACACTGCCCAGCCGAGTTGGATTCGACGAATGACCTCTTTCTGGAAGTTGGACCTGTCTAGTTTGACTGTCTGTCCCAGGTAGATGTACTCGTCAACAACTTCGAGAACTGAGTTCCCAACTGATATTGGGGTAGGTACAACATGGGCATTGGACATAATTTTCGTCTTATCCATGTTCATCTTAAGACCTAGCCGTTGGGAAACTCGATGGAGGCCTTCGAGCATTGTACTGAGGTCTTGAGAATTTAAGATGCCCAAACTAAGTACGGGGATTAAATGGGGAAGGCTATTGAAGCAGTACGGATGGGAGAAAAAGTTCTTCTTCTTCTTAAGTGGCTTTTTAACGTGGGAAGACGTTATTCTGCCAGTGTCATGTTCTTGCACTCCAAAAGTTTTTGGCGGATATTTTGCCCTTGTACTCCCCCAACCCTGAAGGAGTGACCATTGTACGGTACGGAATCAAATGAAAGTAATATAAATATCAAAAGTATTAAAAACTGGTTTCGCTTTTACAAACGTATATTATTGGTTTTAATAAAATTACATAACATATAAATAAAAAAAGTTGCAGTTGCAGCTCAGAGATTTGGTATACCTCGGATTACACTTCACAACAAAATCACGAATGAAATACAGAGAGACGAGAGATGATGTAAGACTGATAACAATAAAATAAAATGTTAAGTAAAAACTCAACCAAAATAAACTTAACCATCTTACTTTTATATTGCTGTATAATTTATTATTGATTTCTCTCAAGTGTTGGGGAGATTGTAACATGTTGTTTATTTAGTGTTTTTTAGCCGCGTAGAAGAAGAAAGAGCTGAAGGTTCAAACAATTGATCTAAGTTGTGTTTTTGACTGATACATTTGATATATAATTCGTTACCTGAGTAGCATATGACTGAATTTGTCGACCTAATTTTATTTTGCCGTGGGGCTTAGAATAGTACCCCCCCAACTCTACCCGTGGGTGCGTAGAAATCTGCTAAGGGATAACAATCGGAAGGTGCGCAGCAGCACCTTCCCAGTATTAAACCCCAACACTGCGCTCGCCAACCCGCCTGCCAAGCGTGGCGAGTATTGGCAAAATCCCCCCTATGGATTTGATGAAAAGAACCAGGCCAACAGTCCCCGGCAGACCCGCTATTCCTGGCTACGGTAGCGGCCACGGTAAAGGTGGGGCAGGGGGTGCTAAGAATCCCCGGCAGACGCCCAGCTACCACCCCCAACGACGACGACTGGCCCTGGTGACACACAACATACGCACGATGAGGACAGACGAGAAGATATATGAGCTGGAAGAAGAAATTAGTAAGTTAGACTGGGACATTGTAGGGTTATCTGAAGTCCGTAGAGCGGGTGAGGACACGACTGATAAAACTAATCTTATCTCTTTGTTTAAATCTTTTAATTTGAATTTTTTGTTCAGTGAGCCAACTAGAGTAACCGACTCTTCATCCACCTGCATTGATAATACTTTTTCAAACTGTAAGACTACAGAAAAATCAGTAATGGTGGGAGTTAGATCAGACCACAATGGCCTCGCTATCAAATTTGAAATCGGGAGAACTAAGAAAAATACCATTATCGAACATAGGCCGCTAACAAAAGGTAAACTAGAAAAGCTTAAACAAAACATAGAGTTGAAACTTAGTCTGGTGGAATTCACTTCTGAAGATCCACATGACATTTATAGTACATTATTTTCATTAGTACGTACAGACTTTAATGAAATCTGTCCGAAGAAAAAACTGCAGCTCAACGGTAGGTTACAATTTGGTGACTGGTCAACTAGAGGTATTCGAAAAAGTAGAGACATAATGTTTGAGCTATATCACAAAAAATCTTTACCTTCTAGTAAAGATTTTCATGATTACGTAAGAAATTACTCAAAAGTTTTTAAGTCAGTATGCAAACGCGCAAAAGCTTTGTTTATAAGGGATAAAATTCGAAAATCTAATGACAAAATTAAAACAGTTTGGAAAACTATTAATACAGAGACCGGCAAAAGTAAATCTTTTAATTCAGAATATGTGCTAGAAATAGATAACCAAAAAGTTTCAGACCCAAGTCATGTTGCAAATTCATTTTTCATAATTTCTTTTCTAACATACCACTAGAATTCACCAAATCTCTTGATTCTTGCCCTTGTGTTGCAGTGGGCTTTCTGAAAGACAACTTCCCGCTCCAAATTCCTGAGTTTAGGTTCCGACATATATCTACTTTTGAATTTTGTTGTGAAGTGTAATCCGAGGTATACCAAATCTCTGAGCTGCAACTGCAACTTTTTTTATTTATATGTTATGTAATTTTATTAAAACCAATAATATACGTTTGTAAAAGCGAAACCAGTTTTTAATACTTTTGATATTTATATTACTTTCATTTGATTCCGTACCGTACAATGGTCACTCCTTCAGGGTTGGGGGAGTACAAGGGCAAAATATCCGCCAAAAACTTTTGGAGTGCAAGAACATGACACTGGCAGAATAACGTCTTCCCACGTTAAAAAGCCACTTAAGAAGAAGAAGAACTTTTTCTCCCATCCGTACTGCTTCAATAGCCTTCCCCATTTAATCCCCGTACTTAGTTTGGGCATCTTAAATTCTCAAGACCTCAGTACAATGCTCGAAGGCCTCCATCGAGTTTCCCAACGGCTAGGTCTTAAGATGAACATGGATAAGACGAAAATTATGTCCAATGCCCATGTTGTACCTACCCCAATATCAGTTGGGAACTCAGTTCTCGAAGTTGTTGACGAGTACATCTACCTGGGACAGACAGTCAAACTAGACAGGTCCAACTTCCAGAAAGAGGTCATTCGTCGAATCCAACTCGGCTGGGCAGTGTTCCGGAAACTTCGCGAAGCCTTCTCGTCCAAATTACCTCAGTGCCTCAAGACAAGAGTCTTCGACCAATGTGTGTTACCAATGATGACTTATGGCACTGTAACGTGGTCTCTTACTATGGGCCTCATAGATAAGCTCAAAGTCGCACAACGAGCTATGGAGAGGGCTATGCTTGGGGTTTCTCTACGTGATCGAATCAGAAATAAGGAGGTCCGTAGAAGAACGAAAGTCACCGACATAGCTCAGAAGATTAGCCAGTTGAAGTGGCAGTGGGCAGGGCACATAGCACGCAGAACAGATGGCCGATGGGGCCAAAAGGTTCTGAAGTGGAGACCACGGATCGGCAAGCGCAGCGTAGGTCGTCCACCGACACGGTGGACAGACGACCTGAGGAAGGTAGCAGGACGACGTTGGATGCAGGCCGCTTCCAACCAGTCCATTTGGAAAATCATGGGGGAGGCTTATGTTCAGCAGTGGACGTCCTACGGCTGAGATGATGATGATGATGATGATGATGAAATTCTCAAAAAAGTAACAAAACACGAGGTTCCTGCTTATTAGCCAACTGAAAACTAGCTTCACCGGCCTCATGAAGCTAGTGCCCAAGCCAGGAAGGTAAAATTAGTGGTGGGGGCGCTACTAAACTAAAAATAGAACTCCATCCTATTAAAACTGGCTTGTAAATATCTTACTAGCATAAAAATGAAGCTAGTTTTGTCTACATGAAGTCAGAAGTACTAGCTTACTGACACTAGCTTCCTATTCTGACTTGAAAAACTAGGTTCGTGTAACCCGCGCATAAAGTACGACATTTTGAAGGTTATGCATATTGTAGTACTCGTATCTACACGAAAAATCTAAGATCAACAATAGTAATTGTTTTAAGTTTTCTAGATTTGTGTTTCTATTAGTTTTGCGTGGCGGATTACTAACAGTGAAGTGTTTGTAACGGTGTATTGCATTAGTGTTGTGATTTAAATGCCTTTTTAAGCCTAAAAATATAGCAAGGCATTAGTCGCTATTATCAAGACCTTCAGCTACAAGCTTTGTTAATTTAGAAACCAAATTTGATGTAGAGGTACTTCTTCGTGAACCAAATTGATTTGAACTAAGTTATTTATATTTTTCTAAATACCAGGCGCACGTTGATCAGCCGTTCCAAGACTTTCGATACAGCTGGAAACACGGAATAAAATATTTAATAATAATAATTAGTAAAAGCAGTTTTATCACCATTTTTATAGATGGGATGAACTATAGCTTTTTTAGTGCACGGGGAAAAAATACCCGCGTTGATAGGACGACGGTATCACATCTGAGCTTCTGAAAGCGGGTGGAACACCGGTACTTAAAGTCCTTCAGAAGCTATTTAATACCGTCTTACTCGAAGGTTCAACGCTAGAAGCATGGAACAAAAGCGTGGTGGTGCTATTCTTCAAGAAAGGTGACAACACTTTACTTAAAAGTTACAGACCCATCTCGCTTTTGAGCCATGTTTATAAGCTGTTTTCGAAGGTCATAACGAACCGTCTCAGTCGCAGGTTTGATGAATTCCAGCCTCCGGAACAAGCCGGTTTCCGAAAAGGCTATAGTACCATAGACCACATCCACACGCTACGGCAAGTTATACAGAAGTTTATTACATATATATTATTACACATTTTTCCCCAGACGAAATAGGTAAAATAACTAAACTAAATATAGCTCCGAAAACTAGCACTGATATATATAGAATATCTGCAAAGATACTCCATACAATCGCTGGATCTATCGGCCATATAATTGCCTACCTTTTCAATGCCTGCATCAGGAAAGGTGTATATCCGACCGCCCTAAAACGGGTTAAAATATCTCCTTTGTATAAGGGAAAAGGAAAAAAATCTGATATGAAGTCTTACCGGCCAATATCATTAGTACCCGCTATTAGCAAAATATTCGAAGCAGGACTTAATAAAATACTTTTATCCTTCATAGGAGAGTGCAGCGTACTATCCGATAGGCAGTACGCTTACAGAGCGGGGCATGCAACGACAGACTTGGTGCGAGAAGTGGTTTGGCGTGTACTGAGCGCCCGCGAGGCGGGTCAGCAAGTAGCGTTGCTATGCTGTGACCTCTCGCGCGCGTTCGATACTGTAGATCACCGCCTAATCGCCAACAAGCTCAATTTTTACGGAATACGCGGCCCGGCACTGTCATTGCTAACCTCTTTTATGTCCCACCGTACACAAACTGTGGTCGGTGACCATGGGCGTGTTAGGTCGTCCGAGCTAGAGACCACTATGGGAGTGCCTCAAGGTTCATGTCTCTCGAACACATTATTCAGCCTATTGCTAAATGACCTGCCAGGATCTGTGAGCGACGCGCAGATCTATATGTATGCTGACGATGTCGCAGCCATAGTGACCGCGCCGACAACACTAGAACTGGAGTGTAAGCTGAATAATGTGGTCCGAAAGCTAGAGCGATGGTTTGAATCAAATGGATTAGCCCTCAATAGAGATAAGACCTGTTTCATGGCCTTCCGCCTCAACGGTACTACCTCACTGCGCTATACTGTCATCGCCGGGAACACCGCGCTGCAGGAGGTGAACACGACAAAACTACTTGGCTTCTATGTCGATAGTGGCCTCACGTGGGAGACTCATATAGATGACCTGTGCTCAAAGTTAGGCCGTACCTGTTTTGCACTGCGACGGCTCGCTCGCACCGCTCCTCGAAGCGCGGTACTGTCATGTTACTTCGCAACCGTCCACAGCATCCTCACCTATGGCGTGGAGCTGTGGGCGCGAGCCGCGGATGACAGGCGAGCCTTCGTCATGCAGAAGAGAGCCGTGCGCGCAATCATGGGTGTGTCCGATGACGTGTCGAGCAGAGACCTATTCAAGGAGCTGAAAATCATACCTCTTCCCTGTGAACTTATATATCAAGTCGCTATTTCCACATATAATAATATCGATAAGTTCCAGGAGAAAGGCATAAATACTTACCGCGCTCTGTGCAGTAACAAGTTTGCTCACGTCCTCGTCACTCCCGCGCATACGCTGCGCAAATCGGAGAGGTCCGTATATGTAATGGGCCCTTCTGTTTACAACCGACTTCCGGATGCTATAAAAAAGGATGCAACTTCCACCATGGTCTTTAAATTAAGACTGAGAAAATGGCTTTTAGAACACGCGTTCTACTCTGTAGACGAATTTTACAATTTACCAATTATATAATTATAGTTATATTTTTTGACCTATGTATCGTTGATCTATGTAATATTGTTATATAATTGTGTTTTATTTTAATCTAATGTATTTTCATAATTAATTTTGTATTAATTTCTATAATATGACATGTTTCAATTACTTAATACCTTTATTAATTTTGAATTATGATTAATGATGAAGGTACGATTTGTACCAATTGTTATTATTATATTGACTTGTAACTTGGCGTTATCAATAAATGATTGATTGATTGATTGATTGAAGACCGAAGAGTATAACTTGCCTCTTTGTTTAGCGTTTGTGGACTATGAGAAAGCCTTTGATTCGATCGAGACGTGGGCAGTGCTTGAGTCTCTCCAGCGGTGCCGTATTGACTATCGGTATATTGAAGTGCTGAAGTGTTTGTACAAAAACGCCTACATGTCAGTCCGAGTACAGGAGCAGAGTTCGAAGGCAATTCCATTGCAAAGAGGCGTGAGACAGGGAGACGTTATATCTCCGAAACTGTTCACCGCTACATTGGAAGACGCCTTCAAGCTTCTGGAATGGCAAGGACTTGGCATTAATATTAACGGCGAATACATCACTCACCTTCGATTTGCCGACGATATTGTAGTCATGGCAGAGTCCATGGAAGACCTCAGTACAATGCTCGAAGGCCTCCATCGAGTTTTCCAACGGGTAGGTCTTAAGATGAACATGGATAAGACGAAAATTATGTCTAATGCCCATGTTGTACCTACCCCAATATCAGTTGGGAACTCAGTTCTCGAAGTTGTTGACGAGTACATCTACCTGGGACAGACAGTCAAACTAGGCAGGTCCAACTTCGAGAAAGAGGTCAATCGTCGAATCCAACTCGGCTGGGCAGCGTTCCGGAAACTTCGCGAAGTCTTCTCGTCAAAAATACCTCAGTGCCTCAAGACAAGAGTCTTCGACCAATGTGTGTTACCAGTGATGACTTATGGCACTGAAACGTGGTCTCTTACTATGGGCCTCATAGAAAAGCTCAAAGTCGCACAACGAGCTATGGAGAGGGCTATGCTCGGGGTTTCTCTACGTGATCGAATCAGAAATGAGGAGATCCGTAGAAGAACGAAAGTCACCGACAGAGCCCAGAAGATTAGCCAGTTGAAGTGGCAGTGGGCAGGGCACATAGCACGCAGAACAGATGGCCGATGGGGCCGAAAGGTTCTGGAGTGGAGACCACGGACCGGCAAGCGCAGCGTAGGTCGTCCACCGACACGGTGGACAGACGACCTGATGAAGGTCGCAGGACGACGTTGGATGCAGGCCGCTTCCAACCGGTCCTTTTGGAAAATCATAGGGGAGGCCTATGTTCAGCAGTGGACGTCCTACGGCTGAGATGATGATGATGATGATGAAACGACAGCCTGATACATTCAAAATACCTTATGTTTGCAGACGATAAAAAAGTCCATCAATATAACTAAATGTCTTCAAACAACTTTTACACGAAAAATAAAGGCAATCACATATACTACTTTAATAACATCGCAATCCAAAAGGTTCACTCAGTGCGAGACTTAGGCGTTAGATTAGACTCGAGAATGGTTGAGCACATCGACACTATTATAGACAAAGCCTACAAGCAGCTGGGTTTCATCAAGCGAGTATGCAATTCTTTTAAAAGCATCGACTGTATTAAAGTTATGTACTACACGTATGTCAGAAGCATTTTAGAATACGCCTGCAGTATTTGATCACCTTGCTATAATGTCCACATCCAGAAATTAGAATCCATCCAACATAAGTTTTTGAAATGTTTAAGCTTTAAAGACTTTAGGACCTTCGACTCATATATTGAAGTTTGCAAATATTATGGCATGGGTACATTGGAACAAAGGCGAGAACAATATGACGTTGTACTTCTACACGACATACTCTCTGGGAAATGTGACTGTAGTGAACTATTGACTAACATCGCAATACGGGTTCCAAATCGTCGAAGTCGATATTCCACACCACTGTTGCACGTACCTAATGTACACACTAACTATGCTCGTAATTCTATCCTCTGTCGCACCGCTGAAACTTATAATTAGCGTTACTCAAAATAAGATATCCTCCACTTACCAAGAAATGCCCTAAAAATTGAGATAAAAAAGTCTTACGTGCTGACTTTATAAAATTTTATAATGATTTAGTCAAACCCTCCCTAATCAGAATTACACATACACACACACACACACACACACACACACACACACACACACACACACACACACACACACACCCATATACTCACACACTCAATATACACTCAAGCATATAAATACATCATCCGCATAATTATTGATTTCAGTGTGCCACACGTACATAGTTTTTGAATACGTAAAATTATAATTATTTATGTTTTCAAATTTGTAATCACTTTTGGCCTTATTTTTATTAATATAGTTAAGAATTGTAATTAGTTAATATATTACGCTGTTGATTGCAATAAATAAATAAATAATAATGATGGTCTCGTAGCTGCATCGAGTTCAACATTAGCGAATGAATTTCTGCAAGATCTAGGTAAATGGTTAAATATTACGAAGAATCCGGCCACGTTCTCTACCTAGGGATGGTTTTTCAACAGTACAGTAGTGGAAAGATTGTTCTTAAACAATAGACATATATAAAGTACCTACGCAGGTGGGACCATATCTTGGCTGAGCAAAAGGCAAGCTTCAGTAGCTATTTCGGCAACTGAAGCGGAGTTAGTTGGCTTAAGAGGTTATTGAAATATATTGCCATCGCTAAACTGTATACATACACTTAGTGTTGACAATGAAGCAGCAGTTCGTTAGGCTCAAAACCCGGAGTTTCTTAAGCTTCCACCAAAACGCGTGCTCTAAAAATATGGAAAATTATGATTAAAATATGAACCTATTATTTCCTTTTAAAAAGACAGGACTAAAGTGGAGCAAACGTCACTAATAAAATTAATATGATGTTTTTCTCGGTGGTATTATAAACTGTTATTGACTATTCCTGAGTGGCATAAGGTATTTTTGATTCATCATCATTATTGGTGAAACCGTGGAGCGTAGCTAGCCTATTTAGTAAAGGTCTAACAAAGGTCGTGTTGCGAACAAACAGACAGACAGAAAAGAAATAAAATAAATTGGTTCTAACACCTCCCTTCAAACCATCAAAATATGTCTCATGTACAAGAGATACCTATTTAGAAAAACATATTGTTTTGTCCTGTGTGGTGAATCTACGTTGTTTATTTCCACAATAATTATTCTCGATAGTTTTTATCCTGGGCCTTACTATTAGCTTCATAAAAACCATGCAAGTTCCGTGCGGTTCTTAAACCTGACAAACAGTTTTGAATGAAATCATATCATGACGCTCATTTAGGTGAACTGAGGCCTTACTATGAGCTCTTAAAGCAGGACTTCTAGACAACTGCCTGGTTTATTCGTACCATGACAACTTTAAAGCAGGCCTGCCCAGGCCTACTATTCAAGAACCGCAGAAAAACCGTTCACCAGATTTTTTTTGTATGAACTCTCGTTAACATGACGCTTTAAATCCACTCAGTTTATTAATGCCCGGGTGACAAGAGGCCAGTTTTTCAAGCCAGGATAGCAAGCAAGTGTCAGTAAGCTACGAGTAGCAAGCCAGTACTTCTGGCTTCGTGTAGACAGAACTAGCTTCATTTCTAAGCTAGTAAGCCAGTAAGCTAGTCTACAAAACAGGACAGTTTTTAATAGGATAGAGTTCTATTTTTAAGCCAGTAGCGCCCTCCCACCACTGATTTTACTATCCTGGCTTGTGTACTAGCTTCATGTGGCCGGTTAAGCTAGTTGTCAATTGGCTAGTAGGCAAGAACCATGCGTTTTGTTAAGTTTCTGACGTGTTTTTTGAGATTTTAATATACCTTAGCTTAGGCGGAGTACGGAGAGTAATTTAAAACTTTGTACAACAGTACCAAGACTAAAATAGTATGTGAACGCCACCCTTCCAAGTTATGAAGACATTTATAAACGTGATTCAGGTACAAAGAATGTATGGCAAATTAAAGAACGTGGTTTTCAATGGCAAAACTGACCCATGTAAACCGGGATGTAGCCAACACAAGCAAAAACCTCATAAAGTTTTTTTTTCTTTTCAACGCCCTAGAGGATTTGGCTTTGCATTTGGCATGACTAATGCATCTGCCAGTGTCAAGTGACCTCATAACGGTGTCTCCATAGATAAATACTGGGTTGTCTCTGGTCTGGTTTGTTGAGGAAGCGACATTTTCTCGCATTGCAACATTTTATTTTGCTGCGCGTCCATGTCAAGAGTATTTCATCCATGTATCACGGAATCAATAGAAAATAAAAATGCGGAATCCTCACACATAGTGATATTTGTGTGCATTCTAAGTTGAAGATTACAATACAAAACTATAAACGGAAGCAATATTAAAGTCATTACTCGGTCAGTTAGTTAACGCGGTGATCGCACGCATACCTGTGATCTTCTCGCAATACATCGAAAAGAGAAATGACTGGGCCATCCTTTATCTGCAAAGTGTCGAATGTTAGATGAAGTTTCGTCGACACTTTATTATTATGTAGTAGCTTCGCGTAGTGACGTAGAGTTATTAAGTGAATATTTTGCTTAGTCGTGAGTGTTGTCGTGGCGAGTGCCGTGATTATGTGGAGACGATGATGTGGTGGCTGTGCTTGGTGGCAGCAGTGGCGCTGGGAGTGCGAGGTGAGCAAGTGCTGCTGCTGGACACCACCACGGAGGCAACGCTCGGATGGACACGTTTCCCATACGGTGCTCAGGCCAGCACTCCTGGTTGGCTAGAAGAGTCCTACACTAACTTCGAGAAGCAAATCAACTGGCGCTCCTATGTCGTGTGCGATGTCGCACATCATAACGTCAATAACTGGCTCTGGACACCTTTCATCGAACGCCGAAATGCAAATCGCATATACATCGAAATCAAGTTCACCATACGAGACTGCTCATTGTTTCCGGGAAATGCTCTCAGTTGCAAGGAGACATTCAGTTTGCTGTACTACGAGTTTGACGTCGCCACGCGCGAGCAGCCGCCATGGGAGCCCGAAAGCTACAAGTTAGTTGGCCGCATTGCAGCTGGTGAAGGACGTTTCAATACTAATTCTGATGTAGACATTAATACAGAGGTCAAAAGTATAGCTGTCACTAAAAGAGGGGTATATTTTGCATTTAGAGACCAGGGGGCATGCATATCCATTCTTGCTGTGAAAGTGTACTATATAACTTGTCCTGAGGTGATAGTAAACTTTGCTAGATTCCCAGCTACACCAACAGGCCGTGAAGTGACTGTTATTGAAGAAGCCAATGGCACTTGTGTAGAAAATGCTGAAAAGACTCCTGGAGAACCTCCTGTATACATGTGTAAGGGTGATGGGAAGTGGACTCTACCAAGAGGTTCATGCAAGTGTCATGCTGGGTTTGAAGCTGACCATGAGAACCAGGTTTGTAATGAGTGTTCACCAGGGAAGTTTAAATCTCATACTGGAGATGAACCCTGTATTCCATGCCCTGATTACTCAGAATCAAAAGCCTTTGCTGCTGCTGAGTGTAAATGTGTTCCTGGATTTTTTAGGGCAGCTAAAGATCCCAAGAATATACCATGTACTCAACCACCTTCTGCACCAGATAACTTAACTGTTACTTTTGCTGATCAGTTCTCAATATCTCTGGCATGGCAACCACCTCACCAGACTGGTGGCCGTACTGATATTACATACAGAATCCAGTGTTCCAACTGTGGTCCCAGTGTTGAATACAGACCTGCTTCTTCTGGACTTAATACCACTAGAGTTACTGTTATTGGATTAGACCCTGTCACCGAGTACAAATTTCAAGTCTTTGCTGAAAATGGTGTTACTGAATTAACAAAGGAACCAGCTAGGAAAATAGAAATAACTGCTGTTACTGAAGCTACTGTAGTCAGTGTGGTGACAAAGCTCAAAGTTATAAATGCAGAAAGTGATAGGTTATCAATATCTTGGAATCCCCCACCAATTGATTCTACAGATCCAGATGATACCATTGAAAGCTATGAAGTTAAGTGTTTTGCAAAAGACAATATGGATAGAATGGCAAATGTCACACTGAAGATCACCAAAGAACCCAACATTGTCATCACAGGATTAAAACGAGATACAGAATATGGCATACGAGTGAGAGCAAAGATGAAGAGAGGTTGGGGAGAGTTCAGTGGTATAGTTTATGGACGCACTGGATCTGTTCTTGAAACTACATTTGTGGGTGAAGAGGAAGGCGCACAAGTGAGGCTAGTTGCCGGGGTGATGGTTGCTTTAGTTGTGCTGTCAGTGGTGGCTATAATTGCTACCGTATTAGTTCTACGTGCACGGGCTGATGATGAATGTGATAAGAAGCAGCCAAGTGATTGTAATGCATTGAATTACCGAAATGGTGAGGTATACACAGGACCTGAACGACCGATTAAGACTAGCAGCAATGCCACTACACCACTGTTTGCAGGTACAGGATCACGCACTTACATAGATCCTCACACATATGAAGACCCAAATCAGGCCATAAGAGAGTTTGCTCGTGAGATTGATGCCTCCTATATTACTATAGAAGCTATAATCGGCGGTGGCGAGTTTGGCAATGTATGTCGTGGCAAACTCAAGTTGCCTACCAGCTGTGGGCAAGAGATTGATGTTGCAATAAAAACTCTAAAAGCTGGTTCTACTGATCGTGCACGTCGGGATTTCCTCGCCGAGGCTTCTATAATGGGTCAGTTTGAACATCCCAATGTGATTTTCCTACAGGGGGTGGTTACAAAATGCAATCCAATAATGATAATAACAGAATTTATGGAAAACGGTTCATTGGATACTTTTCTTCGAGCTAATGATGGGAAATTCCGAGTTCTACAGCTAGTAGGGATGCTACGAGGCATCGCCACCGGCATGCAATACTTATCCGAAATGAACTATATTCATCGTGACCTTGCTGCTCGTAATGTACTTGTGAATTCTCAGCTGGTGTGTAAAATTGCCGATTTCGGACTATCGCGCGAAATTGAGTCCACTGCGGACGGCGCATACACAACACGCGGCGGCAAGATCCCGGTGCGATGGACTGCACCCGAGGCCATTGCCTTCAGGAAGTTCACTTCAGCAAGTGATGTTTGGTCAATGGGCATTGTCTGCTGGGAAGTGATGAGCTTTGGGGAGAGGCCATACTGGAACTGGAGCAATCAGGATGTGATCAAGTCTATAGAAAAAGGTTATCGGCTGCCGGCGCCTATGGAGTGTCCTGAAGCAGTCTACCAGCTCATGCTCGATTGTTGGCAGAAGGAGCGCACACACCGACCAACGTTTGCCAGCATTGTTAAAACTCTGGATAAGCTAATTCGCTGTCCGGAGACCCTGAGGAAAATAGCGCCTAACAGATCAGCAGATCCTCTAGCAGGAGACACACCAGACATGATTCAGTTCTCTTCAGTCGAGGAGTGGCTGGAATGCATCAAGATGTCACGTTATGTGGAGAAATTCCAGGCAGCTGGAATTGTGGACATGGATTCAGTTGTAGACCTGACTGTCCACCAGCTGGCTTCACTCGGTGTCACACTCGTAGGTCATCAGAAAAAAATCATGAATAGTGTCCAAGGTATGCGCGCGCAAATTCGTGGCAATGGCCCTTATGGCTTCCTTGTTTGAATGAAATCTTGACCAGAGTGCAAGTTTGTGTTAAGTAGTGCAGTGCAGCTAATGAGTGGAACTTGATCTCACATGGAAACAATCTCCAGTGCAGCTCCGTATTTGATAGCAGAATAAGTAATGCAAAGGATACAATTTGTATATTTTTTTAAAAGAACTGCCATAGCATTAGTCTTTAAGATATTAAGAGAATTAAGTTAAAAATAATCTAATAATATGCCGTTTATACTTTTATTTTTAATTATGTTGTTATTTAGAGATACTTGAAGCCTAAAATAACAAATATCTTGTCAAAAAACCGGCCTACTTGTGAATGTGTTCATCTATAGCATCGCAGTGATTTAACAAAACAACCGTCTCATAGATACTGTACAACGAATCATAGCATAGTCATTACTTATTTTAGTACTGCTCCAAAAGAAAGTATTTTCCATTGACATTGGGTCAAGATGAAAGAAATTTATTAGATAACAGACAAACATGTGGTGATAAATTGTAATTAATGTAGGTAGCTATTTTTAGTTAAGTTATACTAGCCAGTGTTTTATTTAAGAGATTATTTCATTTTACTTTAAATCTTTCATTTAATAATCATTGTAGGTATTTGGCAGCACTTTATTTGTAGTTTGGTTTAAATTAAGGCAGTGAGAACAAAACTGGACTTACCCACTAAAGCATGTTTTAATGTTATAAGTAGAGGGTATGTTAAAAAGTTTACCCATTAGTTTTGACGTTAAGTACAATGACAAGCTAGTTTCTCTATTTGTTATGCACTTAATTAACCAAAAAAATAAGGTAATAATAGAGGTTGCACATGTTTAAAAAGCAAATGTATATTTATTATTGCAACAATAATATCAAAATGAGTTTAATAACTATATTACCATCTGTGCATTGATATTCTAAAGTAATAGTATCTTTATTTGAAAAATATAGCTATATTAAAAGAACCCCTTAATGAATCAGATAAAGAAGTACCTACCTATTCAAAGACTAATTAAAAATGTACCTAGTTAGATATTTGATTAGTAAAAAAAATATGAGCCATCTAGGTATGTAGTAACAATTAATTCTATCATATAATAGAATTAATTAGTTAAAAAATATCTCATCAGGATGTATTATTTTTTAACATTTGATTGCATATGAATGGATATACATAGTGATATGTGTATACATTTTTCAATTTGGCATTTGGTCAATGTGTACATTAAAATATTGTACCAACATATGGTTTGGGTTTGATAAAATATATAAAATCTTCAACTGTTCTTCAAAGTTTTTACTTCTGAAACAGAATGTTGATTGCCGTATGAAAATATACACAAGTGTATATAAAATCATTTGACTTTGCACCTGTGACTAAATCATTATGATGGCTGGTTAGACATGTATACCACTTTTGGTCTCACTGCTTCTATTAATGTAAACAATGATACTTGTGTTTTTTACAAGTTGTTAGTGAGATAGACAGACTGCTATATGAAAACTGTAATTCTGTTCATGCATCTTTATAACACTTTTTAATAATAATCTAGAGATTTAAATTGTAGTTAGCTAATATGCTTTAAATTATTTGAAAAGATTTATAAATTGAGAATGTAATATTGATTTAAGAAATTATTGTGTGTCAGATAATTAACCTTTTCTTTCATTAGTACTGTTACTTATATTATTGTGATGAAAAAATAAGTACTTAATTAATCTTAGATTATGACACAACAAAACATTTATCATGTTGTAGCTATTTTTATCCCTTTTTAAAATCGCATGTATATAAGGCTGAACGTAATTAGTAATTAAAATAGATTGATTTAGATATTTGTTTAATAGTGTTTTTTTACTCATTTCGAATTCAGATGTCTTTAGACGCAGTTGTGTGTAGTACACACTGATAATGTAAGTCAGTAGCACCTTAAGCAAACTGTAAGCAATAAAATCGTTTGTTAACTTTTATGTATAGTGTTAACTTCTTTTAAACTTTTCTACTCAAAAGTGAAATCAATATACAATGCTACTTAGCACAATATACATACGTTTACATTTCTTTATTTACACTTGTATCAAGTCACAAGATATTCAGTAAATATTGTGAATGAATCTATTAGTATAGTTTTACGTATATTTTACGTTGTGAATAGGTTACATGTGAACAAACTATTTCTGTAATATAATTTGATCAATGTTAGTTGTAAAACATTTATTGTGTTTACACAGCGAACAATATAGTGATAGATAATTTAATCGCCAATATTAGTTGTAAGTGCTTTGCTTATTGTTTCCGCCTTGTTTGTTTTAAAAGGACTGATATTGAAAAACGTCTTCATTTAGCTGTGCAGTTTTACATATATATCACTTTTGTAACAGATGCTGTGCGATTTTCATCACAATAGTGATCATTCTTATTCATCGTCTGATTACTCTAATTGCTCAAGACGTTTTGTCTTCTCTTATTTTTGATTCACGTATTTTAGTCATTTTTATTACCTAATCCCAAATTCAATTAAACTGCCATTCCCGATTAGGTATTGATTTTTTTCTAAATTATTGTTACTCATTGTTTTCAGTGCCTTTTATATTTCTTTGAATATTTAGTCCAAAACATTTACCAGTACGTGTATGAAAAATAAATTTAATGAAATACGTGCGTGGAAACCGTTTGTCCAAAAGCAATGGTTTAAAAATTTAGTCTCCTTACGCAAATCGTATTTGCATTGTGACTGTGTTGGACTAATCATTCAAAGTATTGGCTCAGCAAATTTGTTCAACCTAATTGCTCTGCGATTATGCCTCTGCACATCAACAAATATGGTTTTATTGCGAAATTCTAAACACAACAAACATTTCGGAATGGCCGCAATGCCCTCAATTCCAAACTTTGTTTTAAGGTTGTTAGCGTTTTATTTTTAATATCGATAATATGCAAGACAATCGTGTGCATAAACAACACAAGAAAAGAGACATCGAACTGTGATAAAATATTACTTTAGCGTTACAATATTTGTGCGCTTCCCCCTAGATGGTGGTGATAGACACAGCTGACACACACATTCATTGTGTACTAGTGACTGCCCGCGACTTCGTTCGCATAGAAGGCTCGGCCTTCGGCCTCGCGGTAACCTCCCGTCTTTTCTTGGTTTTTATTTTATATGAACCTTCTCATTTTTATATAATAGATAAGATAAATTTAGCACACTCCTTCTCATTACTGCTTGTTGGGTTATAACGTACTTTCGAGAAATACCTATCTAAATAAATTCATTTTTGCCACTACACTACACGGAACAAGTATATTCGTGGTATCCTCTACCAAACGCTTCTTTTTTGGAAAAGTATTTTTCTCGTATACATGTGGCAAATAAAAAAATCCTTCCTTCCTCTTTCACTCCATCTAAATACTGATGGAGAGCGATAAATCTTGCTTATCTCTCATTTCGGTTGTATCGCGGATATGCTCCGCTAAATACTTACGTTAAATACGCCTGTAACTTCTTTATACCTCAGAGAGTGAATTTAGAGAATTGGCATAACTATTCCAAGTATATTTTTTACTGATTTCAAAAGAGAAGAAGGTTATATGTTCCACTGTATGTATTTTTTGTGTGAATGTTCACCGATCTCTCCCCCATTTGTGGATACATTTTCAAATTTTTTTTATGTTTGATTGAGGGTATGTCCTTCCGATGTGGTTCCATTTAAATTTCATCAAATTCGTTCTAGCAGTTCTTGAGTTACACTCCAATTAAAATGTGTTTCGCCTATTTTGTAGAACGAATTGTAGACCGTTTCTTGTAATATAAAGTACACGCTAGAGTTTTCTTTTATTTCCTGAAACCTGTGATGCTGAGACTATCAATCCAGTATTCAAGAAGAAGTGTATGACCCATCCATGGTCAAGTTACTGTTTATCCTGGTTGTTGTAGTATATTTGCCAACAGTGTTTCAATTAATTTCTAATGCTGACTATTTTTCCTTTCCTCTTACGTTTACACTGACATATGTACAATCTGTTTGTTTTTTATGTCTCGGGATTAAAGCGCGGTCCAATCCTAATTTTAAAACAACGGTGCTTTACATAAGGTTGAGAATTGCTTACCAGAATGGACGATTTAATGCGACAATTCAATTGAATACGTGCTAATACTTTTTATATTTATTTCGTACAATCAAATGATTAAATTTTAATGATAAAGGAGTCCATAGTTCACTAGTGAATTTCATTGGGAATTTTAATATGATACATTCATTGAAATATACTAGCCCATAATTGAATAAAAATGCTTTTTCCCACGAAGACGTAAGAAACATTGCAAAATTTAGGGAATGTTGCCGATTTTTTCTATCGAGCCAAGTTTGCTCAATCGTGTATTGGCTCCCATACTTCATAAGGACGTATATTCAATTTACACTACGGTTTTTTTCGAACTTCGGTTATTAGGTTTAAGCGTCGAAAAACTTAAGTTTTCGCGAAGTCTAATCATGAAATTTGAAAATCATTTCGCCTAAAAATATTTGTTGATGTGCTATTATATAATTGCTAAGCGTACCATTACCTAGATAAACTTTTAAAATGGAAAGATATGTAATAAACGTAATCATTGTAATCAATGACGTTCCATCACATGGGTATAGCAAGCTATTACAGTAACAACTAAAATACTTCCTAATAACACGTTAATAATCCTTGAAATTCAAGAAGTTCAATTATTAAACAGAGTGCTGAGGCCTTATTCGCAATGACCATACAAACACTTAACACATTGCGTTACGACATTTTCAAGGAATGATCGTGAAGTCAATAGATTTTTACTATAGTTTCTTGTAGATAACGTAGCGCGCCGCGTTACGTGCATGAACGGGTATAGCGAATAAGGGCCCATGATATTCTGAGACCGTAGCAAGAAATATTAGCGTAAACGTATTCGTATCGTAAACAAAAACAATGAAAAACGTGTTGCGTGTCGTCGTACGAACTATGTGTTGCCTGTGCCACAGTTGTGCTAGATACATTGTAGTTTCTTAGAACTAGACGTTGATTTTAATTGTTTTACGATAGCATTACGATTACGTTACACGTACGCAAACTTTCGTGCTAAGCACACATTGTGCTTAATCTGGCCGCATCAGATTTACGCTATAATAAAAGACTTATGAATGAACCAGGGGCTTGCTGATTCGGACGGGTTAATACCCGTGGTTAAGAACACATTGCGTCGCCTTGATGAAGCTGGTTTATTGTGATATTGGAATGTTATTGATTGTAAGGGTTACACATACATTTGTCATGCCAACACTTTACAAGGCTATTTGTATTTGCCAAACAATTACATGTATGGATTATTTGGCTTTTGCCTATTTGACAAATAAGGCAAATACCAAATACGCGTTACCGTGCGCTTGTCGGTTTTGCGAGGCACATTCAAAGGGATCATATAGACAAATACGCAAATAAACCGTCCAATTATCAACAATCCGACTGCTAAGTATGGAAGGTCGTATTTGCCTATGTTTGCATGAATCCATATATTTTGCCATTTTCAACGAACACCCAATAGCGAACACAAATAGCCATGTGAAGTGCCAACATAATATAATAATTTACTGTATTTTATGTTAGCCATCCTGATAAATAACAATATGTATGTAATTAAAATATTTATTTCTTTATATTATGTATAGTTGTTTAGGCTACGTAGATAATACAAAATAGTTAGATTATTAGATATAGTCTTCCAAAATATTATTTGTAATTACATATTTGCCTCAGCTAACTCACGATTTTAATGAAACACTATCATTAGACAGTTTTTACTAATTTTCATATCGTCACTGTACAAGTTTAGTGAGGAGCTTAATTGTTCAGCGAACCGACCGCGATCTTAAAAACTAATTTAAATGGCATATTCAGCAAGTCAAAAGATCATGTTCATAAGTGTTCAATACTTTTACTAAATGATATTAATAGTATATCTCCTCGAAGATCATTTTTACAACAGTAACTCGTTCTAGCTACAAAGAACGATTACTTCTAATAAGTTGCTAATTAAATACTATTTACTATTTTCGATAGGTTACATAACCTTAATGAAACTGATGCAATATTTTTATTAAATTAAAATGGTAAATCGTTGTAAATATAATATATTATAATATATATAATATATTATGATTTTAATGTGCCAATAATATTTGAATACCCTTTGCGTATTGGACACCTGAGCTTCCGGGGGTTAATTACCTTAAGCTCAGTTAACAACGCCTTTCCAATTATTTCCAGTCTACTGAACCCGCGGCACCCTTAGAAATATACGAAATTTAATATATTATTTAACACATAGCAACTGAAACAAATCCGGATTCACAAGACAGTTTAATTGCATCACAATAAAAAATGTATATATTTTGATAACGTTAATAAATGAGGCTGATTTTGATTATTGATTGATGATTATGCAAATCATCAAAATTAGCATTACTTATAAACGCTACTAAATATTTATAACGTTATGTAGTACCTACTGTTTACTTGAAGGTTGTATTACAATACTATATTAACTTAATTCTATGTAAGATAATGAAATAAGTAAAGCGAACGTCATTTCGAATAAGATTGAATGTATATAAAGCACATAATTTTATTTCAAAATAATAAAGGAATCCCAAAAGACGAGAACACGTCCTTGCAAAAACCATATTTAACGTTTAAAATAATAAACTGAAGATTGACCGATTTTCAGTGTCCATGCGAAATAACCCAAATATTTTTGTTTGTTTGTAAATGAAATGTGAGTAGCTAAGGTGATTATGTATTTTCTTTGTATTCAATTATTTGATGTTTCTCTTGTTGAACATAATAATGATGAAAACCATAATAAGTCTTGTGTCATCAATCACAACACAGAAACTTGTGCTTAATGAACTCATTCGCTGATACGACGATGATTCTTTATTTTTCTGTGATATATAGTTATCATTAAAACAGTAAATTTGGGTTAATTTTGATATTGTGTCAGGTGCTGTCGTAACCCTTTTTTTCATGTTACAAAATACCGATTTGTCTATCACCGCTTTGGTATATTTTGTTTCGTATCTACTTACTGTGATTGTTATTTTTAATGTTCTTTTAATAATAATAATATATTAGCACTATTCATTCAAAAATTATAATTTTAATTAACATATATACCGGCATAACGAAGTAAATTATTATAGTTGTCGTAAATTTTACCGATAAACAGGCAGGTAGTGATTCAGGCCTCATGGATCTCTCGATAAACTTGTCGAGTTGATAAACTGGTTTTTATCAACGGTGCAAGCATTAATCTCACGATGAACCTGCTAGTCGATAAACTGACTTTTGCCAGTTTTACCTTGACTCTAGTACGGGTCTAGCTGCGATAGCTATATCGCGGACTGTCTTTTACCGTTCGTTTTATCCTATCGATAATCCATGCTCGCACCGCGGTGACAGAAGTCTACATGTTAGCACGAGTTAAGGGACCATAAGGAAATTCGTTAAATCGCCACAGTCTAGCGACTCGTCAGCGCAGCTCGTTTCGAGGATGGCCGCGGCTAAGGTAAATTTCTAGTGGCGATTTGTTTTGAACCGATGTCGGTTGTAAATCGAGCGCTATCTGTGTAGAGACTTCCACTCCAGACGGTCACTATGATTGATCGTATGAGTAAAAATTTGCCAAAGCGAAAAAAGAAGGAAAAAAGGATACTGCCATATGTAAATTTAATGATATGAAAAATTTAAAGAACAATGTTTTTTCCTGTTGTTAATTTGACGTTTGAATTATTTCCAAGGTCAAGTTGGGGTCCGCGTTCTAATGAGTCTAGGTAAAACCTGCCTGTTTTGGGTAATTTTTAGCGATATTCTCTACATTGGCAGAAGTGCGTTGATTCTGAAATTGTGATAAAGCCTCACATAATCTCCGCATGGACCTTATTCGCATACAAATATTTTCTCTGCCTTTGCCTCCCAGTTACCGTAGAATATTCGGTCTCCCGCCGCCGCTATCTTGCTATTTTCGTGTATTTATCAAGTTATAAGTTGTATTGAAAATTAAAATTTCGCACCTATTTCGTTTTAAAGTTTTGAATTTATACAAAAAAAGCTTTTATGTATATAGTTAGTACAAGTAACGTATCAATATACTGACTATTGAGCATATTTTCAAAACAACATTGATACTTATGTCATCATTTGGAGGTTATAAAATGTTATAACATTTTCTGATCTCAGTGTATGAACACTTAACTTAATGAAAGGAATCAGTTAATAATAAGGTGACCTTATAGTCTTCTATTGAGTCGCGGTAATATTATCTATCCATAACTGTGAAATTACCGTGACTGAGTCGACGCGTGTCGATGTGCTTTTAAACAATGCAAGCATATCGACCCGATTCGACATAAATGAAACAAACATTATGAAAACAATGCCTATGAAAACATAGAACACCATTCGTACATAATCGTCATATAAATATGTTTATTTAAGAGTACATTTATTTTAAATATTAGTTAGACTAAATTAAAGTATTTAATAAGAAATTTGATACGTGTTGGATTAAGTATAAAAATTAATATTGTATGTCCAATATTTCCGTTTATGTCGTAAGTTCAAATATACAGTTAGTATAGTTGATATTTTGTGATTACACTAGATGGAGACTGGAGTCGGGTTGCAATGGAAACTATTGATACAAGGTGCGTTCGTTAAGCTTTGAGGGCATTGCGTTCGTAAAGCTCAAAAACGTTATTTTTGCTACTTTTGCCACTTTTGCCCACACCCCACTCGAACGCTCAACCGGGCATAAGACCTAAAACCGCATGATTATGCTGTCATATGCATAGTCGTCAAAAAACGATCACAAACAACCATGCTCCGGTCGTGGGTCAAAAATTGCATAGGCATAAATAACTCTTACCTTTCCGAAAGCTGAACAAAAAGAGACATAAACGACATTTTCACCCAAAGATACCCAATTCAAACAACCTTGTAAGCGATTTTAGCTTTATTTTCGCCAACAGGGGTCTATTCGAACGCACTAATTGTTAAGAAATTGCGAATGTCTCTTTTCAGAAATCAAGACAAAACATAAGAGTGTTAATGTTTACTGTTATGTTTAGTCTAGACTTAGATAGATCTATTGCATCGCCGTCGCTGTTGTAAAACGAAAGTAATACGTTTTTATAAAAATATTTATTATAATACCCTCCAGAAAATAACTCAAAGCAATAAACTTGGCCTAGATTAGAGATACCTGGTTGCGACCACTATTTAAATATTTTTAAAAGCGGTGTTGATTCTTATCGCTTTGCTTACTTCAATATTAGTATGCACACAAAATCAGCGAGTTCTGCGGGGTCTATTGATCTTACTATGAACATGAAAAAACTCTGGATTTTGTAAGAATACTATTCAGCCATTTACGTCGATATTGTATAAATAAAATCGTTCCACTACGTTAAATTTTCAGATCGCTGATAACGTTAAGATTTAATAATACCTAAATACACCTACAGCGTTGCCAATCGAGCAGTACTACGTGGGTGCAATAGTATGTGCCAATATCGAAGGAAGTTTCCTTACAGTGTTTGTTTGTGAAGTATAACAAACTAGCGCCCAACACTTAATCCGAAAAATTTACGCCTTTTTAAGTTGTTACATTAAAATATTAGTACAACTAAACAGTTATAAAGTTTATAACTATAATTTAACCACATTGTAATTTTTCACATTCTTTTGATAAACTTTTAGTTCAGTTCGCTGGTTACAACATCAAAACTTTGGAGTATATTTTCAGGTGATTTTTTGAATTATCTAAATTTTCTAAAGTCATTTGAAGAATGAGAAAAACTATTATATATGAATCTTTATTAATATTTCTTCATATAAATAAATTGCAAACGTTCGCGACACAAATGGTTACGTTTAGTAAAGTAAACATTAATTCCAAAATTTCAAAGTAATATAAATTTATGTTTATAAAACAAAACAAAACTGAAAAAATCTAAACGTACGGGCATAGCAAACAATGTGTTGACTGCATGAAAAATCACTGAAATAGGACAATGTTAACAGGTAGAAAATAGTTTTTCTTTTAGTATGGACAAGTACTAGCTATGCAATCCAAAGTGTAGTTTATGCCTTACGCACTCAAGTTTATTTTTCAAATGTCCACGCGGTTCGCAATGTTTGCGTTAATATTGCCTGTGGCGTTATTAAAATATAAATGATAAGGACGAATATTTACTAATCAGTAATAAAACTAACAAGATAACATACACTTACGTATGTGTATGAAATTGTTCAGATAAAATAGGCATCGTTTTGGTGTGGAATTAAAAGCAATTTATGATTTTGTAATCTAAATACATTGTGTTGTTACATGTACTTAGTACTTTTGTAGATAACATTACTGGTTGATATACCGACGTACCGGCAATTTATTTTAATAAGTAAATACATAATAAAAGTTATAAATAAATATCAAAGGTTAAATTGCTGTAATTCTTCTATACCTAAAAATATATTCCGGAGATATACATTTTTCTATTCTTAAGTTGGGGACTATATACCAACTAATATATAGGCGGTAAAAATATATTTCTCTTATTCTATGACTAATCGGCACTATCTTTACTGGCAACTTAAAGCGATAAGAATCAATACAAAACTTGTGATATACCGATTTTTGTATTCCATATACCTAATCCTAATATATTTGTACTTAGTTTTAAAGCTTACGCAAGTTGAGATATAGGAGCAACTTGACTACAATCTGTTAGTGGGAACTGTAGTAACTCCAATCATAGCCTAAATAAATGTAATTCATAGAGTGATGTTAGATTTTATATGTAAGATTTTCTTTTACATATAGGGTAAGCGGAGGCGCAAGCAGTCTCGTTTGTTGACGGACTCAATCGTATTTAAGCCTCGCGCCTCCTCTGTGCCGTATACAGAGATAGTATCTATAACATTAGACCGTTTTAAAAACCTTTAATTCAATTCGGTTTAGATATCAACAATGGGATGTAAGCTTGGCTATAATTTATGTAATAAACTATTGATATTTACATTATTGTGTTGTTATTTTATATCCATTTCAGCTTCTTTTATCTAAATTGCGTTCGCAGCGAAGGTAGACAAGTTTTTCTCATTGATGAATTGGATTAAGCAAATCAGTGGTCACCCATCCAAATAGTAAGGCGCAGCGACTTTTTCGACTGATATCGCCGTTCACGTTAAGCTGTCGGTCTCCAGACGATAAATCCTTGTTTCGGAGCCTTTCAGACAGCGTGATATCGCCGTTCCAGGCACGTTAAGCTGTCGGTCCCCAGAAGATAAATCCTTATTTCGGATCCTTTCAGACAGCGTGAAAATTGACAATAGGTCTGGCCAGCGTGTCCACCAAACCGCGCCGAGGCGTGTGGCGCCGTATGGCGGATACTCCACTTTCTGAGAGAATATCCAGCGTTCCAGCTGTGGGAATACAATAGCTGATTACGCGATTATATTAGTGAAAGGTGTTAGGCAAGCACTTAAATTGGCTATTTTCTAACAAATCTTCCAGCTCAAACTTATCTAAGTATATACATAATGTGCGGGCCTGCTCTCCTATTTCCCCTTTTCTCGTCTCGAACTGTTATACAATCATCTATCACATTTAAATTTAGTGATTATTATGATTTTGCCTGCTTAGCGAGACCAAACATTGAAATTTTAGAGAGGAATATTCACATCCTCTGACGGGATACGAACCCGCGTCTTTCGACAATACATATCAGACGCCATGACCAATAGGCAACCGAGGCATACCGTCCGAGCATCCAATTTTAACTCTATTGGGTTTTAATCGCGTATGTGGACAGAGCGACATCTATTGAACATCTTCACAAGCATGCAAAAAAGAGTTTTATCAAACAATTCACTTTCGTATGGATGTCGTAACCCTTCAAATTTTTAGTATATAAATGGTCGTTGGAGCAATAAGGCCTGCTTTATGAGACCAAACATTACAATTTTAGAGAGTAATATACACATCCCGACCAAGTAAAAATGCAAAGTTCAAAGATTAACTCTAAAAAATGTTTAATAACACCCTGCATCATTGAGAATAATATCACATAAGCCGGGGACCTGGAACATGGTTTCCAGGTCCCCGGCTTATGTGTTACGGAAATGGCTGACTGTGATGGAACGTATTCCGTCAGTACAGTCATTACTATTTCGCCGTCAGCCCCTTAAATAAAACACAATTTTACAAGCGAGCAAAAAGTGTTGCACCTATAAGTGTTAATTATTGAGTTTTTGGCACTACTCACTAAGTATTAGTGCCAAAACTCACGCAGTAAACGTATAGTACCTATATCGATTCACAGTGTTGTCGTAACGTGATGAAGCAAACGACACTGAGACAGACCACCACTTTATAATTTTCTCAAAAACCATATAATTCCATTGTTTTAGTTTCCATTCGAGTTGTTAGTGGGATTTTATGTTTGAGGCAAGTCTTATGTAATTTTGTTTGCAAGATAGAGTCGATCGCTCACGAAGTCTCAATTTTTACTTACTACTTACTTAGTACAACATTAAACCTACATAAGTGGCTATTGGACAAATGTATTTATAGTGTAAATGAATATCTTAATTTTAAATAATATAATTAAGTATAGAATTTAATAATGTATGATTGGAAATTTATTGAATATTAATTTAATATCTTTATATTTGAATGCTTTAATTTATATAGTTATTAATTATAATATTTGCAAGCCTGCCTACAGGCTGAATACGTAGATGTAATTATTAGTTAAAGACCTTATATAATTTTTTATTCTAGCAAACAAATTAATTTTGTTTGTTTGTTTACAATATATTTGTGCACGCGAGTGAAGACAGTACACCCCTGCATGAGTTTGTCCCCCGACTCCTGTGGCTGGACATGTCGCCAGCCGTAGATAGGTGGGAGACATGTGCATGGTAGCTAAGTTATAGCTAAGAAGTAGATGTAAGTTATGTATTCAGTATATTTTAAAGTAGTCTAATTTTAAAATATATAAAATAAGTATATAGTAGTTTTAAACTAATATATGTATACAATATTATACCTTTAAATAATGCATGTATATACCTATATATTTATATTAAGAATGAACATTTTGGTATATAATCTAAAGGTTATACTGTCTTTTATAAGGATTTCAATGCTGCTGCATAAAAATATAGCAGTTAGAACGTAGGCCGGGCCAATAACGCTCGGACAAAAAATAAAATATTAGTGTACCTAGCCGGGCTAGAACAGTGTGACGATAATAGACTAGACAGTCTAGCGTTTATTATTCCATTATAGTGAAACACGTAATATCATGTTCACTCCAAAAACCTGGGTCTAACACTTTTAAATTTATACATCTGTCGTGTGTCCATAAAAAACGTTACGTTGGTGTAACCCTGTACACCTAACATGGTCATAACTGACTTATTTTAATTTCTCCAGAAGTACGGAAGCATGCTATTGTATTCGGAACTTTGGAGGCACGTTGATCAAGATGTTTGATTTATACAAAAACTCATCACTCAATAGTAATGATTTCATAATAATATTCGAATAACTAACTAATTCGAGTAATTAGTCTAATTTCATTTGCGTTGGTTCACAAAAAGTATTGAACCTCCAATAGGTTGTGGGTACAATATAGTCATCTATAATGCATACTAGGCCACGCTTCAGCACCGAGTACCCGACTGTTTTTATAATGCCCAATTAAAATGTAGGTACCGCCGCTCGACGAGTGACGAGACCGAAATTTAATCCATTCAGCAGCTAAGCCTTACAGCTGTCGTGTTCCGGATGCAATCATTCCTCGTAGGAGGGTGTCGTACCGTACGCGTATATTTGCTTAAGTAGGTAACCTTACTCTATGGAGTTCCATTACTAATTATGTGCTATAGCTGTAGAATATTTTTTAACATTTAGTAAGTAGGTAGCTAGATTTAGTTTGCGTGAGTATTCCTACAATATTAAAAAGAACACAGACCCTTTTTATTAGAGTTATTTTATATAGGTAAATATCTACTTTTAGATAAGAAATGTACATAATAAGTGATTGAGATGGCTCATAAATACCTTTCAATCCTCCACATTAGCAGGGCTATTATGTATCTTAATTGCTAACAAAAGCTGATAGAAATCTAATAAGAAAATTACTTGCTAAAAATGGAACTGACTTCAAAATCAAAAAGTGAGAAATAACTTCATTTTGAAGTCGATTCCATTTTTTGCAAAATCAATTTTTTACCATTTTTACTTACGGGATCGATTGTCATTCGCCGTCAATGACGATATCATCAAGGTAGGTTACAGTTATAGTATAGGTATAGGGTATAGTAACACTTTTTAGTTTTTGGAGTGTATTTCAAAAACTGCTTGACCAAATTTGATTAAATTTGAATGGGACCACCTCGGTAGTATACTCTAGCAAACAAAAAAATAATAATTTTGAGAGTTGAGAAAATCGGTCCACAAATGGAGCAGAAGTCGGTTAACATACACATAAAAAAATACATACACACGAACATATAACCTCCTTTTTTGCAGTCCGTTAGAAATGGCGGCTCTATTTCAGTTTTGACGGCTACAGTAAATTGCCGACTGGAGCTGTCAAAAGTGACATAAAGCTGCCATTTTTTAAAATTTTACTCAACTTTTGTTAGCAACTGAGATACCTACATAATAGCCCTGCAGGAGCCACATAAATTATTGGACATACATATCCTTTTATAATTTACGCTAAACTGCAAGGTAAAAGGTCTCTGTCATGAGACAAAATTGAATTACTTCTATATCTATCTATGGATTGAAATAGAATTTAGTTTTAGAATTATACCTACGTTATTATGATGTCAAAACTATAGTCATTTAAAACCGCAGAAAAATAAAAAACTTAAACCTCTGGAGGCAGGACTCTATTGAATATATTTCAGTAAACGGAATCATAATGTATCCAGTAGTTTTAACGTGTTGCGCGAACAGAAAAAAATAATTACAGGAATGTTTTAGGTTCTAACATTTCCCCATATACCGACAAAAATGATTTTTCCTAATTATCTCATAAGTACATACCTTGGTTACATTTTAATGTACCTATATTACGTAGATCTGCGCGCGCCATCACAACTATTCTACCTACTCGCTTACTCGTACGTATACGCACGAGTAGTTAAGTATACCTACCATCATTGGAACAACAGAAGAATAGCATTTACAAACATTTTAGAACTTTTCCAGTGCCTAACCTCTGTAGTTAAAAACATACTTTATAATATTTTACCAAAAATGGGACTGACTTCAAAACTAAATAACTGGCCAAGTGCGAGTCGGACCCGCGCACGAAGGGTTTGTATTGGAACATTATTTGTAAATCTCCCATACAACAGACATGATTTTTGCCGATTTTCAAAAAAAACTGCGTGCGACTTGCACTTGGCCGTTTATTATTATTTGTTGTTATAGCTGCAACAGAAATACATCTGTGAAAATTTCAACTGTCTATCACGGTTCATGAGATACAACCTGGTGACGGACGGAGAGCGAAGTCTATCTATAGGGTCCGTTTTTAACCGGAACCCTAAAAAGTGCGAAATAACTAGTTGAAGTCTGTACCATGATAGTTTTACCTATTATCACAATATTGTGCACATGGTACCGACTTCGACAAGTTATTTCACACTTTTTATCGCTGAAGGCGGATCTTTTTTGTGATAAAAAAAATATTCTCCATTTTTTTAGTGGCCTTTCCTACTTAAGGTATCAATTATTGTCATTCACCGTCAATTACGATATCATCGAGACAGGCGAA
Organism: Selenia dentaria; assembly: GCA_917880725.1. Taxonomy (NCBI): domain Eukaryota; kingdom Metazoa; phylum Arthropoda; class Insecta; order Lepidoptera; family Geometridae; genus Selenia; species Selenia dentaria. The sequence continues at coordinate 5,843,600 of OU862876.1, read as the reverse complement.
ACACTTTTCAGTTATTGGATTGTAACTCAAAAATAGCTTGACTTAATTTGATGAAATTTAAACGGAACGACTTTGGAAGTATACTCTACCAAACAAAAGAATTATCAAAATAGGAGTCGTAGAAAGTTATGCGTGATTATACCTACATTAAAAAAAAGGGGTCGCCTTGAGAACATTCTCTTTTTTTTTGAAGCCGTTTGCAAATAGGATGTGTGACTATAGGTTAGGAAATGAAACAAATAAGTAGGTACACAGCTATTACCATTTATTGATATAAAACTAGCTAATAAGTATACAAAATAATATGGCGACGCTACAATATAAATATTACATTATATAAATAATGCAAAATAAATGCATGATTAAAAATTTAGAATTTATAACACGAAAAGGAACTTACAGTATCTAAATCATTCGACAAGTTATATCTATAGCAAAACATATAAGATTATCTAGGTACAGCACAGCCACATGATCACAAAAAGGACCACAAAAATTTACAAATAGCTTTTATATTATCATATATGAGTACTTGTATATACTTATTCCATAAATGGTTGCCAAATCACAATTAGCCTATATTGCTGTGAATGATATAATTTATTCCTAACTATAGCAACAAATACTAACTAAAATATGTATACAAAAATAATTGTGCTCAAGAGGATTGCATAGCTAGTACGTTCCATACTAAAAGAAAAAACTCTTTTCTACTTCTTTACATTGTCTGATTTCAGTGATATTTTTTTCATGTAATCATCACATTGTTTACTATGCCCGTACGTTTTAATTTTTTCAGTTTATTTCTAAAAAATGTTGAAAAAATAAAATGTATAGGACTTTGAAATACTGAAAAAATCAAAACGTACGGGCATAGTAAATAATGTGATGATCACATGAAAAAAATATCACTGAAATCGGACAATGTTAAGAGGTAGAAAAGAGTTTTTTCTTTTAGTATGGAAAGTACTGGCTATGCAATCCTCTTAAATACGCACAGTCAGGAGCACCAGTAAGTAAACACTTAACAACTTTTCAAACTGTTTTTCTCCTACTGTGCTGATGAAAATTACATTTTATACGAACGTATTATTTCGGATCTCATAAGTTTATTGAAAAGATCCTATCTTCATGTTATAATCTAGATCTAGTTTCTTTAGAAAAATGTTTTTATATTAAGAAAGGTAATACAACCGTTACTGTACATTATAATTTGTGGATGTATCATTCAAGAGGATGTATTATCATGCAGGCGCGGATCCAGCCCACAAAAAAGGTTGTGGTCAACCACCCGAAAATCAGTAAAGTACGAGTCGGAGCATGAACTCTCTCATGATCGATATAGTAGCAAGTCGCACGCCTGATGTTAAGCGTCACGCTTGCCCATAACAGTCCTTTGCTATTCAGAATTTTGAACTGGGTACAACACTTCAAAACCGTGCATGACAAAGCACTGCGTTTTTTTACTAGGATATATAAGATGTTTTTGCTCTGTAATTTCACTGGAAACCAAAGACAAAGGATATCAATTGATGTCAAATGAAATGTAAAAGAAGCTTACGTTTCTTTTTCGCAAAAACTTTAATAATTTCATCGATATCCAGGTTTTGACAAGTCTTTTAGGGTTGGGGGCGTGCCCAAGCCTATCGTGCCCGCGGATCCGCGCTTGTTATCATGTTAACTTGTCTTGATAATGAGTCTTCTCGTATCGTTACGTTATAGCAAACATAGATAATTATGATATAAGGCGGGGAAACACATTCAATTAAACTTATATATGGCATGTCTACAAAACAAAATGAACGCTTATAAGCATCAAGGAGTACGACAAACTACCGGTAATAGTGGACGAGCCCCGGGCCTTATAAACGCTGCTTAACTTTATAAGACGCTATTCATTAACGCGCATATAGCAAACATGTTCTACGCTGTACTTGACGTTGTTTGAACTAAAGCAGCGTTTATAAGTAAGGCCGAACGTGTTTAACATACCTTACTTAGTTTGTGGGCACAGAAAGGACGTGTGATCACAGACAATTTCAGATCACAAAACAGTTTGTTGTTTATACTTTGTCATCTACACGTTTTAACACACATGGAACTAATAATTTTAATGAACACACAGCTTATCATGGAACTAATAATTTCAATTTTGGGACTGCCAACACTAGAATTATATATCTAACATTTTGGACACTTTCAGTTCGAACATATATATTTATAATCGCATATTAAACCATTTAGTTTGTGTATCAATATATAACTTCTAGGGTTATTCTTGTGAAAATTCTCCAAATCTGCGATTGCTTCTCGAGAGTTCGTATTTAATTGATTGTTTTAAGAGTTTATTATTAATAATTTACAACATTCAAAATAGAAAAAAATACGTGTGTACATGTAAATTGTAAAGAATAAGCAGACGTTGACACGATGTGTATAAGTAAGTAGCAATACAATTCGAACAGCCTTTGAATGTCATTAATTGTATAGTAGAAGTACATAGTAAAACATTAAACATTACTTCTTCATAAGTAGGATTATTGTGTAAAAAAATGTATACAACATTTATAAAGCTCTTAATATTATTAAGTAAATTTACTAGTAACGGTCCTATGACAAAAATTTATATTATTGTATTCACTTTAACTTTAACAAACAAATCACGTGAAGTAATCAATCTGATTAACAATAAACTATTGATTATTACATACAGTCGCTTGAAAAATATTAGTCACAGAAGGCATAACTTTAACATAGAATTATAAACATCACTTGTTTAAAATGACTTTACTCGTAGCATTTGTTTTAAATAACAGCTGACAGACCGAGAGACGTTATACTAGTCCCAAAAGCCCTAAAGACCTTATAAGGAATATTACTAGAAAAAACTACCAATTTGGTCTAGCTGTTTTCATAGTTATGTGCTTACTGACAAACACCATGTATTTTTCATTTATTATAAATTAATATTAACTAGGTAGGTACTGTATTTGACAGTAAACATTTCTTATTGGTCGGTTTTTTGAGGCTTTGGGAAGTTTAAATAGAGTATGACCATTTTAATTACTGTATAGGAATGATCAATTCAATGACTTGGCGATATCTTTTTTTTTAAGTACATACAAGTCCCTCATAATAACTTTAGCTTTTAATATAATGAATCATTTAAACTTATAACTTTTTTGTTTAAAAAAGGCTTTGATGTAATAATTATCGAATATCGAACATTTCTTACTAAAAGTAAAATTGCGGATCATGACCATATTCCTGTTGTTTTATTTCACTACCAATCATGACCTAATAATAATACCTTCTAAACACCGTACTTTTAAATAGTAGAAATTAATACAAATATAATGAAAATAGTGCAACACACATAGTAAGTTTTACATTTATTTTACAAAGCAATAAATATGTAATCACTTCATTACTTATATGTATTCGTAGCAAAAGATTCATTGGACTGTTTTTCAATTTACGTTTGCATTCTTTGGTTGCCAATAAAACTGTTTAGTAAATACGCACAGTTATTATTATATTTACAACCTTCCTAGAAACACACACAAAAGATAACGTTTAATAATAGTTAATGTGTATAAAACCACTAGACTGTAATAATAAATTTAAATAAAAAACACGGTTACCTCCTAGTTCTCCACAACAGAATATTTACTACTATAATATATATTATTGCTAGTTATTTCTATATTTTGTAATATAAATGCTACTTATTAATGTAAGTTTTAAGTGATATCATACCAATATGTCATACAAGAGGAAACATTGATATGATGTCACTGGTACATAGCTTTTACTTTTGAATACAATCTACTAAGTATATACAACTAATTTAGAATTATTTCATATTAATTATATTTTCTTTTATGTTAATTTTTACAAGGTGAGCTTTATTTTATCATACGAGAAAAAAACTTCAATATGATTTAGTGCAGCCATGACAATTTGACGCGCAGTTGAAATATGTGCCGTAGCATACCCAGAGTTCAACGGACAAAACAAAAATTCTCTTGAAACACTAAAGATTCTTTACTGGGTGTTCCGAAGCCAGGTAGGTGGTTAGTACTTTTAAGATACCTAAACGTCGTAGACATATAAAAAACTAACATATTTAAACAGAATAAAAATTCTCCCAATTAGTACTATTCTATAAAGTAAATAACTAACTACTTAACCGTTTTTTATAAGAGGGTAAGTAACGGTCAATTATGAGGCGCGTTCGTACATATCGAACGACAATTTTATGAACTTTGGGCGTAAGCCTAATAATTTATGTAAAATTAGCCAAAGTCAAATATTTACATCGATAATCAGCAAAATAATGGCACTAGTGACGTCGTACTTAAACTATGCTATCGATTGTAGGCATTGACTGTATTTCGAGAGTTGCAGATCGATTTGGTGAACTTACCGATCGACGTTTTAGTCAGCAATCGATATTGATAAATGGGTTAATGTCTTATTAACACCCATAGGGTTCATAATACTTGATTATGAATTATTATTATTTTCGCAATTGTAACACAGGCACAGCATGCATATATTAACTTAAAATGATGGCGATCAAAGTAACGTATATTATGATAATATATCATAGGAACAAAGTTTTGTTATGGAGTACCTAATTATTAATACGACAAATGCAATTATAGTTAAGCGAATGTACTTAATTAACTGATTAGTAGATAGTCAAGCTGATTATATTATGTTGACACCTATCCGCTAGACTTGTCGTTTATTGATAATATTTTGAGTATTTTTGTGTATTTATACATATTATCTGAACTCATACCGTGTTATTGCCGAAACTTTTAACAATTACATGATTGGTCATAATGATTTGAATAGAAATAAATATCATCGATGTGTTGATCAAGTTATAATGTATAGTTTTTTTTTTAAAATAATAATAATATTTTATTGGCAAATTAAAATGTGACATAACATAATTATATTCGAACTATTGATTAAATAACTTAAGATCTAGACAAGATTTCAACCACTAATTTTCGCGGTAGGATTCCCTGTGTTGCGAAAACTAGTTCTCTTCCAGGGATGCGTTACATTAACAAACTTTGGCAATATCCTATTACATAAATAGCGGAATTACAACTAAATTTACAATCTAATGAATATGGTTGCCTGCTTTGTTTGTCTTGCATCAAAAATTGGTATTATTTATAAATATAATATATATTGGTATATTAATAATAGTAGCAATAATTTCATTTATAGAAAGATTAATGATCGAATTTACTGAACAGTTAAAATATATTCGTATTATATGTATGTTGGCAACAAAACTGTGTGGAGTTATGTCAGTATTAGCGTGTGTTTTTATTTTATTTATTTTACATTTTATGACCGACATCAAAGGATAGACATGAAGTGAGGTTATGATAAAAAAAGGAATAATTGTTATTATATTTTTACATTATTGAAATATACAGTTTTACACAGTGACTCGCAATAGCTTTTCTGTTCTATTGTAGTCTAGGTTGTATAAAAACTCTAAAATTGTCTTTTTGCATTTTTGTTTGTTATTTCTGTGTATGTTGAGTTCTTTGTTAAGTTTATTGTATAGGAAGCAGCCCAGGAAACTATAAGTCCTTTTCCCTATTCCCGTATTTGTTTTTGGTAGTTGAGCCGGATAAGCCTATATAAGAGACTGATAGATAAGATCCATCCCGTTCTTTTGGAAGATTAATTGATTTAGTAGAAAATAAGAGAACATCTGTTCAAAGGTAAAAAATATGCTAGAAGATGTATGAAATACGGGACTAGATACATAAACAAGAATTCGAAACTCGGGAACTCCGAGACTACGTATTGATATGAACGAACATAGGCAATTGACAATGTACTAAAAATTACAAAATTGATAGCTAATTTTACTATAGTGGCTAGATGTTATGCGGTGCAAACACCTGCATTTATCTTTGTGCATTAAGTTTGTTTTAGTCAAAACTATAGAAAATACAGTAGTTTTGGGGTCTTACTTATGGTATCTAAACTCTTAAAGTACCGTGGGTATATTAAACCTTGTAGACCAGCTCAGTTCGTAGAAAATACTCCCAAATTGAGCTCAGCCTACAGCCTCTAGTTACTCTCCGTAGCTCGGACTTTGGCCTAGTGAACAATCCATAAACTTTTCCCTACATCAAACCCACGTCCCAAGAGAATATTTATTTATAAAATAAAACACTTACGACTATCATTACAGGATAACCTAATGCGATAAAGCAATTAGTAGTGGCAATTTATACATGTTTAATATATATGTCAATCACTTAGTTAGTCAGTCAGTAAGTGATCTTGAGTTGTATATATAGCCTTTAACCATATATGAATAGTTTTAAAACTCCTGTAGAAACAAATATAATGTAATACTTAACTGGCTTTGACAGTTTGAGCAATAATTTGCTTTATGATTTCCCAATATGATGAAGTAACGATAAATTGACTCATAACCTCAACTCTTACGTTGCAATAAACATTACCATGCCAATTAACTTGACGATACTTAGATTAATTGCATAGTAGTAAAAAGATATGCAATACATACATACTTATTTATCCACAATGCATTCGCAACCTCAAACATACCTTTTAAAAATTATCTAGAAATGTATTTGAATATGCGAGTATTTTAAACGAATGTGTTTTTGTAAACTAATCGGTCAAATGAAAGGAAAACGAGGAAACTTTAAGCCCAGCAATACATTCTCCATATTTATTCTACGATTAATGGTTATGAATTATTCAATCAGTAATATTTATATATACGAAAGTGTGTTTTTCTTCTATCACGCTCGAACTACTGAACCATATTTGATCAATCTGGCACATAGACAACCAATACTCCAGATAGAATACTTTTTATCAGTCTCGTTTAATATTACTTCATCAGTCGAACGACCCAGACACAATAGAAATTTCATTGTTATATTGACAATCGACTGGTGAGGGGTTATAAAATAAGAGATAGGTAATAAAGGATTCACCCTCAAGCGTTTTTAATTTTATATAGTACGGGAAGTTAAATTTGTATTTATATAATAACTTGTTTGTACTCGTATCTATCCGTTTTGTTAAATTCAATTTATCGTAACAAACAGTGTATCAACATTACTGTAATCACAGATCGTTTGGGCCTTATTACTTTTTGAACTCGATGTTTGCCATTCGTTTGTCACACATAGTCTTATCGGGAACCCAATAATCTATCTATACACAGTTTTCCTTACTACAGATAGAAATTTGACATAACGTCCATACAAATAGTGTCAAATATCTGTCTCTAGTGAGGTAAAGCGGCGATAGATAGATAAATGACACCGGCCGTTTGGGATTAGCTTACTGTTACCTCTTAAAGTATTAATTTTTCTACCTTAAGCAAGCACTCGATTGGAATCAAGTTCCAAATAGTACAACTGGTAGGACTATTTGGTAAGACTACTGGGAACGCACCGAATAGAAGACCATTAAAAATCTATGTGTGCCACATTTCAAGCCTTTGTCGCTTTCGTGATAACAGAATAATTGGTATTTCATATTTATATACTCGTTTAATATCACACAATAATCATTTTATGACGGCATCATGCTAAATGACGCAAACATTATAAATGCGAATGTATTCGAGCCCGCGTGTATGTTTTTGTGTCACGCTGAAACAACTTATTGGCATGAATATAGCTTATGCCCAATTTAACCACATGTTTTGTTCGATATTGTATTTAATCGTAAATAGCTACTCTTTTTACAATACGTACAACACAAACCAACCCGAGGTTTAATGGTGCTATTCAAAATTATACGTTAAGTATTGGAACTAATAAAAATATGCTAAAATAAATTGCTACAGCTGGAAGTAGACGAAGAGCCGATCAAATTAAAGACGGCTGATCAGAGGCCGTAGCACAAATATTTTGCGAAAAAATATTCGACCATATTGAAAGCGTCAACATGGCACGCTTCGGCGTACAAACTATGAGTTAACTGTGTCACAGTTTCCCTAGATACATGACAGTTTGTGCTGTTTGAGGTGAACGACACGTTACGTTACACTTACGCAGTTATTCGTGCTAGGCCCACAGCCCAGATGCAAAAATGGTGGTCTCAAATCTCTACACCGACCACACTTTGAATAACACCGATCAATCTCCATAGTTTATCTCTTCTTTATCCACGCGACATTGGCGAATTTGCGCAACTTCGCACAAGCCATATAAATAAAAAAGATTAAGACTAAGTAAGAGAATGATCAGGTTAAAACCAGGTAAAGAGTATTCTTTATAAGAAGGAATGAAAAACAAATGGTATGCCAGGATGCCAAAAATTCAGTACATAATTATAATATACCTACCAATGAATTTCAGATCTAGTAGACATATATACACATATGTCTACCTCACCGGGAACAGCGTAACTTTATTATAGTATGTGTGTGATAATTTCTATAGTATGTGATAAGAACATTGTACGAGTAAATTTTTCTACCTAAATGCGAAATTACGAGTATATACTTTCAACTATTTTAATACATGTAGGTATGTACACGCAAATCAATTAGCTAAAAATACAATCAATTAAAATTTATGTATATTGCAAATAGATTTTTTGGCGTAACAAGATAACATGCCGCTAAATGAATGCGTTAATATTTTTACGGAAACGAAATGCCTATATCACGAACTCAGTAGATAAATTATTTAATTAAAAAAATCTAAAATTTATATAGGTAAACGTAAGGTTCCGTAGCCTTGACTTTTAACTGAGAGTTATGTATTGCGTTAAGTGCCGTATATCGTAACGTACGTGTAAATTAAACGAATTAAACCTTGAGCAAAAAAATTTTTACTTAACTAAAGTATTTGTAACTTTATTTATCCTCTAGGCCAGGCCAGCATCAGATTCTGTGCCTCACGATTACTGAATTTTTAGCATGATCGGCATTAAATCGATACAATACACCATACGACTGATGTTTTTGTACATGAATCATCAACATCATCATTATCAGCCGGAAGACGTCCACTGCTGAACATATGCCTCCCCCATAGAACGCCACTTGGACCGGCTACTCGCTTCCTGCATCCAGCGATTCCCCGCGGTTTTGTCGAGGTCGTCGGTCCACCTAGCTAGGGGCTACACTTTGTCTTCCGGTGCGTATTCGCCACTCGAGAACCTTTCTTCCCTATCGGCTATCAGTTCTGCTAGCGATGTGGCCTGCCCATTGCCACTTCAACTTGCTAATTTTGAGAGCTATGTCGGTGACCTTAGTTCTCCTACGGATCTCCTCATTTCGGATCTTATCACACAGATACTCCAAGCATAGCCCTCTACATTGCTCGTTGAGCGACTTTAAGCTTGTTAATGAGGCCCACAGTAAGGCGGTTACCACGTTTCAGTGCCATAAGTCATCACTGGCAACACACACTGGTTGAAAACCTTGGTTTTCAAGCACTGAACTGAAGTATTGGAGACGAAAAGATGGATCGAAGCTTCAAGAACACTGCCCATCCGAGCTGGATTCTTCGTGCGTCCTCCTTGTCGAAGTTGGACGTACCTAATTGGACAGTCTGTCCCAGGTAGACGAACTCGTCTACAACTTCGAGTGTATCGTTTTCAACAATTACCGGTATAGTTGGAACATGAACATTGGACATGATTCGACTTATCCATGTTCATCTTAAGACCAACCTGTTGGGAAACTCTACTGAGGTCGTTGAGAATATTGCCGATATCCTCGAGTGCCTCCGCCATTATGACTATAGCATCGGCAAAATGAATATTAGTGATGTATTCGCCACTAATGTTGATACCAGATCCTTTCCAGTCCAAGAGTTTGAAAACATCCTTCAATGCGTTAGTGAACAGTTTCGGAGAGATGACGTTTCCCTGTCTCACACCTCTCTGCTATGGAATTTGTTCTGTACTCTGATACTGGTTGTACTTCATTAGAACAAACATACATCGTATGTGCAATATATTATATTAATATATAAACAAAGAATTGTTAACCAATCGAATTGATTCGGTTAGCTTTATATATTCTGAATCAACCCCAGAACCGGCTTATGATATTACCTATACTATTTATGATTACCTATATTTTAGTTTAACGTTTGAATAAATAAGACATATAGATAAATAGACATATGAGAAATATATAGTTTTCTTTTTTTAGTTAGTTACCGAGATCTTGCTGATTATCGGACTTGATAGTAGAAACATCAAAGTCTAGTATTATTGTTATAATCGATAGACTGATGTAATCTATCGCACTTAATGGTTAGTAATGAATAATTGGATTTAAACATACTTAGTGAAACATCACTCGGCTTCGCGAGTGTGCATAAGTAATTACATATATATTACAATCAAGATTAAAATATATATACTATAAAGAGGAGACAATACGATATAACATAACATATATGGAGAAGTCATAATACTGAAATAATGACAAAAGTAGCCCATGATTAAATACTGAAGAAATGATTACTTTATCAGTCGAACGACCCATACACAATAGAAATTTCATTGTTATATTGACAATCGACTAGTGAGGGGTTATGCAAAAATAATAAACTCACCTTGCGTGATACTGACAATTACCAATCGAAGAAAGCAGTTTCAGAAAGCTTAGCATTCACTTTTAAACATTTGTCAATAAACAAGCATTTGAAACATGTTTTCAAAATCTACCAATGCTTATTGTTCCTTTGCTCAAAGATATTTATTTATGTACTAAATATTTGTTGGGAATTAGCTGCTTATCAACAAATGTGTATTAGTGAATACATAGCTTTACATAGTCTTAGGTTATTCACACAGTATAATTATCACGAAAATGGTAAAAAATATATCATATTACATTTAAAATTTAAGTCATTTACAGCGCATACTAAACTTATTATACAGCTTAGCATTTAAAATTGTATATATATTATTTTATGATAGTGAAATAAGAATGTAAATATTAAATTTATATACAGTGAAGTAGACTTTATGGAGAAATATTTTTATTGATATTATGTCTATCATAAATATATGAATAGAACATTTTATTGCTCATTGTTGCATTTTAATGGCTACTCTCACTTTATATAAATATAATTGTATTCTTTACCTATAGCACGAACAATTTGAAATGTATTTATATCAACAACAACTAAATAAACACACACTGCTATTCATTATACAATCTATGAGTTATCTGTGTTGCAGTTGTTTTCGATAAATTATTATTGTTTTTGTACTCACTTTTATTTTACGTAAATTATATGATTAAATTGCAAATTTTTCGTGCTAGGTCCTTTAAACTTAACTTTGACTTTAGATTATGTATCTATGCATAAGGGCTCATTTGTTCTATCTTACTTGTAGTGTATAAATTGTAAAGTTTATTTTAATCAAATGTAAAAAGAGACTATTTAAGTTTGCTAGAATGATGGCCATCTTTACCTTTAACTGAGTAGAGGATATTATATATAAAATTAGCAATGTTTATTGAGTTTTTTGGTAATTTTAACAGACACTGGGCTCATTCTGTATAACCAAATATATTTATGAGTGTCGTTGTATTTGCTTAACTTTGTTTTACTTTGAAGATGTATTGAAAATAAACTGAATTGGTTAAAAACTGGTTAGATAATTAATCAGTTAATTGTATTAATTGTAGGTAATATATATAAATATATGCGTGTGTATAAAAATGTATATTCTCATACATGTGTTTAATTTAAATTGTTTATTGATTAAGCAAACTTGGAGAGTAGGTAAAAACATACCTACCTACCACATGTTTCTGTCATTGACTAAAGAGGCATAGTCGGCTCATTTTAAGATACTATAATAATATCTTTCAACTTTTTCTGGCAAATATCAGCCTCAAATTTTTTTATATATCCATAGCCATGCTTTGTTTCTTATTTATATCTCAAATCACTGTATTAAACTGACTCAACACACAGAGTGGGGTACATTGTAATACATATAGGTATTTTAATCAAATGTACATACAATAGCTCATAATTGTCACTATTCCTAATTTCGTTAAATATTTAATCATGAACATAAATACATACATTTTTCTCACATCGTTATTCCCCTACTATTAATTAGAATTGTTATATTGCTTGATTGTTCACTGGGATTGCCATTTTTTCTTATTTAAATTACACAATCATTAGGTAAAAGTCAAAATAACTATAAACTTCACTTTTGTTAGGTCATCTTTGGTGACAAATACCATTTTTTAATAAATGATGTCATAGATTTGAAGAGGCAAGAACTGTTTCTTATGCTTCCAATACAATTTAAGTGAATGCTATACTGTGTCCACTTTGCCATTGTTTACCAGCACATATGCAGGAGCTGGCTTACGCTTGAACGTGACATATGTATATACAAGGCTGCCTAATACACTGATATTCAACCCTACAAAGTTGAGCCAAGAGAACACATAGTCACCACCAATCACCATTCCAAGATATGTAACTAGAATGTTTTTCAGACAGCCTATGATTGTCGTGGTCAGAGCACTGTTGTACTGCGTACACATCATCACACTATATGATAATACAAAGCCCATTACACATGACATCAAAAATTGTGTCAAAAACAATGGATCATTCCACTGCTCATAAGCAGCAGACTTATGCAAGTCACCAGTACTCCAGGCTACTACTGAAGCAGGAATTATCATGAATAGTGAATTGTAAAACATCAAGCCATACTTGCCAAGCTCCTTGGAATCTAACTTTTTCTTCATATACACTCCATTAGCAGCTGTGAATGCATCATTGAGGAGTACAAGAATGTAGCCAGTCCATGAAAATGTAACATCATCAGCTGCAGCAATTATAGCTCCTCCGACCATTGCCATCACGCTAGCTTGAACAGAACAAGATGCTTGTACTCCGAGAATAACTTTTTCTAAGATCATTGTCATGAGGATACTAAAGCGCCGTAAGGCGGTAAACATAGGTAGGTTCAGTTCCTTGGTGCCACCGAGACCGGTCGCCATGTTTCCAAGGTAAATGAGCGGCAGAGGCCAGATACGACGCGCTACCCCAGCATCCAGCGGTGGGAACTGTACTAACTGCACACGCCGTCCGATCCAAAGCACCATGATAGTCGCCACCATCTGACCGAGACCAAGAACTTGATACGACGGGAATGCATAAGTAGTCAGTACCGTTTTATTCACCACTGTTATCATAAACGATGACACGGCGTAGAATAAGGCACTCAGCACCTTCTTGATAAACTGTGCCTTATTTTCGGCATCTATTTCTTTTGGGTTTGACATCGTTTCGGTTGCGATGAGATGTGGCAAAATGCCTGATTATTGACAAGGTGAATTAAATCACGTCGTCACAATTTAGCCAATATTTCAATACGCCACATGCTGTTAAATACTTGTTAACACTTCACTTGATATTCATGGTCAATCAAATAATCGTGACCGTCATAAAACATTCAAAAACAAACACACACGCACGCACGCTGAGCGAAACAAAAAAAATGAAGTAATTGGACGAAAAATGACAATGACAGAAATCTCCGAGACGAGATCTGACAGTTCGTATTGACATTATTACATTTTGTTGCCAGTATGATGTAGGTACCTAACAATAAAGGTATTTTTGAAATGAACCGGGAAAAATTAAATACGTATCGTATTTATGTAGATTTATTATTAAAATACATGTAATTTAAAAACTATAGCCATGTTTATTTCACGCAACAATAATAGGTGAATTGGGATATTCACATTATCGAGTTATGTACATCTAATTTACTTTACTTCCGTTTTTGTAAAGACAGCTAATTTTGCTTGCGCTTGTAATTTATTGTCTATGGCATGACCAAAAAATTTAGAATTAGAATAGAAACAAAAACTAAATCTCATTGAAATAATTTAACTTTTATAACATTTCCACTAATTTATTGCTTTAATTCTGTTAAATAAAATGCTGTTTTTTATTTAGTATTTAGATTAAAAAATTCGCACAATTTCAGTTTTTCATAGATTTTTGACTGACATGTAGGTACCTTGTTTGTCGGACAATGAACGGTGCGTTGTGAAGAATTCGTGAACAAACCAAGCGACATTTTGATATTTATTTTATCGCATCTATTTGCGATGCCAACCAATATTCGTGGATTATCGTAAAAAAGCGAAAGTAGCTGTGATGCATTAGTTTAACAAATATGAGGGTATAGAATATCAAGTTATAAACGTATACGTAGGCAGTTATACTTGTTTGCGTTTTCAGTGATGTATTATCATAGGGACGCGTACTAAGTCTGATCTGAAAGTGGTACTGAAAGTGTTTTAGATTTTTGAGGGCGTCGGATATTCTTAGTGTATAGTGGTAACGGTAGCTTACGATGGAAATGGTCGAACAGTTTTCGTTAAGATGGAACGACTTCCACTCCAACTTGTCGCAATCTTTTCACGCGCTGCTAGAAGGAGAAGACCTGGTGGACGTGACTCTTGCCGCTGGTGGACAGTATGTGCACGCACATAAGCTCATTCTGTCAGTTTGCAGCCCATACTTCAAGGAACTATTCAAGGTATGAGTCATTGTTTTTCATAATATTTCTCAGTATTTTCACCCCTTTGGAATGCAGACAGTGTTGTCAGTCAAAAAGCCTGTTTATATAAAAACTGAATAGTCGACCTTTGGTGTCTGATATGTGGCCTGTATTGCAACCAGATAGATACAGTGTAAACTTTCCACTATCATCAAATACCTAGTAGGTAAGCATGCAATCTTTAACTTACTTGACTCATATTGAAACAAAGGTATGTGTTGCTATGATCAGTTAGTATAACAATGAAGTCCATATCAATCTCCACTCTACACAATACTCTCAATAATCTCTATTCTATGAAATGCAATGTATAACATATTGCTTTTATATTGATTTACATAAATACTATGAGACAACATATATGAAATCAAAAAACAAAAATGACAAATCACACACCTTATTGGATCAGCTACACAAAATAATTCTAGAAATATGAAAAAAACTTACAAATGTAATATAATTTAAGTAATAAATCATTTTGGTTGGCACTGCTGTGATTGTACATGTGTAAAACTTGATCTTATTAAAAGTTTGACATAGTTTTAGTTGAAATTCTTTCACATAACAGCTGAATCAAAGTTTGAGATATAGAGTATGGGATTTCGTGAGTTGCACACAGATTTACATATCTTTGATTATATTGTCATGCCATTCCAAGAAGTCTTTTGAAATTGTTAAGTAGTACCTGCAAAAGCTGGATTAACTACTTATCTTGGATCTAGGGCCTTATTATGTTGGTCTCAGTTTATGTGTATGTATACTCGTTATACCTATACAATATACCTATATATAAAAAAAGGTATTCTAGTAATAGAAAGAGTAGTATGATTCTTAGACATTTGCAAGTCATTATTCACAAAAAATAATATTTACTTGCTTTCGTCAATGTTTATCAGAAGATTTATATCAGTTCTCATCCTAATTATTTTAAAATATCTAATCTATAATCTTATAGAAATGTTCCTTCATAAACTTTTGAAATTGGTTTATGAGTTTCAAAAACCCTTAATTGTTTAATGTTTTTATAAGTTCTTGGATAGTTCGGGTCTTGTCTGTTCCATACAATTGTAGGCAACTGCCCAAAGCAGCTATTGAACCAACCTGGCAGCTTATTTTCACAAAAATATTGAATACAGGAATGTTTATAATATAAGCATAGTATTAATCTGTTGGCATCAGGTTTACGCTATAGCAAAAGATTTATGAATGGACTGGAGGCTTGCTGGTTCGGATGGGTTAAGGATGTATATAATAGTTTCATAATCATAATCAGCCCATTTTGTTCCCACTGCTGGGACTCGAGCCTTCCTCTCAGAGAGAGGAGTTGGGCCATAATCCACTGTGTGGGTCCATTGCGGCTTGGTGGATAGGTTAGTGGCCAACCCATGTTGTTGTTTACAGGCTGCCCGAAGACCTTCGACATAGCCTGACGCCTGTTGTCCTAAGACAAACAACCAGGACCAACGGCTTAACATGCCCTCTAATGCATGGAAGCGCTCAGTTGAATAATGCTAATAGAGATCACCCATTTAAGTCCTAACCGCAACAAGTGTTACTTAACTTGTGATTGGTTAAGATCTCTAAGTCAAGCTCCACTACAAGCGCTTTGTCTATATATATAAAAGTTAACTAGTGAACAACTTCAGGATTAGCAACGAAATATTTAAAAATAAATTATTGAGGAAATGGTTTCCAGGTAACCTAAATAAAGAACAATTGGGGTAAAAGAATTTTACAAGTGCACCAAATTAATAGATTTTTATAATAATAATAATGATATCTATACTAATATTATAAGGAGCAAAAAACTTGTATATTTGTATTTAAACCAATAAACTTAAAAACTACTGGATCGATTTCAAAAAATAATTTGCCATTCGAAAGCTAAATTATCACTGAGTTAAAAAGGCTATATAATATTTTTATTAACAATAGTTAGAGAATCTGTATGAAAACTTCAATAATGTAATGTGTGAAAAAAATACCAAAATATCCTTATATCACATACACTGTGGAAACTATTGACAATAGAACAAAGTGATGTAACTACTGCAACTTTATAGAAAACATCAATATCTACAATAAAGTCTGGAATACTATATTATGTCTTACTATTACAGTTATGTCACAATAACTATTTTTTCATATTAAAAACTGCAATAGTACTTAGCGCCGAAAAAATCTTATATCTCGTACACTGCGGAAACTATTGATAATAGAGCAAAGTGATGTGCTATAGTTATATAGAGAATATCAATCTCTATAAAAAAGTAAGCAAAACCATTTGTGTATCTATTACAGTTTTGTCACAATAACTACTTTTCCATGGTAAAATATGCAATAGTAACACCGGTACAAGCTATAGGCCACATTATTCATACTTTGGTGTTAATTAATATCTACTCTTAGTAATAAAGAAGAAAGTGCAAAGAGCAACCTAGTGTATAGGTATAAAAGAGGAAAGATTTTTGTATGTTTATTTTAATTGAATAGGCTCCAATACTACAGAACCAATTTCAAAGCTTATTTCAACATTGGAATCCAACATTATACCTGATGGACAAAACCTAGAAGTTTTGAATAATTATAATCATCTTCCAATCACCATGTGGGTGAAACCACGAAGCGCAGCTAGTAAATATCTATACATACAAATGAATAAAATTGAAGTGACTGTAATGTCAAAATTAGTGTTTAAGCCCCATCTAAAAAGAAGTCACATCAAGTCAAGTAGGTAAAGGGAGATTTTTTGTAGGTTTTGTTGTTAAACTGGTAATATTTTTTCTACAGACTGTATATTTGACAGTTGTCAGTAGATTTGTAGTCCGTACGTTTTGCCATTTCAAAATGCTTTATGAGCAGGTAAAAACATTGGCTCATTTTTTTTAAAAACAGTACCGGTCCTAATTTGCCCGTAATTTGAGAGAACTACAGAAAGATGATTGCTGACTTCTTCGTACCTCAGTTAAATGGCATTGATGAGACAAAGCTTTAGTTTTAACAAGATGGCGCAACATGCTACATAGCGACTGATGGTGCCATCAGTTTTATTAGGGAAATATTTGGTAAAGGTTTAATTTCGCGTAATGGACCAGTGAACTAAGTACTAACCTTCATAATCATGTGATCACACACCTTTAGATAACTTATTTGAAGGTATATAGAGTCATTAGCCTATGATGTTGTTGGACCATTTGAAAGTCTAAATTCTCTGTGTCATTGCTAATATACGACCCCAGATGCTTGGTAAAGTCTTCGAAATTTAGACTTCACGATTACGCTTCATTCAACTTAGCCGTGGCGATCATATGGCCGAAATCATATTTAAACAATAACAGCATAAAATGACCATTTAATTAAACGAAATATCATACACGTTATCATTATTTAAATTTGTTTTAATTAATTTTGAAAGGTACCTATTTGAAAAATATTTTTGTTAGAAGTACTGCTACAAACTTAAGTTTGGCTTTCAACTTGATTTATTATCCTTTCGTTATGTATATGGTTTATTCTCTGCTTGCATTGTTTTATTCTCTTAAAGTATATTTATAACACCAGATACACCCATGACCAGAAAGTTTGCAAATAATGATCCTAGTATTATGTGCCCTAGTCAAGAAAGCTCTTCCTTATTCTTTTAACCACTATTAAAAAAACAATCATTCTTATTCCTACATTGTTTGTGTTTCGGGTACTCATTGATTTTTATGTAGGCCACCTATCAGATTAGTTGTACTCCCAAACATATAGGCAAGCACACTCGAATCTTCTATACTAATATTATAAAGAGGAAAGGTGTGTATGTATGTTTGTGATGAATTGGCTCTAAAAGTACAAGACCGATTTCAAAAATTCTTTCACCATTGGAAAGCTACATTCACCCTGAGTAACATAGGCTATATAAGATTCATCATCATCCATCACCGCGCAGGTGAAACCGCGGAGAGCAGCTAGTTCTTAATAACTTAGGTAATCTTAACACCGCTTATTGTATCACACTTCTGCACTGAAATCATCCTACTAATATTATAAACGCGAAAGTTTGTATAGATATTTGTTACTCTTTCACGCAAAAACTACGGAATGGATTTTAATGACATTTAGTATGTATATATGTGAGGCGCTGAAATAACATATAGGATACTTTTTCATCATCATTATCATCATCATCGATCTCCACACGGGTGTAAACGCGGGGTACAGCTAGTTAGACATAATATATCTCTTTTTCTCCATTGAAACTTCTCTTTCTTAATGTCAAAGTCAAAGTCAAAATCATTTATTCAATTTAGGCATCAAAGACGCACTTATGAACGTCAACTTTTCGTTATCATGTACTTTAAAGACTACCGCCGCGTTCCAAAATATATAGAACCCACCGAGAAGAAGCGGCAAGAAACTCGGGGACATTCTTTTTATATGGATGTTTACAATGTTTCTACTTAGGTACTACAAATATTACATTTAATGTATAACTGAAACTACCGTGTACCCAAGTCAATAAGGACATGTATACCCTACAATAATAAATCGCTAAGTGCGAGTAAGAGTCGCACACCGAAGGGTCCCGTACATTAAGAATACATTTCAAATCACTCTAACTTAAAGACAAACTTGATTGAAAAACTAAGTAAAATGGGCATAAATAAAATGTAAATGTAAACTGTAAATGTGCTGTAAGTTATTGCGTATTGCGTTTATTCCCTCGTGAAATTTCAAAATATGTGAAATAAATGGTTATATATCTCATAAAAGAAATGTTTATAGGTGAGAAGACAGAGTCTTGTTGAGTATTTTTCTAAATTTTAACTTGGTACTGAAAAAGGGGTCACAGAATATTTAGTTAAATAATCACTTTAAAATTAATATTTACTTAATTAATAATTACTCCCATACAACAAACATGTTTTTTTTCTTATTTTTTTCTCGGTTTTAATAATGATAACAGGTAGAAACTAAAGATATTGAAATATGGTAAATAATGGTAAAATATTTCTTATAAATAATAGTACGGAACCTTTCGTGCGGTAGTCCGACTCGCACTGGGCCAGTTTTTAGTATTTGTTGTTATAGCGGCAACAGAAATACATCATCTGTGAAAATTTCAACTGTCCAACTATCACTTTTCATGATATACAGACTTGTGACAGACGGATGGACGGACAGCGGAGTCTTAGTAATAGGGTTCTGTTTTACCCTTTGGGGTAAGAAACCATAAAAATCATTCGGGTCGAATTCCGTCAGAAGTAAAAGATTAAAAATAAACTAACTACCTATGCAGTTATGGTTTCCTTATAAATCGAGGACTGACTCCATTCACGACGACGATGACCTCATTCATGACTTGGTTTCGGAATTGGCCATCACCACCCTTATTAAAAAATCACGCTGTCTAGCAAACTGTCATCCATTCATGTTTTTCCTTAGGAAGGTAATTTAAGGAAAACGAAATTAATAAATTTCATTTTCCTTAAATTAACTTTCATGCAAGTATTACCTGATGTGCAGTATTTGTCTATTGAAGACATTTGACGGGTAAATAAGTAATAGCAAATTTTTAAGCCACATGCTCCTTCTGCCTCGTATCGTGCGAACAACTGTCTGTGAATAGATTAATCGGCCAAGGTGACCGATAGCAGTGATCAGAAGCTATCTGTGATATTCTTGGGTAGCACCTGCACATGAAATTCCGTAAAGTTCAGAGTTGGATTTTAAAACATATAATCCACAGGAGTGACATGCCTCATGGTTAATATTAATATAGAAGGAATATCTTTCAGTCCCCTCTCACTCTAGATTCTAAATTTTCAAAAATTCTCCTCAATTGTTATATGTTTTGAGGATTCTATGTCCATTCCTACGTCCGGTAGGAACACCGACATCCTGGAAATATTTTAACCTAAATTATAGATTTATTACGGGCAAAATAGAAGACAAAAATACCAAGAGGACAAAGCCCGAAACGTTGGTCTCACAAAAATGCTAATCAAAGCAATTTTTCTACCAAAAAACGGAATTAACTTCAACACCAAAATGTGTGAAATAACTTGTTAACTTGTACCATGATAGTTCAAATGTACCTCTTATCATAATATTGTACGCATGGTACCGACTCCGACATGTTATTTCACACTTTTTATGTTAACGTCGCTTCCATTATTAGGTAACAAAAATTTTCAGCCTCTTAAGTGACCCTTGCTACTCGCGGGGTCGATTGTCATTCACCGTCAATAAGGATATCTTCAGAATAGGCGAAACACTGTTCAGTCATTGGAGTGTAACTCAAAACCGCTTGACCGAATTTAATGAAATTTATAACCACTTCGGTAGTATACTCTACCAAACAAAAAACTTTTAAAATTGGGCTACTCTGTAAAAAATTATGCGTGGTTATACTTAAAAACATATACGCGTCGCCTTGAGAGCCTACTACTTTTAGAAGTCGTTTGAAAAGAAGTAAAAATTATCGATGTCATTGTGAGAAGTTAATATCTACAACAAAGAGAGAATGATTTAGGAGGAGGAAAATCACGTCTTGTTGATGTATCAATAT
The DNA here is from genome assembly GCA_917880725.1 of Selenia dentaria. Taxonomy (NCBI): domain Eukaryota; kingdom Metazoa; phylum Arthropoda; class Insecta; order Lepidoptera; family Geometridae; genus Selenia; species Selenia dentaria. The sequence goes on along the minus strand of OU862876.1, from coordinate 5,822,413 downwards.
ATAAAGTAACGTTCATGTCGGCACATGCTGCGAATCGCTCGTAGCGGTGTTTGTCTAGTCGTTGGTAACTGTACTGATTGTTCAACGAGGTCAAAGCACATATCGCTGCTTGAATGGACGACCACAAGTGGCATTTTTAACTGTGTGTCCATGTTTCGCAGGGCACGTTAAACCATCAGTGAGCGGTCCCAGTTGATGTCTATAACAATATAACATTAGTTATTAAACTATACTAATGTATAATGTTATGGACCAAGTATAAATAGGGGCGATGACAAGCTACTAAGGGTGATTTATTTATCACCTTGCCTCGACATTTTAGATATTGCTATGTGGTTTTCGGGCAATCTCCGTATGACCCTAATCTTTATGGTGAGCCAACCCATTTTACTACTTATTACTTAAATTACTTATCTAAAAATATATAAGTAGATAATTTTGGCGTTAAGTGGTCACCATTTTTTTTGAACTGGTTGTGTAGTTTTAGCCTTTATCCATTACAAACTATCGAATCTTTCCTCTTTACCTCTTTTTTTCTTTTTACTCTTTTGTAGGTACGAATAATGTGGCCTAGTTTGTACAGGCGTTAATAATGCATATTTTAACACGGGAAAGTAGTTATTCTATTGTGACATAACGGTAAAGACATATATGGTGTTGTTGCATACATTTTTGTAGACATTGGTGTCCTCTATAAAACTATAATACATGACTTTGCTCAGTTGTCAATAGTTTCCGCAGCGTTCGCGATACAAGGATGTTTTTAGTAATTTTATCACACCTTGGGTTACATTAACAATGTTTTCATACGGATCCCAACTTTTTTGAAAACATTGTCTTGAAGCCTATGTTACTCAGTGATAATGTAGCTCCCTAACGGCAAAATAATTTATGAAATCGGTCCACTAGTTTTTAAGTTTATTCGTTACACACAAAAATACAAATCTTTCCTCTTAAATTAATATTATAATATTAGTTTAGATAATACCAATTTTGTGTCGCGTTTATCATGTCATTTGAATGCGTTTGGCGTGAAGAGCACCACAACGCTCACTTCTTTGTAATCTTGCTTACTGTTTTCTATCATAATTATTGCTCCATTATCAATTTCTTTCGATTCAAGAACTAAGCTCTCTTCACTATATTTGAAGAATTATTTCTGGAAACTATTCCAGAATTATTCTTAATATGCCTCCTTAAATACTGAAGCAATAAAACTATGGCGTATCCAGTAGTTGATCACGCTGGTCAAATACTGGTTACACTATAATTGAGAATATAAAACGTTCACATACTAGAATCACTCATGTAATAAAACCAGTTTTCACATAAAAGTGCGATAACACTTAATTTTCAATAGATGACCAGTTGGTTTCATAACTAAAAAAATAGTACTTTATTTGTTTCAATAGTTGCCCGTACTGACAGTTGATCGATACAGTCTTTGCACATGTATCAATATTTATGATAACAATTTTTCATTTCAAACTATGGATCAACACGTAATTATTTGGGTTTAAAAATATATCTTGTTGAAGCTCCTTATTCCAAGGCAGAAAAATGGCGGATATATTTTCACCTATCACGTTTTTTTTAAATTATGTTTCTTTATAAAACTAACATGACTTGACTTCTCAATGGCTTCTGTGACTAACTGTCACAATTCTGCCAGTCTGGAGTTTGTAGGTTGTAGTCTAAGAATATGATTGGTGATTAAGAAAAAACAAAATCAAAAACTGGGGCGCTTAAATTTGATTGATCGACAGCCGAATAGTGTCAACAATAATATTTGACCAATAAGAGCACGCGTCTATTAGGAAGCTTAAGGCGCGGTCGTACCCTGATAATAGTAAAAAGCAAAATCTTTAAACATCGAGTGTAACGAAACAGTTCGATAATAATCTATGAAAAAAAAACTTAGGTTAGAAAAGGAACAGGCAAAGAGTTATAACCGAACAGAATTCATAAATATTACTTGCTCACTGCAGAAAAAAATCCTAAATAGGTGCTAAAAATAAACTTTGACGTCCAAACTCTCAGAATTTTCAGCGATAACACTATATTATTTTTTAGGTAATACATAGCCAACATATAGTACTAAAGTAGTAACCAGCAGTTTTTTAATTGTGTAAGTATATATCGAAAGATATAAAGAAAACGTACAAAATTAACGCATTTTCGCATTACATCGTCCAATCTAACAAGCGATTTGCAACCTTACGTAAAGCATCGTAAACTATTTTAAAATTGGGGTTGGACCGCGTCTTAATATTTGCGCTACAAATTTGGAATTGGGCAACTACTGATGCATGGTCAATTACTAACACATCGGACCTAATAAACTCTGTTTTAGACGAAATAATGGTTAGCATGTGTAAGGGTGAGCAGTGCACTGTATCAATAGAAATTATTCAGCGAATGTGATCAGTGGAGTACCACCCAATTTTTTTCTTGACGTAACTTGTCAGCTTCGTCACTTGATAGTATGTATAAAAAAACATTCAGTGAGATTGTATATGTATGTATACATTTATGAGGCAGACTCATGAATTAACATGAAGATAAATTAATATCTGGTGTAAAGCCAAATGCCAGATCTGTCGCCCCCTAAATTTCATCAACCGTACATGAGATTGATCCTCTCCAGAGAGCAGTGGAATACCTTGATGGTGACTTCAGGTGCACGGCATCTGGAGTGGCCTGCTCAATGTATACTGGAATCGACAGCATCACCATATCAAAACCCACGAACAATCTATACAGATATGTTACTGTATTAATATTTAAATAAGAAAAAAGTAAGATTTTAAAATATAGGTCTGGCAAACATAAAATAAGATTTCAAAATGGCTCATAAATAAAGTGGTCCAATGAAACCTTAAATTGGATATTTAAACTTATCGTTTTTAAAATATAAAGTTATTTGCGTAAGTCTGACTTTTAGCAAAAATGAAAAAGTTGCTAACGGCTTATTAAAGTAACATTTATACAACAAATTTGAATTTTCTTCTATGTATTTTTGTGAGATTTCTTGGCTTTCGTAGCAACGTAATACGAGTATGAACCCTTATGGTGACACTCCGGTGAATGTTCGGTGTCCGGTGAAATATATTTTATTTAACTTGATATTATTCGTAGGTCGTTGCCGAGAAAATCAAATATTTCACCGGACACTGGACATTCAAATTTCAAATTTGTTGTATAAATGTTTTATTAAAAAACAGCTTATTATTGTAGTACTAAAAGACAAACATGCAAGGAGAGTACCACTTTTGCCAAGGCGAGGACACCTGCCACCGAAGTAGTTATTTAAGACTAGCTGACCTGCCCGCGGCTTCGCTCGCTTGGTCTCGGTCAAGTAGTGGAAGCGCCGTTTTGGAACCTCGGTGTCCTGGGTTCGATCCCCGGGTTGGACAGATATTGGGATTTTCTGTCTAAAAAAATCTCAATAGAAGTCCGGAGTGTGGAATAGTGTCCCATAGATGATTACATGGGACCAACAATATATCTGGCGAAACGCAGGTATTTCACAGCGCTGCTTGCCCCTTCGAAGATATATAGGTGTGACGATTGAGCTGACCCGCCAGCGGCTTCACTCGCATGGTGTTGGCGCTGCTTTGGGATTTCGGGGTCCTAGGTTCAATACCTGGGTCGGACCGTTATTCCTTGTTATCTAACATAGAAATTCTCAATAGCAGTCTGAAGTCTAGAACAGTGCTCCGTAAATGGCAATACGCTCGCCTTCTATTACACGGGACCTAAAAAATGATGTGCCTCTGGCGACGATGTAGGGCGTGGCGATTTGTTATGTTGAATTTGAAAATAACATGTATTTCATTATGTATATTATAAAGTACTCTAAAGTATTCTACTTACATTCTTAATTATTAGTAGATTATGCACCGAGGAGTAAAGCAGCGACGTAACGTCATGGGCGGTATATTGAACCCTGAGTGCAACGGGGATTCTTTAGTTAATCCCTGAGCGCAGCGAGGGCATCAAAATTTTATTCCCGAGCGAAGCGAGGAAGTTATGTAGAGTCCTGAGTGAAGCGAGGGGTTAAAGCCGCCCAAGACGAAGACAGGCTATCCTCGAGGTGCACACTCTACTTTTCATACCTACTGCGTGACAATCAAAACTCAGAGCTTTAAAAAAGCAGTTATACAGTTAAAAGTAAAATAAATTGATAGTTAATATTCAAATTGGACACATTTGTCTCGTTATAGAAGGACAGTAATATTTTGGAAGGAACATTTTATGGAAAACATTATTTAAGACTTTTGCGGTTGTTTACTAAATTATAATAAGCATCTACTCACGACATGTAGACCATGATTTAGCTACCTTTGGAGCTCCCGATATTTCGGCACAGTTAGATACATGCACCACGTTCAAAATCATAGCATTTTATGTATGTTGTTAAAATAACACCAAACACCAGATCGCGATACGTAACTTGAACTTTGAATTCGCAGAAAGGGACCGTGCGTATCCCATAGCAACGCGGTGCACAACAATCCCACTCCTTATAGTATAATCCTGCCTTTATATTTTTTTCTGTATGCTGTCTCCGTATTCAGAGTTTTCCTAAAACTCACGTTCTAAATCCAAATCACTGTAAAGTGACACGCATCACCCAGTAAACCCATCGGAGTTTCATACAACATTAGAGCCCCGGGGATGTAAGCAAGGCCTTGCTTTACGTTGATATTGCGTGATATGTAATTGGACATTTTCGAGCCGGTGGTATGAAAAAATATTTATACACCTCTATCCCCTACCCCTAGTAATACACGCACCGGTGTGCTGGATTTAATTTATTGTTATAGCGTAGATTTTAGCCGTGCCATAGAAGTTCATGCGCGCTGACCAGTTAATCGGGACCCTAGTTTTATATGAGGCCGTGTAGCATAGAGAGATCAAGCCGCATTCTTTGATTCATGTACCGGATCAAGAAAAAAAATATTACCTAAAAATGGAACCGACTTCATCACCAAAAAGTGTGAAATAACTTGTTGAAGTCGATACCATTTTAGTTCAAAAGTACCTACTATCACAATATTGTGCGTTATTAGTTATTTCACACTTTTTGGTGTTAAAGTCGGTTCCATTTCTCGTCAAAAAAATTGCTAATTTTAGTGACCCTGGCTAATTACGTGATCGATTGTCATTCAACGTGAATGATGATATCATCCAAAGAGGCGAAATACTTTTCAGGAATTGGAGTGTAACTAAAAAACTGCTGGACTTTACCAAATGGGTGCAAAGTTTTTCAACGGAAATGAATTAAGTACAAACACAAAGTAGCTACTGTAAAGCGTTGAGGAGTTCTCTTGACTGTTCTTCGTCTTGATGACAGTCACTACCCATCTAGGTGTAAAGTTGTCATCAATACCAATTAATCAAGCCCAAACACCAGGTCGGTCGCTACGAAGTAATGAGAAGTGCTTCAAGATACTAAATGAAAAAAATTAACAAACGCTTTAGTCGCCACTACGATTTTCTGAGATTCCACTCGATTTTTCTGGAATGCCATCATCAGATCCTGGTTTCCTTATCTATCCAAATAACAAAGAACCATCAAAATCGATTCATGAACGATGAATTTATCCGCAAACACACTTAAAAAAAATATATGGACAGTAAAATTAAGAAATCTCCTCCATTTTTTGAAGTCGGTTAATAAAAAATATATAGATGAGTTCTCTGGACTCTTTTCTATCGATATATCGAGTTTCATCGAAATATGTGCAGAAGTTTTTAAGTTATGCGTGAGCATACAGACAGACCGACAGTAATTTTTTTTAAAACGTCATATTCTTGTTCAGTAGGTAATTTTACGTCTTCTGAATCACATTTTTTTAATTTGTCATCTAAGTACAGACTTTTTGGTCTCTACTCATTTATTATAAGTACAGATAGATTAAATTAAAAACAAGACACGCTAATACATGGCCCCGACTTTCTTGCCGGTTCTGCTCGGTAGTAGCCCAACTTTTGAAACGGGGCAGTGGAATATTTTAACCCTTTGCTCACCAAAAATGTAAATTTACGTGCGTTTCATTCATAAATCTTTTGTTTTAATTATCACGCTATAGTAAGGGTTAAATAAAGTACGTTAATTAATCAATGACGTTCATAAGTGCACCTTTTACGCAATTGAATGTAGGTATATTTGATATTTTTTTCATAATTACGGATCGTAAACTTGATATAGAATAGATTTGTTTATGTATTTTCCTTGTTGCATTGTTTGCGATTTTCCGTATTCTAGCAATGTCTCATAGTTAAACAAATAAATTGATATCTATGTAAACGTTCACATTTGTCTACGTATGGTGATGCTCCACAAGCCGCGCTTGTGGTAGTGGTAAGTTAATTGTTATACGAGTTGCACACACACATGTCCAAGAGAGGGATAGCTCAGGATCGATGAATAATATGTATGTGCTGATGAACGTATGTATCTACCAATTTACAGATTGATATTGTGTGAGCGGCCTGCACGTGTTGTCTCTTGTGCTTTTCGGCTTTTAGATATTCCCGTTTTATGAATTGGATTTCAAACATTCTTAAAGTTGCATGGTTTCCCTGTGGCGTGAGAGGCTTGGACATATAGTTACCATACATTGGACTAGTACTAGCTTTCGTCGAACTTAGTTTCATTCATAAATCTTTTCTATATATATGTAAAAGAAGATGTCCTGACTGACTGACAGACAACGCACGTAAACCATTGATCGTAGAGACTTAACATTTGGAGGGTGTATTGTCCTTGATGCGTAGAGTTGAACTAAGAATGGGTTTTTCGAAATGCTACCCCTAAGGGGGTCAAAAAGTGTGAGAACGTTTGTATGAAACTCCTTTGTTTTGGAATTTATAGTTGTGTAAATTTGTCTTTGGATAAGTCACGCAAAATAAAAAAAATTGGACTAATATTTTTTGGGATAGTGGTGGTTTAATAGGGTGAAATGGAGGGGTGAAAGTTTGTGTGGAAAGTATTTCGTTTTCTAACATACAGTGGTGAAAATTAGCATTTAGACAGTTTTTTTTAATTTTACAACAGTTGAAAACCACAGACCATATAACCACTTGACTGCGTGTAGTTCAATTTCTTCTAAGAACACAAGTCACCACCTCGGGTCGGGGGGTTACGTACAAAAAAGAATTTTGATTGGCCGGCTCAAAATGTAGCTTTACTCATAGTAGGTAAATAGTGTTGTGGTACAGCATTATGTAATCACCTTAGTTGTCGATAAAGTTTACTACAAATTATCGTTTACCTTAACTGTACAAAGATCTGAAATATGTAAGTATTAGGCAAATAAGGTTATGTAAAAAAAACTTCTATTAATGAAATTATCTTAATAATTCATTCGATGTTTCACGGTGAAATATAACACATTGATCTGAGTATGTATATTTTGCGTTTTAAAAATAGTTATCACTGTCTGTTTATCGTATTCTTACTGATTATTCAGTATGTAAGTACTTACTTAATACCACCATCAAATAATTATATATTTTTTACAACAGTAAAACAACATTGTTATAATTTTAAAATAGTAATTGTACAAAGTATCCAAAGCCTTTACACAAAATGTGATTAAGTAATGATTTTAAACAAACAATTAGATTATATTTATATACTTTTTCGGCACTGTATATTATAGTCATTAAGATACAAGGATACAATACTGGATTTGTACTACCGTAATATTTGTCAATGTAAGGACGAGACCAAATTATATATACAAATTATATATATATTTTTGACCGACTCGCACTTTTTACTTTTAGAAGCCGATTCCATGTTATTGTTAAAAATAACTATGTGTGTATATCTAAATCATATAAAAAGATGCCAGCTGGGCAGAGAAGAAGTAGTAGAATTATCCAATTAGTCAAACTAAATAGTCACTTAAAGAGGCACAAACAGAGTAGGTGCTAGGTATAGTGATTTTATTTAAAAATATATTAAGTATATGTCCATAGTACTTCATTTTAAGACCATTATTATTATGTTTCATATTACACTCCGGTTTTTTACGCGTGTTTATTTACATTATTATTAGATAAGATATATAAATATTGAAATTTATAGAGAGAAAAATTCCATCCTCGGACGGGATTTGAACCCGCGTCTTCTGACTCTCCGTGTCAGACGCCATTGACCAACGAGGCCACCGAGATTCTGGTCCAAGCATAGAATTTTAACTCTCTATTTGACTAACCCTCTTGCGGGGACGGAGCGACATCCATTGGACAGTTTAACAGTACCATCCAACCGAAAGCAGCATTATTTAGACATACTTAAACTTTCGTATTGACATCGCAGCCCTTGTAATTGTTGTTGTTAAAATTTCAATGTTTGAGATCGCTAAAGCAGGCGTTAGTGCTTATAAAATTAATACTATAAAGATATATAAATGTTACTACATAATTGATGATAACGCGAAGGTATAAATAAATATAAATAAAACACCGAATATTTATTTGTATTTTTATGCACTCTTAATATAATGAATATATTGTATAGAATTATTTTCCTCACAGTCGATATATACAATCGATAAATTGCCAGTTAATATTGGAGTACCACACTAATTTACACGTGCCAGTGAATAAAAGAGACGGCGTTATCTACAACTGCAAAGAACAGTACGGGATGGCAAAAGACATCAACGAGTTCCCATATTTTTTTTATTTTTGAGTCACTGTTTAATTGCTTCATTTGTGTATTTTGTTTTCTTCCAATAATTAATAAACTAAAATTATCTGTGAAATGTAATTCCATCCTTTGCATACCTGAATGCCTACCTGCTTTTTCGGTACCACTTTACTGAACAATAAGGCATAATTGAATTTGTTTTAATTTTTTTTCATCCGCTTGTTCTCCACGCTCAGTCAAATTGGTACTGACGTGTTGGTTCGATACGTTAGCTTTTTATTGTCATAGTCTTGGCAGCTGAGGGTAAGCCGTATGAGCAGTCAAGTGGTTATATGGTCTGTGTTGAAAACTAACCACTACCTTTAATCTTAATAATAATAATAAATTTAATTATCTGTAAGGATAGACATACATAGACACAGTTTATATTACACTTACCTGATAAAGATCGCAGGACGACGTTGGATGCAGGCCGCTTCCAACCGGTCCTTTTGGAAAATTATGGGGGAGGCATATGTCCAGCAGTGTACGTCCTACGGCTGTGATGATGATGATGATGATGATATTACACTTATTGTACCTAATATCTACTAAAACTATGCAATCAGAGTAGTTTATGCAACTGTCATATAATACCTGATTATATGCAGTTGCATACACTACTTTATTTAAGCTCATGACGTTTTTGCTACTAAAGTTTTATCCAACAAAATATTACTCAAATTCGTATGTACGAAATAGCGCCAAAATGGAAAAATGTCTTCTTCTTCTTCTTGTTTGTATGGCTTGTGCGGCGTTACCACAATTTTGCCAATATCAGTGGAAAAAATCTGTTATTGGTCTATTGGCTCGGAACCAGCGCGCTCTCCACAGATAATGTATACTTAAATTGAATTAAAACCTCCTTGGTCGGGACACATTGTACCTTAATAATTAAAAAATTGTTTTAAAGCATTGTTTTGTTAGGAGAATAATTCCTTTAATTTAATTTATTAATTTTCTTAATGAAGTATGTAAATAAAATATGTATGCCAATAAAAGTCTGTATTTCATTTCATAATTAGAATATTACCGAATGAGATTATATAAAATAAAATAAAGAATTAAATATAGTAGGTACAGAACAAAGTATTCAGCTATAGCAAAAAAACAAAAGAAAATTATATAATTAGCTCGATGTAATACGAGTATTAGTGTTGATCATATCAAGGACGTGTATTATTACATTTTATTTATGACAGTAGAATTTACGTTGATAGGCAAATGTGTTTTAATTACATACCGTACTAAATGTTTTACGTAGTCTCGTATTGAAATGAAATGAAATAACTTTTTTATTCCGGACTGTGACATCCATAACAATACAAATTATTTACTTATTACTAAACTAAACTAAGTGATGGGAGTGTGATATGCTCTCCACGTTTTGTGTAGCGGGCTGCTGTCCCACTCTCTGACAGCGGCAACCAGGGAGTTTATATATATTTATATAATATATATAAACTATAATATTTATTTATTTATTTATTTATGATACACAAAACAAATTACAATCAATTTTTCACTTATAAATATAGATGCTAATACAATTCTTTACTGGATTGTAACTCAAAATATGTGTATACAGAAAAACAAAAAGTACCGAGTAATATATATTTATATGTTTATATATTTTTATATATTTACAGCGAAATGAATACAGAATGATACTCCAAGCTATTAGGCACAGAAAACAATAATTTTACTTACATACCTCCTACTTCTTTTTATTTTTGAAACTACAAGTATAACTATTAACTTGATTTATAATTATATCAAATTACATTGCTACATATATATAATATTTTCTTCTTATAATATGATCGCCGTGGGGTACCGGCTTCGAATAGTACCTCCCCAAATCTAGCCGTGGCTGCCGTAGAAGCCGGCTGAGGGATAACAATCAGAAGGTGGGCAGCAGCACCTTCCCAGTCAAAAACAAAACTGCGCTCACCAACCCGCCTGCCAAGCGTGGCGAGTATTGGTACAACCCTCCCAATGGGGGAGGCCTATGTTCAGCAGTGGACGTCCTACTGCTGAGATGATGATGATGATGATATTATGATCGGGTTATGGCCACATAGTACAACGAATTAGTATGAAGATTTACATCTACCCTCCGCACTAGTTGGCACTGTATGACGGCATTTGCAGTTTAAAGTGATGATTTCAATATTTATTGATAGGGATGACTTAACGGGGTGAAACGGGGGATAATTTTTTTTCAAAAGTTCTTTGTTTTTGGAGCTACAGTGGTGAAAATTGGTAACTGGGTAGGTAATTTAAAATAAATAGTGATGCTCTCCATATTTTTGTCAGGGATGACTTAAGGGGTTAAAACGAGGGATGTATAAACTACTACATTATAAACTGTAGAGGTCAAATTTATGTACAATGAAAAATATGCTATTAACCGGGTCAGGGGATGTAAGGAGTGAAAAATAAATTCAAATTGTTAGTTTTTCTGTATGTTTGTCTGTCTGTTTGTACGGGCTAATCTCCGATCCGACCTGATCAACATAAAGGATACTATTGATCCCGGTAAATTAAAGAGTTCCCGTGGGATACTTAAAAATCTGTAATTACCGTATCCTACGAGGCCACGCGAGCGAAGCCGCTGGCGGGTCAGCTAATCTCATATGAATAAATAGCAGGTCGATTGGTTAACACATCTTAAACATCCAATACCCGTAATACCCGAACACAAAATATCACGCACTCAAACATTTTTCCCGGCCAGGTATGGAACCTATAGGCCTGTGCCTAGACAGGTAGGCAGGACCCTACCACCTACCAACTAAACTAACCGCTACGTCAACATAACATTCTGTTAAGCCATGCCAGACATGTAAACGAAAATCCAATAATATGTCAGTGTGTGCGTGCGGTACCCCTCAATATAGTATATAAGCTGCACTCCAATTGCATTGTTACGTATTTGCATGTAGTCAATTACAGGGCTCATCGTAGCCACCAACATACAAACGCATTTCAGTAACTCAACTGCTACTTTGATAGTTTTCTATAGATTAAGTAATTAATAAATAAATGTTACAATTTGTAATACCTCCGTTTAGAATTTAGCTTGCGACCCGCTACGGTTTCGCCCTAGTGTAATTTAAAAAAACTGGCCAAGTGCTAGTTAGACTAGCACATTGAGGTTTCCGTACAAACTTGTATGTAATATTGTATATATAATAAGCTCAATAGTTCGACCATCGAAGCCTTTTTCCGATAAACTTAACATTGCGTTTCAATCCCTAGACACTTCTTTTTGTTATTAATAAATTACAATTTATAGTTTCAGGTAATTTCCTTTACTTATAGTACCCTATCCGTCTTATAAAACGTCGACTAAAGATAGGGCGCAGCATAGATAAAATAAAATAACAAGATCTCGGCCTACGTTAATATCATAATGATGACAGTTCTGTCACAGTTTGTGTCAGTTTCTGATAGCTTAGTCAAAAGCGCGCTATCATTTTGACAGCTCGATACACTAGAAGTGATCGGCGACAGTCAAGGGTGATGAAATATAACACAAATACCGTCAAGGGTGATGAAGTGTAATGACAGTTTTTTCCATGGTGATTAATTTTATATTTGTGTGTACGTAGGTACTGTATTTTATTATTAGTGTTTACTGATTGATTTACAAAGTACTTAAATTTACTCATATGTAAATATTTTATGACATTTTGGTGTAAAGATAGATTATATGGCTTTTTTATTAAGAGGATAATAAGCTACTCGAAGTACTAATCCAGCGCAGACGACGTCGCGCGCACATAGTAATATATAAATATTAGGAAGAATAGAAGAGTGTTTGTTTTATGAAAAAAACTTAAAAGTTATGTATGTACTTCAGCAACAAAGAATAGACTCACGTAGTGAAGCTGATGGAAGCATGAGTGATGAGTAGTGTTGTAATACTGCTTTAGCATTGTATTGTGCGTTGACCAGTGGCAGGCATAATAATGAGCTACGCATGCGCGCTGTCTCTGGAAGCTTGGATCCTCTAGAAAGCCCGCGCGCTTTTATTAAAGATCCCATAGTTGAACCGGGCACACTATTCCTCCGGCGAGCACTTGCATCTCGTTTGTAAGTCAATTTAAATTTTTTCATTAATTTGTTATTTTTTCATTTCCCACTTATGTACGTTTTAAAAGTCGTTCTTTGAGTTATACACACTTGGTAACTACGGATTTTGCGTCGGTTAGATCGGAAGTTTTGTGTCATCGCGTACCGAATCATTCAATAATTATATTGGAATCAAATTGAAATGTGACAGTGTTAAAATCATCTTATCAACGTAAAAGTTTTTATTTTTATTTTCCATTGTTGAAAAGAGCAAGGTTTGTACTTTGATTGTTTCTATGTATTTTTTTATTAAGTTTATTTTTTGAATTGTGTGCAATAATGAATTGAAAGCAGTTTTAACGTTGCGTGTAGAATTTCAAAACAGTCCTGAAACATGTATGAAAATAAACTTATCAAATCATTCATTTAAAGAGTTGTGAGCAAACTCACCTGATGTTTGATAATTTAAATTTTATAAATAACATGTACCTATATTCGGTTATTAGTAAAAATGACACATTATTTCGAGTCACGTAGTAGCGTTTAATATGAAAACTATCATTTAATCAGTCTCCTTTCTCATTAAAATAATGAACGATTAAAAACGTTTCTTTATAGTTGTGTTCTTCTGTTCTTGCTTTTCTTCTTCTTGCTCTTTCGAAATTAATACCTACTTGTTTTATTAATTTCCCTATTATTGTCATGATATATTACTGCACCTATATCATTTCTTTTTATATAATTTCCTGCTTAAATTATTGTATTTTATCGATTTTTAAGGTTTTGTGTATATAGAAAATAGAACGGCTGAACGAATTTAGATTAATTTTAATTAATTATAAATCAATTTTAATTTACACTAGAATAGTACAATACATTTCATCTTTTTCAATCAATTCATAAATTGAAATGTCATAGCAAACTATCGCTAACTTGTATACAAATGCAACTCTCTATATACAGTCGAGATACCGAGCAAAATCGTTTATTTACTTGACATTACGATGTCCTTTCGCCTACGCAAAACTTATTCATATAGCGTACATAATTGAAGTACTTGTGCTTACGATCGTACCGAATACTTTGCGGGCTGTCAAACGTAGTCGCATACATTACAAAAACTCGCGTAAAGTTGGCGATGTCAGTCTTTGAAGTGGACTTGTACATTTGCCATTCTTCAAGTAAACTATTTTAATAGTAGTTGCATCAAGTAAGATTATTATTCAAGTTGTCAGAAACAAGTCAAAGTCACAAAAACAAGTCGCGTCATTAAGTCACTGGGCAGTGACTAGTCTAACACTGGAATTGATAGTCGGGGGATGAACAGCCCCCCAAAAACTATCATTCAGCATTCACCTAGAGGCTGAATGTTGAATGATTCTTCTTTGTATTTCATAAGCAATGATTGGAAGGGCCACCAGCCGAACAGAATTTCACACGTGTTTTCTATGATCATTCACTCGCTTTGTGTCACTACTGTAACATTGACAGATCCGATTTGACAATACGTACTTTTATGCTGCCTATTTTACTGCAGATCATTGTAAAAATAACAAAAAATGGTGAAGGAAACCAAAGAGAATATAAACACTACGTTAAGGAAACTTTATGTATTGACCAAGCAGACTGCATAGAATTTCTGATGCACGTAAAACTATGCAACACACTGTAGGTTGGGATATGAAAACCATATCTCCGCAAACTGTCTGAAAATAAACATTTATTTACATAGGTGATAGACACTGCGAAACTCGGTCTGTACCTAGGTAGATAGGTACTTATTCAATTTACTGCTTACTAATTTTATTGTAGGTAGGTACCAAGGTAAGATCATTTCAGGCGAATAGAATGGTACAAACTATATATATCGCTTGGGCACTGATATTATACGCATATTCTGTAGTGCTTCATCGGCTATTAGATCGCCTTGAAGCCTCAAATCATTTTCCACGTCCATTTTAATAAAAAAACTCAGTAATAAACTGATTTTACTACACTTTATACAAAACTTTGGACTAGGGCATCTCGGTCATACAGCATCCAGCCCCTGACATCTATCAAAGTGGGCGTGTTTTTTGTCTATGACATGCATAGAGGTTGAATCCATCACACAGCGCCTGAACTGTCCCCCAAGGGGAGCCCCTATCTAGACTATGAATTCCAGTGTTAGTCATATTCTAGTAACGAGGTGGATCCATTACTAAAACTTTCGCGATGGCAAGCACACAAACAACGTTTCATGATTGAACTTTGCCTACACTTGTGCACTATTAAAAACAGTTAACGGTTAATATTCCACTACAATTGCACGTTATAATTAGAAAGAACCAAAATCACAAATCTAAGAATATTAAACAAAATCAACGATAGGTATTGTCAGGCTTTTTCCCGCCGGCCTAGACATCCTTACAAAATGGAATGTAACAAACTCTAGTAAGTGCGCGTACTTGTGGCTCGACCCTTTTCGGCTGTATGTCACTTAAAATCATAGCGCAAGTTCGTCGGCGATCCAACCGGTTTGAAATTTTAAATTCGTATTTGATAAACGCTCTCTTTAGGTTAGCCATTATTTTGTTCTCTCCGACTATATGATTTAGATATGATTCAGAGTAGTCTGATTTTGTTTGTTCTTTTATTGTTTTGTAAAGTATACTCCCAAGATGGACCCATTTAAATTTCATCAAATACGGTCAAGCTGTTTTTGAGTTACAATCCAATAACTGAAAAGTGTTTTGTCTATCTTGGGTATATCGTAATTGACGGTGAATGACAAATTGATCCCTTTTACCAAAAAATAGAACCGACTTCAACACTAAAAAGTGTGTTACTAAAATAACTTGTCGAAGTTGCTACCATGCGCACAATTCAAGTGTGAATTTAGTATCCGAGTCCACATTGTAAAATGTTTAAGTGTTAGTAATCAAATTACCGTAGACACAATAGTGCATAAGTTCAGGTATATTGTATAGTTTTGTCAGATAAGCCGAATTCACAATTATTTATCTAACTTGGGATTTAATAAATGACGCCAATAAGTAAATATTAAATGCTGTTTATTAGCAGGCACACAAATAACGAGAAAAAGGGTTGACTGATTTGAATTTATATTTTAAACTAGCTTGCCAATGCGAGACTTTGCTCGCGTGGCTTCGCAGGATGTTGTCTTTTTTGGTTTGCGGGAGAAACCCCAGGTTTTATTTTATTCAACTTCGCATGCACCCAGCATCTTAACTATTTTCAATTATAAGACCACAAATATGATTGAAAATAAAAGGTTCTATTGCTTACGTTCCAGCAATAGTTAATGAGATGCTGACTTCACTCACCATCTCTTAGCATCTCAGGAGTTCTGAGATGTAAGATCACAAACACGTTCAAAACAACATAGGTCTGTTAACTTTAAAAAGTCCAATTATGTAGAACTGCGAGCTACTGTACCAGCATCTCAAAAATTTACGAATTTATTTTGCGAAATATTAAGTTATTGACTAGTAATATTGTTGTTTGGCCTTCTGGCAGCAGAACTGTACACCTATATTCGTATTCGTGCTTCTGGAATCGAAAACGGCTGTGATGCTTCGTAGAACTGAAAGCTATGTAGTGAAGATGTATTTTTTTATTTATACCTCCGCTGTATTGAGGCGGACAAAATAAAAAAAAATATTATTCAAATCGGTCTAGCCGTTTTCGAGTTTTTGCGAAACTAACGAACAGCGATTGTTTTTTGTATCTATACTAACTGCAACCCGTGGTTTTTCCTGCCTGATGATGGATGATGTTGATGATGAATTTTAAAAACTAACGAAGTAAAATTGTCCTATCCTATATTTGCGAGACTAACAAAGGGCAATTGATTCATATGTATATATTAAGAGAAGATTCGTTATATTTATAGCGATAGGGTTGCGGGTGTTCAGGTTGAAATATTGGAGAGTAGGGGGATGTCTGTCACCGTGGCAACGGCGGGAGGGAGCTCGGAGCCAGTGTTTTGTGTACATAGCTGGCTGATTATATGCCCTATGCGGCCCTGTCTAGACATAATCGATTAGATATGCTTAAAGGGATGAAACGAGGGAGTAGCTACGTCCCGCTGGGAGATTGCTCTTACTAAATTATGGATGTTTAAACTATTTCGTATCTCGACTTGTTTTTTTTTTGTTGTGTTTGAAAGGGTATAACAAGGTTAAAACGCAATAGATAAGAAACACGTGATTGAAAGTGAAGAAGTCAGATGTCGTAGGATTAAATGCCAGATACTTTAAAAAAACTGACAAGTGTGAGTTCGTTCTATTAGAATCCCATACACAAGGCCAATATTCGGTTTTAGGTCGACACTTATGACATGATATTCGTACCGAAAAATGGCCGCAACAATGGACACAGTATTCGCCGAAAAGAAAGTGAAGATGATATGTCTTTGTGAACACATGGTGTTCATGTTGCCTCCGTCCACTTGGATCCACAGCTTTGCTCCACATGTAGATCCGTTGATACCTTTATCTCCTCTTAAACCATTGAGAGGATCCAAAAATAATACTTTTATATGCCACTTCGATCCACAAACGAGGGGTTCCAAAAATAATAATTTTATATGCCACTTCAATCTACATACTAGGGGATCCAAAAATAATAATTTAATATGCCACTTCGATCCACACATACTAGGGAATCCCAAAATAATAATCATTTTATATGCCACTTCGATCCACAAACGAGGGGATCCATAAATAATAATTTTATATGCCACTTCGATCCACAAACTAGTGGATGCAAAAAAAAAAATCCTATGCGACATGAATCCACAATCCGCTATCAAGGCCATATCAGGACCTTTCTTCTTATTCTCTGAAATATTATCCTGAATTATATAAAAACATTTTTTTACTATAAACCAGTGTACAAGCATGACAAAGAAGGGATCTTTATCTGAGATAGGTAATTTTGTAGCAGTAGTATCAAAATAGGTTCATATTATTTAAATAACAGATTTAATTAATTATTTATTAATTTATTGATTCAGGCGTTACTTTGCGGTAATCCATTATCAAAAACGATATTAGAAGAAATATTCAGTGTTCATGTTTCCGAAATAGGGGTGTTTATCCTTACACCGTAATGTTTGTCAAGTTGATAAGCTATTATAATACGTGTTTATTGTATATACTGTTACTATACGGTAAAAGTAGATATACGCTTAAAACCATTTCACTTTCTCGGTACCATTTATTTTAAACTGTATTGAATGTTGCCTTAATATATTTTTATTTGTTCCTAGCATTAAGAGTTTAGGACGAATTGTTAAGTATTGTAGGGATCTAAAAAGGCTTTGAGATAACTTAAAATATTAGGTTCTTACATATGAATGAATGATATGAAGAATGATATTACAATATATTTTTGTTATACCTAATATTATGATATATACATACCTTGTGTAGTTAGGTTATTATATTGTTATTTTCTGACAAACTGTGTAAACAATTGCTAATATATTTATTGTACTTGACTGTGTGTAACGCTTTGGTGTAAACTGTAATGTTACATACTCTAATTTACTAAATAAATAAAAAAAAATGAAATTGGGGTTTTGTATGTGAGGAATATTTTTTTTTTTAATATATTTAATTAATCAAAGTATGCACCGTTATCTATGCACTTTTGCCATCTCAAAAGTAGTTCATTGATCTCTTTACTAAAAAAACCATGGGGGCGAGAATCAATAAAATCTTTGAACTGCCGCAGCGGAGTTGAATTTTCTTCCTTGTAAAAAGTTGTCCAAATTCCAGAAAAAAGGTTATCTAATAATTTAAATGGTGAGTAAGGTCCGGGGAGTACAGTGTGTGGTCTTGCGTTGTCGTGAGGCAGCAGTGGCCTAGAGCGATTGACCAATCTCGGTTGTTTAGCAGCTAGTTCTTCCTTCATGATTTGCAATTGTTGACAATACGAGTAGATATCAGCCGTAATTGTTTGGCCAGATTTTAGAAAGCTGTAGTGAACGACACCGGTGCTAGTCCACCAAACACTCGCAAGTAACTTTTTCTGAGTCAATTTTCGTTTAAGGCAGGATTTGGCTGGGTCTCCAGGGTTCAGCCATTGCGACGAGCTCTTCCGATTACCGTACTACAGTATCAACTTTTCATCACAAGTAATTATTCGATTTAAAATCCCTTCATTATTGTGTCGTTGAGCAAAGTAACACAGCAGTCGACGCAAGTTCGACTAACTTAATTCATGAGGTACCCATCGTTCAAGTTTTATTTACTTTCCTGATTTGCTTCAAGTGGATTAATACTGTTTTATCACTTACCCCGAAGCCTCCAGCTATCTCTGAAGTTCTTTCTGGAAGAGATATTTCAGATCAAAGTGGTCAGTACGACAAAACGCTAATTTCATATTTAGGGACCTAATACAAAGTTCGGAAATATTTTAAAAAATGACCAGCAACATGCACGATATAGAAGTATTTTGGATTAAAGGTCTGTAGAGAAGTACCAAATAAAAAATTTACAATAAATGTTTTGCTAAAGGTAGCGGATTTTACGTAAACTAGTGTTTTCCAAATATATCCACCTACCCACCCACCACGCTTGGCTAGTCCTACCGCTCTCGTAACAACCAGCAAGCACACCGCAAGAGAACGTCTCATTGCTTAAAGGGTATCGTATTCCTTCAACGGAAAGAAGTGTACGACTACGTAATAAAATATATATAATGTTTACATGCGTAACTTTCATTGCTTAAAATAAATACTAAGTACTTCTAAATACATATCTTACGTGAATTTATTTCATGTCGTGTCAAGTTAGTAGGTATACGTTGATAAGCAAGAACTTGAACGTGGCCCTACACGCAAAACACAATAAAAACCTAAATACACGTCAATAGCTCGATTCATATCTGTAACTAACGCGTCCTCGACAAAGAAATAGGGTTATGCCGTTTTGAAATCAAAATTGATGTTTTTTACTTTATATTTGGATATGTTAATGATAACAATAGCTGTAAGTGAATGTTGCTATTAATAATTAATGCTTGTTATTAATACGCGTTTCTATTTGTTACAGACAAATCCTTGTGAACATCCGATTGTGATCCTTAAAGACGTTGCTCACCACGAATTGAAACAACTACTTCAATTCATGTATCGTGGAGAGGTTCACGTGCGGCAGCAGGAGCTCTCGGGCTTCCTGCACACCGCTGAGCTGCTGCAGGTCAAGGGCCTTACTGGGGGCAGGGAGGTAAGTTACAGTGCAGAACAAACGTAGTAATAGTCATTACCATATTTGAATGCAATGAAATCGACAAGTTGATAGTACTTTGTACCGCCAAATGGCCATTTTCTCTCTTTTAGGCAATTCTGTCAGGCTAGAAGCTACAGGCTTTCACCATAGACAATAGGGAATAAAGCATCGATGATTTGTCACCTCCGACTAACAGATCTCTTGGTGTTGCAGCGAAGCGAGTCGCCGCCGCCCGCTAAGCCTAAGATTGAGGAACCTCCACGTCCGCCTTCCCAGCAAGACCAGATGGCAGACAGTCAAGCTGAATGGGTTCCAGGCGGCGAAGACACAATCGCCACTGAGTCCTCTTCAGAAGCAGACGTCGTTATTAAAGAGGAACAACGAAGCCCGCTGAAGAGGTCAGAGAAGTACACTAGTGACGGAGGGTTTATTTTACGTGAAGATGGACCCATAAACCAACCTGCAGTGTAATTAATTAACAAATATTTTTTTCAAACCGGTTGGCTAGTTATTGATTTCTGTCGATGAATAGGTGCATTCATTTCTCAATGTATAATTCTTCTAGAGCATGACTGGTGATGGTGACAGTAAAGTAACCAACTTTAGTAATAACCTCGCAGTTCAGCTTCGATAACCTGAACAACGATCCAAGAATTCATATGTGTAAATGTCAAAATGTGATAAAATGTAAAAGAAGAACAAAGGTGGTTCAGCTATCGAACCTGAATCATGGTTTAACTGTTGTACGGGTAACACTATGTACTGAAAAGGGCATATTCCAAGCAGGTTACTGAAGAACACTCCCAGTAAGAATAACTACGCCATGAAGAAGAAGCCGCGCCCAGTCAACGATAACAGCCCGACACATACCGAAAATTCCGAATATGGATACGACAGGTTTGTTTGAATACTGTACATCTATCCTGATATCACATCGATGTGTGTTAGCACAAGCTTTAAGTTATTTATTAAGTAAAATATCCCTTGAATTTGTATTCGCGTGTAAACAGTCCATTTTTATGTATGTGCTTGTATCATAAACCATATTACACACGACACAACGATGAGATTTCTACTTTAACAAAAGAGCCTCGAGCCTCGTGAAGATATCAGAAGCTGACTCGTCCCAGATCTCTATAGTAAATGTAGAACAAGTGCCTTATCCACAATATTCATCGTTCTTATGATTTTCATACATTGAGCACTTACTTTTATTGTTTTGTTGTACCTAATGCAGTAAACAAGTTTATTTCTTATTGCACTTTTATGTTTTAATTTATTTTTGTATTATTTAGTTGTTTTATTTTGCATATTTCCAGTGAACCGCTAATCGATTTTGACAACGATATGTATCATAGCGTGCTTGTGTCGCCAGAATCAGGCAAGGAATCTGGTAAGTTTTTGCCGGATCTTATCAATATATTATAAATTTGATAGATATGTTTGACTGAGTGAAATTGTGAATGTTTACCTATGTTTGTAACTTCTTCCCGCTGAATCAGCTATACGGATTTGGATGAAATTTGGAATGGAGATAACTTGTACCTAGAATTAACACAATAAACTACTTTATGTCCGAATTCCCGCGGAACTGAGATAAATTTATTCCACGTTTGCGTAGTAGTTGTGGGCAAACATAAGTCATAAAAAAATAATATGACGACGTGGGTTGGCCTGATGGTAGTCTCACGCTTGTCCTTGACAGTTCTAGTGCCTCCCAAAACTTCGTGACTAATATGTATTTACATTACGTCACTATCTGTAATACTTCAGTTAAATCTTTTAAAAGCTGGACATGTTATTCAGTTATTTTAATATATATATAATTTCAATTTCGTAAGCCATTTCACCTTAGACCTTTTTTGTTGATTATTTTATTTTATTTTTTCTACCTACCCTTCCTAAGGCTGGAATTGCAAAACGGGAGGCGTCAAATGTCCGTCGTGCCATCGGTTCTTTGCTAACCGGTACAACTTGAAGGTGCATATCCGGGACAAACACGATACCAGAGAGGGAACTCTACAGTGCGAAATCTGCCAGAAGCGCATGCGCAACCCGTCCTGCTTGCGTGTGCACATGTACCACCATCGCAAGCAGGCGGCGTACTTAGCGCAACTTAGCACGCAGGGCGAGCAGATGCGACTGTAAGTATATAATTTATAGAAACTGACGCTCAAGTGACGAGACAGGCGTATGTCTGAGGGTATGCATCACGTTTATGAGTATGAGCTGCAGTGCCACTCAGAACTTTAACATGAGATCTGGATCAGGGTCAAAACGGCTATTTCCAGTAGGGAAGGAACATGTATCCAAACTTCCACTTAACCATAATGTCAACTTTATCGAAACTTGTACTATACCGACCCGTTCATTTTACCAAAGCGTATGTAAACTTAAGTTATAAGATTTTGTAGGTACTTAAGTCGTTCTTTATAAGTACACAGCCTTATCCCGTCTGAGCCTCTGTGGGTATGAAACGGTCTTAGTTATAAACGATACTGCAAGTACAGGACGGTCTTATCTCGTCTGAGCCACTGTAAGTATGAAACGGTCTTAGTCATAACTGATACTGCAATTACACGACGGTCTAATCTCGTCTGAGCCACTGTAAATATGAAACGGTCTTAGGTATAAGCGATACTGCAAGTATAGGCTGGTCTTATCTCGGCTGAGCCACTGTAAGTATGAAACTGTCTTGACATGAGTGATACTGCAAGTTCGGGACGGTCTAAGTTCACCTGATCTACTGTAAGTATGAAACGGACTTAGCTATATTATAAGCGATACTTCAAGTACAGGACAGTCTTATCTCGTCTGAGCCACTGTAAGTTTGAAACGGTCTTAGTCATAACTGATACTGCAATTACACGACGGTCTAATCTCGTCTGAGCCACTGTAAATATGAAACGGTCTTAGGTATAAGTGATACTGCAAGTATAGGCTGGTCTTATCTCGGCTGAGCCACTGTAAGTATGAAACTGTCTTGACATGAGTGATACTGCAAGTTCGGGACGGTCTAAGTTCACCTGATCTACTGTAAGTATGAAACGGACTTAGCTATATTATAAGCGATACTTCAAGTACAGGACAGTCTTATCTCGTCTGAGCCACTGTAAGTTTGAAACGGTCTTAGTCATAACTGATACTGCAATTACACGACGGTCTAATCTCGTCTGAGCCACTGTAAATATGAAACGGTCTTAGGTATAAGCGATACTGCAAATATAGGCTGGTCTTATCTCGGCTGAGCCACTGTAAGTATGAAACTGTCTTGACATGAGTGATACTGCAAGTTCGGGACGGTCTAAGTTCACCTGATCTACTGTAAGTATGAAACGGACTTAGCTATATTATAAGCGATACTTCAAGTACAGGACAGTCTTATCTCGTCTGAGCCACTGTAAGTTTGAAACGGTCTTAGTCATAACTGATACTGCAATTACACGACGGTCTAATCTCGTCTGAGCCACTGTAAATATGAAACGGTCTTAGGTATAAGCGATACTGCAAGTATAGGCTGGTCTTATCTCGGCTGAGCCACTGTAAGTATGAAACTGTCTTGACATGAGTGATACTGCAAGTTCGGGACGGTCTAAGTTCACCTGATCTACTGTAAGTATGAAACGGACTTAGCTATATTATAAGCGATACTTCAAGTACAGGACAGTCTTATCTCGTCTGAGCCACTGTAAATATGAAACGGTCGTAGGTATAAGCGATACTGCAAGTATAGGCTGGTCTTATCTCGGCTGAGCCACTGTAAGTATGAAACTGTCTTGACATGAGTGATACTGCAAGTTCGGGACGGTCTAAGTTCACCTGATCTACTGTAAGTATGAAACGGACTTAGCTATATTATAAGCGATACTGCAAGTACAGGCCGGTCTTATCTCGTCTGAGCCACTGTAAGTATGAAACGGTCTTAGTCATAACTGATACTGCAATTACACGACGGTCTAATCTCGTCTGAGCCACTGTAAATATGAAACGGTCTTAGGTATAAGCGATACTGCAAGTATAGGCTGGTCTTATCTCGGCTGAGCCACTGTAAGTATGAAACTGTCTTGACATGAGTGATACTGCAAGTTCGGGACGGTCTAAGTTCACCTGATCTACTGTAAGTATGAAACGGACTTAGCTATATTATAAGCGATACTTCAAGTACAGGACAGTCTTATCTCGTCTGAGCCACTGTAAGTTTGAAACGGTCTTAGTCATAACTGATACTACAAGTACACGACGGTTTTATCTCAGCTGAGCCACTGTAAGTATGAAACTGTCTTGACATAAGTGATACTGCAAGTTCGGGACGATCTGAGTTCACCTGATCCACTGTAAGTATGAAACGATCTTAGTTATAAGCCAAACTGCAAGTACAGAGCGGTCTTATCTAGTCTGAGCCACTGTAAGTATAAAACGGTCTTAGTCATAACTGATACTGCAAGTACACGGCGGTCTAATCTCGTCTGAACCACTATAAGTATGAAACGGTCTGTCTTAGTTATAAGCGATACTGCAAGTACAGGCCGGTCTTATCTCGGCTGAGCCACTGTAAATATGAAACGGTCTTAGGTATAAGCGATACTGCAAGTATAGGCTGGTCTTATCTCGGCTGAGCCACTGTAAGTATGAAACTGTCTTGACATGAGTGATACTGCAAGTTCGGGACGGTCTAAGTTCACCTGATCTACTGTAAGTATGAAACGGACTTAGCTATATTATAAGCGATACTGCAAGTACAGGCCGGTCTTATCTCGTCTGAGCCACTGTAAGTATGAAACGGTCTTAGTCATAACTGATACTGCAATTACACGACGGTCTAATCTCGTCTGAGCCACTGTAAATATGAAACGGTCTTAGGTATAAGCGATACTGCAAGTATAGGCTGGTCTTATCTCGGCTGAGCCACTGTAAGTATGAAACTGTCTTGACATGAGTGATACTGCAAGTTCGGGACGGTCTAAGTTCACCTGATCTACTGTAAGTATGAAACGGACTTAGCTATATTATAAGCGATACTTCAAGTACAGGACAGTCTTATCTCGTCTGAGCCACTGTAAGTTTGAAACGGTCTTAGTCATAACTGATACTACAAGTACACGACGGTTTTATCTCAGCTGAGCCACTGTAAGTATGAAACTGTCTTGACATAAGTGATACTGCAAGTTCGGGACGATCTGAGTTCACCTGATCCACTGTAAGTATGAAACGATCTTAGTTATAAGCCAAACTGCAAGTACAGGGCGGTCTTATCTAGTCTGAGCCACTGTAAGTATAAAACGGTCTTAGTCATAACTGATACTGCAAGTACACGGCGGTCTAATCTCGTCTGAATCACTATAAGTATGAAACGGTCTGTCTTAGTTATAAGCGATACTGCAAGTACAGGCCGGTCTTATCTCGGCTGAGCCACTGTAAGTATGAAATGGACTTTTTTTTAATGGTTCATCATAGTGACTCCCTCTCGCTTGGTGCAAAGCGAAGATGATGAGACAAGAAGTTAGTTATAAGTGATACTGTACGACGAGGCGGTCTTGTCTCGTCTGAACCACTGTAAATATTAAACAGTCTTACTCGCATGCAATTAGTAAATGACGGTCGTACCATATCTGCGTTGCTTACTTTTAGTATGGAACGGTTGCTAAGTCATAGATTAAAAATAGTGTAAAATAATACCTAAGTGACGTTGTAGGTATGATACGTGCAAAACCATTTTGTGCTTTTATAAAGTCTTGTTTTTCTATCAATTAAATCTAAGTATAGAATGGTCAGCTTTGTGTGGTATAGAGTGTCCTTAATCGTAGGTGACACTGTTTAATAGAAAGTGGCGACACTGGTATGTCAGGTACGTAACTATGTAATGATCTTCGTGGATGAAACTAGGTACCTATATATTCTCGTACGGTCTAGGTGACCTTTTAAGATAGCTTCTTTTTCAATAATGATTAGTTTGTTTTTATCAGTAAGTGTTTATTTGGTCAATTTTAAAATATGGTGTAGGATATTTAGTATGTACATTGTAGGGTACTGGCATTTTCACGTCTTACATAATCACCCTGTCTTAACACAGGGGTGTCGTGTAGGACAGAAGCAATACTCAAGAAAAAGGTAGCAGTACTCCCTGAGTAGAGAACACCAGCTGTGTGTCTATAACGTCTGCCGACCTTGGATATTGAGAAAAGCATAACAAAATGTTCTGTTGAACTATCAGTAGTATTGTAAGAACGGCTGTGATCAATTAATTGGAATTATATTTTACTTATCAAGACGAAACTTATGACTTATAGCCATTTGAATTATTTTACTATAGTAGTGGTGCCCTGTTTGTCTGACATAACCCTACAAGATAGCACGCAGCTGTTAACTATGAAATGTACTAAAGTACATTACTATTCAATGTCTCGATATCCCGAGAAGTACACCGCTATCTGCTAATTAATTATCTATACTCGTATCTATAATACAAAAATGAACCCCTATTTTTCGTGGTCACGCTATAACTTGAGAACGGCTTTGCCGATTTCGGTGGTTATTTTTTTGTTGTGTTAATTATTGTCAGAAGAAGGTTGTCATGAAATAACAACCAAGAAAAGATAGGAGGTTAGGGCGCGGCCGAAGGCCAAACCTACTACGCGAACAAAGTCGCGGGCAGTCGCTAGTCTATATATATAAAAATGAATCTTGATTTTTCCTGGTCACGCTATAACATAGAACGGCTTAACCGACTTCATTATCTTTTTTTAAATGTTTTGTTATACTTCGTAGAAGGTTCTTACATTATTAAAAAAAATCAAGAATAGAAGGGAGGTAATGGCGAGGCCGAAGGCCTACTCCGCGAACGAATTCGCGGGCAGACGCTAGTTATTTATATTTTCTTTTTACTTTTCAGAGTGCAAAACATCGTGGGTGGAAAATGGCGCAATGAAGCTGCGCTAGCCGCCGCTGATTACAATAAGTAAGTATTTTTTTATTAGAAATGGTTTAATTTTCTATCGTTTTGATCAATAGTGACTTTCTTCGTGAGAATGAATTATAATCTTGAACGAACTTGGTGTGGTTATCCGAGATGTGACGAGACCTGCCCTCCCACGACAAAGCATAAATTTAAATCTATCTTATTTTACTTCTTGATGAGATATTTTCTTGTTTCATGAAACAATTACGTCTTCACGTGTAATTATTTTTGTAATAAATGAATATTGACATAAATAAGATCAACTCTAACTTGTTTTAGACTAGGTCAGACCAATAACGTAGGAAGAACTTATCTCGTTTGTCTAGGAAATTATGTGCATTTTTTTACTTGTATCACAACAGAGCTCCGTAAAACAACTGGTCATAGAAGTAAAGAATTTTATTTTATAAATGTTCATTCACACAAGCCCCATCTGCCTGCAGTACGAATCGAAGCTAGAAATTGATTGTGCAATCCATACAATAATAGTAAAATTTCTATTTGTATAAAATCCTGGTAACTACCTAGTTAAGTTTATGTAACGAACCGTAAATCGATTCCCTCTAGACGGCATATTCAAAATGAGCTCAACTGTATGCGCGTTGGAGTATTGAACGCTGGAATTTGGTCTGATGTCGCAGTCGCAGATACGCTTGAATTCTATGAAATTGTCAACGTGTTGATTGAGCCCCAATTCCCATGTTTATACTGAATTATCATTATGGTCAGCCCATGATTATCTGTTGGATATTACGCAGGGCGGAGCGTATATATAATATTGATTTTGTGATATAGGGTACTCTTATCGCTAGACTCCTTCCGCTTGATTTGCAATCACCTTCTATGTTCATTCTGAACTTTGATAATGTTGGCTTTAGCCGTCACAATCTAATACTAAGTAAGCAATTAAGGTCAAAACATAAACTTTTTCTGCAAAAGCTAACTTGGTATTAACTCCTTTTACTGAAAAATACGTGATCACTCACGTAACAATTGTCAGACAAATCCGACTATAGTATCGACCGCATCCAGTGGTCTTTTTCAAGAAGTGTTCGGTGAAACAATAATAAACAAAAATAAAGTGAAAATCGTATCGCACCGTAATAAAATGCATATAGCATTTATTAAATTCAGGTGATCCAATGGCCTGTTGAATCGAAAAGAAAGCCCTAGAAAGACCTCGGCTGAATAAAATATCTGAAAGTCGGGGCAGGTCGCAAGGCCAACTTAACTTTGCTCTTTATTTTAATTATATAGGTTCCGAGTATGTATACCGAGCATAAATAAATAATGGCAATAACTTTATGCATTAATTGAACTTAGCGGTACTAAGAATAAGTAGTAAGAATAATATTAAAAGTGATTTCGTAACATAGAATCCGAGTCGTTAAATATTACGCGTTATTTTACGTATATATATTTGCAATAATGTTTGAGGTGTTATCGCAAATAAATTTATTGAGCAGATGTATACTTTAGCATTTGCACTGGATACTATAGCTTCTTTGAGACAGAATATCTGCTCCTGCAATTGTTGTTGTACTGCCTATACCATTGCTTCTTTGAGGCAAAATATCTGCTCTTGCAATTGTTGTTGTACTGCTATACAATTATTGCTTCTATGAGGTAGAATATCTGCTCCTGCAATTGTTTTTGAACTGCCTATACATTTGCTTCTTTGAGGCAGAATATCTGCTCCTGCAAATTTTGTTGACTGCCTATACAATTGCTTCTTTGAGGCAGAATATCTCCTCTTGCAAATGTTGTTGTACTGCCTATACAATTGCTTCTTTGAGGCAGAATATCTGCTCCTGCTAATTTTGTTGATGCCTATACAATTGCTTCTTTGAGGCAGAATATCTGCTCCTGCAAATTTTGTTGACTGCCTATACAATTGCTTCTATGAGGCAGAATATCTGCTCCTGCAAATCTTGTACTGCCTATACAATTGCTTCTTTGAGGCAGAATATCTGCTCCTGCAATTATTGTTGTACTGCCTATACAATTGCTTCTTTGAGGCAGAATATCTGCTCCTGCAAATTTTGTTGACTGCCTATACAATTGCTTCTTTGAGGCAGAATATCTGCTCCTGCAAATCTTGTACTGCCTATACAATTGCTTCTTTGAGGCAGAATATCTGCTCCTGCAAATCTTGTACTGCCTATACAATTGCTTCTTTGAGGCAGAATATCTGCTCCTGCAATTATTGTTGTACTGCCTATACAATTGCTCCTGCAATAAGACAATAGTTTGGAAACTGCGTTGTCATTAAATTTTGTAAAATTTTAAATTAGTCACAGTAAAATTAAATGCGGTACCTTTAGTATACGAGCGCAACCCCTGCTTTCAACAAACTATGTTGAAAAGCAATTTGGACGTAGATAAAGTATGGTTTATTTGACGGCACTACATTATCCTACACTCTCACACCGTGTGAGTGCGTAGAAAAAAAAACCAAGAAAAAATTGTCGTGGCGAGGAATTATTGTATTCTGAAATCTACCTAATTATCTCGGTCCTTACAACAGTATAAACGTATGTTTATGATATCGTAAGCAACGATCAGATTGAAATGGATTTCGTACGTTTCAGCTACCCGTCTCCAACGCCGGCCCCGGCTGCTGAAGCCGCCAAGATCAACATCGCCGATCCAGCGTTCCCAGGACCCCAGGAGGCCGTGACTCCCAAAGGGGAGGCAGACATAGAGAGAGCATGATTGACAAGATTCATAGTCCCCGAGGAGGACTATGTCGACCCTGACGTACTGGTCGAGGTCTTCACCAGGCGTTGCTATTGGGCCGACAATTACATATGGACAATGTATTGAACATTATATCGGTACACCCCTTTACATTTCTTCATTTGATTGAAATACGCTGCGCTGACTGGTAACATGTTAATACGTGCCGCCATCTGTTTATAATTTGTATGAATTAACTGTGTGGTAGACTTTAATGTGTGTAAGTTGGTAATTCCGACGATCAATGAAGATAGTCATTGAGATTAGAATAATCTAAATACAACTGTTCCAATTATGGTATATAATCTTAGGGTATAGCCTATCGTCGGACTTCTTACTTTGAGCAGATGGTATCACTGCATAGATATAAACATGACGTGTCTTGGTTAAGACAAAACAGCGCAGCGTAGTAGTTGTAAATCTGTATGACCGTTCACTTCTTACAAATCTTGACTAGCAGTATGTAGTGTACATTTATAAATACTCGATTGTTGTTGTCTTACAGTACATATTACGTGCTTATCACATTACGGTCATTCCATATTATTTTTTTATTAATAAGTAAAGGGGTCGGTCCACTGTCTCAATTATTTCCTTTATGAGTGGTTTTCTGTTTAATTTGTTTCATGCTCAAAGTTCACAACGGTTTTTTATAAGCCCAATATAAAATGATTAGTTTATAATAATGTAATAGATGATGGTATAGCGGTGGACAGCACGTATCGTTTGGAACATATGATTGCTGCAATACCACATCCAATATCGGGGTATCTTCTAAAGAATTTAATTGCTGCTTTGGTGCATTCGAGAGATATCCTCCTTTAGTGTGCAAAGCATACAACGACGAACGACAAACGCATACTACAACACGCACCATTTTTTTTGTATAATTACAATTTTTAATGAACATTCCCGAACACAAATTCCAAAGACTGAAAAATTGTTTTAATTACTTTTACGTAATTATGAATATCATATTAGTAGTATCTTAGGTAGCTTTGGACTCGCTTTTTGTGCAGTTATTACGAGAATCGTAACCGCCGAAGTCATTTGATCTGCACGTGTAGTGTACGCAAAACTTTAATAATTATAATAACTTAAAATGAGCGAGTCAAAAGTGACGAAGAATCAAACCATTTTACTTTATAAATACAAATTGACAAGTACAAGGTTATTTAGGCAGCTAAGCCGAACAAGTTTAGATTTTAATTTTAATTACACAACGTTGCCATTTCCATGACGGATGTACAAATAATAAATTTTGATTGTTATCAAGATGAACATTGATTATGCTAAAATGTTGCTGGCGTTTATCGCCGACGGAACGAAAGCATAACCTTACAGTACAAAATACTATATTTTTTGTATGTTAATCAACAATTATTTTATGCTTTACTTAGTTTTTAAGTTAAAAACTTAGTTTTAAAGTTATCTCTATTTTTAAGTACCGATTCATATATTTGACGACAAACTTATACGTACGAACATAGTCGAATATTTTATTACATTATATTACACGGTTTTTGAATTTATATACAAGGGTAGTTATAGATTATTTTTTAAGGTTTTAAAATTTTACCTCATTTATATATTGTTTTGAATCGACTGTTTATGTAAGATATTTTTGTGGTCTTTTTTGGTTCACCGTAATTGATTGCCAAATCAAAAGCCACGAATTTATAATAAAAAGGAGGGTATATTATCATTAAAACAAAAAAAAAGTTGAAACGGACATTTTTGAAATGTATTTGTCGAGTTTTAAATTTGAAATAGGTAATTTCGTTCTGGTCTCGTCTCAAAAGGCGAGCTTACGATAGCTTTAACGTAAGGAAGCATGATCCCATCGTATTGAAGTCGAAACATTAGTCACTAGCTCTCTTAAAATAATAATTGGTGAACAATGGACGCGTGCGTAGGGTTGCCAGAACTGAAATCGACAGGACGGGCTTTCTCAAACTACAAACGCTCACTTTAAAAAAAGT
Organism: Selenia dentaria; assembly: GCA_917880725.1. Lineage (NCBI taxonomy): Eukaryota > Metazoa > Arthropoda > Insecta > Lepidoptera > Geometridae > Selenia > Selenia dentaria. The sequence goes on along the minus strand of OU862876.1, from coordinate 5,790,706 downwards.
CAAATAATCAGTCCAAATGTAAACATCAATATTTATATTGCAACTGTTTTAGCTTTAATTAGGTTATTTAATTATCTTTTCCACAACAGTTTCCAAACTGAATGTATACTTTTTTATTCTCCAAAAGAGGAAGGAATGCTCAATAAAGTGTTTACTTTACTAAACTTGCACCGTCTGCGTTGTGTGGCAAATAATAACAGGACAAAAACACAAAAATATAAATATTTACATATTCTCTTGATTTTGAACTGTTTTTTTTGTCTTAAACAATTCGGTCTCGAATTAAATCCGCGTGTTGTTGAGTCAAGTGGTAACCCTACGTGTACGCATTGGTACTGACGAAAGTATGACAACTTTTGTCAACGACCATCAGCCGGGCGATGCAGAGAAACAATCGTATAAAATTTGGTCGCCAATTTGTGTAATGTATGAAAATCCGACCTATATAATCGGGGTAGTTTTAAATTAAACACGTGCATTATGTACGAATGCACGTAAACCGTACGTATGACGACAAATATAAATATGGAAAGGCATACGTCCATAATCTATGTATTTTACAAAGGTTTGGGTATTTAACCATTAACGTTAAGGGGGTAGTGAAACTAACATTAATAATATGATTATTATTATTACATTCCACTAGTTAATAAGCATGCGTAATCACCTGAATGTTAGATGTTTTTTTTCTTTCTCAATATAATATTTATGAGATAAGTACATTGTAGTGTTTATCGATAAGCTGAAATGGAGATTATAATGAATAATAACATATAGTAGTACTGGTAGCTGTTTAGTTGTTAAGTATTTGTTTTAATATGTTTTTACCAAATTTGTTTCATACCAATGCTGTAACGTATATATAGTAAATAAAGAGGAAAGGTGCAGCTGAATCAAGCAGGTTTTAGTAGCGAAACGCGCTCAGTATTATTTGTTTTATCTTTCTATGTCTGTTGATTTTTTTTTAATAAGTACAAATACGCATTTTCTTTCTCAATAAGTACATACCTCTTTCTCGTCATTATCGCATCGAGTATCCGTAACTGAGCGCGTTCAGATTGTATAGCAATGAGGTAGTTTTGACCTCAATGTGTTTTTTTAATAATTTAATGTCTTGTAATTTTTTTATACTAATACTCAATACATGTGGCCAAATAGATATTTTAATATTACTCTTATATTGTCTTAGTATGTGTTGAGTGACCGTCGAGGCTGCCATTTATATCAAGTTTTAAAATATATATTATGATTACAAAATTCACACAATAAACGGATAAAAATATATCAGCCAGTTCCCGTGATTCACGGCACGATCGCTTTACATTGTCTCTACTGATAACGGATGAAATGTACTGAAATTGGTATTTTGCATGCCGTGTATACTAAATTACACTATTAGTTGTATTTGAGAATTTATTTCGAACTTAATATTTATACAACATATGAATTTTTCAAAGTAATCAATATTTGAGTTCTTATCTACAATTACTTTTTTTTAAAACATAAAATCACGCCAGAGGTGTATTGTAAAAAAAATATTTTCATGTCAGTTTTAACACGTTTCTCGCATTTTTATCCGATTGATTACGCTTATGAATGTTATTATATTTAACGTCCATCGATATTTTATTATTAGTATGATAAATCGGCAATTGTATAACAAATAATTATATTTTATAATTGCATAGAAATCATTTATTAAAATTAGATTTTCGTGTCGGAATCGACGTTTATATTTTTTAAATGGTCATGCCAGACGGGTCTCTTTTAAACGATAGTTGTATAACTTTATTACTTTACATTCCAATAATAACGTGGACATTCCATTTATTATTTATATATATAATATCATAAGTATTGTACTAACAACTTGTGCTCAAATAATTTTGGTCTGTAATATTATAAAAGATCTATTCCCATGACAGATTCTAGTGTACTCTTTTAGCATGTAAGTTTATTCGTAAATTATTGTCTATTTACCAATATTTGTTTGTTTCGTCTGAGCGAACGTTCTTCACATCAGACGTATGATATGAAGATGGTATCTTGGCACATCACAATCCTTGGATGTTGATGGATAGTTTTAGCTCTGATCTTTTTATTTTAAATCTGAATTTACCGTTTTGATGAATCAAATGTATAGTGATGTTGATATCAAGACTCGAATGGATCACAGATTTGGGAACATATTTCTATTTATATCAATTCTCGTAAGACATCAATACAACATGCATGTAGCCATCGAGTACACCTCGATCTTCTCAAAAGGAGTTATATGAGCCTCCTAATAATATGCCATACGATTTGACTGCTATTGTATTAGTATTTTACACTTCCCGAGTTTTTTAAGTACCATTTAATTTTAATTCCGTAAAAACGGAGGATTTTATACACAACTTTTACTATATACAATACAATATTATATTACGTCGAAATCACGACAATATAACCCCATATTTATAAAACTCTTTTATATTTTAGTCAATTTATAGTGAATGGCACCTCTAAATTATATTTATAAATATTAAATGTCACTCTCTAAGGTAAGCCATGATAGAAATAAAAGTATTCTACTGCAAACCGCCTGCGTTATATAAAACCGAGACATAGAACAAATTAATTACATAAATTTTAAGTATTACATTTTAAACAATTGGCCAGTATTTGTAAAATGTTAAGCTTGTAGTGCGGAAATCGTAATCGATGATGAAAAAAAATTAAATTGTCAATGTAAACTATGTCCATGTGTCTCCACATCTTAAATAATTGAAAAAGAAAATATGTGTGTAATAATATGTCATGTGACAATCCTTCACGATAATAACGAAACTATTCAAGTATATCAACAGAGTTACTCCGCGTTTTAACTGTTCATATTGCATTGATCGACAATTTCATGGGATAAGTAATGGATGACGAATTACAATTTCGTTAACGTAGCGGTGCTCTTTGAATTTTGGATGAGTAAGGTCGTAATGTACGCAGTGATATTATATTCGTCCCGAGAGATAGAATCTCTGGTAAGGCTGCTATTGACATTAAGAAGTCTCAACGACATTATGTCGTATTTTGATAATTATCACTAAAATATCTTCCATTATATCAACGGCAGAGTTCACCAACTAAAACATAATCACACGGCACACACGCTCCGAATTTAACAGTTGTTTAAATAAACTATGTTTATGTTCAGCGTCCCTAGAAATCGAACGGTTAACTCCATATATTTGCCTTTACCCGAGCCACACCCAAATATATTTAAAAGTAAAAAGTTAGTAAAAAGTATTTTTTTTTAAATCAATGGCATAAATGTAATGTCTATATTACTGGTGGAAGCAGTGAGGAAATGGGAACACAGCTCACTACATCAGACGTGGGCACAATATCACACACCCATTACCTGCCGTGTACTCATCATAATTATTATATTGTTTTCTATTATTTCATTCATATTATATAATCTGTAATGTATCTATTATGTACCTAAATTGGACGCAAATCTGGTTAATAAACAATTTCATTTCATTTATTATTCAGCATCTTTTTTGTAGTGGCAATATCAATATTGAAATAATGAGAATGACTAATTCGTTTGGAATAATAAGTAAATATGAAAGATAAACATTAGTTGATTTTTTACTAGTGTCGAGAAATCTGTACTAAATTTTGTTAAAAAGATAAGTATAATGTCTCGTTATGGAGCAATAACCAATGGTTATCAGAATTTGCTTGTTGATTGAGAGTACAACAAGGTACTGTTATGGTTTAAACAACTGTTTAAATTTGAACATCTAGTGGTGAACTCGGGCCTAAGTCATTGCTACCGCGAGAAATACTTTTTGGAAGTTTGACTTCTTAATAAAATTAAACATTGATAAAAAAGCGGAAAATTGCTTAACCGTTTTTTTATTCATTAAAATATTATCGAACTGCCAAGCTCAGTGAGGGGATTATGAGCTCGGTGGTTTGCCGAAAATTAGTATAAAGTTGGCATTTGAAAGCAAAACACTTAAAGTTTCAATCTATTAAAATAGATTTGTGATATGAAAGTTGTAAGTTATGATGTCTGTAGCATTGTAACAGAGGGTTGTGAGTAGGTTACAGTTTTGTAACTCATTAACATGTAAAATTAATTAAATGGGTGCCGTTTTGTGTAAAGTTGGAGGTTGGAACATCCAACCACAGTCAATTTTGCAACTTAATTACATCAAGGTCATCAGTATTTTAAACATTTATGAGACGAGTAGTAACGAATTCCACAACGATATGATAAAACCGATAGTAATATCTCTTCATCTAGTTCTGATTATGCATTTACAGTTATATTATTTGTATAAACATGAGACAATGTTGGTTGAATGAACAAGTCTTTGGGCATACTAGTTGAAAAAGTTAAGAAATAAATTTAAGTTAAAAACAAACACGTATACTATAGTACAGCCGTGCGATTCTCTAAGAGCAAACATCGTTGCATCTTTGACAACATCCGTGAAACAAATGACGAGATGACGACAAGAAATGTTAGAAAAACAACCTTGTGTACAAGGGCGATATCTCATAAAGAATTCGACATCGACGAGCTCTTCGACGAATCATTACAGAATCGCACGGCTGGTATATTATACACATTCCGTATAGTTAGATCGTATGTTATCATGATATAAAGTTTGACAAGACCTTTGTATACGAATAGGTAAATATTCAAACCGAAATACTGCTTGCTTCGTGACAATTTCAGTTTGAAATTATATAATTGTGATTTTATTCTGATATACAACGATTTTTTAAAATCATTCTCTCATGCTCTCTATGTTGTGATTAATTTTCTAATTTTAGACCAAACTAGCTTTATTTTATTATTCTCTATCTATCTATCTTGTGCCGTACATTACAATTTCACATTTTATTTACTTTCGTAATTGTAATATAAGCTGTCATGTTGCTGTTTTTTGTTTGCATGTTGGTGTTTCTGATATCCCTGAATTCGATGGTCAGTATACGTGCCTATTCGTGACGCTATATTCTCTCATTTCAAACATTTCCTTCTGTGACTGGTTTAGTCTCCTTTTATATATCTGATATAAACATATACATTCATACTCTTCAGTTTGCATAACATATACAATTGTGGAAATGTACTATTATAACTATACAATAACTTGCAATAGTTTTTCTTATTAGATACTCGAAAATTATTTATTTCCTGAATATCATTCTACTTTAAAGCTTACTATTTTAATGACATATTATCCATCGCTGAAGTGGAAAATCAGACGCAAAATTTAAAAGTACATAGTTGTCTTTAAATTTACCATTGCTTACTATCTGATTAAATAATATTATTTCCTGAAAACATATCTAATCATATATATATATTATATATAAATCATCTTCAACACTGATCATCACAACACATTTAAAAATATAATTGTTTCATGGCTCTTGTTGCCTTAGGTATGTGTTCTTTCTTGTAGAATAGTACTCAATGTGTATGTATATATTGTAATATATTGACATAAAGTCAATATTGTTTATACTCAGACACCGTTTTTTATATTTTTATATTTTGTAGCTTTACATGAGATAATAAATTATAATTTTGTATTAGTTTGGTTTTATTTCAGCATCCAGTCTTTAGTTTAGACGCTGTGTGACGTATAGTGCTATTATAGTTTTGTTTGCGAATGCTTTATTTAGTTTTTACTTAAGCGAATATTTCTTTCTGTTTTATTTTGTTGTGTTGTTTAATTATAGATTTATTTGACATAAGAGATTATAGATTATTTCTTGATTAAGAAGTTGAAGCACATGTATTGCGATTTATATAAATTTACCTATACGTAATAATCCATAGAAAACCCCAGTTTTCCGAAGGGAAGAACCAATGTAACTAATTTGGTCTTCTAAATGAAAGACTTCTGAGCCAAATGTGTGATTAAAATCGCGCTGTCGTCTTCACTTTCACACACACAAAGGTTCCATACAGTACCCAGGTCAATACAATTATATAATTGGCAATTTGCTGAGTTTTACAGTCAAGCGCAAATGGTGGGAAACTGTTGTTTACTATACCAACAGTGAATGACGAGCTTGCTACTGAATACAAATAATGAACTCGAACTGTGAAGATCAGCATTAAGTTGTCTTCGGTAAGGTTGGAAATCAGGAAAAGTTAATATTGTATCTACTGCCAAAATTATTGAGACATGCTCATGCTGTATTTATAAAACATGTTTTACCATTAACTATTATTTCCATGTAGACCTCAATAATATGAAACATAAATGAAACATATACGAGTACTATGATACATTCACCAAATTACCCTTCCGGTCCTATATTTATTCAAACGCATACCAACCTGCAATGGTTTCGAAGTTTTCACTATTTATATTTTATATGGTAGCGATCATCTTTTGTTCGGGAGCCATGTTATTTTTTATATTTTGAGAATTTGCCCAAGGTCCTGGTCACTTTTAGGTTCGGTCACCCGTCATTTCTTTTAGTTTTCATAAGCAGTTAGGCTGTTTCATTAGAGCTTCCACATTCAGATCTTTCAGCGTTTTTACCCCGAGGTTTCTAAAAGCCCCTTTACACAATATTACGTTATCCATACCCCATGGCTCCTTCATAGAGAAACAATGTTTTTACAAACATTTGGTGTAGTAAGGGAGAACAGCCAATACCATTTGGACAACCAAAATTCTTCCATTTTTTCTTAGATTTAAGCTAGTGTTTAAGATTTTTCTAATCGTGCCAAATATAACCAATAAAGCTGCTTTTAATGTAACCATGATTTTTATTACTAACTAATATTGCATTGAGGCCTATTGGCCAGGTTACGCTCATAAACCTTTTGTTTGTGCATAAACACGAACTACCCATAAACTGCGGACTGCTTCGCAGTTTTTCAGGTTTGCAATTCGTGTTACTTTAACGTATTCGGGGTGTTACCATATGTATGACTTATTTATAAGAGTAATTTAAAAAAACTATTTAAAAACCGGGCAATTCGCGATTATTTCGTATTGCGTCTTATAAAATGTGAGCGCAAATGCAAAAGTATCCATAGATTTGAGTACATGTATGATTATTAGATGCTTACAGCGAATTTTTTCTATTCATCTGCGAATGTTTGTTTTGATACAATCAAAGAACTAGACTATTATCTAAAGTTGTTTGCGTGGTGTTAAGCGCCATGCTTCCTCCTATAAAAATCATCCATTGGTTCTCTAAAATCCATTGTAAGGACACTTAAAGATTGATGAATTTTATGTCAACTATATTCAATGATGATTTGCAAAGTGGATTTTTTATAACTAGCGTGTGTCTTATAAAATAAGTCACATGACACATGCAATCTTCTTTGATGGCCACTTTTCCAACTACCCTGGCAGAATAGAAAATTCTTGGCTATATCTACACAGTAGTTATTTCCAATATATGTAGTCTAAAAAAATACATGACGTGTCTTTTAACAAACACATATTATCTTTGGGTTTCAAAAGAAACTGAACTAGTGATCAACCAATTACGTAATAATTTATTACCCGACTATGGCTATGTGTTAGACCTTTATGTATGTCAGTACCTATGTCCGCTCCTAACTACTCAACTTCTCAACCGATTTCGACATATGATACGTCATTAGATTATTTTACAATTAAATGTTACTTGGAAGTATACAACCACCACAGTTCGGCACCCCGAGACGAAGTACTTCGTTCCTGTCGCACAGCAATCCCACCTCTAAAGCGCCCGTCAAACAGCAATGCATGATACTTATAAACAACACATATCTGTCAATGCCAAGAGGGGCATGTACAGAAGGTTCCAGTCATTCCCCGCTGCACTACTGGTAGTACCATGGGGAATTTTTTCAGCTGGTGAGAGAATTGATTTGTCTGATTACAAGAGACCATAAGCGAATAATTAGTTTCTGCACTGTAATGCTATTATTGCCCAAAGATCAAATATAAACTGTTTTGTATAGTTAAATAAGGTATTTGTTAATTAGTGCACAATCTTGAACGGGGTGCTTTGGAATCGATAACTGGTCATGAAAGTAAAAGATAAAATGTATATACATTTATTTATAAATGCATGTACCTATTTTTTATTATTATGAACCCATGTTCGCCGCTCCACGGCTTAGAGCCATAGTGCGACTGAACGCACTGAACATTCGATATTGTGCACTAATTAACAATGACCTTATATATCAATATTTGGTATCCAACTAAATTACTGCTGATGACTTTTAATATTGATAAAATATTTATAAAATTTCTGGTACTTTATTCTGAACGGGAGCATTTTCGCATCGAGTAGGTACTACCGAACTCTAACAGCGTAAAAGGGACGGGAAAAGTGGAATTGTAGAATAAATTCTCACATACAATAAAAATAACTGATACTTATTGTTACAAATTTTGCATGTGTTGCATGACGATGATAGGTTTTGCTAGGGTCGAGCAAGTGTCAAATATGGTGTGTGTATTATAAGTGCCGAAATAAATTGGACGTGGCAAAAGTGCGCGACAATATTTCCGCATCATAAACATATGATGCGGAAATATTGTCGCGCATGCTTGGGCATGCTGCTCTCCGGCCCGCTCTTCACACCAAGAGCAAAAGTGCGTAAAGGACGTGATACGCGCCGCGGAAAAAAAATGCTCGAGGATATGCGCTAAAACCTGCTGGGTTAAACGCACGGAGCTGATACAAAGTAATTTGTATCAGCTCCGTGGTTAAACGTAAGTATCTAGGAATAGATGCCTTCTTTAGATAGGTAGGTCCTTTAGGCCGCTTTCAGTGCTCGACCGACCGTCGGCTTCGGTCCGTACGTCGCTCGCGTTTGTAGTTTGTATGAAAACTCATAAGTGGTTACAGTGCTCGACCGACCGTACGCACGCGTATATTGTTACGCAATGCGTACGAGGATCGTCGGTCAAGCGCGTCCGCATGCGTGCCGTCGGTCAACCGACGCGATCTAGAAACATAAAGAGTTCAGTGCTACACCGATCGGTGGACCGACGGTACGGATGCGTGTATCATCGTCAATAAAAATCGAATCTGCTAGTACAAAACTTCAATAAATTGGTTTGATTTTATAGGTATTATTACCTTTATTGAACCCGTTGACTCGCGATTCGCCATATTTGGCCAATAATACAATAGATTTCGCCGAAATCAACCTACTTTTCCAGGAACTGCAATGTGTGTGGTTATATAAGTAACTTTGATCAAACATGGCATATTTAAGTTGTGATAATTCATCAAAACTTTTAAACGATATTCTTAAGTAACTAAATACATTTCTTTAACTTCGTTCATTAATGAATATAAATGTACGATTGCGTGTACGTGATATCTACGTCTTCTAGGCTGTTCCTTATACTTACGTTTACGAAGAAAGTAAGCAGCAATTAAACAATTTGTAAATGCGTCGATTTCGTGTACGTGTTTGTGACTGTACCAGTCCGGCCAGTAGAGCACTGAACGGTACAAACTGACGGTCGCTTATGCGTATCGTCAGGCCCATGGTACGCGCGGACGGTCGGGCAAGCACTAAAACCAGCCTCAGTGTAAGTAGGTACCTAGATATATAGATGAAACTAAATAGCAAACAAAAGTTTTTTGTCAGCACCGAACTACTGATACAAGATGCGGCTCATAAGTGCTGGTAACGTGTGTGGACTACTAAAGTCTCATTAGTTAGGTTAGCCAAAATACTGATAATACTTAGGCCGCAATAGTTTGGTTGTGACCAAACTGTGTGGAGCACTTAGATGGTTTCTTGAGTGTGATCACGGTTAGACAAACACCTGCGCTGCGACCAGGTGCAGAGATGACTTGGATGACAAGCAATGGAATAATGTTGACGCCCTCTTTTGCGTCGTTGGCATTCCATTCGCCGTAGGCAGGTATGGTAACTACACTGCACCTTCACTACGAAGGGTGCCTAGTGGGCTAAAATATGTGCAATGAGCGGAAAAATATCTTGGATGTTTGTGTGTCTTTCTATGACACTGAATACTGGGGATTCGATTGTATGAACATTTATTTCTATAATGTGGGCTGATGATAATAGCATTAAATAAAATAAAGTAAATAGAGATAGATGTCTGAATCGTCGCCGATGTAACGCGCCTTCGCCGCTGCCGTGCCATGCCCGTTTCCTCCAAAAGTAAAAGGCTTAGAGACGACTTCAGTTTAGCACTACTTGGATTGCATCAGAAAAAGGTTAGATAATGCAAGACTATATTTTAGGTCAGAACTAAGCCTGCTCAAACAAAATGATACCTACATCATTTTACACTAGTGTACCGTATAATAATAGAGACTAGTAAAAGACCACAGAGGTTTAAGGAACAATTTTGAAAATGACACCCAATTCTTGTTTTAAATTCTGAGCCAGTACATGCCAGCTCTAATCCTGACGTAATCCGGCAGGGCTTCGATGGGCCCAAGCGCAGCCACGGCTGGGCACTTGTCCCACAGGTACCGGTGACACGCCTCGCGCACTTGCTGTACATCTACGTGGTCCACGGCGCACACCCGCTCGTGCAGCGGGGCCCGATATCCCTGGTTCATTACCCACTTGCCGATATCGTGACAAGTCTTCGACGTACTTTCATTCTTTGACAGCAACTTAGTCTTCAAAATCCTCTTTGCCCGCTCCACTTCTTTCTCGGTCACTGTATTACACAGAATCATCCATTCATCCTGAACCAGACCCACCACTTCGTCAAGTTTAAGCATAGACCCCATAATCTGAACGCCCCAGAGACCTGTATCCCTGTAAGTGTGGTTAAAGGCTTGGTAAGCGTCACACAGAGACTCAATGGATATAGTTCTGGCGACAGGAAAAGAGTGATCGATGCCTCCCGGCTGAGATCTATCCCAGCCGCCGATTATGTGAGCTGCGACCTCCATGATGACGTTGTCGTCGTCGCACATTGCTGGTCCTTCAACCGCTATTGCGACATTTGCAACCGGCATCGAATCGTTCCGGTACCTGACATCCGATCCTGTGTACCTGTATACGTCCCTGTCAATGCATTTAGTAGGCTCCAACTTGCTCATGTATAAGTTCGCCAATGCTACCATTTGCTCATGTTTCACCCCACCGACGGCAACGAGAACCGTACGGTTAGCATCATAAAATTTATTCATAAACGTGGGTATAGTCTTTGAGTTGAAGTTATGCAGATTGCAACTCGGTCCCATAACAGACTTCGCTAATGGGGTCCCTTGAAATGCTGTCGCGTGTAAATAGTCGTCCAAGGTTCCATTAGCATCACTGTCGTGTTCGTGCATTTCCAAGCAGACTATTTTCTTTTGGTATTCGATTTCGGCTTCCGAAAAAGCGTTATTAAATACACAATCTGTTAGTAGGTCTACAGTAAGCGGGACATCCTGGCAAAGACATTCAGCATAGTAGGCAGCCATTTCTCTTGTGGTGAAGCATTTGTATTTAGCTCCCTGACAAGACATTTGATCTTCGAGCACAGTTTTGTTGCGCGTATTTGTCCCTTTGAAGGCAATGTGCTCGAAGAAGTGCGTGATGCCATTATCGAAATCACTTTCGCAGCGGGGTCCTGCGTCCACATAGATACCGACACACACGTTGCAGCACTCGCGCTCCTCCGTCACGATGGTGAGCCCGTTCTCAAGTTGGGAACACTGCGTTGGAGGTATGTTTTGCAGAAAGTGCACAAAAGTAGAAGGATAAGGTTTGTTCCTAGTACTAGATTTAAGTGGATGCCAAACCGACCTTAATAGTTGTTTTGAAAGTTTTAGCATATTTTGAATTAGTTAAAGAAAAATACGTAATCATACACTGGTATTGTACACAGACCAGTTATCTTACATAGTAGATTCAAACTACTACTTTAGGTACTAACTTATTTTATCAAAAAGTTTTGAATACCTACCTATATTTTTTTAAATTAAGTTTTTAGATATAAGTATATTCATTTAAAACTAGCTGACCCGTCCGCGGCTTCGTTCGCGTGACCTGGAGGGGTACGGAGTCTCTAAAATAAATTTCCAAGTAACTTCAAATAGCGTCAGCTATCGGTTAGTGAAAGGCCCGTCAAATCGGTTATAGTCTTTTTGGATATAAGCCAATACAAAGAACCACCAGCACCAGTAGAAAGCTACATTATGCCTGAGTAGCATACGCACTATTTGGTTCATCATCCTTCACCACGCGGGTGAAACCGCGGAGCGCAGCTAGTTTCAAAATAATGAGGTAAAACCCCAAGTTCAACAACAAATTAAATAATGTTTGTTAAAATTGGATTTTAGGTAAAAAATTTGTTCAGTTTAACGTTTTAATTATTATTACTAATAAGGGACTGCCCGCGACCTCGCCATAACTTCCCCTCTTTTCTTGGGTTTTCTTTCATAAGAACCTTCTCATGACAGTAATTAACACAACAAAAAAGAATTAGAAAGATTTTTCCATCCGTTCTCAAGTTATAGCATGACCAGGAGAAATAGGGGTTCATTTTTATATATATACTAGCGACTGCTCGCTACATCGTTCACGTAGTAGGCTCAGCCTATGGCCTCGCCACGACCTCCCATCTGTTCTTATTTTTGTTAACGTAAGAACCTTCTACGCAGTATTAGAACACATTAAAAAAAGATAAATGAAATCGATAAAGCCGTTCTCAAGTTATAGCATGACCAGGAGAAATAGGGGTTCATTTTTATATATATACTAGCGACTGCTCGCTACATCGTTCACGTAGTAGGCTCAGCCTATGGCCTCGCCACGACCTCCCATCTGTTCTTATTTTTATTAACGTAAGAACTTTCTACGCAGTATTAGAACACATTAAAAAAAGATAAATGAAATCGATAAAGCCGTTCTCAAGTTATAGCATGACCAGGAGAAATAGGGGTTCATTTTTATATATATACTAGCGACTGCTCGCTACATCGTTCGCGTAGTAGGCTCGCCCTTTGGCCTCGCCACGACCTCCCATCTGTTCTTATTTTTATTAATGTAAGAACATTCTACGCAGTATTAGAACACATTAAAAAAAGATAAATGAAATCGATAAAGCCGTTCTCAAGTTATAGCATGACCAGGAGAAATAGGGGTTCATTTTTATATATATACTAGCGACTGCTCGCTACATCGTTCACGTTGTAGGCTCAGCCTATGGCCTCGCCACGACCTCCCATCTGTTCTTATTTTTATTAACGTAAGAACTTTCTACGCAGTATTAGAACACATTAAAAAAAGATAAATGAAATCGATAAAGCCGTTCTCAAGTTATAGCATGACCAGGAGAAATAGGGGTTCATTTTTATATATATACTAGCGACTGCTCGCTACATCGTTCGCGTAGTAGGCTCGCCCTTTGGCCTCGCCACGACCTCCCATCTGTTCTTATTTTTATTAATGTAAGAACATTCTACGCAGTATTAGAACACGTTAAAAAAAGATAAATGAAATCGGTAAAGCCGTTCTTAAGTTGTAGCCTGACCAGGAAAAATAGGGATTCATTTTTATATATTAGACTAGCTACTGCTCGCGACTGCGTTCGCGTAATAGGCTCGGCCTGTCGCCTCGCCATAACATCTCGTCTCTTCTTACATTCTTTTAATGTAAGAACCTTCTAAGAAGTATAAAAAATTTAATAAAATCAGTAAAACGGTTCTCAAGTACACACACTCTAATATAGAATATATACATCTATATATATATCAGTATATATATATAGATGTATTTATAATTGATGTTACTCTATGAATTGTATCATGGCCATAGAAAAAGTTTGTCCGAGATTGGATTACTAAACTTTTTGACGTGCTGTGGCCAAAGACATTATAATACTAACAAGACGGTGCACGGTCTCGAGTGAGAAACCACATGCACTTAGTTTGTCCTTTTCTACTGTGGTGACCTCAAAATTCGGTACGAAGATATTTTCATGTAGAGAAAAACATAATGCTAGGAATGCAAGCAAGTAAGTAATAAATAGCAGCTAATATATTGTGAAATGAACCTGCAGACTGAGTAAATTATTGTTATTCTTAGAGAAATATAATATGTTTGAGAATTCAACAGGTGGAATAGTTCTTATGGTGATGCGCATAGTCCAACTAGCTACCTAGTATAAATACGAGTACATGTTGCGTGCTCCTTCCCACAAGGAAGGAAAATGCGCACAATTGGAAGAAAACTTTTTCAATTATATAAAAAATACTTACTTACGTAAGTATGAGGACAGAGCAAGAGTATAAGATAGCAGGTAATTTTGACCAAAATAATAAACGCAATGTTTATATTTATGTAACTGAAAACAAAAATATGGTCATTTTGTAATGAAACGAATTTAATCACTCATTAAATTTATATTTACTATCAAAACGAAACAATCAGTTTTTTTTATCGAAAACAGAGTGAAACATACAATTGAAACAAACATTATTAGGTAGGTACCTACTTTATTAGTGTAATGACAGAAACAGACCGTCCTCGGCAATCGGCCTCAATGGTGCCTCGGCGGTAATCAGCAATGTGACACACTAGTACCATAATATACTATTATCCTTTGGGTGACGTTCTATTGTAGAATGCATTGAATCTGTCTCCATTGTGCGTGTGACCCACTTCTAAAGTTTTTATTATATTTTTATATTCGTGTACTTACCTCATTACAACATTCAAAAGAGCGTTGGTTAAGGTACAATTCCTATTTTGATGTGCAACCGTCATAATAAGTATATTTTTTTTTTATCGTTAGTATTAATTTCAGGTACTTTTTGTTTTCCAAAAAGTCAACCTAAATGGAAGCAAATTCCTCGGCATTAGGTCCACCTTCTACTTAATACAGAAATAATAAAACAGAATCCATCTTTATTTTTTTATATTAAAGGTCGTGAACTTGCAGCTTTGTTTAATAATAAAGTGCCTGTAAGTCTACTGTAAAAACGTCGTATTCTGTCTTCTTATCCGCTTTTGTTTTGTTACTTTTCTTTTGTATTCTTCTTCTATGGCTGTTCATAGTATATAATTTTTCGAAATGGTCTTTTTACAGTTAATAATAGCCAAATGTTTGCTCTCAAATATGTTCGAAACCATACTTACGGAAAGGGCTTTTACGTTTCGTTCTTTGTACCTATCATAGAGGTGAAAATTGGTGGAAGCTTTGTTTAGAATTCCATTCTGGCAATAAGTATAACTTCTGGGACTCTGGGATTCTGGAAGCTCGGCAATAATGGGATTACATTACAGGGAGACACTCCAACAATTTCATAAGCTATTGTTATTGTTCCGAAACATATCTCGATCATGATGTTAAACATCTCAGTGTACTAGGACGCTGTGCTGAAAATTCCTAAATCTAAAGTGTTCAAAAACATTTTGGACACGTTTTCATACTGTCATCATTTACTTTTAGATGATAAACAAAGGTTTACAGTCCCACCATCTTATCTGTTCAGGTGACAGCGTCGCTAGTGGATAATTTGGTATTGCAGCCTAAGAAATTCACCAAGAAAAAGGAGAATCAAAACATAGGGCAGTCTTTCAAGCTACTCTTTAATTTGCAAATTCTGCAATTATAATCCTACTAACATTATAAACGCGAAAGTTTGTTGTATACATATTATGTATATTTTAGTTCCAATTTTGCCCACCTGAACAGATAAGTTGGTGGCACTATAGTTTCTCTTTGTTGTCTCCTTACCTTAGAGTTTCGATTTCGTGGTCTCACAGTCGGGATAGTTGTGACTCGTTCTATAACGATATAAAATGATTTAATTTACTAATAAAACAAATTAAACTATAGAGTTTGTTATTTACGTACTTAAATAAAATCAAGTAATCGACAAAATTTAGCACGACGCGACAAGCGCGTGGGTTGGCAAACATTGTTAGCGGAAAACTGATGCTCTGACAAGATTTAGCAGGTTTTCGTTGACTGGACTGGCTGTTGGTCAGGAAGCAGTTTTTTGGGCGAAGCATTTCTTACACTTTAAGCTTATTTTCGACTTATTCTTTTACACTAGACGATAGTCTCTTTGAGTGGTATAAAAAGTCAATTTAGTTCAAAAATTTAATTAGCAGGTTAACGAGTTAGGTCGACGTAACTTATATTATTTTCACCTCATAATCTCGGAAAGATTTTGTTTATAATTCAAAATCTAGGTAGGCACTAAATAAAGTGCATTTTATGCGCCAGCTAATAGCGTGAAAAGATTGTTTAAAGCGAACCTTTCTATTCAATAATTTTCTATACCACAAGTCCGCTGAAAATCATTACCATCGTCATCAATTCCACCAAACTCAAGTGTTTTTTGCAATGACTGGTTTTTAGACCGTTTCAATAAATCACAGCAATAATGACCTGATACAGAGGCAGCAAGGATTAAATTTAATTTGGTAAAAATCTGACAGTGTGCCGTCGTGTTAGTATAATGTATTTGGCTGTGACACGCCAGTCAAAAGCACAGAAATATAGCTTAGCTTAGATTTACCCATAGAGAACATTTGTATACTGGAGATTTATTTGGATTACCTACTTATGGAGCCATGTGTGATATTCTATAATTGAAAGGGAGACCGCAAGATGTGAAATGATATGGAATAGAGAAAGATAAATAGGTAAATATTCTAAGATCCTAACGTTTAATTACGTAACGTAAGATTATATGCACTACAAAAGTAGGTAAATGCTCAGTAGAATATTACAATGGTAGGTACCTCATAGATAAATACTTTTTATGTATACTATTCCATAGAGAACATTTTTATATGCAAGGAATATTTAACTCTCTACCGAGTTTATATGCGTTAGCATTTTCCTAGTATATATTTTGGTCTATGATCTTTACTAGTTTGTGTTTATGATATACCAGAACGTTATTTATGCCCTCATGCCCTTTTAAACATTATTATCATAGAGAAAATTGTATATACGGAATTTATCAATCATCACTTTGAACGTGTTAAGTACATAAACTCATCGAACTCCGTTAATAAATTAAAGTACGTAACCCATACAAGTTATCTGTACCTAATGTTGAATATGTTCAAATCTATGCGACCTTTATCAGCACTGAAACTTAACTGCATAAGATCCTATGGGCCAACCTGCTGCCCTGATAATCCATGCGACCCAAACATTAAGATGACCATACTTCCTAATGGAATAAGAGTTGCAACCGAATATCAAGCTTCACCCATCTCGTGTATGTCTCTGTTTATTGAGGCAGGATCCAGATTTGAATCTGCTTATCATAATGGTATCACGCATTTTTTGGAACACATGGCCTACAAAGGATATTGCGGGATGAATAAATGTGAATTAGAAACGTCTCTATTAAACATGGGAGCAAAAATGACTGCCAAAACTTCAAGAGAAATCCAGTCATTCTCAGGAATTTATCCTAAGGGGCATGCCTCTACCGTCTTCGATAAACTCGCAGGTATCGTCACTAATTTAGAGCTAGACAACAGTGAAATCGAAACTGAGAAATATAATATGTGTTTGGAGATGGTTGACGAGGAGAACGACCCCCGAGCAGTCACCTTCGACTATTTGCACCAGACGGCTTTCCAAGGCACGCCTTTAGCGCAAAGAGTTATTGGACCAACCAGGAATGTAAAAAGTTTCGACAGAGATTTCATAGTGAATTATCTTTGTTCACATTATCAGCCTTACAAAATGTGCTTTGTCACTTCAGGAAATGTTGAACATGATGATATATTGAGCTACGTTAACAACAGACTCGGTCATCTGGTGGGCGATGCTTGTTGCGTTTCCGACGAGGGCCCAACTCGTTATACAGGCTCTCAAGTAGTGTATCGAGACGATTCTATGCCTTTCGCTCATGTGGCCATCGCTGTCGAGGCTCCAGGGTACTACAGTGCAGATTACTGGAAACTCTTAGTCGCAAGCCGTATCATAGGAAAGTGGCATAAAACTCAAGGCGGAGGTATGGGGAACGCTTCGCGGTTAGCTCAAGTGGCTGCTTGTAACGATATATGCGAGAGTTTCGAGTCATTTTACATCACTTATAGAGATGTTGGGTTATGGGGCGTATATTTCGTAGCACGAATGCTGGACGTAGAGGACATGGTAGAAAATATTCAAGATCAATGGATGCATTTGTGCGTAACCGCGCAGCACACGGACATGCAAAGAGCCATAAATGCAGTGAAGTTAGAATTAGCTCATAACATGTGTGGCGTGGTAAAGTCGTGTCACGATATGGGTAAACAAATACTGTACACATGCTCGCGAAAGTCTCTGAATGATAAATACTATTATCTGTCGAATATGAAGGTGGCCGAGGTTCGCAATAGTGCAGAGAGAGTGTTATATGACAGGTGTCCGGTAGTAGCTGCCGTGGGCCCCACGGAAACACTGCCGGACTACACTAGGATCCGAGCTGGCCAGTATTGGCTAAGGCTTTAACTTTTTTCTTTAAACATTTCTTAGATACTTCACAGTTGTTCGTATAAGCTATATGAGCTACTTACATATTACTTATAGACGAAATTACACCATATTTTTGTAAGCAATTCTATTTATCACCTGTATATCCTGCCTAGATATATATATATATATATATACTTACTGATTTATGTACAAAACATCTATCATTTATGGATGCTTTGTATAAAAAAGGGATATAGTATGGTCTATCTTTTTAAGTCTGTGTAATCCTATCGAACAAAGATTCGTTTTGAGACCAAGGTCACACACAAAAGTTGAGTTGAGTTTGGTTTTAGACTTGGCAAATTGCTCTCAAAGTCAAAGTCAAAATCATTATTCAATTTAGGCATCAAAGACGCACATATGAACGTCAATTTTTCATTATAATGTACTTTAAAGACTCTACCGCCGCGTTCCAAAATATATAGAGCCTACCGAGAAGCGGCGAGAACCTCGGAGCCATTATTTTTATATAATTGTTTACAATGTTTCTACTTAGGTACTACAAATATTACATTTTATGGGTGGCAGAGTGAAAGCTTGCCAGAAGTGGAGTATTCCAAGCATCTTTATCTTCTATATAATGTCGGACTTTATAATAAGCATTTTTATTAAAAAAAATTTACAGTCAACTTGAATTTGCCCTCTGTGAGCTCAGTTATACGGCTCTACTGCATTTCGTCTAAATGTTTGTAGCTTGTTTGGTGATATGCAGTGGCGGATTTACCGGCAGCCTGCAGCAGTAGACTAGAGCCTAGGGCAGCAACCGGTAGTGTGAATATTAGGTTATAGAATTGTAGAGGTCGGTCATTATCATCATCATCTCAGCCTTAGGACGTACTACTGAACATGTGCCTCCCACATAGACTTCAAAAAGGACCAGTTGGAAACGGCCTAAATCCAGGGTCATCCTGCGTCTTTATCAGGTCCACTGTGTGGGTGGACGACCTACGCTGTGCTTGCCGGCTTGGTGTTAGGTTCTATAGACGCCTATTTGGGCCGCCCGTACTACACAGCAGCACGCCTCAGTTGCGGTAACGCCCATACACCACCGCAACCTACAGTGACCGCTCCCATATGGACTTAGAGGACAAATCCTATAAGAGGAGGTCCCTCCCCGAGCCCGCCCCATCACTGGCAGGCCCTTTGGTTCCTCTTAGCTTCACCATGGTGACCCAGGCCAGGTCATGGCTACTATTGAGCCCCCCACCAGAATACAGATAACCGGACAATGTTGCTCATACGTAATGCGGGCTGCTAAATCTATTAGACCTGACCTCAGACCGCATCCTGTGTGGCAAATCCTTTATGGGATTTCTTGACAATCAAATTCTCAATAACAGTCCGGAGTCTGGAACAGTGCCCCGCGTAGATGGCAATCGGCTCGCCCCTATTACATGCATAGAGGAAACCTTTGCTATGATTACATAGGACTAAGAACATATCCTTCAGGTCGGATTAAGATAACTTGATGCCTTAAAGCAATCTGCCACTGTGGCCCCTTATCCATAAGTGATATCCCTTATTCTGACCTCAACTCACTTCGGGAACATCTTACTCGGCCAACATATGTGTTCGTCACCTTTGACAGTGTACGGAAATCAAACATACAACCCTCGGTGTCGAAGGCTGGGTCTCTACCAACTACGCCAACGAGCTCCTCAAAATATGTACCTATATATACCTACTAGCTAATCCGCCGCAAAAGTATCGATTCATTCAAGACCGCTAGACTGATGTTACCGCCCTGCCTCCCCTCCGTGGTGATGGATGGTGATGATGAGGAAAATAGCCTATTAAAATATCCCTGCTTACCCCTTTGAGGATATATACGCGAAACTATATTTATGTTGTGTTTAAAAATTACATTGCGGGCGATTCACTCAATACCTTTAGATTGATGTTTCACCTCCTTGGTGATGTCGGAATCGCTCGATTACAGCCGGCAATCTCAAAAAACTCAGGCAATAAAAATACGACAGGGTTAGCAGTGCCATGAAACGTAGTCTATCATTGGAGCAACGTCCCGCCCGGTGTCATTCAGATCCAATAATAGATAACAAAGATAAATTATTCGAAGATTTTAATAAAAAAAACAATCTAAACATTTGCCTTGAGCGAGTAAACTAATACTACCAAAGCAAACTTGTTCAAGTTCAAGCGTTCCGCAAAAATAATGACCGGTAGGAATGAAGTTATTATTTCCCTTGATTAATTTAAATGCTGTTTTCTATACACATTAATAAACAACTTATTTGGTAATTATACTGTAACGGCACTGGTGATCACCGAGTTGTGTTATAAGGTACGTTATAACTCGTCGGTTTGCTATGTTACAGTGCAACGAGCCAAAGCAGACTTTGTTTGCTCAAATTTGACACTACGACAGAATAAGAGTTTTATAATTTTAATTGTATTATATTGTTTATTTTTCTTGTAACACTTTTCTTCATGATATTTCACCCATATCGTAGTTAATAACAGTTTGTCTAGGGTACAAAGGATTAACTTTAGTTTGTTTGGTATATGAATAGCTATGTGGTAAAAAATCTATACAAAAGTCTTAAGGTTACTCAAAAGGAAGAAGTACCTATTCGTATCTACTCGCACTTCATGAATAAAACAGACCTTTATTTTCTCGTTTCCTCCGTTGTATGATGTTTACAAAGAAACCTTGTTTTGACAATATTGAAATAGTACACTTTTATAGGAAGGAT
Organism: Selenia dentaria; assembly: GCA_917880725.1. Lineage (NCBI taxonomy): Eukaryota > Metazoa > Arthropoda > Insecta > Lepidoptera > Geometridae > Selenia > Selenia dentaria. Next base: position 5,769,519 of record OU862876.1, on the reverse strand, counting down.
GACCATATTTGATGAGTAGATAAGCAGGACTTTTGGTTTTCGGTACTCGGTATAATGCAGCAAATTTTAGAAACCGCTTTGATGCCATTTCCCTTATTTTATTTTATATAGGTTTGCACAGCAAAAGCCCGCATATAATTAGATTTTACTATTTAACAGTAATATTATATATATTGTGCTTTACGTATAATTTAATGATACGGCAGGCCTACGATTTTTATACCACGTTGAACAGAAATATAATAAGAATGAAAGACTTTGCCTTGAAGCTATTAAAGTTAAGCATTTTAACTGAAAACGATAGAGAAATATTACTGGTGTGTAAAATTTGTCTTTCATCGATATAAACATGTTTAAGATGTTTGGTGCAAGTAGCCCTAAGAGTATACTTTGTATGATTTCTGAACACCAGCTTTGCACCAAATCGTAAGTAACTTACATTCTAATGTATGTATTTTGCTTTTAGCAACATAGATCTCATAAATACAAATCGAACGATCGACGAAATCAATACGAGATATGCAGTCTCTTACAGCACAACGAAACACTTAAAACAATCAAATTATAAAGCGTCAACCCCGACTAACATGTCCCAAACGAGTGTATGCTCTCGGTAGAGAGTTAAATATTCCTTGAGTGTATGTCAGCTTGCTACCTTCAGATTTACATAGGCTGTACCCATACCGTCATTTTGTGACGTCAAAGCTTCCATGGTCTACACAGCAAGCCGCCCGTGCCATGTCCGCGCCCGACGCCGTTTATGTGGGGACTGCGCCATACTTACGATCAGTGCTGCCAACTCCTTTTTGCAAAAACGCGCTAACAGCATTTCAAAAACGCGCTAGAGAACGCTAAATGCAACCTACGGAAAAAAATCCACTCGGATCGGAATCCGTAGTGAAGAGATTTGTCAAGTTTGATTATGTAAATGAGACAAAATAATAAGTATACATAAAAAATATAGAAAATAAGTAGGAACTTTTATTAATGAAATAACATTTGAATAATTTGTAATAGGGAAATTAAAGCAATGAAATAGTAGATGCTTACTAAGAATATTATTTAATAAAGGTATACTATATGGGTAAGTAGGGGACTATACTATACCAGGTAAGGTTTAAGGAACTAATCAGGTGTAAATCATAATCTTCATCTGATTCATGGTCTTCAACTTATTCTACACTTTCTCTGGCCGAAGTACCTAGATGGTTGATCTTGCACTTGGACGATTGCCAATTAAAGTTTATATTCCTGATATGAAATGAAACAAAGCGAAGACTATCAAAGTTAAGTTAGCAACTAATGATAAAGCAAAACATTTGTCAGAGAATCCCTTACACGAAAGACTACTAATTACAAAACAAAACATTTCACTGTTGCTAGTTTATAAAAGATATTGATGCGTTCTGTTTTAGGTCTTTGTAATATGATTTCAAAAAAGCGCTAGATTTAGCGCTAGGCGCTAAAACGCGCTTTGGGCCAGAAAAATCGCTAGATGGCGCTGAACGCGCTAAGTTGGCAGCACTGCTTACGATTTTTACGCTGTGATAGTACTAAGTTCGTCAGTGGTGCCACCTTAAGACCATACTTTAGTAACAAACATACAAACTTTCGCATAAATATATGCCATCGCGGACTAAAACTCTTAATAATGTACATTGAAAATATGTGACCATTATAGTAGCTTAATAACGTTTTACAAAATAAAATGTTGCACTCAAAGCATAGACTTATTACCTATAAAACCGAGTTTGCGCGCAAAAGGTAAGCCGTCAAGTGAAGCCAGAAATGGCTTCACACGACACCGGCGCTGTCAGAGATTTCATTCCGTTCAGTTCATGACATAGAATACAGCTCAGTAAAAAAAACAAAATGACGATTTGTGCGTTGAAATTGTGCCACAACATTTCAGAAAATCTGCATAAGAGTTATGGTGTGACATTTCACAGCTAAGCCATTGAATTAATGCTTAAATCGTCTAAAATACAAAAAAATATAATTACAAATTAGCCACTCTTAGTTCAGACGGAATGTGGCCGCCAAACTGCAGTCAAGCTATTCCGGTTTTAAAACGTTGATTAGGTATGACATAGCGTTATATCTCTATGATATTGTTCGTTTTACTATACGACTGCATAAAAATATGTGTTTTCAGGGCTCATATATATTATACAATATGTGTTCCTATTTATATTTGTGTGCGTGAGTTTCTTTATTCCACCGTATTTCGAAATCGCTAATAATAATAATTTTGATGTATATGGTATCGTTAGAATCCTTACATTCATCAATCATGAAAACGCTAGTTAGTGTTATGTTAGTTAAAAGGGGGTTTGTATGGAAGCTAGCATATCGACCCGCCGCCATTTTATTTTGTAGTCACGGCGCACGATTAATGTGGTTATTATGTGTTAAGGACAAGTAGATAAACAAAAAAAAATCAAGTAACATGATACCCTAAAGTGTCACGTTACCTAGATATTTGGAGGTAAAGATCGACATAACGACAATAATTAATAAATGGAGTTATTACGTGTTCATTAGCATCCAAAAAATTTTGTATCCAAAAAATCGTTTACAGGCTAATTAATATTAGATCGAATCTCGCCGGGTTTCGAACATGTCTGATGCTCATCTTCAGGTCGAGTGGGCAACGCCGTCTGCGAGCTTTTGCGGTACCGTTCTGACGTTTACGTATTCGATCCCTAACGTGAGTGTTTTGCCGGTTAATAGTAATAATTTAATAATATTACTATTTATTGAAAGATGTTAGGTAGGTACATAACGTACTGCTAGGAGCACGAGAAAACAACTATCTATACTATAATTTTGAAATTTATAGAGTAAAAAAAATCACATCCTCGGACGGGATGCTATATACTATAATTAATTATATATCTACTGAATAATTGCATTGCCTAACTACTGGTCAAAAATAAAACAAAATGCATGTGATTTATGTTAACATTTATTTATTACTGTAAGTACAGTTTCAAACTTACGCGAATACCTACTTAGGTAGGTAATACCTACCTAGATGTGACATCTAAAAACATTTCTATATCTTAATGTACACATTAAAATATAGAAATGATAATCTAATGAGTTTATTAGATACTAGCAGAGTGGTTGGTGTATGATTGTGATGATGATGATGAATCTCATATAGTCTATGTTTCTTAGGGTGAATGTAGCTTTCCAATGGTGAAAGAATTTTTGAGATTGACCTAGTACTTTTTGAGCCAATTCGTTACAAAGATACTTACATACAAATCTTTCTTCTTTATAATATTAGTATAGATATCTAACACGTATCATCCCTACATATTCGCTTCAAGTTGGCTATCACCTGTTTGCCGAAATCACAATAAAACAAATACCTTCATTTAACGAACGATAAGAATATCTATATGTGCTTGATTTAATAACATCCAATGCAATATTAATGATCAGCTTCTGAATCCAGCCTTATTACACAATCCGAAAATTCAGCTGGAGGTCGGATAGTGTCTTTTTCATGGTCAGCCCAAGCCAACCAAGGGTTGGCATTCCAACACGACAGTTGCAGTAGCGTCCAAGAAGTTTATTTCTGCCTTGTCCAGCAAGATGGAAATGAAATACTGCGGGATATAATAAATAATGTGGGTGATTTGATGTCGTGATTGTATTTTAGCTCTTGTGAGCCAATGATTGAGAGCTATAATGCCGAATTGGGTAAAATTATAATCAGTTTCTTAATCATCATACACTTCAATGATATAATTATTTATAGTAGTACTTTTCTAGTAGTATGTAATGTACCTACTTAGTCTCAACCAATAAACAGTAATAATAATAATCAACCTGTAAAGGATTATTTGGATACAATCACACGCTTAGAATCACATAATAACTCTATTTTTAATTATTGTCGTTGTACTATGTCGATCTTTACCTCCAAATATTTCGGTAACGTGACACTTTGAGGTACCATATAACACGATATTTTTTTTTCATCTATGTGTCTTCTACCCATGCATACAACTTTAATCATGCGCCGCAATTCACAGATGATATATTTATGTTGCCGCTATAACAACAAATACTAAAAACCGCTCAAATGAGAGTCAGAATCGGGCACGAAGAATTCCCTACCATTATTTATAAAAATTGCAAACATATCATGTCTGTTGTATGAGAGATTTATAGATAATGGTACAAAACCTCCTTGCGTGAGTCCCACTCGCACTTGGCGGGCTTTTAATAATTTTATAAATAGCTAAAGTTAGTTCTTTGTAGGTAGGTACATACATAAATAAATTAAAATATGTGCTTAAGTATAAAGTATGTGTAAATCTTAACTTTTAAACTATATTTATAATAAAAATTATTGTTTAAACATTACACAGAAATATTTTACCTATTACCCAATTACTTAAGTTTTTGGGTAAAATTGTGTTTTCTGGGCATATTATGTTTGCGTCTGTGTGCGTGACGAGGCATGTAAATACAGCGCACATAGCGAATTTGTTGCTCATTTTGAAAAGAGGTTTTAAGGAAACCTTCCTTCTATAGGTAATAGTTACAGCTTACATTTTATTTTTAAACACAACATAACAAATCGATTTGCCTATATACCCTTGAAGGGGTAGTTAACAGGATACTTTTCCTCATCATCACCATCCATCATCACGGAGGTGAAACCACAATGCGGAAACATCAGTCTAGCGGTCTTGAGTGAAGATTTCAGATTTCAGATTTTATTGCTTTCCAGAGTATTGATTCTTACAAATAACTTAGCCTATATCACTTCGAAAGTCTTGAGAATCAATCACTACAAGAAACCCGGCTGGGCACCACTACACTAGTGCTTAGGGTAGGCTTGATCTATACGTTTTTAAAATTAAATTCTGATATTTACACTTTTGTAGGTTTATAAAAGTAGTATAATATCTCATGGCCTAAAGGAATATCAAGGACAAGTATTGTTAATAGCTTTCTTGAACTAGATATTTTTTTTACTTAGCTATAAATAAACTATCTTTTTCTATTTCTTTCAATGCATTAGGAATGTGGTTGTATATTTTTATAGACATGGTGTATGTACTTTGTCCATGCATTTTCATTTTGGAGTCTGGAAGTACCAACGTGTCTCCGCGCCTCAATTTGTATGGACAGTTTAAATCTTGACAGACTTTTTTAAAAAAAAGCTTAAATACCATTTAATTAATACATAATAAATATAATATAGGTATTTTCTTACAAATTTACAAACTTCTAAGATGTATATACAAACAAGAGTTAAAATGTTGTGTTTAACGAAGTAAGGATGGCAGCTCACTGCGATGTCAATATTAACCATAACTCTTACGTATTTTTTTTTTGTAGAATAAGGTGTTCTTAAGCGTCCGTAGAATTACCCCAGATTACGATGCCGTATTGCAGCCAAGCCTGACAATAACCATAATAAGCAGTAAGGGCAGTTGTATAGTTAGTAGAAAGTTTTGGTTCCCTCAAACGTAACAAAAACTGTTCAGCTTTGATTTTATATTTTGGATATGATTTTTTCAGTTGTCATGTTTATCTTTGCTTAAACCGAATAAAGTGAAAGTATTCACGCATTCTAAATTGAAGTTTTGAAAGTTAAAATTTATGTAATCATATTTTGAACAATTATTTTTAACACATCAATATTTTGCTTTAAAATTGGTTATTTTAGAAAAAAAACGCCTACAAAGACTTACGTGAGAAATGATAATTCTGGCTCTTTTACTCCTCCTTTAGTTGTTCTTGATGGACAAAACACAGCCCAACACGACATTATTTTACTATGTAACACTGTATTTTGTCTTTACAGCGATATTTCCATTTAATTTCACTTTTATATATGATGCGTTTCAATGTTGTGGCCTACAAGTCGGTCAAAAAAGGACACGAAGCGCGGCGTTGCCAATCTTACATTAGCTTTCTCGTTAACTCTATATGACGATCAATGTAATAGAAAGAGAAGCTAGACAACGTGTAGACAGAATGAACGTCGGAGTTGCAACGCCTCATCGCTCCGTCCATTGTGACACATCGTCCTAGTTGAATACAATCTGAGTTATCTATGGTACTAACATAATAAATATGAAGATATATAACGTCGGTCGGCAACAGGCGGACCGCGAATGATTGTAATTTGGACCCCGAAATATATGTATATGTATATACTAATATTATGAAGAGGAAAGATTTGTATGTATGTTTGTAACGAATTTCAAAAATTCTTTCACCATTGGAAAGCTACATTCACCCTGAGTAACATAGGCTATATAAGATTCATCATCATCATCATCATCCTTCACCGCACAGGTGAAACCGCAGAGAGCAGCTAGTTATTTATTTTGTTATATATCTGTCACGTAGAATCTTGATTAGTTCGTTTAGTACTATTAGGTAGACTTCATTAGAACTTAGAAGAGAGGAGCATTTGAGTATATAGCTAAAGTAGACGCATAACTATTGCTATGCTGCACATAGCAGTGTGGTGCAAAAGAGTTTTGGATTGCTGGTAGTATTGATTATATCGGTACTAGTAAATACATAGAGTTTTTTTTGCTGGACCTCAGTAAAAAATTTCAAAAGTATCCCGGACCCCATTCAAAGTTACTTGCCGTCCCCTGATATATAAGTACGTTCGAATAGAACTGTTGGCGAAAACAACGCTAAAAACGCTCGTTCGTTTAGCTTATGAGGGCATTGGTGGCGTTGTCATTGATGGCTCTTTTTTTATAGCGTTCGTTAAGCTCAAAAACGTTATTTTTGCCACTTTTGCCCACACCCTATTCGAACGCTCAACTGAGCATAAGACCTAAAATCGCATGATTATGCTGTCAAATACATAGCTGTCAAAAAAAGATGACAAACACCCATGCTCAGGACATGGGTCAAATTTTGCATTTCTAATTCCTCATTTTTTAGCTTTACGAACGCTGAACAAAAAGGGACATGAACGACATTTTCACCCACAGATCCCCAATTCGAACGCCCCTAGTGATCGTTTTTAGCGTTATTTTAGTTAAAAACGCTCACAAGGTGCCTATTCGAACGCACTAAAGGGCGTTCGAATTGGGAATATGTGGGTGAAAATTTCGTTTATGTTGCATTTTGTACTGCGTTCGGAAAGCTAAGTTATTTTTGCCACCAAAAAGTGCAATTTTAAACCCACGTCCGGAGCATATGTCTGTGAACAATTTCCAGAATCTCAAATTTTTTTCGGAGTTCTAGTAGCATACCCAATAGTTCTATAGTTTCTGATAGTTATTTTTAATAGTTCACCTATTTATGACAAGAAACATCGAATTTAATAAATGAGATGATTACTTTGCATGCCGTCACCCAGCATCTCATCAATTTTCGATAATCAGACTACAAATATGGTTAAAAATACAGAGTTTTATCGACTGCTGACGTTCCTATAATAGTTCTAGTGAAAAACGGTAAACAAACAATAAAAAAAAAATACGATGCTAACTTCACACAACATCTCTTAGCATCTCAGGGGCCTTACTATAAGCTCTTAAAGAAGTTTATCATGTCATTTGAAAGCGTTTGGCGTAGAGAGCACCACAACGCTCACTTCTTTGTAATCTTGCTTACTGTTTTCTATTCTAATTATGCTCCATTATCCATTTCTTTCGATTCAAGAACTAAGCTCTCTTCACTATATCTTTCTGGAATCTATTCCAGAATTATTCTAACTATGTCTCCTTAAATACTGAGGACTTACTATGAGCTTTTAAAGCAGGACTTCTAGACAACTGCCCGGTTTATTCGTACCATGACAACTTTAAAGCAGGCCTGCCCAGGCCTACTATTCAAGAACCGCAGAAAAACCGTTCACCTTTTTTTTGTATGCACTCTCCGTTAACATGTCGTTCTAAATCCACTTAGTTTATTAGCTTACAAACATCTAGGCGTCTGGAATTTTGGATTGTTAGAATGCCAGAGAAAATATTATCCGTTCACCTTTGAGAAAACAATATTCAAACAGTTCACCTAACTGAGCGTCATGGTATGATTTCATTAAAAACTGTTTATGTCAGGTTTAAGAACTGCATGGAACTTGCATTTTTTTACGAAGCTGATAGTAAGGCCCCTGGATTTTTGAGAAATTAGATCACAAATATGCTGAAAAATAAATAGTTCTTTTTATTTTAGAGTGATTATTAAAGCAATATTTGCACACTAAAAAGTAAAATTATAAGAATTTAATCTTTTTTTTGTGGTCTAATAATTCAAAATTGTTGAGATACTGGGTGACGGCATGCGAAGTTAACATCTCTTTTTTATATTCGATTTTCCTTGTTAAAAAAGGGGAACTATTCAAAATAACTATCAGGAACTATAATAGATCTTTTGGGGGTGCTACTAGATTTCCGAAAAAAATTTAGATTCTGGAAATGTTATGAGTATGCTAGCTTCTCAGATACCCGGAGCATGGTTGGCTCTTTATGATCGTTTTTAACAATTAATATGAATTTGAAAGCATTATCATTTTAGATCTTATGCTCAGTTGATCGTTCGAGTAGGGTGTGGCCAAAAGTGGCGAAAGTGGCTAAAATAACATATTTGAGCTTTATGAACGCTTTAACAAAAGAGCCATCAATGACGTCACCAATGCCCTCAAAGCTAAACGAACGCACCTTTTGCATTCATAGAATCATAGATAAATCAGACTTGCATCTGGTACGAATAGGAATTGCTATCTACCTTCATTCATAAAATTATCAATGAAACGTAGAAAGAGAATACCCTTTATTACCCTCTTTCTACAAATAAACTGCTTGATCATCTGCAAAAGCGACATTCAGCGGTACTTGAACGCTCACTTGAACTGTACGAGAGTTGCTGTGCACACACCCGTGACTCCGGAGCTTCTGTTGCTTCTTCCATCACTTTATACGGCTAGACATTTGTGTTCTACGTAAGCTCTAACTGTGCTTTAATTTTGTGTTGGCATTATGGCTGAAAATTCTCAAGAAAGTAATAAACTAAAAAAGCTTTACAATTTAAACTTCTATAGAAGAAAAGATTCCTGGAGGCTGAATGAAGAAAAAATCCAACCTGTTAAGAAACCGTAAGTACCTATCCGAGAAATCCAAACCACGTGCATTTTTTCTAACCTTAAAATCATTACCTTGCTAAATTTATACAATTTATCTTCATACATTACATAGGTACTTTCGTGTAAGTTTTAATTTCTACATTTATGTAAGTACTACCATGATTTTCGTAGAAAATATAGGGCTTTATCAAATATATATTTTTTATAAGAGGAGGTAGGTATGACTTCAAAGTTAAATAACCATAGCACACCATCAACTCCAGTTTAACATGTTTTAATAATTTTATTAACATTCCGATCTATGCTTGAATGTTATGCTTTTGTTATGGGCTTATGACACCCCATACAACCATGGTACTTACAGGTAACTTCAGCTTCTTTTGGGAGTGACTGGTGTGGCTTGACCACAAATCTACCCTCATCTTGTAGTAGAATATAAACTGTACAGAATGATAGCTGACTTTAATTAAGTATAACTCAAGATATATATTATTATAATAACTTATGATGCCTGTTTGTGATGGGTCAATCTCTTAAGTGTGTTACTACTAGGAGGCTGAATTTTTTACAAGTAGGTCTACGTCTTGGAGGTTTAACTCTGAAACCCTGATAATTATACTTCACAAATATCCAATACCTGAGAACAAACATTTCAACACCTCATAGGAATGTTTTCCTTGGGCAGTGATTGGAACCAGTGATTTGAGGGTTGGGTTACTACTGAGGTAACAGAGGTGACAATATAACAATGACATTTCAATTGTACCTAGTGTTATTTTCAAACTCGATGTCTGAAACAAGCTTTTCAAAGAGAGAAATACAAAGAAATTTTCAGCGATTGGCTCATGGAGTATTTATGGATAAGGAAAATGTAAATAAATCTAAAGGCTCATTTGCTGAGTTTATATATTATGTAGTTACCCATACTCCCTATAAATAAGTAGGTATGCCAGTTAGGTGATGAACTTGCACTGGAGAAGGTTAGTTTAAATGTTAGATCAAAAGTTTAATGTTAAATGATTCACAGAATGAAAATGGGGCTCACTGACTTCAGTAGGTTTGGTAGGCATTATGTAGTTATGAGTCACAGAAGTGACACAGAGCACCCAGATGCCACCTAGTCTTGTAGTCCCTACCTCTAGTGTTTGCAAAAAATCAGAGCCTGGGAGATCCCAAGTGGAGCAACCAAACTTGTAAATGCCATACATGTTAGGGTGTGCATGGCATTTTATACAGAATCAAATTACTAGGCAAATATAACTCAAGATGCAGCCTTAGGGTGAGGAGTGCTACATAAAGCTTTGGTGCTTAGTTCTGGATGACCCCATTACTATCAGACCGATTCAGACCTGTTGCTTACCTTCTGGTGCCCAACTTGCCTGTTTCAATACATTAAAAATAGAGAGTTGAAATATTCACGCAATATGATTTTGATTGTGATGCTATCAAATAATATATATATACCAATATTGGTAGCAATTTACTTATTCAGAATACCTAACTAAACTAGCAAACTAAAATATTATTTTATTAAATTATGGTAGTTCTTATTCTATTCATTCAAAGTTTAAATTCGTCTAATGCTTGCGAATGACAGTTCTTAAATTGCAGGGTTTTTTTAATTTCAAGTGCATATTTAGTAGTCATGTAACTTTATACTCTCTAAACTAATCTGAAGTGATGTAAACCTACCCACAATTGAATAGAATAATCATCTATTTAGAATTGTCATTCTAAGTGTTATACAATAATTGAGGATTGTATGTTAAAGAAAATAAGAGCTAACATAGTTTAGAAATATTTAGTTTAGCAATCAGCTTTAGCAAATTACTACCTACTTATAAAGTTAATATTTAGACAAAAAAAATTGGACTATACCTACGAGTATATGTAAAAAACTTAAAAGTAGAGAATACTCTTCTTGTGGTATCTTTTGTAATCATTAAAACTTTTGCTGAAGGCATAGGCATAGAGATTATAGTAGATAAGTTTTCATTATGAGAGTATACATTATGAGATTGATTAGTGAGTGAAAAGCAATCATGACAGGACCTCAAGATTCCAAAAGATTATATATCTGTGTAATTTATTTTTCAGCAGTGAACCAATATCAACGGATCATTTGAAGGAGAATTGGAAGGATCAGGAACCACTGGTACAGATTACTGGTAAGTCAATTTCTTTATATCAATGCTTGTAATGGTCACATATCATGGTGCTCCAAATTTGGGCGTGTATAGACAAAATTAACAGTTTTATAAATAATATTTATAAAGAAAAATAGTAGATGCTGATGGCATTCGAACCCGCGTCTTCTGACTATTCTAACTAGGTCATGTTCAAGCTATCCAATGGATGATGCTCCGTTCCCGTGCCATGGTTTAGGTCAACTATAGTGTTGAATTCCATCCTCGCAAGGGTCTCATTGGATTGGCAGTCATTGCATCAGACAGACTGGATGCATTAGAATCCCGTCAGAGGATTTAATCATTTACACTAAAAAATGCAAATATTACGGCTACGCAAGCAGGCATAAGTGCTTCAAATGTAGGTAATACACGAATATGAACCACTTCCGCCTGCTTGCATAGCCAAATTTTACATTATAATAGAACACCTCTTAATCACAACTCTGTAATCAGTATGAAAAATTGGATGCTCGTAATAGACAATAAGTACTTTTGAACTATCTTGGTACCAACTTCAACAAGTTATTCCATCAATTGTTTAAGTTTTTTTGTGTTTAGTGACTTGCTACTTGCGGGATTGATTGTCATTCACTGTCAATAACGATATCATCAAGATAAGCGAAACACCTTTCTGTTAGGTATTGGAGTGTATCTCAAAACCGCTTGACGGAATTTGATGAGACTGAAATGTAAATGAGATTATTTCGCAAGTACACTCTTTTAATTAAAAATAGATTTTTTAAATTGTTTCACAAATGGGGGAGAAATCATTGAAAATACAAAAAAAAACGAACTTAGAACCGCCTCCTTTTTGAAGTCAGTTAAAAGTATATAGCCTTTGTTACTCAAGGGTAATGTAGCACTCTAATGCTCCAGTAGTTTTGTGTTTATTCATTACAAATACAAACATACAAATCTTTCCTCTTCATAACAGGGGATCCTGGACAACTCTAGTAGTTACAGAGTTTAATAAGATATGTAGGTATAAATAAAATAAACATTCATACTGGTTACAATTCTGTCCAATTACTTTGAATAAATTTGTAACAGTGTCTAACATATGAACAACACATTTATTTAAATAGTATTTTATCTAAAGTGTAGGGGAATAACTTCAAAACGTATTTGTTGATTCATAAATATATTATTTAATATTAAGACTTTTATTTTACTATATTCTCTTTAGCTACTAACTACTAGAATAACAGACGTCCTAATTTTGTTACTATTATAGCTAACTATATGAGTTACCATCAGAAACCCTTTATTTGATAAACACCTTTTTATGACTTTTCAGGTCCATCACCAGCTGAAGCAAGATTATCTTCAGTGGATAATGACATTTCCTTAAACAAACCTCTAGTAGCACCTGATGCTAATGTTAATCAGGATTTGCCAGCATATGCTTATATTACCATAAACAGGCGAGCAAGTTCAGCATACATTGACGAGACTCGGACAGCGTCCCACCGGTTGAGTCAATTAGAGACACTCGCCAAATCCATAGAAATGGAGAGAAATAATAACAGCAGCTCGATTGACTCGGTAAGTGCACTAGCATTCACATTATAGCCACCACTGACAACACAACTAAAGCCGCCATCACCCCGGCAACTAGCCTCACTTGTGCGCCTTCCTCTTCACCCATAAATGTAGTTTTAAGAACAGATCCAGTGCGTCCATTAACTATACCACTGAACTCTCCCCAACCTCTCTTCATCTTTGCTCTTACTCGTATGCTATATTCTGTATCTCGTTTTAATCCTGTGATGACAATTTTTGGTTCTTTTGTGATTTTTAGATTACTGTGCTGCGTTATGTTTTTTTTGTCTTATTTGCTATTAAAAAATCGTGGGGCGTAGCGTAACCTGGTTAAATATGTAAATAGCATTTTATAATGATATGAGCGGTTGACTGTTGATATACATTTCGCTAGCCCCACGATTTTGTTTGTTGTCTGATCGATACCCTAGATTGATGAGGAGAGTGGTGTGATGACTGGTACCTAGAATCTACTGAATTATTTTATAACTTTTAGTTCATTATCTACATCATTAATATATTTGTTTTCATCAAGCTGCGCTCCACGGTTTCTTCCATGTGGTGATGGATGATGATGATGAATCAAATATATAAGGGTACAAGGGTACAATAACGGACAAGTAAGCTGCAAATTCATCAGTCATCTCTTGAGCTGCTCTCACCCAAACATTTGTTTTTTGAGAGGTGGTTTCATCGGTTGAGATCGATTCATATATTTAGTGACTTTCCAGAGGGAGCAATTCATAGCAGCAGTTGCTGTGAGAGATTATAGTTTTGCACTAAGTCTGTCATCTGGCCGGAGTTCAGAGAGTTTCTTATCTGATTCGAACACACTTTCATGCCATATTCTACGAATTTTCCGTTTTTAGGGTAATTTCTCGTTATACCTAGTTATATCGTTATCCTAACATACTCTTGGTAATAAAAAAGTCTATAAGATCAGCAGGGCTATTTATATGTATCTCTGTTGCAATCAAATGTTGAATTAAATGAAAAAAAAACATAGCGGCTCTGTGTCACATCTGTCTTTGTGTATGGCCCCTGCGAAATATTTGAGTGTCGCAACTTTGCCAGTATCTGTTACATGATAGTTTCATAAACTGTAGGAGAAATTAAAGTAAACTTTTAGAATATGGTCGGCGATTAGAAGAGAGAATCAAACAAACTGTTCCACTCCAGTGATTACTCTAAAACACACAAACACAACATACCTAAATAAGAACAAAATTCAAATCAAAAACAATACAAGAATATCATATCATTTATAATAATAATAAAAATTCATACATTTATAAAATAAATATTAAGGAATATATTATAATTTTATTTTATTTCTACTAATGCAAATACATAATATACAGTTAATTAAAGAAGAACAAGTAAGGGACAGAAGAGATTTGAATGAAATAGGACGGGATATTTTTTGTGGAAGAATATCATACAGTGAATATTTCAAATATGTACAGCTAAAGAAAATATGATCATAGTCTCCTTCATCTAAGCCACATTCGCATAACGAACTATCCCAAATCCTCAGTTTGGCCAAGTGAACGGGGGTACAAGCATGAGCCAGCTGGAGGCGGCAGACCGTCGATGTAGTGACTTTGCTGAATTCGCAAAATTTGAAAAACCAAGAAATTTTGGGAAGAAACGGTTGAATATCGCTATATTATACTATATAATACTTTCCTTTTAGAACTTTGATGATTCCCAGTATTTGGACTAAGAATCATGAAGATGAGATTTAGGGAGAAGAGAGAGATCGTGAGAATATAGCTTGAAATGTTTCAGAGAACCAATATGTGAAGCACATGAATCCGCAGTGTCATTACCTGGAATTCCAGAATGGCGTCAACTTACTAAGCTTACTGGAGTTATCAAAACTGACATAGAGCCGCCACTTTTCAAAATTTCTATCGACATTTGATTGAAACCGACACACATAACAGCCCTGCCGGTTTTTTGTTAGGATCTTCCGGCCAGTTTGTGTGATCTCGAGTTGTTAGGGCAGTAATATATATATAATAATATGTGCACAGTTTAACGGTCAAGCTTATTCTGAAACTCCAGTATGTGTGTTTCAAGTTCCAGTCTCCTCCTGCGACGACACGGTCGCCATGAGTTTCGTAGGAGTCCGTGCATTTATCTTCTAATATTGTGTTTCTTGCATTCCATCAGGATGGTTGGTTAAATATGTGTTAAAACTGTCAATTTTCACACAGGTATCTGACGTGTGCTTCTGATATGATGACTATATCTAATTTATGAATTTTCAACCGACTTCCATAAGGAGGAGGTTCTCAATTAGACGTGAAACCGTACACACTGCCATTTATCTAGGGCAACTGTATCACAGATTAAGCACTGCATGTTTTTTATTGTCAACGCGCCACGCCTCGGCGTACAAACTATGCATAGTTTGTACGCCGAGGCGTGGCGCATTAATGCTTTCGAGACTAATACTTTTTCGCAAATAGTTTGTGCTACGGCTTCTGTTCGCATCGTGGTCGTGACGGATGCACGGCGCGGACGGTGAGTCGTTCCGGTCCATTTCCAGCCCCACTTCCCGCATTGCACACCTGCGCTAAAACAAAAAACATGCATTACTTAATCTTCTTAATTATTTCACAGGAAATAAATATGGAATGCTTGAGTTTGTACTCCCAAGAAGATATCTCAGCAGCGTATGTTCGGCCAATCGAACCGTTAACATCATACTGGATTGAAGAAGGTACTTGTAAATGTTGTATTATACGACTACGTGTTGCAACGGCTGCTACATTACTTTCATCTCAGGCCTCACACAGCTAGGCCGGTTGGCGCAGTTGGTAGCACCCCTGCCTTCTGAGCCGCTGGTCCCGGGTTCGATCCCCGGACAGATCAAACATTTGTGTGCATGAATATGTCTGTTTGACCTGTGTCTGGGTGTGTATATGTATTTGAGTATGTATATCAGTCATCAGGTTACCATAGTACAGGCTCTGCCTAGTTTGGTACCTGAAGACCTTTGTGTGGATGTTGTCCCATATTATTATTATTTCTTTAATTCAAAACAAAATCTCGGATTTCATCCGGTCCTTTACAAAGGCATAAGTGGGGCTGTAGCCAACACTTAGAGGCCTGTTTGGTATAAAAATACAAAGGAGTATAAAAAACAGAAAAAATGTTGGATGAAGGGTAACATGGTACTTATAACTATTACAAATATGGGTAAAATGGCCAGGTTATTGATATGAACTTATTAGTGATACGGGAGATAGTGGGCTATGGAAGAGACTACGGCACCTGCCAATTTTAGTCTCATGTTAAAATATTTAGGCAGGTGGTGACTTGCCATCCACTAAACGGGCCCCCATAAAGGCCACCATGAGTGGTGACAAAAGGGGCAACGTTGGTATGGATGGCTAAAGGGTGTCGAGAGGTGTGCTGTGGTTTCACTAGAGCGCTACTACCGGCGTTATGCCCTTTAACACTTCCACCCTTGGAGCTTTTTGTTACTTGCTCTTGCGTCTCCACCCCCGGACGTTGCTCTTGCGTCTCCACCCCCGGACGTATTATTATTATTATTCACATTATTTATTTCCTTTTCTTAAAATTACATTTTTTACAATATTTCTATATACAATAAAAAATAATAAATAAAAAACATTGTAAAAAACCTAATCCTAGATTGCCATCGGCAGCGGGGCATGACCCAAACTACCAGTGGTTAGGGCTGCAGACTAAGGAACCTCCTGACAATACGTGCCGTGTCAAGAAGTACTGCCTTCTGTATCTGTCCCTTGATCCAACCGTCTAGCGAAAGCCTCATTATTATTATTATTATCTCGGTAATAGCGCCGGGTGTAACTATAGTATTTCAATCTAAATTAAAATAATAAGTTATCCGTCCAAATGCGAGTTGGACTCGCGTACTGAGGGGTCCGTGCATTAAGAAAGCATCTAACATTATTCATCTAACTAAAGACAAACTAGGTTAAACGACAAACTTAACTTTGCCGTTCGATCTCTAGACACAAAGACAGATTTTAACTTGAAACCTCTACGCGTTCCGGAGTAAAAAAGGGTTTGACAGACATACGGACAACAAAGTGATGCTAGAAGGGTTCCTTTTTTCGTTTGAGATAGATAACCTTAAAAACAAGGAGGTTCTCATTTCAACGCGTATACTTTTTATGCGCCACTCATATCATTTTGCAGTCGGTTTATCCAAATCGGATGCTCCGATATGGATTGTATGTAAAGGTTGAGTAGGTACCGTTATCGAGGGGGTCTAGCGAACAAACTTATATATTATGTAACCCTATGTATCTAACTGTACTATAGAAATTAAGGAGGAGGGCGTTGGTATCCGCAACACAGTTTTTCTCCATAACCTCGCGGGTACAATCGTTTTTCATAACAATGTATGCCATTGTTTAAAGTTCCTTAAATAAAGACTTATTATTCTCATGTGTGTTGTTGTCAGTGGATATAGCCTTAACGACGTAACCAATCACACCTCAATAATCACGCTACTATTATAAATCTGAAACTATGAATGTACGAATGTTTATTACTCAATCCTATAAAGGGGCTTAAAGGATTTGGATGAAATGTGGGGCGGACATGGTTTATTCCGATTAAACGGCTAATAGTTCCAGGACCTTATAGTCCTTGGTGGGGCGATTCCACCATACGTCGTGGGGTAATAAATGGTAGGTGGGAAGCTAGGCACTCACAGGAATGCGGACTGATCCGTGTAAGACTTCCTGTCCGTGTGAGTCTTCCTCTGGGTAGGTGTCTGTCTGAGGAATGCGGGCTCATGATTCACTTTCGGTAAAGTTTTGTCCCATAAGCACTGGGGTGACGAGCATTCGCGAACGTGTAATTCGACGCGGGCGCAAGGAGGCGTTTCCCGGCGGATCGTTACTCGCGGCGACGCGTCACTTATAAGCGCGGGCCTACCGGGCGTGCGTTCGCGGCGACGTTGTGGCTGCGACTCGCTCGGGCTGATTCGCCGAGCCGACTGGCGAGGGGCGCATTCCTTATCTCGTCTTTCTATTGTCTCGTCGCGCGAACAGTCCTTATACCACGCGAACGAAGCTGCAAAAATTTACTAGTTGATAATAAATAGAGGTAGTAAGTTTCACCTTCGCATATATTTTTTGCAGAGTTCACTAATCCTTATCCTGATCTGCTAACAGGGAAACCGAAGATTATTCAGAGCCAAGTTGGAATGATTGATGGCAATGTGTCGATGATCAACAACCAAGTCCCAATGATGCATCGGCATGCGCCAATGATTAATAACCAAATCCCAATGATTCCTGCCGGATTCCCGATAATTCCCGGTCAAAACGGCTCAGGCGAGGCTTGCAGACCCCATCATACGCCCACCTGTGTCGCACCTCCTGATGTTCCATTTGGACGGGCCTCAACGAACATCTATCATAACCAGCCCTCTGGACCGTATCCAATGGTAAATATTTATTATTTTATTGGTCTAAGGAGCATTCTAGAGTAATCTTTTCAAAATATTTTTTTCGTTGAATGTCGTGCCAGCCCATAATAGCCGCAATTTCGTCTAGAATCGTTGTGTACAATGTACCTACTTACAAGTAGGCACAGCATTGTCTCGTCCGTTAACCCAGTTAATAATTTCTAGATCTCGGTACGTATAATTAATCGTAGTAAGAATAATTTTATAATTGGTCAAATGTAAGTGTACGACCGATTTAATTTAATTGTCCTGATGTTAATGCTCATCACTGCTGAAGAATTCTATTTAGATTTGTTTGTGAACTTAACGATAACACATTACTAACTGTACATTAGAGCGCAGTAGTTCATAGTGGCCATGTTGAACAGATTTTGGTGAGTTTTGCCATAAACTACTGATTTATTCGGTGTAGCCTTTATGAATAGGTTTTCCACGACTGTAAACAAAGCACGAACTCATGATAAAGAGTTTCATTATTATGTATACCAAAACCAAGCCTGTCCGTCTGCCTTTCTGTCGTCACACAAACGCATCATTGAGTGTGATGCATGTTGGGACGAGCTACATTGCAGTAATTACTGTTATAAGGACTTGACATTTCCTGTAATATGTGAACCGACTCGAACTCTCGGTTCAAACTACATGCATCACAGAAGATACGCTCGTTAACACACACCTTGTTTATATTTCCTAGGGCTCCAACTGCCAACATTTGCCAGAGTCGCCTTGCCACAGCATGAACGATGCGTACTATCTGACCGATTTGGAACACAAGTGCCAGCTTCTAGGTATTCAATTTTATTGTTGATTTCATACTGCCTGACGGCTTATAACTCTGCCTTCTGAGCCGCTGGTCTCGGGTTCGATACCCGGACAGGTCAAACATGTATGTGCATAACGCGTGTGTTTGTCTTTATTATAAAAAAGGTACGCTTGTAAACAAGTGCCCAAGTGGATGCCTATTCTGCTTCATAGCTCGCATACTTTCTCGTCTTTACAAAATTGTGTTTAACCCTTTCACTTCCCTTTATTGGAAAGAAAAAAAACTTTTCTTGGACCGTTCTCATCCATGATTCCTCGTATCAGCTACAAATCTGAAATTTCAAATATTAATTAATATGAATCTATGCCGTGGGGTACCGGCTTAGAATAGTACCCCCCCAACTCTACCCGCGGGTACCGTAGAAGTCGGCTAAGGGATAACAATCGGAAGGTGGGCAGCAGCACCTTCCCAATATAAAACCCCAAAACTGCGCTCGCCAACCCGCCTGCCAAACGTGGCCAGTATTGGCATAACCCCCCAATGATGGACACAACAGGAACCAGGCCCCCAGTCCCCGGCAGCCCCGCTGGCTACGGTAGCGGCCACGGTAACGGTGGGGCAGGGGGTGCTAAGAATCTCCGGTAGATGCACGGCTACCACCCCCAACGACGACGACTGGCCCTGGTGACACACAACATACGCACGATGAGGGCAGACGAGAAGATTTATGAGCTGGAAGAAGAAATGAGTAAGTTACACTGGGACATTGTAGGGTTATCTGAAGTCCGTAGAGCGGGTGAAGACACGATAACCCTAAAATCAGGTAACCTACTCTACTACCGGGAGGGCGACCAACAGTCCCAAGGTGGTGTCGGGTTTCTCGTCAACAAGTCCCTTACTAACAACATAGTTACGATCGATAAAAATTCCAATAGGGTCTTATACCTAATACTCAGAGTTTCCAAACGATATTCGCTGAAGGTCATTCAGGTATACGCACCGACTAAGTCGCACCCGGATGATGAGGTGGAGGATATGTATGAGGACATTAGTCGGGTCATACATACCACTGAAACGCACTTTCTAGTTGTTATGGGAGACTTCAACGTGAAGTTGGGTAAGAGAAGCGAGGATGAGTTGAAAGTGGGGCACTTTGGCTATGGACAGCGGAACCGTAGGGGACAGAGGTTGGCCGACTTCCTGGAGAAAGAGGGACTCTTTATGATGAACTCTTTCTTTCAGAAGCCACCTCACTGGAAATGGACCTGGCTGAGTCCCGATGGTTCCACGAGAAATGAGATTGACTTTATTATGACCACCAAAAGGCAAATATTCATTGATGTCTCCGTGATCAACAGGGTTAAAACCGGTAGTGATCACCGAATGGTAAGAGGCACGGTGAATATTAATGTCAAACTGGAGAGGTCTCGTCTGATGAAGTCTCCGCTCCGGCCGTGCCCATATTCAAGACCCCGAGAGCTTTCAACTTGAGCTATCCAATCGCTTCGATTGCCTTGAGAACATCGTTTCAGTGGACGAGATCAACAAAATGTTCGTAGAAACTGTCCATACAGTGGGTTCCAAGTACTTTAAACCCCACCGTACAGATAGGCCATAGAATCTCTCCAACAATACCCTCAACCTCATGGATGAACGACGTTCATTAAAACTGCAGTCTTCGGATGATGCTGAAGCATTTAGGTTGTTCAATAGACGAATATGGAAGTCCTTGCGACACGACATCCGGATCATTAATACAAATCGTATTAAAGAGACGATAGAGCGGAAAAAAGGCTCCAAAGTGTTTGCAATAGACATGTCTATTAGGCAAAGCCAGTTGACGAAGCTAAAGAGAGAAGACGGCAGTGTAGCGTCGACAAAGCATAAGTGTTAAGAGAGGTAGAGAGTTTCTACGGACAGTTATACACCTCGGTCGCTTAACCTGTTAGCAGCTCGGTCAAAGATCCATGAGCCTAGCTGACCGGACATTATACCGAAGATATCCCGGACATCAGACTGTACGAGATTAGAATGACCTTGAAACAGCTTAAGAAAAACAAGGCACCGGGTGACGACGGTATCACGTCGGAGCTTAGGGTAGGCCTTAAGATGAACATGGACAAGACAAAAATTATGTCTAATGGCCATGCTGTACCTACCCCAATATCAGTTGGGAACTCAGTTCCTGAAGTTGTTGACGAGTACATCTACCTGGGACAGACAGTCAAACTAGGCAGGTCCAACTTCGAGTAAAAGGTCAATCGTCGAATCCAACTCGGCTGGGCAGCGTTCCGGAAACTTTGCGAAGTCTTCTCGTCAAAAATACCTCAGTGCCTCAAGACAAGAGTCTTCGACCAATGTGTGTTACCAGTGATGACTTATGGCACTGAAACGTGGCCTCTTACTATGGGCCTCATAACTAAGCTCAAAGTCGCACAACGAGCTATGGAGAGGGCTATGCTCGGGGTTTCTCTGCGTGATCGAATCAGAAATGAGGAGATCCGTAGAAGAACGAAAGTCCTGTGACTTTCGTTTTTGACACTTCAACTGGCTAATTGAAGTAGCAGTAGCCAGTTGAAGTAGCAGTTGGCAGGGCACATAGCACGCAGAACAGATGGCCGATGGGGCTGAAAGGTTCTGGAGTGGAGACCAGGGACCGGCAAGCACAGCGTAGGTCGTCCACCGACACGGTGGACAGACGACCCTGGTAAAGGTCGTAGGACGACGTTAGATGCAGACCGCTTTCAACCGGTCCTTTTGAAAAATCATGGGGGAAGCATATGTTCAGCAGTGGACGTCCTACGGCTGAGATGATGATGATGACGACGATTAATCTATGTACTGGATGGATATAATCTGATGGAACAATCTCCCTAACATTTTGTTTGTCTTAATTGTTGTCAGAAGAAGGTTCTTTTAAAAGAAAAACCAAGAAAAGATGGGAGCTTATGACGAGACCGAAGGCCGAGCATACTACGCGAACAAAGTCGCGGGCAGTCGCTAGTAATAATAATACCTGTTTATTTCTCAAAATTTACATTACAAAGATGCGCCAAAAACACAGTTTTTTAATGTAATTATTTCCTTTTGTTATAGATTAATTTTAGTTGAGGTCTTAGAGTACCTGATGGCTCCTCCTTCAAAACTTTAACATTGGAACAGTGAAACTTAGTGTCAAAAGTCACGTCGGAATACGCGAATTGAGCGAACTACAGGACAATTCGTCATCAAAACGTATATAGTAAACCATTATTGTTTTAAACTTGCTATATTGACGTTGTGGCAGTATTGAATGGTAAGGTTGAAATGAGATGGGGAGTTATATGACGGATGGATTATTTACAGTATATATAATAATTATATTATGGGACAACACTCACACAAGGTCTTCCGGTCCTCAACTAGGCATAACCTGTACCTACTGATATACATACTTACTTTTATAAATAACTAAATGTGTCCCGCGGTTTCACCTGCGTGATGATGTTGATATTTTTTTATTTATGATATTTGTGTTGAGGCGAACAAATTAAAAAAGAGTTCACTTTGCTTAGAGAAGTTTTGCTAGTTTTTGAGTTAGTAACAATGCAATGGATTTTTATATATAAGGAGAAGATATTGATTTGTGAAAGTATATTGGTTCTTTATTCGCATTGTTCACAGGCATACCCTTTGCCGATCCCATAACTATGTATCATGCGATGTATCCCAACTTTGGGGAAGCGCATATGGATTACAATGAAGCCAATGGCGATTGTTTCAACGATTGGAACTGTGTGTCCATGTCGACGCGGACCCGATCAGCCTCTGGTTCCGCGTACGAGCGTCCACACTCGGAGCCGAAATATGACACTAACGACTTCGACTCTGATAGAATGGTAA
The DNA here is from genome assembly GCA_917880725.1 of Selenia dentaria. NCBI lineage: Eukaryota > Metazoa > Arthropoda > Insecta > Lepidoptera > Geometridae > Selenia > Selenia dentaria. The sequence continues at coordinate 5,746,573 of OU862876.1, read as the reverse complement.
GCCTTCCATATAACAGGTTTCAGCGTCCCGTACGACTATACGCAGAACTTTTCTTCGAAAATTGGATGTTGTTTGAAATTATCAGTAACTACGATTGTAAGTTAAGTGCACAATAAATTATTTAGGACAATCGTTAATTAGGACAATCGTACATTGAAAACCTTGTACAATTCTAATAATTCCAACATACAAATTTATTTTAAGTAGGTAAAACTGTAGAAGTCAGTTACTTTATACTACTATAGGTCTAGCTAGAGCTTAACTCAGTAGGATAGGGGGAAATGAATAAAAGTCGCAAACCATATACATACTTACTTACCATAGCAAAGATTTAAGGCCAAACCTATGGCAATGTTCAACTATTAATATTAACCTCTGCGAGCTCTCAGACGCCGCTGCGCACTCGCCCTGAAGATGAGCATCGGACATGCACGAAACCCGGCAAGACGTATTCGATCCTTAACGTGAGCGTTTTGCCGGTTAATAATAATAGTTCAATATGTGTCGAACTTCAATAGAATTTAAAATTTAAAATTGCCTAAGGCAATGATTTATTATTTTATATGTAATAGTTTACTTACATATTATATATATTCTAGTATACTTACCTGATTATTTAATTAATAATAATGCCATGCTCAAAAAGACGGATTGTCTTACAAATAAAACGTTGATTATAATGATGTGCTTATTTCTTAATTCTAATAAACTTATCTCCGAAGCCAACTCCGAGTTTCGGACTTGACTTCTCAACATCGGATATAGCTCCGGAGTTGAAAATCCGAGTTTGAAAGCCCTAGTGTGGCGCTTAACATCAGGAGAAGGACTAAGGGCAATTGTATGTATGTAATCCCGTATGAAACACTCACGCGGACGCGAAATGGGCGCCAAATTTTCTGTCAAAAATCTAAAGAATCAAATACCTACTTATTTGATGCTTTGAACAGCCGAGCCGAGGCGACAGACGACCGCGGAATGATTTCGGCGCTTACCGGAACGTAGCCTAAGTCCCATTAATAAATAACATTACATATTTGTATGCAGTAACTACCTACAGTAGAATAACGATAAATTTGGCATCAATTATTTTCTGTAGATTTAAATTCAGTATTTACTATTTCCCTCTCATAATCACTGACTATTTTCCCATTAAAATATATGTTGTTATAGTAGATCCAACCGTTTATCCTCTTTTTGACAGATCTAATTTGTCAGTTAAAGTGTTGTGACCAAGTGATTATAGTGGACACGATTTCGATTCATTTTTCTATCGAGTCTGTGCGGAAAGAGAATAGTCCTAGGAATGGCGCCATGACCATGGCTATTGGCCATCTAGAAATACGTCAGCCAATGGGGAATGTTGAAAGGGCGTGGACAGGCCGTCATGGCATGGCCATCTAGAAACGCATCAGCCAATGGGAAATGCTGACGCATTTCTAGATGGCCATGCCCAGATGGCGAGGCCACGCCGTCCGGTTACACCCGTGTAGTTTCCAAGGTAAGCTATCAAATTCTGAGTTATAAGTTTTCACTTCTATCGGCAATTCCTATGACTGCCAATTTTTTTGTCTATGGGTAAGCAGTAGTATTTTATCAAGGTAGTAAAACTCAATGGTCCACCGCCGTTTTGTATTTGTCACTGTCACTCGCAACAAGACGCCCGTGCTAGTAATTATTTGCTGAGTTTTATATTGGAACTATAAAATGCCGAAAGGATCAGTGCTGAAAGGACAGACGAGAGAAATGGTGATCAAGCTTCGTAATTACTTTGAAGCAGAGTATCAAAATGGCGGCCCGCTTTTACCATTGTCGCAAGTGAGAGAGCGCGTTGCGGCCGCGTTAGGTATTAGTGCATCTACGATTACAAAAATTACTACCGAAGCCTACGGAACAAGCGGCATGCAGGAGAATAAGCTTCGTACGCCGAAGAAAAAACGCCAACCACGTCGTGTGACTTCGGTTGACAACTTTGACGCAGACGCTATACGCCGTCATATATATAACTATTACTTACGTAAAGAAGTTCCAACACTTAAAAAACTTGTTGCTTCTTTGCGTGAATGTGATTTGTTCCGAGGTCAAAAATCGTCATTGGTAAAGGTCTTGAATGAAATTGGATTTACTTATAAAAAATCGGACAAACGCAAAATATTGATGGAGCGTCGCGACGTAGCTTTTGCTCGTTGCGAATTTTTGAGCGAAGCCAAAAAAATTACAGATTGGTCAAATGTTGTTTTCACTGACGAAACTTGGCTGAATGCGAACCACACAGTGTCTAAGAGCTGGACTGATGACACCGCTGCTTCCACTACCTCAGTACCGATGGGAAAAGGAGAACGTCTAATCATTTGCCATGCAGGGTCTGTGAAAGGATTCATGCCAGATGCTTTGTTGGCCTTTAAATCCAAAAAAACAGTTGAGTACCACGAAGAAATGAATTCTGAGGTTTACGAAAGTTGGTTTAAGGAAATGGTACAATCATTGGAAGAACCGTCAGTTATTATTATGGATAACGCATCCTATCACTCACGCCAAATTGATAAAATGCCGACCCAGGCCGACAAAAAACAAGTAATCATTGACTGGCTTCAACGACATGGTGAAAATGTTGATAACTCCTTACTAAAAGTACAATTACTAAATATATTACGAACAAAAAAACACTTCCCAAAACGATATGTGATCGACGAAATAGCTGCAGAACATGGTCATTGGGTTCTTAGACTTCCACCCTATCATTGTCAATACAATGCCATTGAATTAATATGGGCTCAAGTTAAAGGACACGCTGCTAGAAATAACACAAAACCCCCATTCACGGCAAACAAAATGGTAAATTTATTAAAAAATGCATGTGTGAAAGTAACTGCGGAAAGCTGGCAAAATGTAATTCAAAAAACACAAGAAACTATAATGGCAGATTGGGATAAACACGTGGCGATAGATTATATGAGTCAACAATTAATTATAAATGTCGGCAATAGCTCGAGTGACAGCAACGATGAATCTGATTTTGATTAATAAATAAATAAAAATAAAAGATTAGATTTCGTTTGCTTAAATTGGAATTGGGGTTGCTCAAACTTTACTATTTTCTGGTACCAAACGGCAGACTTTAATGTCTGCCATCCCCAGCGAGCAACACGGAAGGGAGTAGCCTTAGCTAAAAAATATTGTTCAAATCTTTCTGTCATTTCTTGCGGGAGGGGAAGTTGCACACTAGCGCAAAGCCGCACTATTACATACAAAACATACCTGTACCGATCCATTGCCGATCATACTCACACAACCAAATCACTAACACATAAAAAATAAAGCACCATTCACAAATCTAGCCCCGCCCTCACCCCACAGTATATTATCAAACTCCATGGTCCATGCGGACTTGTACTTTGACAGAGGGGAAACGCTGTGTATGCCTACTCCCTTCCGTGTTGCTCGCTGGCCATCCCAGATTTAACCGGTAACAGCTTCGTCAAGTATGACTTGTACTTGTAATCATCATAGTCATCATAACCTTGTTCTTTTTTGGATATACACCAGGAGATAAACACGTCTTCAAATAATGCTGTATGTTTTCCTGAGGCGCATCAATATAACGGTTTTACATAAAAATAAATCCGATATTATGTGCCGAGAACGGAAAACACCCGTGTAAAAATAGTTCATAAACAATATCGATATCTCAATCGTAACTTCGTAACATCACTATGTTGATAGCCATAGAACGTAATTTTTTAAAAACGTTTGTTATTTTATGGAATTTATAAAAAAACTACTGCACTTATGGACTCATTTTGTGAAAGATGATTATTATACGGGATCAAGGAGCAAATTTAAGCAGTTGTCATATTTTTAAAACCTCGCATTTATAAGTTAACTTTTGCGTAACATCGTCATGTTACGTTCTATTGGTGCTGTCAAAAAGAGGATAAACGGTTGGATCTACTATAAGGTATTTTGTCTCTCTCTTACTGCTGATGTTTCTCTGATCTGATATGTTACGTTTCTTATTTCAAGGATCACAGTGACGATGATTTGTCGAACTCTAGTTTCGCCAGCTTTGTTCGCCATGCGCACGGTGTGCCACATTCTTCACAAATGGACCTAGATTACACTTGCGGTAAGAATATTTATTTACACTAATAGAAATTGTGACAGACGCTGGCCTTATGATAGCGTCACGCTTGCCCGAAAGTTTTAACCAAAGAAGTTTAACAGCTCCATGATTGTACTACTTTGTATAAATATTAGTTTAAAAAAACGTTTACACATCGTCATGCCCTGGTACTCCCTGTGTCCCCGTAGGCATGAAACACTGTTAGGCCCAAGACCTCATCGGGTGTGGATAAAGCAGAGTTAAGCGACTGAAGCTGGCCTGCAGGGGGTAACCTTACGGCCCTTTGGGATTTTATTGCCAAAGTTTGTCTCTAATTGTAAACAAGGTCATTGCTTGTTTTTGAAGTAGTAGTTAGCTACTCAGACATTCCCGGATGTACCGACCGTTGTAAACGACGGTAGATGTTTTGTCGTAGGACTCGAGAATGTTCCTTACGACGTAAAAGTACTTAAAACGTAGAAGTAACGTAAAGACGTAAAAGTACGACGTGTTCAGTTAGTGTCAATAAGTAGATGGATTTTTGCTAAGTACATTGGAGATTCATTACTTGAGGACCTACTCCCTGAAACGAATTACGATGTTTCGTTTGACGGAATTCGCTTTTTCAACAGTGAAAGTAAAAAAGCACAAATACAAATGTGATTTTACACTTTTACACGAAATCCGTCAAACGATACTTCGTAGTTCGTAAGGTGTAGGTGCCATCGCGTAGGGATAGAAATTTAATTATATGTTAAGACTAGTTGCGCCCGGCGGCTATCGCATTTATAAGGTTAAATAAAGTGTAATGTTATGAGTATAATAATTTTATTCTAAAGCTTTTTTTAAATCTTTCTCCTAGTACCTACGGTTCTTATTTATATTTGTAAATCATGAAACATTATAAAAGGTTTATATATCTAATTAAAAAGTGTATATTGTTTTGGAACAGATCCAAATAGTTTGGGAGAGCTAAAGCTGGCTTCGTTGTCGCCGCGCCAGTTGGAACTCGGCGTTAAAACGCTTACTGAAGCTGTTAGCAAATTACTGATAGAGTCTGCCAAGCGGACCAACCCAGGAGTGAGTTACTTTCTCTCTTGATATTCAGTGACATTGCGGTCGATGATGTAGTACACTTTCTTAGAAGATTCACTCTTGACTTGAAGGCGCCCAATCGTAAAATCGTATCTCTCGAGAAACATAGACTTGGGTAAGGATCTCTATACCTAATGATAAAAAATCTGGGGATTCAGTTTGGCGTTGTAGTTTTGAATCTATCTTATTCTTATTTGTTTTGGGGGCGATGAGGCCTACACTGACGTCCCGCTTGGGGTGTTTAGTGCATTCCCCCCTGCCAGCATTTACTCAAGCCAGCCTAACTCCTTCACATAGCGTAGTATGGCCTTGAGTTGCTGGCACAACTGCTCCAGGTTAGGTTGAGATGTTGTATGAACAACTGTCGATGATGCTGATGATGATTCATGCGGTCTGGAGTGGACTTCCAGTAATCCTGTTATTGCTCTAATTTCTTCCGTAGCCTTACAGTGCAGCAACACATGCTCCACAATCTCGTCCTCCTGCAGACAGCCCCTCCATAGTGGGCTGTCCGTTTCTCCAATCTTGTGTGACTGGTCATTTAGATTCCAGTGACGAGTGATGCCCCCCATTAGGCGAAGGTTCTGCCGTTGTAATCGTAGTAATATGTTCGTAGTATTTTTGTTTAGGATCGGTAACATGCATTTAGCATGTTTACAGTCGTTCCTGTCATCCCAAAAGTTTTGGTGTTTTCTTTCGGTGTAGTGACTCAGGAGATTCCGCACGTCCATTGTTGAAGGTCTGCAGAGTTCCATTTCCTCAGTGCTACCCTGCTTTTTGGCTCCTTCTTTAGCTAGTATATCTGCCCTTCTATTACCAGAACAAAGGCCATGTCCCTTTGTCCATGATAAAATTATTTTGTATATTATTGACAGTCCTTGGAGTGCAGCATTACATTCCGTTAGGACTTTTGACCGTGTTACCGGTCTTCTCAGTGCGTTAAGGACTGCTGAACTATCCGTTATGAATACCAGCAGCTTGTCTTCCTGTTCACTTTGTGATTTCAGGTGTGATATTGCTCTAGCAGCAAGTAGCAGGGCCATGGCCTCTGCTTGAAATGCCGTTGTGGTTTAGTTCAGGGCTATTGAATCAGAAATTGCAAGTTCTGGTGTCCGTGTACACATGATAGGACGGCGTTAGACTCTCCAGGGCACCGCTTTTAGTAGTCAGCTCGTACTTCTTGTTTACGAGGTGCGTCGTGGCTATCCTGTCGGTGCCCCGGTGGCGCCACCTCTCTACTCCGACTCCCGGATTTTGAGCGATTAGTAAGTTCAGGAGGATATCTGCGCGTTTAACGTTTAGCCAGTTCCTGCCTACCTTGCCTGAAATCCGGAATGAACCGCGGTACCTTACTCTCCAGTACGACCACACAACCACCAGACTCTTCCCACAGGGTTGGTAAGTGTTCCACCGTAGTGGTGAGCCAGGCGAGAGTAAAGTTGTCCCGGGTCGTATATCTCACACCAACGCGAAACGTTTTCGGCATGGACGTAAACTGAGGAAAACGAATGGCGGACGACGAATGATGGTGACACTAGGTCAGAGCTGCGCTGTCGCTTCGCGCCTCTGGTTGCGTCCGTCCCATCAGAAGCGACCTCATCACACTCGGCTATGACGCATCCCTTTTTACTTTTCACCTCACCCTTATCTTTATCCTGGCTGGGTACTGGTTCTATATTATATCCTGGTTCTATAGGTATGGAAGGGGGGCGAGACGAGCACGATGTGTTAAACATCGTGGCATGCCCACTGCATAGCAGTGAGGGGCAAGCTCAGCTGAGTCTTAGGGCACTGGATCTGCGTCGTGATAGCAGCGAGCGCCCCGTGCGGCTCGATGCGCAGCATACAAGCCGTAGCCGCCGGCGCAAGCGCTGACAGCCCAGGCAGGTGCATTACTCCCTCCCTCTGCTGCTGGTATAGCGCGTTCGCCAGTTCTGTTTCGCGTTGCCAGCGCTCTTTATTTTCTTCGCGGCGTGATTTACCGCGGTAAGAGTTTTGCGAATTCACGGTACGCCTGTCAGGCTTACCGCTCTCCCGCCCGTTACCTAACTTCAACTTAGCGTCAGGTCCCGCTGCCGCCGCCTCACACCGCCGCAGATGCTTCCTTTTGGGAGAGTTGTGGCGCGCCCCATGGTAAACTGGTCCGCTCTTCTGCACTGGTCCAGCCTCCTTCGCCGTCGTCGTCAGTTGAAATCTCGGTTCGAATCTATCATATACATACATCCATTAAATTATACAAGTGGATAGCTAAAGGATCAAAGAATTCATTACCATTAACGAGAACAGTCACGCATCGGGCGAAGGGAGGAGGAAGCGCCGCCATTTTGAGGTTATTTCGCGTATAGGCGTATCGAGATTTGCAATTAGGATAACTTTTGACTCGGAGAAACGTATTCACGTACAACACACGGCCGTGCTAATGGCACAGCCCCCCATTTTTTGATGGCAGCATCAAATTATGCAATATTGAGGAACACTTCAAAATGTATGCAATAACAGACTGATCGATGAGCATCTGGAGCCTTGTGTCGGCGTTTGACCTCTGCTTCGTGTGATAAGTGTTGATATTGCCTGCTTTGGATTGCGTTACCAGAAGGTACCTGTGTGTCGAGCACGAAAATCTGCTTAAGTGTAACGTAATCGCATCGTTAACGTATTTAGTACAAACTGTCATTTATCTAGTAATTCTAGTACAATAGTTATTATTAACGAGTTATGAGTAATATTAGATTACTCATAGTTTGTACTGAATACGAAAACGATGCGATAACGTTACACTTTCGTGCTCGGCCCACTCGTGACTTGATACTCAATGTGTATCTAAATTGTAATTATTAAGTTAGCCTGGTATGAAAATTATGTACCTTATGAGTTAGAATTTGGATAGGGCATGGCGAACGTTACTATCCATCCCCCCTGTAGGAGGTTACCCCTCATCGAAACCATATGCGTGGCCGCTGGGTGGAGACAATCAGGTGAAATACTACGTGGTAAGGGATTATTAAAAAACCGCTTTGTTAGATAATCTGCCATTAATGCCTAGCACACAGGTGGATGTGTTTTGGAATGAACGCCGTTAAAGGTATGAGAAATATGTCTCCAAGGGGCCCTGGGTCTATTATCAGGGCAGGTTCTCCCGTCGTCGCTCAGCACAAAGCGACGATTAAAATCAAATAGAGAATTAAAATTCAGCTCTGGGACGGCGAGCCTCTATGGCCTAGGGGTCATGATGTCTGTAACGGATTGTCGGAAGACTAGGGTTCGAATCCCGTCCGAAAATGTGTTCTCTCTAAAATTGTGTCTCGTTAAGCAGGCAGGCGTTAGTGCTTTGTTTTTCAAATAACAAAAAATATGTAAAGCAGTTGTTTTTTTAAGGTAACTTGGCATCCAGATCGCAAAACAACCTAGAAATGTTCGATTTGAAGAGAAAGAGGGACACAGACACGAAGAGCCGTCGGAGTAAACGCCAGTGCACGCGTCAATTTTCATTCTAATCTGTAAAAATAATCATATAATTCAAGATCTGTAAAAATAATAATGGAAGGTACATTTTGAGAGCACAGAGAAAATACGCGGAAAATGTTAACAAAGTTATTGAACGCCTTCTGTGCGCATATGTAATAATAATAGGTTCAAAGAGGTCAGTGACTCGAATTTTTTTATAAGATTAAAAACAAAATGCTATTGTCATAAGAGTTGCCTAGAAGTTGCAAGCATTGTTGTTACACTATTATATTTTAGTTTAGCGTTTATGATTCTTCGCCATATACTACTTGTATGAAACTAAAAGAATAATACAAAAAATGGTCATTAAGCCAGTGTGTACAACTGGGTGTACACACTGGCTGACTGAGTCACTACTCAGCGGTAGATAAAGTAAGAGAAATGTCAATTTATAATATAAAAGACAAGTTAGAAATTACATCTTATAAAAAAGGCTTATTCAGGTCTTCTTTCGTTATCATAATTTCATGTTGGTCCTCATCCTGTGGTTTCTGCCAGTTATCGACTTCATCAGATTCCGAGAATTGAACTTTATTGAAGTTTATTTCTTTGTAGCTTATAGAGTATTGTCCAGGTAATTTTAATTTTCTTTACCTCAGTCTTTTTTGCATTATTTTCTCGTTCGATCAAATTCTTCTCTGGTGTATCGGTGGCTATCACGCTACGCCAATTTTTCTATTCGGTCTTCTGGGTCCAATTCAAAAGGCGATTAAATTGGTCCAATTCATAAGGTGGCTGACTTTGATGGCGTGTTGACAATGATATTTTCTACGGGAAGTTGTGATTTGTTTGCGGTATTAGAATATATTTTTTTGTGTTTCTGTTTACTTAATTTTTTCAATATAAAAATACTGTTATAAACAAAAAAACATAATTTTAATCATGACCACTGTGTATCTTTCAATAATGACTCACTGTTCACTACTGCGCCTTTTTGAAAATATTTCATCACTGCAACCAAAATGGAAATCAATTATGTCAAAACATTAAACAAAACCAATTGACACAAGTCCTACTGCATAATAAATATATTGTTTATCACCATATAGAATAAACACAAGTATGAAAACAATTGAAACTCGCCTCTGAAATGTAATTTTGCGGGCGCGAAAACCATCCACACCGCTCTCTACTTGCGAACCGATTGGTTTGAACGTGTTCTAGTACGTAGGGCTATTAATTAATAAGAGAGACAACAGTGTATTGCAGTTCCTTCAGTTCGAAACATGACTGAGCCACTGTTGCCTTCTTGACCATACCTGTTACACGATCTCATAATTGTTGTTTTTAAGATAATATATACAATGTACCTAACGATATTCTGGGTAGTTGTTCTGCAAGTTGTTTTGCAAAAGTATTTTGATTGAAGTATGATTCCGATTGAATAATCAAAATAAGAACCTATCGTGAGTTAGTGTCTATTTTATAATGTACCTAATATTATTGTTCTAATATAAGACAACTTTTGCGTCTACTCGTCTTATAGTTACTATGGGTATATTAGAATTACTTTGTTATTAAAAATTGTTACCGAAATTTATATTTATTATATGGTTATTAGTTACACTATAGTCCGACACTGTGCGACCACGTAGGATGGTTGCACACGACTACCGGACTATAAGTGGTTTGTTTTTCTAGTTTACAAGTATAATATGTTGTGCTAATATTGCTGTCTAAATTTTCTAAGGCCCGAGTTCACCAACGATTTTTTTATACTTTATCATGTGACACGACGGGTAAGTCAAGTCCCTGAATGACTACCATTCCCATTACAGTTGCAGGTCACGCGAAACTACAATACTAATTACTGCCCTACGCTTGTCACTCAGAGACATATACATATTTTAGTCTCCTTCCTTAACTATTTTACTTACTTTACTCCTTAACACATTAAAGCTTGCGCACTACTGCTTGGCACTGCGGTGGAATCAACCAAGACGGCATCAATGCACAAAAGGACAAATAATAAAAAATTTTAAACATCTGATGGCGAACTCGTGCCTTTTTTTAGATAATATTACCACTAGGTATACTACAAATTGATTTTCTAGTCTTAGGGTTTAAATTTATTGAAGTAGTTTTCTTAGTAGGTAATAGTTTTTTAGGTTAGGTAAATACATATATTTTTTTATCATACTAGTATATATATAAAATGCTTTATGTTTTTCTAGTTTTAAGATATAATATTATGTAAGTAGCTATCTTATTTTATATATATTTATCCATGTCGAGAAGCGAGACTTGAAGGATTACAATAAAATGACAAATAACGAGCGGTGCCTTAGTTCACATATTTATCACTAAGTATGTTCAGAACTCCGTTCTGTTTATAAATTAAAACAAAAAAAACCGAAGGGTTCTTATGGAGGCATTCTTTTTGTTTTGTTAAAGATATAGGTAGGAGTAAATATGTATAGAGCGGACGTGCGTGGACCTTTAGAAAAGCCGTAACTATGACATAAAACTGGCATATTTAACAATTTTTTTGGCCGAGTAACGACATTTTGAAGCTGGTCATTTATTATGATTTCTAACTTAATAACTTTCCGTCCGATTGACCGCCTCCGCGCCCGTTTGGTGTACAGTATATTTAGACGTTTTATTTGCACCTCGCTGTAAATAATTCAGTCATTTTGGAGCTTCGTATTTACTTATTTTACTTTACTTGGAAACGTTAATTAAAGTTTTTCAATTATCTCATTTATTTTTTATATTTATCTTACATTTAATTTTAATTATCAATATGCGTACGTGCTTGTACTTATCATACAGCTTTCAAGTAATTAATTAATTTAGTTGCCATTTATAGTTCCTATTCGAAACGGAAAATTTGTTATGAATTGTTAAGTCACTTTATGCAACTTGTTACATTACAACTGTCTACGGGTTTAAGTGTAATATGTCATATAAAAATGTTTGTTATTAGTATATTAATTATCACTAAAACATTATAGTCGTATACCTACTACTTTTATAAAACTAAGGGTAAGATAATAGTAGATATTATGAACATATTGTGATCTCAAAGTATATGAAAGTAATGACTTACCGAGTAAGCCAAAATAACGATAGCACGACAACTTTTTTGTTATTAATATAAATAAGTACCTTTACTTAAGCCATGGATAATTGTACGTCATTAATTTAAGTTACATAAAATGTAATTCTTTTTTGTAGTAGGTAAGTAGTTTCTCACATGAGAAAACAGGTAAAAAGTATGTGTTCATTTCATCACAAGCACTAAGTGCACCCATCTGTTTAATATCTCATTCCAAATTTTTTCTACAGACTGATTTTTTTGTATGTTTTTACCTCGTAACTTTCGATAGGGTGAACCAATTCTCAAAAATCTTTTTTTGATTGAAATCTGGTGCTTTCAGTGTAGTCCCGTTTAAGTTTCATCATATTCGGTCCAGTAGTTATTGAGTTACACTCCAATAACTGGATAGAATGGAATTCGGTATTAAATTTTTCACATTGTAGGTAATTATAATATAACACTTATTTAATATTTTGTTAGTTAAGTAAAATATGTTATTGATCAAGTTAACTTTTTACGTTTATTTTGTTGTTAGATCCTGCAAACTTCGATAAAGAGTCTTTGTAATACGTTTTTTTTTAAATTTTGACCAAAATTTACCTACCTGATCATCTTCTGTAATTGACCGAGCGAGCGAAGCGTCCTGGCCAAATTGACTTTCATCCGTTCACATTTTTCAACCAATCTTGACGAAACTTATGCATTTCTACTATTCAATATAACTTTTTCGTCGTCGGCAATTATTAAGAGAGGTAGTTTTCCTACAAGTAGCGAAGTAGGGAGTACTTTCCCTAAAACTGGGGCAGTCTCTATGCTGCGACGCTATTTACCAACCGATTTTGGTAAAATTTGGCCCACACAAACGGAATTTCGTATATGAGCATAATGGGTCAAGTGGTTGCCGAGAGTTTAAAAACTAGACGGGTTTGGTAAGAAATATTCGGTAAAAACATTTGGTACCGTCTGCAGAGACCGATAAATAGCCACTGACAAGACTGTGCTGGCGAGGTCTACTGTTCGCAGAACTACTAGTGATACTAACTTATGAACATATGTAGATATACATTATATTTTGATCGCAACAATCCGCGAAATAAGACGGAGCTCGCCTTAGTATTTATCTATGAGCTCGCCCACCGGCCATTTGCCGGGGTTTTGCGTGTTCTACTTTTTTATTGTTATTACTACTTATCTGTCTCCCTGTGAGACACTGAACTAAGTTAAGTTCATAGAGGTGACAACGTGCATTTAAAGTATTTAAGGTGCAAGTCCGAGACTGACTGCAGACTACGACTGCAGGCGACACTGCGGCTTGCAGCTGCAGTCGACTGCCTGCGTTCGCATTCGACTCTATTCCAAGCGCGGCGACATGCCGCGGCTGCACAATGCATGGAACGAACGATCAACAATGCCTCAGCTCGCTCAAGTGAGTCCAGAGCAAGTGAGACCTCTTGAACAAGTAATAAGCTGGTAGGTACTACCGCAGTGTCGGATATTCTGCCTACAAACCGAACATTATAGTGCGTATGCACTACACACTGTATTTAGGTAGAAAAGGCAAAGCAAGTATTAAATAACTGGATAAATGAAAGTTATCGGCACAACGCAGAGGCACATAGAATTTAAACCGACAACAAAAAAAGATCATTCTTTATTATTTTTTGTTCTCCGATGACGAGACGGGCAAAGCATGCGCCTGATGATACGCTTGCCCACAACAGTTGCAATATTAGTTGAAATTGCACCCAGAGCTTAAAAATGTAGGTACTTTTGGGGCGACACTGCACAGCATTTGTCACCCAGAGAAATTGCTTTTGAGTCTCTTTCGCATGGCTCTCAAGTGCAAGTCACTTTTGCACCTTCGCGCGAGACAGAATGTCGGGACAATGCTGCCGATAGTTTGTTAAGTCATTTTTTAAATTAAAATGAAATGAAATTAAAATATATGATAACAATTATAAAAACATATTTTAAGAATAATGATAATTTTAATATAAAGAAATTAATAATTGATCAATCACATTTAGAAGAAATCGACATTTGGAACATAGAACCTATTTGGAATGTGTGAAGCGTAGCGTTATATTCTCTTTGGTGTGAACCACTCTGCGGATGGCCACAGTGCCACACCCTTACACTTACAAACTAGACTGTGCACTATGGCGAAAATACCGGTCCGCGTGAGAGGGCTCCCGTTGGGAGTGTGTCCCTTTCTAATGTAGTGACCATGATCAAATAGAATACAGGACAAATTACTTGTAGAAACGATTGTTTCCTGATATGATCCTAAATAACTACATAGACATACCTAATTTTTTGTAAGTAAAAAAAACAACCAAACATGGTATGTATATTTTTTTGGAATCTACATCACTTACCCTACACGTGAGTTAAGGGTCTGAACTTCTGAAGTACAAGGTGTCTCAAAAGAAAGTTTATACCTACTTATTTAGCTTACTGCGTGAATGTTTCAGAAGCACATGTCAATATTCCGCCTAAATCAACGCTACGCCAATACTTGTCTGGCCCTTTATCATATTATTTGCTAGCTTTGATATCCATAGCATCAAATATTAAAGCAACGTTCATTTCACCCTTTTCAGCCTTATCCGTCAAGAATTCCATCATTTCTGACATAAAATCCAGTTCGCATTTATGCGTCGCCAATATCCTTCGCAGAGTTGCAGGGCGAGGTAAAGGGATGCGAGTCCTCAAAAATTAATAGGCTTTACCTGAATAATCATATAATGATAAATAAACGGTTTAATTTTAGCTCAATATTTATTGGACGTGTTAGTTTTTGTCGTATTTAGTCTTGTGTGAATGTTTTCTAAATTATGTTAGACCATCTGTTCGATTTCAGAATAACTATCACATTATTTTTATTATTTTTAATAAACATTTTAGGTTATCAAAAGTTGTGTAATGTCTTTTCAGGCGTTGTAAATAGTAAGACTTTGACATCTCGACGTAATTTATTTTTACATGGTGAGGCAGTAGTCGGAGCAGATGCAGTTTGCGTGCAAACACTTTTCGTACCTAGTACTCGTAATTATCTTATTTCTGTCACTTTCTTGCAGTTTTATCGTTTTTGGTACTTGTCTTTCTTCTATAGGTAAGTACATATATTGTTTAAAACATCAGTATTTTTTGCAGGGAAACTTAATACATGGTATACACGAGTAGACTGGCGTAGAGTGGTGAGATCAAAGCTTCTACTAGCAATCGTTGAAGAGTTTTACTTTTGCCTTTTCATCGGACCCTCATCACCAAAATTTTAAAACGTTTAAATATTTGTTGTACAACATATACTCGTATGTATTGACATGCTAATTTTATTATAATCATTTCAGTAGAAGTAGAATTATGTGAAAAAGCCGTTGCAAGATTTGAATCTTCAAGATTAATAGGTTAATGCACGTACGCGTTCTGATGATTTATTCGTTACTTTAGGAAAGACATCTCCAATTTAAGACAGTCGGACAGAAGTATCTACCGACGTACTATGAGGATACTATGGAATTGCAAAAAATCTTAGATCAACAATATTCATGGCTACCCTAAAGAATATTCAACAAACCACCAGCTTGCATTTAGTATTACCGGGCCCAAACGTATGAGTACTACTTTTTACTCAGTATTAAAAAAAAACATTTTTATTGCATCATAAGCATCAAAAACAGTTTTATAAAGTTTAGACTAATGCTACGAAGAAATAATAGTCAGGAACTGTAACTGCGTTAAAAAAATGACCCAACAAAAGTCGTGTTCAAGTAGGCGGGGCTTAAAAGTCGTGTTCAGTACGTCATCAGTCGAACATTTTACTTGCAAGCGAGCACACTTCAAATCTTCGCGTACATTTTAATTTTTATCATTGTGAACTTCAGTTGTGGATCATCATGCCAGCATTCGTTGTGAAGTGGTGCAGGAGCAATACACGATTAAAATGTCCAGGGATCACTTTTACTAGTAAATAATAGCAAAATTATAATTATTCAAAGATGTTCAAATACGTTAACAAAACGAGATGGTCAATACTATGCAAAATAAAGTCAGTCAATTTTTATTTAATTTAGGATGTATTTTTTCTTCAGGACTAAATATTGAAATGTATGTAATATGCAATGGTTTTGCTAGTTATGTTTTATTCTCGCTTGCTTGCCGATTCAATGCGGCAAAATAAGTGCCTAGCTGCACTTAAGCTAGAAAAACAAGAGTATGACTGCCTGTGAAAACCAGCATAGTTATACTACGTTAATTTTGACTGAAAACAATACAATTATGGACCATGTTACACAAAACTGCAGTACCTACCTACCAGTTGGTACAGTAAGTACCTACTGTCTTTTTTAAATTATCTTATATAAAATATCATATTTATCTTTTTATGCTGATGATTTGTCCCGAAGAAACATCAACATCTTTAAGAACCTTTATTCTGCGCAGTGCTGCGCGAGTTTAGGTATTTTACATTAGCGAGTTACTTGCTAGCGCGCCCTGCGGCAGTGGCCTTACCGCTTGACCAAAACAGCGCGCATTAATATTTGGATCATTTTTTATCTACTTTGGTTTTTATGTCACAAATAGACGTAGGTCAAAAAGGTGAAATAAAATATCACGCAGGACACATTTTATTTGTAATATCGACATTAATTAACATAAAATGATAATTATTAATCAAGTAAATGTTATCTACAAGAGCATAGACTAGAAAAAAATAAGATTTAACTCATGTACCTACCAAAAAGAGATGAGAATAGCAAATAAAACAACCATCAAATACTTCCTGCTACCAGTTTCTGGATCCAGCATCAGGTCCTGGTCACCAGCTAGAAAAAAGGTATCGCGAAGACGAATCATGCGATCCCAAACACGGTGTGTCTACTATTAAACATCACATAGTTCCTGCTACCAGTTTCCGACTCCAGCATGGATTCCTGGATACCAAGTATAAGCATAAGAAATTTGGTTAATAGCAAAATACTAGCCCCTCAAGGGTCGATGTCATTATAACAATGAAATTTCTATTGTTGATGCGCTAGATGTCATATAAAATTATTTGTTAGAATCCCTCTTAGAAATGTTACCTCAATAAGTATCAGGAAGTTTTGAGCGCACTAATATTTAGTTGTGTAAGCGCGGGCGTCAGAGCGATACGTCCTTTGACCTCTTTCTAAGAGGCCTCAGCTGCGTCTGACGATTCGTGACTGGCGCGACCGGTTTTATGATTGATTTTAAAAATGTGTGTGTAGAAACCGCTCGGCAATAACAAACTAATAAACAATTCCTAAATGTAGTCTGTGGAACTTGAACTTGTTAATCAAATAATGTTCTATTACATCAGGTAAGAATAATTGACATAATATACTATATCAATCATTATTATGTGACCCTTCAAATACTCAGCAAAAACGCGAATTGGCGCTTCCACAGCGTTTACGCTCTAAAGAGATACTACAGACAATGAACAATAAACGATTGCCTACAGTTGGTATGTAATATAGGTAACTATATAGCATTAAAAAAACAGTTCATTGATTGGTCAAATTAAAGCACGTTTAATTTTTCAAGCTAATGAAAATTCATCCTCTGCAAATTTTAAAGTGGTTTAGCTGAGTTGCTAATTAATTTGACAGTAATATCAACACAGTGCTTTTCTAAAGTAATTCTATAAATTGATTGAGTTTTCTAAATTGATAATGAAGGTATTCTGTGATCACTGAAAAACATCCAGCTGGCAAATAACGACTTATTTTTTTTGGTAAAATGTATAAGCCTAAAATGTTTCATAATCTTTCTTTACTACATTGCGAAGAATCTCTTCTAATGTCTTCTAGACAAAAACTTAATAAATTAATCATATTTCGCGAGACATACGAGATTTACGATTGATTTATTATTGAGTTGGTCCAGTCCACTTGTTGCATAACGTCGTCCACGCCGCTATGACTCTGCTGTCATTGTAGACGTTGCAGCACGCGCGTAAACCAATCCCTGCTTTCCTTCTGAATTTAAACCAATCACCGAACATGTCTATTTGTAACCTCGGAAGTAATTTGTATTTGGAATCATACGTTGTTTTGATTAGAAGGGCCACTTTTTGTGTGGAATTTGTTCTGAATTATGCTTCCTGACTATTATTTCTTCGTAGGACTAATGTATATTACAACATGTTTATGACGAACTAATGGTACAATAATAGATAAAGCTAAGGTTTCCGCACTAGGCAAAGCCTGTATCATACATACGATTTTATTTAACATAATTGATTGCCTCGGAATAACAAACAAATTGATCTTATACTTACATAACTTAAATTACAAAGTTAAAAATTAAAAATAAATAAACAACTCTAATAAGACGCTTTACAGTATATATATTTTTCTTAAATAAGATATTATACATACAGATTAATATAGGTCAATTTTAGTAGGTCTCTAAACAATATTTTCTAGACAGCAATATTTTAAGTATTTGGGTCAATATACAGTATTTGTATTTTCAGTGTCCCCTAGGAAAAACTTATGTATTTGAATGAGTATTAAATATCTCACAACTTCGCAATGTGTATGTATGTGTAATGTTATGGGCCAAAAGATTATTTCTTTTTTTTTAAAGTTTTATGGGCTCCAGGGGAAAATGTGTAGTCAGGGGAGTGACACCATGGACAGGGTAGTGATAAATCGAGACAGGAAAGTGGCATCCTATTAGTATTTTTATATGTTAAATGAAATATATCACAACAAATGTTATTTATTAACGATTATTATTTTAACTAATGAGATTCTATCAGTCTGAAATGTTTTTAAACTTTTTATCGTTTCATAAATTATGACTTAACTTTCTCATGTTAAGTTTCTGAATACAACAATTCAATGAAAATATATGAAATTGAATATAAGATAAAACTATGAGTTTAATACGAATAACAATCAAACTACTTCTTACAAAATAAAACAGATTTGAGTTAACCTATCAGTTTATTAAATATATCAAAATAAATATGTCCTTCAAACATTAACTACTTATTAAAGAAACATCAAAAATTGTATCTTTATTATAAAGTTAAGTTGGAACTTAAGTAATAGATGTTCTTAAGGAAAAAAAAAGTTATCTAAACACTACAACTACTATTGAAATAATTTCACTCACTTTAGAAATTTTGAATACAAAAAAATCCAACCTCTTCTTACAACATTAAATAACAGGATTAAAGTATCGGTAGAACCTATGATTCTCAAGTTAAGATATGAAACATTTATCATTGTTATTATTAAATCTTTGTACTTATTACTTCTTAAAGTAAAAACACAAAATCTGTATCGTCTTTATAAAATCAAGATTTAACTTTAAACGAATATTATCTATTTAAAAGAAAAAAATCCAAATTTTATTGAAAACTTACAAAGACTTTTCAAATTACTTCTACTCAGTTTGAAATTTACATAATGACCTGCATGAATATATTGGGCACAGGTAGTATTTTCACGTATGGTTCCTATTTAACATCTGCCACATCATCACCTAGTTTAAAAAGGGTTCCCCTGTTACCAAATATATTCAGAAAGGTCACCAAGATATATCCTTATTATTCTTCAAAATCAGATGAACACGCCCCGTTATGTCTATACCCCTTATTTTAAAATGAAAACATCATGGAATCCTGAAATATCTCTAATTAATTAATTAGATTATAAAGTACAACGAATTAACGAATGAATTATAAAAACTGTAGAATATTTAAATCTATTTCAAAGTTTATGAATCATTCGTGTACGTAAATAAGAAAAAAGCAAAATATACAATTTTCAACCATTTCTACCTAACCCGATGATTAGTTAAACTGGCAAGACGTCAGACAAGGACACACTACCAACGGGAGTCCTCTTGCCAGGACCGCTTTTGGCTAGCTATAGCCTTTGAGGAAATAGCTGCCCTAACAGTAAGTAGATAGATCTTAATTTAGCTAAACAAAAATTATTGGTACACAATCTAGTTAGTAAGTGTAAGATCTTTGGACTAGAGTCATTTAGTAGTCTGTGGTAATTCTCTTGGAGGCGCATGCCTGTGCTCGAAGGTTGCGGGCAAAAAGAATATAACTCGAGGCGGTGGGGGATTGGATTGGTGACTGCAAAGAGTGGTATGTATACATAACAGTCCTATCAGGGGTGACTGTGCACGTAACCCGCACGCGTCAGTGAACTGCCTGCGTTTCGGTGATCTCTTTGGTGAAACTGAGGGTTTTGTTTGTGCTATTGCTGACGAAGTTATCAAGACGAATAACCACCGGAAATTTATTCTGAAAGACGGTACGGTCGACATTTGTCGGGCATGCCGCCGTCCCGGAGAGTCACTCAGACATATTATTTCCGGTTGTTCTCATCTTGCTAATGGAGAGTACTTGCACAGACATAACCAAGTGGCCAGGATCATTCACCAGCAACTTGCCCTTCAATACGACCTTATTGAGTCTGAGGTGCCGTACCATGTACGCACCTACGCTTGTTCTTGAAAACGGTCGTGCTACGCTTTATTGGGATCGATCTATAATCACGGACAGGACTATAGTTGCCAATAAGCCTGACATCGTGGTGATCGATCGATCTCAGCGCCGGGTAATGCTTGTTGACGTCACCATTCCTTATGATGAGAACCTCGTGAAGGCCGAGAAGGACAAGCTTAGCAAGTGCCTTAACTTGGCTCATGAGGTGACCGCCATGTGGGATGTTGATTCAACAATAATTGTCCCGATAGTGGTTTCAGCAAACGGCCTTATAGCAAAAAGCCTCGACCAACATCTTAAGAGGCTCTCGCTAGATGGTTGGATCAAGGGCCAGATACAGAATGCAGTACTCCTTGATACGGCACGTATTGTCAGGAGGTTCCTCAGTCTGCAGCCCTAACCACCGGTAGTTTGGATCATGCCCCGCTGCCGATGGCAATCACAATTACAATGTTTTTATTTTTTTTATTGGATACAGAAATATTATAAAAAAAATTAAGAAAAGGAAATAAATAATGTGAATAGTAATAATAAGCTCTAGTGAAACCGCAGCACACTTCTCAAAACCCTTCAGCCATCCACACCAACGTTGCCCCTTTTGTCACCATTGATGGTGGCTCTTATGGGAGACCCGTTTAGTGGGTGCCTAAACATTTTCAGATGAGACTGAAATTGGCAGGTTCCGTATTCTCGTTCATAGCTCACTATCTCCCGTTTCACCAATAAGTACATATCTATAGCTATGCCATTTTACCCATTTTTGTAATAGATATATCATGTAACCATACATCCAAAATGCTTCCGTTTTCATACTACATTGTATTTTTATACCAAACAGGCCTCTACAGCCCCACTTATGCCATTGTAAAGGACCGGGTGAAACTCGTGAAATTGGATGAATAAAAATTATAATAATAATAACGTTTATTGAAATAAAATCCAGTTACAATTTCAATATACTTTTGGTCCCCAAACTAAGTTAACCTGTATCTTGTGGACCACCTTCTTATATGGTACAATTATTCTTCAAATACACGTACTATTTATTTTCATTATTAGCTAATAATTAAAACTAACTAACAGCTACTTTAGGTGTAACCTAAGCCCGAACCGTATGTTTTATAACCAAATTGATTGTAAAGACCTAAATATACTGTGATGAATAGAACAAGGGTTTTTTATTTTGGAATAATAATGGCCGACGGCTGAAGGCTTATAAGACATACCACCATGACTCCGACATATAGAACATTCACAAAATATTTAAATGCTCAAACTGTAACAATTATTATACATGCACCGAGGGAGTAGGTAAAGCAGTGTCTTACGTCACGGGCGGCATACTGGACCCTGAGCGTAACTGGGAACCTAGTTACTTAAATTTAACTCCTGAGCGAAGGAGGTAGAGTCCTGAGTGAAGCGAGGAGTTCAAGCCGCCCAAGACGAAGAACAATAATGCGCATCTATCCAGAAATACTATCCAGAAAACAGATTGAAAAAATCCTTCATTTGGAATCTTGCCATCAAAAAGAGTGGCAAAGGGAGTAATTTTTTTTATTTTCTAATATATTGAAAGATTACTAAACTTAAAACATATTTTTCTGAACTGCCACGTCTTCTACCCGCAGGTACCATTTTATCCATTCGTAAGTTTTTGTAACGACTGTAGCGCCGTTCGAGTTGCGCAGAGGGCGCCGCAGCGCGACGTCCCCCGCCCACGTCAGTATGTTTGCGCCGAGTTGGTAACAAACGGCTATTGTACCATACCTATAGCGAGTTAAGGGATGAAATTTTTGTCAGAGATAGTTGAATAACCAAGGAATTCGTTACCTAAACATTTGTATTAACTGTAATAGTAAAATATTATGCCACACCAGGACGAACTTGACCTAGCCGAAATAATCGTAGTTGAAATGGAAAATAATGTTTATTTTAACATTTAAAGCGTCAACTTATAGGTTTTTAGCTTTAATTAAATAGCAAAGACACGTATCTAACTAATTACATTCAAATACTTTAATCTATGGAAGAAAAAATATCCGAAAAATAATTTGCAAACAGACTACAAAAATTAGGATTTCACAAAATATGACGCTTACCAAGCCAGAACTACGAATTAATATTTATCAATATTTTGAATGTCTAGAACAAAAATATGATTTTTACCTTGAAGCCTAAGCTTAGGTTATTGATATTTATAAGAATATAAAGAGATACTTTAAAAATTCAGGCTAGAATGATTTATTTTCAACGTTGGGAGCCCATTTTCTAGGATTAGACATGGTGACTTTGACGGGTCAGCAGTATACTAATATTGATATAAAATATCGATGTCTTTACATAGAAAAATCAGAGTAATGATCAACTTTAATAAAATCTAAGTTTCAAAGTAATATCCAAAACAATCAGCCAGAAATTAATTCCTAAAGTTTCGAATTTTTGATAAAATTAGCCATAACTAGCGAATGTTTCGACAAGATGGCTGCCAAATTATGGTTAGTTTACACGAAAACTATTTAAATAAAAATAGAGGATTTAAATAAAAATAGAAGATTTTTCCCCAATTGTTTTGTTCACTATAACTAATATTGGGGGTAAATAAAACAAATTCTCTTAAAAATTAAAATGATATATTTTGCACCATCATCATCATCATCATCTATAATACAGTCATCATCACCAGATTCTTAATAATTTATACATGCATACATGCTATTAGGAAGCAGACAATAACATTCAAAACATCAGCGTCACAACAGTTAAAAGTACATTACATTAATCACCATCATCCATCACCGCTATCATCATCATCATCATATCCATCATTGTTTGTATTCTTTAGATGGCTATTTGTTTACATGCAAGTAGCTGCCAGAAAGTAACAGTGACTGAATTGATACATTTATCTAGAGCAACACCATCATCATCATCATCATCATCATTATCTTTTGTACCACTGTCTTCACTAACAGTTGGACAGCAATTAATTTACATGCATGTTACTACATGCATGCATGCACCAGAAATAACAGATATTAAATTTGTACATTAATCACCATCACCACCATCATCATCATCATACAAAAAAATAGTATTCAGATCATTATTTTCATCACAAACATATAAAACATTGGTAAAGCCCATATTGATAAGCTTTTATAAAATAATCCTAAATACTTGCAAATCTAGTAGTAACCAGAAAGCAACATTATAATAAACTTCAACATTAATCAGAATGACCATCGCCGCCATCATCATCATCATCATCATTGTATCACTGTCTTTGGTAACAGTTAGTCAGCAATTAATTTACATATTTACATGCAAGTAGTAACCATATATAACAGATATTAAATTTGTAAATTCATCACCATCACCACCATCATCATCATCCATAAAAATAGCATTCATATCACTATTTTCATCACAAACATATAAAACATTGTTAAAGCCCATATTGATAAGCTTTTATAAAATAATCCTAAATACTTGCAATCCTAGTAGTAACCAGAAAGCAACATTATAATAAATTTGTACATTAATCACAATGACCATCATCGCCATTATCATCATTATTTTATCACGGTATATACTAACAATTAGTTAGCAATTAATTTACATGCAAGTAGCAACCATAAATAACAGATAAAAAATTTGTAAATTCATCACCATCACCACCATCATCATCATCATCCAAAAAAATAGTATTCATATCACTATTTTCATATAAAACATTGTTAGAGCCCATATTGATAAGCTTTTATAAAATAATCCTAAATACTTGCAATCCTAGTAGTAACCAGAAAGCAACATTATAATAAATTTGTACATTAATCACAATGACCATCATCGCCATTATCATCATTATTTTATCACGGTATATACTAACAATTAGTTAGCAATTAATTTACATGCAAGTAGCAACCATAAATAACAGATACAAAAATTTGTAAATTCATCACCATCACCACCATCATCATCATACAAAAAAATAGTATTCATATCACTATTTTCATATAAAACATTGTTAGAGCCCATATTGATAAGCTTTTATAAAATAATCCTAAATACTTGCAATCCTAGTAGTAACCAGAAAGAAACATTATAATAAATTTGTACATTAATCACAATGACCATCATCGCCATTATCATCATTATTCAAGTTAGCAATTAATTTACATGCAAGTAGTAACCATAAATAACAGAAAAAATATGTACATTAATCACCATCACCACCAACCATCGCCACCATAAAAAAAAAGTATTCAGATCACCATTTTCATTACAATCGACAATACAAGTTAGTGCACCCGGCGAGTGATACAGAAGTTAAGGGTTTAAAAACATTCAAACGACGCGACTCAGGGCTACGAGTCAATCGTACAGGTGAATGATACAGAAGTTAGGGGTTTAAAAACAAAATCATACGGGCGAATGATACAGAAGTTAGGGGTTTAAAACAAAATCGTACGGGCGAATGATACAGAAGTTAGGGGTTTAAAACAAAATCGTACGGGCGAATGATACAGAAGTTAGGGGTTTAAAACAAAATCGTACGGGCGAATGATACAGAAGTTAAGGGTTAAAAAACAACAAATGACGCGGCTCAGGGCTACGAGTCAATCTAACAGGGGAGTGATACAGAAGTTAAGGGTTTAAAAAAATTCAAACGACGCGACTCAGGGCTACGAGTCAATCTAACAGGGGAGTGATGCAAAAGATAAGGGTTATAACAATCAAATGACGCGACTCGGGGCAATAAGTCAATCTAACAGGCGAGTGATACAGAAGTTAAGGGTTTAAAAACAATCAAATAACGCGACTAAGGGCTACGAGTCAATCTAAAAGGGGAGTGATACAGAAGTTAAGGGTTTAAAAACAACCAAAAGACGCGACTAAGGGCAACTAGTGAATCAGTCAGTCAATTGGAGTCAACAGCTAAACGCTTATATCGTTGTGTGGTAACCCTTGAAGCAAAGATCCAGACACAACGATACATTGCACTGTTCGCAAATGTATCGTGTTCTGGATTTTTTGCACCAAACGCACAACAAGAACCTCGAATGACCTTGACCAACGAAATGATTCCCTACTAAAACAGTCCGTTTTTGGCCACGCTGCTGTTCCACGGCCAATGTACGCACCTGTGTGGTGGTGTCCATTGGGCGGGGTACCGCAGGTGACTTAAACGTGGCAATCAATTCGTTGGCCAGTGTCACTCTGAAGTTTCTTTGGGAGCATTTGGTGTGGCACGTCCTGTAAATGATATAGGCATTTAGAATCGACACATTAAGTAGCCGCCTAAAAACTTTTTTGTACCAGGCCATATTCCTACTTCTTTCGATAGGGTGAGCCGATAAGAGCTGGTCTTTCCTATCGACTCCTCCCATCGCAAGATTGTAGTCGAGGACTACTTGTGGCCTGTATTTGTACTTGCCGTACTTTTGCATCCCTCCCACTTGTCCTCCGTGTGCTGTGGACAGCATGGCAACGAGGTTGGAATCACGCCACAAAGTGACAGCTATGTCACGGCAATAGCTTTGCACCATTTCGCCCGTACGAAGTTGAGATTTTGCAAAGGTTTTTATTGCTTCAGGGACAAACTCTCGATTCACGCGAAGAGTACCGAAACAGTCTGTCCTCTGTAGTTTTAAGTATCTCGCCAACAAGGGAGAGTTATAGAAATTATCCATCACTAAACAGTGCCCTTTGTTAAGCAATGGACGTACTAAATCTAGCACAATTTGTGCCGTCGCATTTGTAGGCGCCATTGCACCCCCGTCGAGTTGCGTGTCAGTCGTCACTTCGTCAGTCTGCTGGTCGTGAGGATGGCCTTTGCCTGTGTAGATCCGAAAATTCCAACAATAGCCGGTGTTGGACTCGCACAACTCGTAGGATTTTACTCCTACTTTTGCGGCTTTTGTTGCTATTTTCTGAGCAAAACTCAGGCGCCCATGCCATTTCAAAAGCGACTCATCGATAGCAATGTCGCGTGAAGGAAGGTAGAGGCTACTAAATCTACTGTTAAGTAATTTTAGCAGGGGCCCTAGCTTCTTCAGCTTCACGTTATCAATGGTCATGTCATTCGAGTCATTGTCTGTGAAGTGTAGCATCCGCTTCAGCAAAATAAACCGGCTGTATGACATCAGACTCCTGAAGTACTTCAGTGTGAGATAGCCATTTTCTCGAAAATAGTCCTTTTCCACAGGAATAGGGTGCAAGCCCTGTAGGATAAGGACTGCGAAAAAGATGGCTATCTCAGACCGATTTGTGTCTTTAATGTTATAAAACCGGCTTTTTGGCTGCAGATTGGTCAACTTAGCAGCGTTCCGATTCGTTTCCTTGACAATTAAGTCCATGATTTCGTCATCAAAATAACGTAAAAATACGTCGATAGGTCGCTCACTTGTCTCGAGAGGAAACGTTGGCCCAGATGGACCAACAAACTCCTCTCGTTGCCCCAGAAACGTCTCGGAATTGCTGGTCCACTCAAAGGTCAAATTGTCCGTAGTTAGTAGCCCTCGAATAAGTCGATCAGCGTCCTCGTCCTCTCGCATCATAAAATTCTCAACTTCGTCGTCAATATCGTAAGGGAGCTGCGCAGGCGCCTCACAAGTAAAGTCGGCTAGTGAGTCAGTGGGCAATGCGTTGATTTCGTCTTCGGCCTCTTCGGCGTCGCTGAGCGAGCCCAACCACTCAGCGAGCCTCTGAGCCTCAACGTCAGCCTGTGCCGATGTCGATGGCTGCTGTGATGGTTGGTGGTGAGCAGGTGCGGGGGAGGTGCTGGCGAGGTCTGCCGGCCGCAGATGTAAAATGATGCTATCGTCAACTGAAAAAAAATATAAGAAGTGCACATTATTTTATGAATCTGTTAATTATGAAATGTTATAATATAAAAAACAACATAATTCTATATATTGGTATATAACATCGTTAATCTTAGTGCTTTGCTACACCCAAATCAATAAGTTGACAGTTTTATAAATATTGGTACTTATCAGAATACGTTACGGATAAATAAAAATATTGAAAACTTACTGATGTTCGAGTCGTCCACCGATTGCGGTATGGTGTTTACGCTAAAAAAGAAGAAATTTAAGGTAAACAACTAATAATGAATGATTTTTAATACAGATAAGCTATAATTACTGCTAATGTAAACAATTGTACTGGTGTACGCAGTGTTCAATTATTGTACTGATCATACAAAAATAAAAATAAAAATTCTATCAAGTATTATACTTTTCACGTTTTTTCGTGATACTTTCATGTTAAAATTGGAAAAAAAGTTGTTTATAATTAATGGTATATAAAATTATTAATACCAAGATCGTCAGTCCACCTCTACATAGGTAGACTTTCAACATAAAAATAGTCGCGAGGGGTCATTTGATTAATTTTGCATTGTGACGTAGTTCAACGGTGGACGTCTTTTGGTCGATGATGATGAATATCAAAATTGAAAACGATAGCAAGTCTAATATAAAATCATTATCAAACATTGGTTTTAAAATGCAAGTTGCAATAATATGAAGTTCGATTGTAGAGATCTTGAACTTGTTTATTACCTTGTTGGGCTGCTGGACTCGTTGGCGGGTTGCTCCAAAAACCAGCCGTTCTGTTCTCCTAAAAACGACAAACGTATATTTCATGGTGCTTTTGAAAGAGACTAATCATTGGTAAGGTAGTCGAATAGAACTTACTGAGGCCACCTGTAGTCCAGTCGCACATCAGCGGGGACAACACCGATGATGCGACTGTGCTAGGGCTTGGCGGCTCAGGGCGCTGCTGGTCGCTATAAACAAAAAATAAAAAAATACATTTACAAAAGTACACAATTATGATAAATTTGTTAAATATTTATAATATTTAAAAAAAATAATTAATCATCAATAAATCAATAATCTTACCGAATCTCCGACAGCTGCGGTGTTGGCACAGGTGGCACGGCCGTACCAGTAGTTGCCGTGCTGGGGCCTGGCGCTGCAGCCATTCGGAGCTGCTGCTCTCTATAAACATAAAAAATACATTTACACAAGTACACAATTATGATAGTTTTTAAAAAATATTATATACAACACAACACATACACATAATTAAAAATCAATACATCTTACCGAATTTGCCATGGCTGCGGAATAGGCGCAGGTGGCACAGCAGGCGTTCCCGGTACCAACCGGCACACCGACCGCTCTGGAGAGTCGTTACTATGAAAATTTAAAAATCAACCGTTATGTATTTATATAAAAAAATATTTTATTCAATTACACAACAAATTAAAAGTAAATACAAATTAATATGCATAACTAAAAGTAACATAAAACTGATTATTTCACTGAGTGGAAGGTCGAAAAACACATATAAAGTACATTGTCATAAATGTAATTTATTTAAATGATACAGTCGCAATAAATGTTAATAACACAAAAAATGCTTTACCGTGCTCGTTTACGGGGAGGGGCGTCTGGTAGTAAGACCCGCTCTAACTGTTTTTGCCGCTTCCGGGATATATATTCCGTTCGAACACTTGCCGGCATCTTTGCAAGTGTTCGTTTAGTGGCGAGGGCGTTGCGCCGTATAAGCTCCAACTCGCTAAAACAAAAAAAACTTGTATTAATAAACCTTTACAAAACATGTTTCATACATGTCACAGATTACATACCTAGTTCCCGGAGCTGAAACCACGTGCTGCACAGCTCCCAACGCCGCCTCAGCAGCTTCGTGGCCTCTGCAGGGAAAAATAAATAAGAATATAAAATATAATTTTATAGGAACGGACTAAATGCTATTTGCCTATACCGGCATTTACAGCATCACCGGATTTTGAAATCATTGTAACTTTATACCTTTGAGCAGATGCCCCCCTTCCACGTCCTCGACCTCGCCCTCGTCCTCGTCCTCGTCCCCGTGAGCAATTTGATTCTTGCACATCGCTGACAGGAAAATAAAATCATTAAAAATGTTGACTTTATTTTGTTATGGTGATGATGATGATGATCACGATGATGAATCAATATATTTATATATACCCTAATTCACTCAGAGATAATGTAGTATTCTAATGGTGAAAGGATTTTTGAAATCGGCCCCATAGTTTGAGTTTGTTTGTTATGGTGATGATGATGGTGATGAATCAAAATAATTACCATATGTGACTCAGGGATAGCATTCTAATGGTGAAGTAATTTTTGCAATTGGCCCCATAGTTCCAAGTTTATTTGTTGTGGATATGATGATGAAGGTGATGAATCGAAATGTATACCCTATGTCACTTAAGAATAATGTAGCATGTAGTTGTGAAGGAATTTTTGAAATAGGCCCCGTAGTTTCCAAGTTTATTTGTTATAGTGATGATGATGATGGTGATGAATCAAAATATATACCATATAACACTCAGGAATAATGTAGCATTCTTATGGTGAAGGAATGTTTGAAATTGGGCCAGTAGTTTATGATTTTATTTGTTACGGTGATGATGATGAAGATAATGAATCAAAATATATACCCTATGTCACTTAAGGATAATCAAGCATTCTAATGGTGAAGGAATTTTTAAAATTGGCCCCGTAGTTTCGCAGTTTATTTGTTATGGTGATGATGATGATGGTGATGAATATAAATATATACCCTATGTCACTTAAGGATAATGAAGCATTCTAATGGTGAAAGAATGTTTGAAATCGGCCCAGTAGTTTATGATTTTATTTGTTACGGAGATGATGATGAAGATGATGAATCAAAATATATACCCTATGTCACTTAAGGATAATCAAGCATTCTAATGGTGAAGGAATTTTTGAAATTGGCCCCGTAGTTTCCAAGTTTATTTGTTATGGTGATGATGATGATGGTGATGAATCAAAATATATACCATATAACACTCAGGAATAATGTAGCATTCTTATGGTGAAGAAATGCTTGAAATCGGCCCAGTAGTTTTTGATTTTATTTGTTATGGTGTCATATGTTCATATGTTTACGAGCCTATTCAAACAAACAAACAAATCTTGTCTCTTTATAACTTTGGTATTGAAAAGTCCCTACTGCTCTGCAATTAAAGTATATCGAATCACTTACCAAATGAATCAAAAGAAATAGGCAGGCGAATAGGAAATGCATGGAAACAATACTGGAGTCTGAAAGACATCATGAAAACCAGAGACATGAGTATGGCCATTAAGAGAAAATTATTCAACACATGCATACTGCCAGTACTCGCTTATGGATGCCAAACCTGGTCAACTACTAAAGCCCACATTAAGAAACTTACAACCTGTCAAAATGCCATGGAAAGAAGCATGATGGGGAAAAGGCTGTCGGACAGAGTAAGAACTGCCACTATTAAAAAACAAATCAAAACAAAAGATGTTACAGTAACAATTAAGAAACTTAAGTGGAAATGGACAGGGCATACAATTAGAGGAAAGGAAAAATGGTCAAAAACAATAATGTACTGGTTTACCAGGAACAAAAAGAGAAAGCGAGGAAGGCCATCCACAAGATGGGCAGACGACATAAAAGACGTAGCAGGAAGCATGTGGACAAGAGTGGCGGGGGATAGGGGCAAATGGTCCCAGTTGGAGGAGGCTTTTGTCCAAAAGGACACACTGATGCTTGTTGATAAACATTACTATAATTTGAATATTTTAATGATAAAAGAATTATAATGTAAATTTTAATTTATTAAGATTCCTACAAAATAGTAATGATTTAATCTTAATAGCATAATTATACATTCTTGACAAACACTTGTTCTAAGTATGTTCGTATAATAGTATATGGTAACCATATAACCACTGTAGTGGTTATATGGTCTGGGTAAAGGACACTAACCTCCTGAGACATAAATCTCGTGTGCCTGTTTCGTTTCGCATTACGCCGGCACCCATACCCTTCAAATGACAAACACAGTATAGCGAACATTACCACTTTCCCGGACGAACTCATTCACAAAGAGTTCTACCCTACGAAGAAATAATATCAGGAAGAGTAACTTCATTAAAAAAATTACCCAATAAAGTAATAAGTGAACAGTTTGATCATTAAAATATTGAACAAGAAGAAAGAAATATTTTTCTGAGTTCGGTTTTATTCTCTCACTGTTATGTAATCTTCAACTAGCCGCGACATAGACCGCGTGCATTTTTAAACTGTAAAAGGGAACCATAACCTTTCCGGGACAACATACATACATACATAAAATCACGCCTCTTTCCCGTAGGGGTAGGCAGAGACCACGGATTTCCACTTACTACGATCCTGACATATCTCTTTCGCTTCATCTATACTCATCAATCCTTGCATACATAAGCGTCGGTTTAGGGTACTTTTGACCTGGCCTTTTTTCAGAACGTCTTCAATCTGATTTCGGAACGTTCGCCTAGGTCTTCCCCTTCCAACACTTCCGTTTACTTGTTTCCGGGACAAAACGGCGTTAATGAAGTAAAAACGAAGTTTCATTAACACATTCATAATATTAATCTCTCAGTTTCCGATTCCCAGTGTTTGATTTTCTTGAGCTACCGCAATATAGAATAGTACTCTGTGCGCAGGAGCACAGGGCCGTTATTAGCTATGACCATCCAGACCAGAAGGAAAAAATAATTAAAATAATTAAATTATTTAATTGTCGGTGAAATTCCGCACCTCCTTTTTCGGAAGTCGGTTAAAATAACGCCTAAATAAACCTTATAAGAGCTGAGGGTTTAATTACTATATTAATTGAAACCTGTAAATTCGTTCGGTACTAAATATTTAACCGTACTCGGTACAATCCGTATTAAACTTAATAAATAAACTTAATGTCGTATGTTTCGCAACTGGCCTTAAGAATTCTTAATTACTAGGCTTTCTTGCAACCACCATTAACAACAATCGTAAATAAATACACAGCGTGACTAAAAACACCGTTATCAGTCGCCGTTAATCACTCAGTAATGTTAAGCCAGCCACTCAACAATCGCGTATCGCGCTAGCCTAATCCGTAAAGAATTTAGCAACTCTCATGTATTCTTGGCGCGTGAGTGTCAACAGTCTAATTGATTTGTATTACGGGGTGGATTTAAATTAAATTGAATCTATAATAAGTAGTTTGTAAATTAAATAGGGCTTATATGGGGGGTGGACTGTATTAAAAGGAATTATTATTTTTTACAAGGGGGGGATAGCACTGGTTCTTTTATCCGGCAGCGAAAGAAAATATGTTGCCGGATATCCGCGCTCGAAGGAAAATATGGTGAGGCAATATGCCACCATACGATAGGTAGGGAAGAATTATTGGTACCTGGGTTCCGTGGGGTATGTCGGGAGACTCTGGAACTGGTGGGTGCTGGTGACCGTGGGTCCTCGTGGAGGCGTCCTGCTGTCGACGGCGTGCTGATATGAGCTGAAGGCGATTGTTCACTTGTTCACTTGGGTTTGTATTGTCAGTGTCCCTTTTATTTGTGCACTCGCGTACGCGTATGTGTCGTCGGTAAAATTATTGGGGGCGTTTCCGACTCGTGGCAAAATGGCGGCGGTGCAGAGCGGATTTCACTTAGTGTTGCGTGCGCGCGAGCAGAAGGCGTGTCGCTCAGTGGTCCACCATCAAACAAGTAGGTAGGTAATGCGTAGGGTTGCCATCCGTCCGGGTTTTCCCAGACCGTTTTTTGTCCTAGTTTAGAGGGCGTCCGGGCGGGGTTTCATTTGTAGTCCGGGGTCTAAAAATTTAGTCTAATATTAAATAAATCTAACTGATTTTTAACACAATTTGTAGGAAAGATTCTGTTTTGTTAGGTACATTTAAAATGATGATAAAAGATGACTCAATTTAATTTTAAGGTCTGCAAATAAATAAAAAGGTGATTATAATGACATTTTTTATTACACTGACTATGTTTAAAAAACGTATATATAAGATTACTTATATATACGTTTTTTAAACATAGTCAGTGTTAGATAATGCGGCGCGCTATATCTTCTAGGAAAGACCGTAAAATCAATACTTTGCGATAAAATAATTCACTTAATAATAATACATAACTAAGAATTAATTAAATTGTTGGTTTTATATTTTTTTTAATTTTCTGGTGTTCCTATTTAAGTGCATTAGTAATTACCTAAATCTCGGCAAATATAACTATTTTACATGTGTTTATGAATGGTGAATAACCTTAGTAAAGTAAGAATATAATAAACTGTTGGCAGGTGTCATGTCATAGTTACATAAATCACACTACTATTATAAAGGCAGAAGTTAGTGAGTGTGTAAACAAGTGTGTTTGTATGTTTGTTACTTCTTTAACTTTAACGGCTGAACCAATTTTAATTAACCAACTTGTTTTTATTAAATTGGTATGAAGGTAGATGAGGCGATGGATTAAAAAATCGGATACTTTTCATCATCATCCAACACCACGCGGGTGTATCCGCTGGGCGGAGCTATTATTAAATAATTAGCGATAAAAAGGAAACCTACGCTATTAATGGGTAATGTATGTAGATGTAGACAAAACGCAGCAAATGTCTTCTGAACGGAACGAGACGGCCGTAGAGACGCTTTAGCGATTTCCGCCACGCTCGTCTACGGGGCGTACCTAAGTTAATGTTCAGCTTCTGAACACGCTAGCACTGCGTAATATGGCGAGGAAACCCTCATGTATGTGACTCACACTATAGCCGCGACGTTTAATGTCATTTCATTCAATGCGAAACCATATAGGAAACCAACTTCTATGTGCGAAAATTATTAAATTAGGTCGTTTGAAGACATGAGACAATGATTTTTACGCGTGTATATTCAATACTGTATAACACTGGTTATGTAAGTCAGATGTCACCTCTCCCGCATTGAATGAAAGTGAATTCAATTTCTTTACTAGAAGAGGTTGTATTGTAATAACATCCACTTCCTGCTCCTTCTAGACATAGTGTGTGCATTCGCTCGATACTAATAAATGACTTTCATGTGGACAAATGTGCATAAAGTTAAAATAAGGGATTAAATAATAGTTTGCTCTTTTTTCTATGTTGCCTACACCCTATTTAGTTCCAAACCTATCTCATTCCTACCATTCATATTGCTAGTGTAGGTCAGAAATGCAATTAGATACCTGAAACCCCTAAAATGTATTCTAATAAATGTCACAGCGCCAGGCAAAATCAGAATAATAAGAAGAATATACACTAAGGTTCAGGACCCTGTACAAAATTTCGACTGCTGAAAAAAAGAAAATATAATACAAATTTCAAATGTTTTTGCCCTTTACCTTTTTCGTGGTAAAATAGGGGGCAGCAACATTCTGCAATTTGGATAGGCACATGTCTCTTTTAATTATTTATATAATCTCATTCGGTAATATTCTAATTATGAAATGAAATACAGACTTTTATTGGCATATTTTATTTACATACTTCTTTAAGAAAATTGAAAATAGTAATACCTATATGCAACTGTCATATAATAGAGGGTATCAAAACATGAAAGTAGTATTATTATTAGTTTTTTGATTAATTTAATTTAGTTTTTTAATTTTCTTAATGAAGTATGTAAATAAAATATGCCAATAAAAGCCTGTATATCAATTCATAATTAGAATATTACCGAATGAGATAATATATATAAATTAAATTAAAGCATTATTCTCCTAACAAAACAATGCTTAAAAACATTTTTTTAATTATTAAAGTACAATGTGTCCCGACAAAGGAGGTTTCAATTCAATTTAAGTACACATTATCTGTGGTAAGCGCGCTGCGCGCGCAACGCGCTGGTTCCGAGCCAATATCCCAATAACAGACTTTTTCCACTGATATTGGCAAAATTGTGGTTACGCCGCACAAGCCATACAAACAAGAAGAAGAAGAAGACTTTTTTCCATTTTGGCGCTTCGTACATACGAATTTGAGTAGGTAATATTTTGTTGGATAAAACTTTAGTAGCAAACATGTCATGAGATTAAATCAAGTAGTGTATGCAACTGCATATAATTAGGTATTTAAATACTCGTGTAATCTTATTTTGAAACTCGCCCTTTTTAAAAAAAACTACTATCATGTTTTAATACCCTCTATTATATGACACTTCTTTGCCGTGGGGTACCGGCTTAGAATAGTACCCCCCCAACTCTACCCGTGGGTGCGTAAAAATCTGCTAAGGGATAACAATCGGAAGGTGGGCAGCAGCACCTTCCCAGTATTAAAACCACAAAACTGCACTCGCCAATCCGCCTGCCAAGCGTGGCGAGTATTGGCAAAATCCCCCCGATGACGGACACATTAGGAACCAGGCCCCCAGTCCCCAGCAGCCCCGCTATTCCTGGCTACGGTAGCGGCCACGGTAACGGTGGGGCAGGGGGTGCTAAGAATCCCCGGCAGACGCCCGGCTACCACCCCCAACGACGACTGGCCCTGGTGACACACAACATACGCACAATGAGGACAGACGAGAAGATATATGAGCTGGAAGAAGAAATGAGTAAGTTACACTGGGACATTGTGGGGTTATCTGAAGTCCGTAGAGCGGGTGAGGACACGATAACCCTAAAGTCAGGTAACCTACTCTACTACCGGGAGGGCGACCAACAGTCCCAAGGTGGTGTCGGTTTTTTCTCGTTCACAAGTCCCTTACTAACAACATAGTTAAGATAGATAGCGTCTCAATAGGGTCGTATACCTAATACTCAGAGTATCCAAACGATATTCGCTGAAGGTCATTCAGGTATACGCACCGACGAAGTCACACCCGGATGATGAGGTGGAGGATATGTATGATGACATTAGTCGGGCCATACATACCTCTGAAACGCACTTTCTAGTTGTTATGGGGGACTTCAACGCGAAGTTGGGTAAGAGAAGCGAGGATGAGTTGAAAGTGGGGCAATTTGGATATGGACAACGGAACCGTAGGGGACAGAGGTTGGCCGACTTCCTGGAGAAAGAGGGACTCTTTATGATGAACTCTTTCTTTCAGAAGCCACCTCACAGGAAATGGACCTGGCTGAGTCCTGATGGTTCCACGAGAAATGAGATTGACTTCATTATGACCACCAAAAGGCAAATATTCACTGATGTCTCCGTGATCAACAGGGTTAAAACCGGTAGTGATCACCGAATGGTAAGAGGCACGGTGAATATTAATGTCAAACTGGAGAGGTCTCGTCTGATGAAGTCTACGCTCCGACCCACTCGTGCCCGTATTCAAGACCCCGAGAGCTTTCAACTTGAGCTATCCAATCGCTTCGATTGCCTTGAGAACATCGCTTCAGTGGACGAGATCAATAACAGGTTAGTAGAAACTGTCCAAACAGTGGGTTCCA
This sequence comes from Selenia dentaria, assembly GCA_917880725.1. NCBI lineage: Eukaryota > Metazoa > Arthropoda > Insecta > Lepidoptera > Geometridae > Selenia > Selenia dentaria. Next base: position 5,710,034 of record OU862876.1, on the reverse strand, counting down.
AGTACTTTAAACCCCACCGTACAGATAGGCCACAGAAACTCTCCAACGATACCCTCAACCTCATGGCTGAACGACGTACATTGAAACTGCAGTCTTCGGATGATGCTGAAGCATATAGGCTGCTCAATAGACGAATATGGAAGTCCTTGCGACACGACATCCGGATCTTTAATACAAACCGTATTAAAGAGACGATAGAGCGGAAAAAAGGCTCCAAAGTGTTTGCAAGAGACATGTCTATTGGGCAAAGCCAGTTGAAGCTGAAGAGAGAAGACGGCAGTGTAGCGTCGACCAAAGCAGAAGTATTAGGAGAGGTAGAAAGTTTCTACGGACAGCTATACACCTCGGTCGCTAAACCTGTTAGCAGCTCGGCCAAAGACCCAAGAGCCAAGCTGACCCGACATTATACCGAAGATATCCCGGACATCAGCCTGTACGAGATTAGAATGGCCTTGAAACAGCTTAAGAACAAAAAGGCGCCTGGTGACGACGGTATCACATCTGAGCTTCTGAAAGTAGGTGGAACACCGGTACTTAAATTCCTTCAGAAGCTATTTAATACCGCCTTACTCGAAGGTTCATCGCCAGAAGCATGGAACAAAAGCGTGGTGGTGCTGTTCTTCAAGAAAGGTGACAACTCTTTACTTAAAAATTACAGACCCATCTCGCTTTTGAGCCATGTTTATAAGCTGTTTTCGAAGGTCATAACGAACCGTCTCATTCGCAGGTTTGATGAATTCCAGCCTCCGGAAAAAGCCGGTTTCCGAAAAGGCTATAGTACCATAGACAACATCCACACGCTACGGCAAGTTATACAGAAGACCGAAAAGTATAACTCGCCTCTTTGTTTAGCGTTTGTGGACTATGAGAAAGCCTTTGATTCGATCGAGACGTGGGCAGTGCTTGAGTCTCTCCAGCGGCGCCGTATTGACTATCGGTATATTGAAGTGCTGAAGTGTTTGTACAAAAACGCCTACATATCTGTCCGAGTACAGGAGCAGAGTTCGAAGGCAATTCCATTGCAAAGAGGCGTGAGACCCCTTAGGAGACGTTATATCTCCGAAACTGTTCACCGCTACATTGGAAGACGCCTTCAAGCTTCTGAAATGGCAAGGACTTGGCATTAATATTAACGGCGAATACATCACTCACCTTCGATTTGCCGACGATATTGTAGTCATGGCAGAATCCATGGAAGACCTCAGTACAATGCTCGAAGGCCTCCATCGAGTTTCCCAACGGGTAGGTCTTAAGATGAACATGGATAAGACGAAAATTATGTCTAATGCCCATGTTGTAACTACCCCAATATCAGTTGGGAACTCATTTCTCGAAGTTGTTGACGAGTACATCTACCTGGGACAGACAGTCAAACTAGGCAGGTCCAACTTCGAGAAAGAGGTCAATCGTCGAATCCAACTCGGCTGGGCAGCGTTCCGGAAACTTCGCGAAGTCTTCTCGTCAAAAATACCTCAGTGCCTCAAGACAAGTGTCTTCGACCAATGTGTGTTACCAGTGATGACTTATGGCACTGAAACGTGTTCTCTTACTATGGGCCTCATAAGTAAGCTCAAAGTCGCACAACGAGCTATGGAGAGGGCTATGCTCGGGGTTTCTCTACGTGATCGAATCAGAAATGAGGAGATCCGTAGAAGAACGAAAGTCACTAACATAGCCCAGAAGCCAGTTGAAGTGGCAGTGGGCAGGGCACATAGCACGTAGAACAGATGGCCGATGGGGCCGAAAGGTTCTGGAGTGGAAACCACAGACCGGCAAGCGCAGCGTAGGTCGTCCACCGACACGGTGGACAGACGGCCTGATGAAGGTCGCAGGACGACGTTGGATGCAGGCCGCTTCCAACCGGTCCTTTTGGAAAATCATGGGGGAGGCATATGTTCAGCAGTGGACGTCCTACGGCTGAGATGATGATAATGATGACCCGAATAATCACATTCACACAAGATTTTAATCTTATCATATAATGATAAATAAACGGTTTAATTTTAGCTCATTATTTATTGGACGTGTTAGTTTTTGTCGTATTTATATAATAAATACGACAAAAACTAACACGTTAAACCGTTTATTTATCATTATATGGTAAGATTAAAATCTTGTGTGAATGTTTTCTAAATTATGTTGGACCATCTGTTCGATTTCAGAATTACTATCACATTATTTTTATTATTTTTAATAAACATTTTAGGTTATCAAAAGTTGTGTAACGTCATTTTAGGTGTTGTAAGTAGTAAGACTTTGACATCTTGATGTAATTTATTTTTACATGGTGAGGCAGTAGTCGGAGCAGATTCAGTTTGCGTTTTAACACTTTCCGTACCTACTGCCCTCGTTAGCAAGAGGGCAGTAAGTCGTAAATTTTGCTGAATTGAGTTTAATATTGCTTGAGAATGCCCATTTACTGCTCTTTTTTGTCATCTAGGTTTAATAGCTCAATTCAAATTACAAGTGCGTATTTTAGTTATTAAAAGGGCAGTATACATTTAATTTTATATTAGGCAACTACATGAAGACACTGAAACTACATGCAGTATAACACAACCTTACCGCTCTTTTAGATCGATTCTCTGTTCTACAAATCATAAAAGCAGTATGGCCTCTACATGCTGTAGGTTAATCTAATAAAACATAAAATGAAAAGCAAATTTTGTAACGCAAAATACAGTATAGTGACGTACTGTATTCTTCAAACGTCTTTTATTTTGCGCATTTGTGAAAATTAACAAAGAGAAGAGCAGTTTAGCTTAAATACTGCTATTGTATGTAGAAAGATAGTCATACATTCCATTCAATCCTAAATATAAGAGCAGTAAACAAAGTTAACTGCTGAGTTTGTTAATGAAATATTTGGTAATCTGACACAATTCACTAATGAATATGGCAGTACGTTTACCTTACTGCTGCTTCACATAGCACGAACATCAACTAAGTAACAAGATTTGCCACATTCACTGCGGTCCCAATTGGCCATAATCGATATTAGCGCGATAAAAGTCGGTCCCTTTCACCGTGAGCGTGATTACGATGGCCCACGCTACGTCATCGATGACGTCTTAACTGCCGCCATATTGACGATTACATGAACCATGCTCTACACCATAATCGTCGTGAGCGTTCTGTCAAAAGTGACAGGTGTTTGTTTATTTCTACAATGTATTTACTGGTGTCCCTTCTTTTTGATGTAAAAGTTGTAAAAGTCTGTCCATCCATTCCATTATTTCTTTTTAATCCACACACTACATAGTTAACCTTCACACTATGCACGATATTTTTATGAATTTGTTTTTCGCGCGCAAATGGTTCGTTATTGCTACAACTCTGGTCCGAATTAACAACACGCTTACAGTGCCACGAGCTGTCAAACCGCGATATTTGTCTCGGACCAGCTTTGGTAGACGATAGCACTGTGAGCAAAATTATCGCAAAACGGACCACGGCAATTATAGAGCAGTACAGGCAGTCATACTGCCCTTCTATGTAGTTTTGATACTCTGCGAGGGGTCGGGGGGCAGATCAACCGATAGCACAGATTAAATAAGTTACTACCCGATAGTAACAGTTTAGTCTGCTTGCAGTGAAGCGACCGTACTAAGCGTGAGTGCACGCCTTTTGCGCACGCGGCAACGACTATTATTTTTGGCGCGAACTTTGAGGTAAGTAGATAGTTATTGGCTATTTAGGCCCTATAGTGCAGTGATTAAATGGAAAAGATGCGATCCTCTTTAGCTGCCAATTGTGTGGTTACTAAGATATACACTTTCGTGCGGTAGGTACCTAGGTACTAAGAGTTTTCGATTACATAAAGGAAATAAACTTGTTCGTAAGTAATTTTGGGTCCCTAAGAAATATTTGTTTTGTATTAATTATTAACGTTGTTATTCTTTATTTGAAAATTAAATTGGAGATACATAAACACAGTTCAATTTACTGCTTTTCGTTAGCGTGATAGTCTTCTACCTAAAGTTGATTACTTGCTTACGGGTCGTGATCTAATCAAAGTGATCTAATAATCAACGTTATTGACATAGGTCAGGCTGTGCACTCGTATAAAATCGGCAAAATGAGAATCTCTAAAATACTCTCATATAAATTCGTAATTGTTATTACTTTTCGCACTCGATTTTAATTAGTTGTGAAATATATTTTATTTTACTAAAGAGATGTTTAAATGTTTTTGCATAACTCTAGGTTATGGATAATTTATAATTTATTATAGATACCTTATCAAAATAATTCGATTTGGTTTCAGGTTTAATGATTGCAAGATGAAGCGAGCTGATAAATTACTCCAAATGGCTTACAAAGGCACTGATTATAGAGAAATCGATGACGAATCAGCAAAAACACGACCTCTAATCCTAGAAACAGTTGCACATACATCAGAGATACGACTTCAACAAGATAAAGGGCATTCGTCGACAACTAATTGTAATTTGTCTTCAGTAACCGCACAAACTCAACATTCCCAGAATGATAAATTTAATAACAAACTACCTAGAAATTCTGAAGGCAAAATAAATGAGTCAACAATGGCTACGCTATGGCAAATCGAATTCGATTATGGCAATTTTCCAGATCCTAAATATGGTTCGTTTATGAGCAGCGGAATATAACTTTACAAGGAGAACTTAAGCTTACTCTGCGAAGAAGTTATGCTGAACTCTATTGAAAAAAGTTTTTATGAGGACTCTGATGACTCGGTTCTCGATAAAAATTATGTACCATCTTCTATTGATTCCATCTCAACAAATTCTAGCACAGGCAATAATACTAACTTTTATGAACAGCAGCTACGGCAATTGACAGAACAAAACCAGATTGAAGACCACATTGAAAACCAGAACACAAGAAGTGAAGAGCAGCTTCAAGTGACAACAAGACAACAAGATGAGGTTCATGAACAGCTGTTTACTAAGAAAGGAACAGTGCGAAAGCGCAAAAGAATTGCTACTAGTGTAAAAGATAGAAAACAAGCAAAACGTATAAGTCACCAACTAAAGCGATCAATAAAAAGTCCATTTGTGGAGATCAATGTCCGAAAAACTGCAAGAATAGTTTGAATCAAGAAGATAGAATAAAAATTCATGACAGTTATGTCAACCTTGATTGGGAGTCTCAAGGAGTTATGATAAAGAGTCTTGTATCACAGATCAATATTCAAAGTAGAAAGAAAATAAACGAAGAACATAATTACAAACGTAATAAAACATACAAGTATTACTTACCAACACAGGAAGAACAAAAAATTGAAGTTTGTAAAACTTTCTTTTTAACTACTTTAGGGTACAATAAAAAGAATGACAAACGGCTCCTTAAGATATTGGAAAAGGACATATCCAATCAGAAAGACAAACGAGGCACACACGAAAATAGAAAAAAGATAGATAGAAATATTGTTGAACAACATATTCTAGAATATAATCCAGCTGTTTCGCACTACAGAAGAGAACATGCTCCAAGAAGAAGATATTTTCCAAGTGACGTAACTCTTCAAATAATTTTAGAAGACTATAAAATAAAGTATCCTGGTCATGAAATTTCATATGAGTTTCTAAGAAAATTTATTAAAAAAGAGATGAACATTTCATTCGCAAATTTGACAAACGAAGAATGTGAAAGTTGCACTACATTTGAAATGCATAAAAAAGAAACAAAACACACTGAACCAGAAATGTATCGGGAATGTCAACACTGCGAAAACTATTTAAAACATAAAAACAAATACACGGAAAGCAGAAAAATGTACCAAACAGATGTCGAAAGTCAAGAAAAAAATGAAGATAAAGATTGCATTTACTATTCAGTAGATCTCCAAAAGGTCATAATGTTGCCACGTATGGACATGTTCAAAATCGTCTTGTTTACACCACGTATAATATGTTTCAACGAAAGCTTCGTACCTTTAGGCAAGTTTACGGACACACTGAAACCTATTGCTGTTTTATGGAACGAAGTAATATCGGGACGTAAGCAGGAAGATATCATATCTGCATTTCGAGCCTTTTTCATAGAGAGACGTGATGACAAGAATATAGTTTTGTGGGCAGATAATTGCTCATCCCAAAACAAGAGTTGGGCATTAATGACATTTTTGGTCCAGATAATAAACAGTGAGGAAACTTCTGCCGAAACTATAATCGTAAAGTATTTTGAACCTGGGCATTCATTTATGTCGGCAGACAGTTTTCACCATATGGTTGAAAAGTCACTCCAAAAGGAAAAAAAAGTGTATGATTTTAATGACTTTGTCAATTGTGTCGCAGCAAGCACTAAAAAAGTTTTTATTAAGAAAATGGAAGTCAGTGACTTCTTTTTATTCCAAGATAGATCATCACAACACAAATTAAGAAATACTCAACCACGAGTTTTTTTAAAGGATATTGTTGCAGTTCAAGCTAAAAGAGGAGACTTCGATATTGGATACAAAACAAATCACAGTGATAAAAACTTTGAAAAATTAAGTTTTTTGCAGATGAAATTCATAAAAATGAAAGAAATACCCATGCCGCAACAGAAAATTACAGCGAGAGGCATAAACATGGAAAGAAAGAAACAGATTATAGATAATTTATGCCCATTGATGCCCGCTAATCGAAAACTATTTTGGAAGAATTTACATGTTAATGATGCTGAAAATGAAGGGAATACTTAATTAAAGTCAAATAAGTTACGTATAAAAAATACTTACAACTGATTTTGTTACAGTTTTTAATACTATTTAATATAATATAAATATGTTTTCTTATTTGCCTATGGTTCTCAGTTTTACATATTTTTTGATCTCAATAAGTAATAATTGAAGGTGTCAGATCATTCTATTTGTTATTTGATATCGTTTTAGTAAGAAGATTTATTATACGTGATTTTTGTTATAATTATTTAGTTTATTTTTATAGTTTGTTTGATTTGTGTTATTGTTTCGTTTTCGTTTCGTAATGTTTTGTATTATTTGATTGATCTGACAATCCTAGGATAGAAGCAATGGCAAAAAATGAGGCTGCTTTTTTAACAGGGGATTATTTACTTAGTTTTAGTGACTTTATATTTTATGATGGTATAATTTGAGGTTACCGTTTAGGTGATATTCAGTTATAAATACTTACTTATGTCATCATTAAACAAATGTTTTTCTTTTATATTATATGACTTTTATTGTTTCATTTTACATTATTTTGTTAAAGTCTCAATGTGATTACCCAAAAATACAATTAAAGAGAGCAATTACACTTACTACTATTCCGCTAAATTATATTTTTCAAAAGTACCTGTGTAGTAAACTATTCAAATACTGCCCTTACTTCTAGTAATTATTAGAACTGGTAGAATTCACCACTGTAGCAGAGTTGAGGGCGAATAGATCTTACTTAGAATAAGTGAACGGTTAAGCCTTTTGTTACTGCTGTAGATAAAAAAAAGATTACTCTTTAACTTTTACGACGGCATTTTTTTTATTTCGCACTCTGACATAATAATATATCAAAACATACTTTTTTCTTTTTGAATGACAACACTATTAAATGAGTTTGTATTTTTACCGAAGTAGGTTTACTTCAATACTCCCTCTAATACAATACTTCATATTAATGCCGATCTTAATATTTGGAATCGAGGCTTAGGTAAGGCCTTAGTCATAATATCAGCTACTTGTTCTTCTGTGCCGATTCTTTCCACTTCTATTTCGTTATTCATGACAGCTTCTCTGACAAAGAAATGACGAATACGAATATGTTTCGTTCTTTTGTGAAATTCAGGATTATGAGCAAGTTTCACTGCAGCTTCATTATCCACGAATAGTAATGGAGACTTTTCCATGTCTAGTAGACTGCTAAATATTCTTTTAAGCCATACAAGTTCTCTTGTAGCATCACTAGCAGCTACTATTTCTGCTTCAGTTGTTGACATTGAAACTGAGCCTTGTCTTTGGCTTTGCCAGGATACTGGTCCTCCTCCATAGTAACATACTATTCCTGTTGTAGACCTCCCTGTCATAGTACATCCACCATGATCCGCATCACTGTATGCAATTATACGGCTATTGTCAGCTGTGCGTCCATAGGTTACTCCAAAAGTCGTTGTCCCTTTTAGATAACGCATGATGCGTTTAACGCGAAGCCAATCTGTCTTTGTTGGATTTTCCAAGGATCTGGATACGATACCAACTGCATACGCGATATCTGGTCTAGTAGCAACCATCAAGTAGGCTAATGATCCGACCGCTTCTCGATACGGAAATGCGCTCTCACTTGATTTATCTACCGTGTTATCTTCACCTTTTGTGTCAGCTTTCTCAATTGGCGTTCCAATCGGCTTACATTCTGACATCCCAAAACGTTTTAATACTTTCTCAGTATAGGACCTCTGATGGATAAGTATTGTTCCATCCTTTCGTTCGATTTCTATCCCCAAGTAGAAACTTGCAGGTTTAGTCGTAATCTTAAGCGTCTCCCCTAATTCCTGTAAAAATTGGTTCGCCAGTTCCTTGTCTGTTGCTGCTACGAGCCCATCGTCAACATACAAAGCTATAAGGATTTTCTTATTTTCAATCTTCTTTGTATACAGGCAACAGTCTGCTGGATTTTGCTCAAAACCTCTTTGCAATAATATTTCTGCAAAGCAAGAATTCCAACATCTGGGAGATTGCTTAAGTCCATATAGACTTTTCTTTAGTCGACATACATTTGAGGTATTATCACTAAAGCCATCTGGCTGCTGCATGTAAATTTCCTCTGTCAACTTGCCGTTTAGAAATGCAGTCGAAACATCAAATTGCATTAAATATAAGTTTTCTTTGACAGCGACACTTATTAAAGCTCGAACTGTGGCCATTCTTGCAACTGGACTAAACGTCTGATTATAGTCTATTCCTTTTTGTTGCTTAAATCCTTTAACAACCAACCTTGCTTTATATTTTTCAATACTACCATCAGGGTTTTGTTTTATACGAAAAACCCACTTACAAGGAAGTGCTTTCTTGTGCTTGGGTAACTCGCAGAGCGTCCAGACGTCATTTTGCTTAAGAGAGTTCATTTCGCTCGCCATTGCATTTAACCAGTTAGCTCTGTCATCCCTTTCAACAGCTTCCTTATATGTTTCGGGGCAAACCAATGTGTCGACGAAACACACATAATCTTTAAATTTTTCAGGACGTGAGAGATTAGCTCGATCGCGTAAGTTGTATCTTGGCGTTTCATTCAACAACGCAGGTTCTACAACCTCCAACTGCTCATCAGCGTCAACGAACTCTTCGTTCGCACTCTCGTCGTCTCTCATTTCGTTTTCATCACCCGAAACCTCTTCACGAATTAAATTATATTGCGAAACCCTTTCATGAACTTGATCTTGGCTTATTATATCTCCCTCTAGAGCATGTTCATGACTAGTGTCCGGCTCTATGAAATTTTCTGGCATAGCTTCTTGCATTTGAAATGGGTTATCTCCCTCTGACCTTAATGGCATCTGTGTGGAAATCCGGAACTCAATATCAGATTGAAACGTGATGTCCCTTGATCGCAACGTTTTGTTTCCGTCCCAAATACGATAACCATCGTCATTTTCGTAGCCTATAAGCTTGCCTTTTATAGCTTTTTTGTTAAGCTTCTTACGTTTTTGCTTTGGAATATGAGCAAAGCATTCACTCCCGATAATTCTCAAGTGACTTATCTTGGGCTTTTTTCCATGCCAGAGTTCGTAAGGCACCTTACCATCAACTCTAGTTGGACCTGTCCTGTTCAGCACGTATGCGGCTGTGTTGATAAGTTCCGCCCAAAGCATTTGCGGTAATTCTCCTCTAGTATGTAGTATAGATCTCGCAGCTTCAACCAAGGTACGGTTTTCTCGCTCACTACATCCGTTTTGTTCTGGAGTGTAAGGCATCGTCAGCCGTTGTTGAACACCATATTTTTGAAGAATATTACGTACTTCTCTATTGTCAAATTCGCCTCCGTTGTCGCTAAGAATTGTCTTTATGTCATATCCGGCGGTCTTGGCTTCTTGCAGCATTTGAAGAAGTTTATCTTTAACCTCAAATTTGTTACGGATGAAGTAGACAATGCGATATCCAGAGTAGTCATCTTTGAAAAGTACATAGTATTTAAATTTGGAGATACTATCTACAAAGGGGCCGCAAACATCGGTATGAATCAGCTCTCCGACAGCTGTTGCTGTTTCCCTTGTTCCAAACTGCTTTCTGTGTGCCTTCCCGTAAATACAGCCTTCACATTTTACGTTATCAGGACTTAGCTGTATCCCAAGTTCTCTCTTTACAAGGCGGATAACATGTCTCTTGTCCTGATGAGCAAAACGCTCATGATATAGCTGTAGCAAATTAGAGCCTGTCACAGCATTGACCTCTTTGGTCTTTGGTTTCATTGGAATGATCGTCTTCATGTCCAATTTATACAGTCCTCCATATTGGACTCTCTTTCCGATAACTTTAGTTGTGCCATAAATATCCAACTTGCACTCTGTAGTTGTGGAACTAAAGAAACTATTCTGCATCCTGTCTTGTGCAGCAAGCGGTGAGAAGAGATTCTTTGTTAGTGATGGTACTAACCACACATTGTTGAGTGTTATTCGCTCTGTCTTGCCACTGACATTTGATTCAACTTCAACAGTGCCTTTCCCCAGAGCGGGAATGATGCTACCGTCCGCAGTCGAAATGGTGTGATCTGAATCAAATTCGTGAAACTCCTGAAAGATATCACTCCTAACTGCAATGTGAGTTGTTGCTCCATTATCGACAAACCAGCTCTCTCTGTCTTGACTTTGTCCTTTGGAACAAGCATTTACCATCAATGAAATGTGTTGCACTTGCTTTGATGTTGAAGCAGCTGCTGATGTGTCTGGTGTGGGTTTGGGCGGCCTCCCGTCCTTAATCCACTTTTTGCACCTCCGCACTATGTGTCCTTTACCGGAGCAGTAGTTACAGATCAGCTGTCTCTCATTGCTTTGCTTTACATTCCTCTGTTCAGTGCGTGTTGCCGCTAAAGCCTCTTGCTTAGAGTCTTTATTACCTAGTGCTCTCTCAAATGCACATAGGTGGCTCGTCAAGTTATTAACCGTCCTTTCACCTGAATTCAGTAATAGCCAACTCGATTTAAACGCAAAATATCGTTCATCTAGTGTGTCCAGGATTTTGCAGATCAGAAATAAGTCAGGCAACTTTACAGTAGCATCCTTCTTTGTGATTTCTTCATTCAGATTGTCCCAAATATTTTTAAGTTTTGACATATGAGTGGATACATCATCTTCCTTATTGTATTGGAAACTGAAAAATTCAGCGCACAAATTGTATGCTCTATCATCTGACTGACCATCAAATAATCTGTGCAATTCCTGCCAGACTTCTACTGCTGTCTTAAATCTCATTACTTTCTTCAGAGTTTCTTCAGATATATTGGTGGTAATTATGAGCAGAGCGCTACATTCGGTCTTCTTATACTTGGCCATAGCTAAATTATAGTTGCCGACTTCAGCGTCACCAGCTCCTCTAGCAGGGGCAACGGGCTCGATGAGTGTACCTTCGGCAGCTTCCATAGCACCTTCTACACCTCTCAGCATAATGGAAATTTTGTATCTCCATGTAGCCCAGTTTTCTCTTCCCTCCAGATTACCTATCTGCAACTTGGTTGTGAAATTTTCCATCTTCGTAAAATTATTTCAGTAACCCTCCGCTGGCCTCATGACCTATTAGAACTGGTAGAATTCACCACTGTAGCAGAGTTGAGGGCGAATAGATCTTACTTAGAATAAGTGAACGGTTAAGCCTTTTGTTACTGCTGTAGATAAAAAAAAGATTACTCTTTAACTTTTACGACGGCATTTTTTTTATTTCGCACTCTGACATAATAATATATCAAAACATACTTTTTTTTTTTTGAATGACAACACTATTAAATGAGTTTGTATTTTTACCGAAGTAGGTTTACTTCAATAGTAATGACAGTAAAATATATGTACTTTAGCTAAACAGAAGAGAAAAAAATATAGAAACTTAGACAAAGGGCAGTAACAACGTCAGTTACTGTTCTTTATGGTAGTAATAAATACAAAATTCGTAGAGGATTGCTATGGAAAAAAATATTTTGTATAATTTTATTAGGATAAATGGCTACTTATAAAAATTGTAATATACATTTAAAAAGGTATTTTTTTAGTCTATTTATAGAGGTACGTAACATAAGTGTAACTTGCATAGTATACTTACAGACACGAAAAACCTATCTCGAAACTTTACCCACCATTTTCTCAAAAATAGGTTTTGAGTGCATACTGCCCTCTTGCTAACGAGGGCAGCCTAGTAATTATCATATTTCTGTCACTTTCTTGCAGTTTTATGGGTTTTGGTAGGTACTTTTCTTTCTTCTATAGGTAAGTACATATATTGCTTAAAACATCACTTTTTTTTGCAGGGCTCTATCTGTAAAGAAACTTAATACATGGTATACACGAGTAGACTGGCGTAGAGTGGTGAGATCAAAGCTTCTACTAGCAATCGTTGAAGAGTTTTACTTTGCCTTCTGATCAGACCCTTATCACCAAAATTTTAAAACGTTTAAATATTTGTTGTACAACATATACTCGTATGTATTGACATGCTAGTTTTATTAAAATCAGTTCAGTAGAAGTTTCTACTTCTTATGTGAAAAAGCCGTTGCGAGATTTGAATCTTCAAGATTAATAGGTTAATGCACGTACGCGTTCTGATGATTTATTCTTTACCTTAGGAAATACATTTCCAATTTAAGACAGTCGGACAGAAGTATCTACCGACGTATTGTGGGGATACTTAAAATTGCAAAAAATCTTAGATCGAAATATGCATGGTTACCCTTAAGAATATTCAACAAAACACCAACTTGCATTTAGTATTACCAGGCCCAAACATTTGAGTACTACTTTTTACTCAGTATTAAAAAAAAACGTTTTTATTGGATCATAAGCATCAAAATCAATTTTATAAAGTTTAGTCTAATTTATTATGTTTTATAGTAGTAAGTTTATGACGAACTCAATGTACAAAAATAGATAAAGCTAAGGTTTCCGCACTACGATTTTATTTTACATGATTGATTGCCTCGGATTAACAAACAAATTGATGGAGTTATATAAAACTTAAATAAAAAATAAATAAACAACTGAAATAAGACGTTTTACAGTATTTTTTTTCATAAATAAGATATACATACAGATTAATATAGATCAATATTAGTAGGTCTCTAAACAATACTTTCTAGACAGCATTATTTTAAGTATAATAATATGGGTCAATATACAGTATTTGTATTTTCAGTGTCCCCTAGGAAATTGATAGATATTGAATGAGTATTAAATATCTGACAACTTCGCACTGTGTATTTGTGTGTAATGTTCGTTTAGGGCCCCAGGCTCAACTGCGAAGCTCAACCAGTTTAGCCTACGGGAAAAAAAAGTCCGAACGGCTCAACTGGTTGAGCTTCGCAGTTGAGCCTGGGGCCCTAAACGGTAATGTTATGGGCCAGAATATTATTTCTTTTTTTAAGTTTTTTGGGCTCCAGGGGAAAATGTGTAGTCAGGGGAGTGACACCATGGACAGGGTAGTGATAAATCGAGACAGGAAAGTGGCATCCTATTAGTATTTTTATATGTTAAATGAAATATATCAGTAACAAATGTTATTTATTAATCATTATTATTTTTTAACTTATAAATTCTATTAGTCTGAACTGTTTGTAAACACTTTTTATCGTTTTATAAATTATGACTTAACTTTCTCAAGTTAAGTTTCTGAATACAACAATCCAATGAAAATAAATGAAATTGAATATAAGATAAAACTATGAGTTAGTTTAATACGAATAACAATCAAACTACTTCTTACAAAATAACACAGTTTTGGGTTAACCTATCAGTTTATTAAAAATATCAAAACAAATATGTCCTGCAAACGTTAACTACTTATTAAAGAAACACGAAATTGTATCTTTATTATAAAGTCAAGTTGGAACTTAAGTAATAGATGTTCTTAAGGAAAAAAAAGTTTTCTAAACACTACAACTACTATTGAAATAATTTCACTCACTTTAGAAATTTGGAATACAAAAAAAATCCAACCACTTCTTACAAAATTAAATTATAGGATTAAAGTATCGGTAGCACCTATCATTCTCAAGTTAAGATATGAAACATTTATCATTTATTAATTAAATCTTTGTAGTTATTACTTCATAAAGTAAAAACACAAAATGTGTATATTCTTTATAAAATCAAGATTTTTAAGTTTAAACGAATATTATCTATTTTAAAGAAAAAAATCAAAATTTTATTGAAAACTTGCAAAGACTTTTCAAATTCTCTACTCAGTTTGAAATTTGCATAATGACCTGTTACCCTGCATGAATATATTGGGCACAGGTAGTTTTTTCACATAATATTGTTCCTATTAAACATCTGCCACATCACCTAGTTTAAAAAGGGTTCCATTGTTACCAAATATACTCAGAAAGGTCACCAAGATATATATCTCCTTATTATTCGTCAAAATCAGGTGAATACGTGCCGTTATGTCTATACCCCTTATTTTAACATGAAAAAATCATGGGATCCTGAAATATGTTTAATTAATTAATTACTCTTTACAGTACATTGAATTAACGAATGAATTATAAAAACTGTAGAATATTTAAATCTATTTCAAAGTTTATGAATTATTCGTTTACGTAAATTAAAAAAAAAAACAAAATATACAATTTTCAACCATTTCTACCTAACCCGGTGATTAGTTAAACTGGCAAGACGTCAGACAAGGACACACTACCAACGGGAGCCCTCTCGCCAGGACCGCTTTTAGCTAGCTACAGCCTTTGAGGAAATAGCTGCCCTAAGAGTAAGTAGATAGATCTAATTAAGCTAAACAAAAATTATTGGTAGGTACACAGTCTACAGATAGTGCAATCCACGAAGACGCGCCCCACTATTCCTCCTAACCGTTTATAGTATATGTGTGCAAGCTTCCGTCAATGTTTGAGTGTTATCGGTACACACTAATTACCTATGAATGCACACGCACACTACAATGAATAGACTAATGAGGAGAGAGCGTCATGGTCAAAGTGAAAGATGCTCTACTTCAATATTATTTTTTTACCCGACTGTAAGGAAAGGGTTATACATTAATTATTACCATATAAATGGTAACAATATTAATTATTACCATTTTTATAATAGGGGGTAATTCTAGACAAAAATGAAATACGTGAAAAAGTATTATTGAACTTTATTGAGAAATGAAAATCGTCAATCACTCGTTTCAGAAATATCTGATTCAAAGTCTGATGTATCACCGACATTTATAATGAAACTAAAATCAAGATCACAGTGTGTCATGTATTCGTCTTCTATTTTTTCCACGTGCTGACAAGTATTGAACCAGACATATTTATTTACTCGATCAAATGCTTCATTTAAAATGTACATAATCGAAGTGTAATTTTGATTGATATTGCGGCTAGCAACGTCGTTTTTTACAATACCCCAAATGTTTTCGATTGGGTTTAAATCTGGATGATAAGGAGGCAGCCGAAGCACTGCGAAACCATGTTCTTTCAATAATTCGTCAACTTTGTACTTGCGGAAGTTTTCTTTGTTTTTTATAATAAGGTCATAAAGTTCAGGTTTTTTGTAGCTTGGTTCAAAATGGATATTTTTTGCATTCAGCCAAGTCTGCATGTCTAATTTGTTGGAGTTGGATGTTGGTATTTTTTCCGAACTAGTATTGTGATAGGCTGCATTATCCAAGACTACAACGGCATCATTTGGGAGATTTGGTATTAGTTTCTCCTTTAGCCACTTTAAGTAATTTTCTGTGTTCATGTTGTCGTGGTAGTCTCCGGATTTGATCTCTGCTCTGTATGTCAACAACGCATTTGGTACGAAACCCTCTGCACTTCCGCCATGTACTATAATTATGCGCACTCCTTTTGTTAAACTTTGTTTTATTGGTGTTTTAGAACCTTTTTCGGCTCAAGATTTTTTTTGCACGTGGTTGGTATGAATATATGATTCATCTGTGTATACTATAGGTCTACCTGCATTACGAAAAGACTTAACCTGTTTTAAATATTTCAATCTTAACATTTGCATATCATGTTTTTCGGTTAGCACTTTCCTGTTATTATCAGTTTTTCTCCATTTATAACCAAGTTTAAGTAACAATGTTCTTAGGGTTGTTATACATCCATCAAATTGTATACGGTCTTTCAAAACAATATTAAGTCGTGATAATGTTGGAAATTGACGATGTTCTAAATGATAGTTTTGGATAGTTCTTCGGACTACACCAATATCAAATTCGTCTAAATGAATTTTTCGTGGTCTTACCCTTCTCTTCTTCATGGGTGATGTAAACATAGAAGCACTTCTGCCTACTAAATTCGATTGCGACGTACTCGCTTCATTTTCAGACTCAATATCCACTTCCGGATTCGACTCTGTTGTACGCTCCGCACTTGGGACTATAGGAACTATCGCATCCGTCTCCATAGTTATAATATAGTTTGGTTCATTGTATTAGTATGTTCCTTTCTTTCGCGTAGAATTCTAGTCACTGTGCTTTCAGATACTCCAACAGCCTGTGCGGTTCTCCATCGCGCATCAGTGAGTTTTTCTGCATAATTTTTACTTACTTTTTTTTTCATAAAATCATAAACTTTAGAAATAATTTCTCTAGCCTGAAATTTAAAAAAAACATGGAATAGTTTAACTTATTTTTAAAGATGAAATGAAGTCTTCTTTTAATAAAATTTGCTATTTTCAAAATTAAATTACTTTCCTTTTTATGTGTTTTAGTAACTAAAAACTTCTAAACAATCATTTACATACCTGGCTTTTAAGTACAACACGCTGAGATATTCTCGACATAAAAAAATATAAAGTAGAGCAACTTCCGTGACGAGTCTGGATTTTCGCAACATAAGGTGCACTACTTGTGCGCATCGAACCGCTGACGGTTCGCACCCCGCACTCCGCGATCCCCTAAACCAAAAATTGGTGGGGCGCGTCTTCGTGGATTGCACTATCTGTAGTTCTTCTTCTTCTTCTTATGTGGCTTTTTAACGTGGCAAGACGTTACTCTGCCAGTGTCATGTTTTGGCGGATATTTTGCCCTTGTACTCCCCCAACCCTGAAGGAGTGACCATTGTACGGTACGGAATCAAATGAAAGTAATATGAATATCAAAAGTATTAAAAACTGGTTTCGCTTTTACAAACGTATATTATTGGTTTTAATAAAATTACATAACATATAAATAAATGGTGTGAAAACAAGCGATAAAAGAGAGTTAATATCAGTAGGTCTAGCGATATCAGAAATAAGTTTATCATACAAAGAAGAACTTAACTTAGGACATGAAAAGAAAATGTGATTTAAAGTACCGTCATCTAGGCCACACTCACAAAGCGAATGATCCCTGACCCTGATTTTAGCAAGAAACACGGGAGAACAAACGTGACCTAAGCGCAAACGAATTACGGTGGAAGTGCCCCTTTTGTCAGCATTTTTAAACTTAAAAAACCAAGGTTTTGAAGGTATGGTAGGCTGAATTAAGCCAAAATGCCTACATTTGATCATTCTTGTTCGATTCCAAATATTCGACCATTTATCATTTAACTGCACTTTTGCAGAGTTACGTAAATCGCGAGATAAACAGTTGCAGTATGATTCCACCCCTAAATCAGTAGCCTGCTTAGCAAAATTATCTGCAATTTCATTACCTTTAATGCCGCTATGACCTGGTATCCAAGCTAAAACTACTTTGATACCAGCTAAATAACATCTATAAAGAATTTCTCTAATTTTCAAATTAGTGTGTAACATATCCTTCGCACGAAATGGAAATTTATAAATGTCCTGTTAACAACTAAGAGAATCCGAAAATATGATGCATTTATTTAATTTATAAGATTCGACATATTTAACAGCTTCTAAAATTGCCACTGATTCACCTGAATAAACAGATAAACTAGACGAACATTTAAAGTTAAGTATAATACGATACCTAGGTATCCAAACAGCTGCTCCGACATAACCATTACTCGTTAACCTAGACGCGTTCGTAAAAATCGAAAGCCAACCTGCCCAAGAACGATCTAAAATATCAAGAAACTTTTTATCCGCACCAGGAGAGTTCTTATCAACGCCAAAATTTAAAATAATATTAGGTCTGAAAACTAAACACTCATAGGGAACAGTAAAAATGGGTTGTACCTATAGTAAATTGATAAATAGTGTGAGACAAATTAAATAATTTGTTGTGTGAATTCAAAATACATGGATGATCCTTGTGACGCCAGTAACGAGAGGATGAAACTAAATTACTAAGACAAATTAACTTCTGTAAAATTGGATGATTAGAAAATTGAGCAGCATGAAAAAAAAACGATCAGAAAGATACTGACGACGAAGATAAAGAGGAGGCTCTACGCATTCAACTTGAAGAGCATTGATAGGAGAAGATTTCATGGCCCCAGATATAATCCGAAGACATTTGTATTGCAATAAATCAAATAATCTCAAAGAAAGTTTACTGCAAGGTTCTAAATCAAAATGACTTCTTATAATTGCATTGTATAGTATTTTTTGACAAAAAGGATGAGCACCCCACCAAACCCCTGAGAGTGCTCGGAGAATATTCAAATTTTTTTCACATTTATTTTTTATATACTCTATGTGAGGAGAACCAGTTAGTCTTGAGTCTAATATAAGACCGAGAAATTTCGCTTGATTCTTAACCATAAGGCAATGATCATTAACGAAAATTTGAACATTAGGGATAGACCGCTTTCTAGAGAATACTACAACATTACTTTTCTCTGAAGCTAAGGAAAGCCCATGATCTACTAGCCAGATATTTAGATAATGGAGAGCAGAATTTAGTCGAGAAACTGACTCCGAAAAAGTTTTAGAAGAATAATAAAGAGCTATGTCATCAGCATACTCAAGGATTTCACAAAATGAGTCAACACTGTGATGAAGGTCATATGTATATAAACTATAAAGTAGTGGACTCAGCACTGATCCTTGAGGAAGGCCTTTCCATACCATTTTTGGGGATAACAGAGAATTTTGATATCTTACCGATATTAGTCTACCTAACAAGAGATTAAAAATGACATAAGTCATCCGTTGAGGAAGATTTAACTGAAGCATTTTTTGTTTTAGGATAGGGAGTTGCACATTGTCGTAAGCACCCGTTATATCTAAAAAGACGCCAATCAAATGATCATCCTTAGAAAAAGCAATGCGAATATCAGTGGTGAAAACACCTAAACTATGAATAGTGCCAAATCCTTTACTAAAGCCAAATTGAGACATCGATAAAATTTGACGATGTTCTAACAACCACTCTAACCTGTTTTTTAAAGATTTTCAAAGATTTTTACCATAACAGATGATAAAGCAATAGGTCTATACGAAGACGGGTTTGAAGGATTTTTGCCAGGTTTCAAATTGGGATGATTAATAATTGATGTTTCCAAACATCAGGAAAGTTACAATTTGCATATATGTTATTAATGATATTCAACAAATATTTTTTGGTTTTCAAAGATGACCGACAAATGAATGAATATGGAATTCCATCCAAGCCTGGAGAAGAGTCTTTAAGGTGATCTAAGGCAGCTGAAAGTTCATCAAATGAAAACAAATCATCCATAGGAACACTAGAGATCCCAGAACTTGCAAAACAAGTAAAATATTCTTTAGGAGGAACGAAAGGAGGAGCTAACTGGTCAGAAAAAGCTTCTAGCCATGATATGTCATTAGATGACAAATCACGACAGTCGTTTTTGGAATTTCGAAACGATTTGATTTTTTTCCATATAAGGTAGGAAGGAGAGCGAGGAGAAAGACTTTCGCAATATTTTGACCAGCCAATTTTTTTTTTCTTAGAAAGAAGTCTTCTAGACCTTGCCAAAACCTTTTTAAATAGAATAAAGTTTACATAAGTAATATTTTCAGAAAAGTATGTTTCTGCCTCATTTCGCTCTTTGGTAACACTAGTACATTCAGAATCCCACCAAGGAGGTAGAGGGATATTAGATCGAGGCTTCTTTATGGGAATAGTAGAGTCTGCAGATGCAATAATGGCATTTACTAATTCTGTATATAAATTTAAGTAATTAAACTCATTAATAGGAGGTAAAGAAGATACCTTAGAATCAAGAGTGGAAGAAAATGTATCCCAATCAGCACTATTAAGTCTATATTTTAAAAGAAGAGGTAAACTAAAAGGAGCTGGACATTGTGAGGAAGAGGAGATTAGAATAGGGAAATGATCGCTTCCATGAGAGTTAGGAAGGACAGACCAAAACAATTTGGAGGATAGAGAAGCAGAGGTTAAAGATAAATCTACAGCACTATGATTTTGAAGGGGGGAAACCTGTCGAGTGGGAGAACCATCATTTAAAATGCATAAATTGAAATCGTCAATGAGATCAAGTAGGTAAGGTGAAAATGAGTCAGGAGCACGAGAACCCCACATTGGGTGATGACAATTGAAATCACCAAAAACGATGAGCGGAGGAGGAAGAGAGGAAAAAATGAGTGAGAGTTCAGAAATTATAGAAGCATTAGGATGAGGAATATAAATTGATAAAATAGATGTATCAAAAGATCTCACAGCAACAGCATTAAATCTACTACTGTGAGGAGGAAGTGAGAGTAAAGAGTAGGGCATAGTTTTTTTAACCAAGATGGCGCTACCTCCCCACCCATCGTCACGATCATCCCGAAAACAGGCGTAGCCAGGTAACCTAAAATTAGAACCTGGCTTCAGCCATGTCTCCGAGATAGCCGCAACAACGGGTTTATATTTATTAATCAAGTAAATAAGCTCACATTTCTTCGATATGACGCTCCTCACATTCCATGGTAGAATCTGATCCATGTTGAGAATTTACGACTAAGAGATTTTTTGTAAAATCTGCAGAATATTGTTCGGTAGTGGCATTTCATCAAATTTTGAAATCATATTTAACAAAGTACAAGATATTAATTCCAAAAGGTTTTTATTTTGAGAAGATCTTTCAGAATTTAATGCACAACCATTAGTCATAGTTGATGAAGGAGATGCAATAATTGTATTATGAGCTACTTTATCGTAAGATTTGCAAACTGACGCAGGACAGCTTCGAGGTACAGACACAGTTTTTTTTATAGGAGACAGGAGCAGATTGCGTTTGGACCTTTTCAATAATAGGAGACGGAGGACTTGGCGTAAATTTGACTATATCCGCATACAGACGACGATTGATGGATGGAACCCGCGCGGATGCTTCCATATATGATATGTTTTCCTCCGAAACAATGTTTTTAATTATCTTTTGTCTATTATGCTCAGAGCAAACCTTGTCTGTAGCAAAATGATTGCCTGAACAGAATAGGCAAGAAGAATCAATTACCTGACAGGAAGAGCCCGAATGAGGTTGTGCACATTTAAAACAACGCGGTTTAGATCGACAAAAATTTTGAGTATGACCAAATCTACAGCAGGACAAGCATTGAATTGAAGGCAATTGATATTTATCCACATTAATGGCAGCATTAAAACAGAAAATTTTCTTTGGTAGAAATGTACTTTTGAACGTAACTGCAACCGTTTGAGTCGGAATCCATACTGGCTTGTTTTCAATAAATGTTTTTCTATTTAATCTCCTTGCCTTTAAAACCGGCCCACAGCCAGAAGGGCATTCAAGTGCATTAACCAACTCCTCCATGGACCAATCCACTGGAATGCCCTTAATAATACCCGTGCGCGTTACGTTATAAGTCGGAATTTGAGCATGAAAATCATAAGCAGACAGAAATTCACATTCCAAAAACTTGTTAGCCTCATCCCACGTTTTGAATTGAAGCGCTACTTTATTTCGACCTATCAATTTTATTCCATCCGAACAAATGCCTGTAACTTTATTTTTGAAAAGAAGTTGAGCTACCTTTAAGACTCTTAAAGTTTAACCAGAAGCAGGGTCAGCGATATTCTTTGTTAAGTGGACCACATAGAGGCCCAAATCCGTCTGATCATAATGAAGATCTTTTACGTCAAACTGGGGGACAATATAGAAATGTTGCGTCGAAGTTGAAGGGCTGATATTTTTTTATTAGGAATTAAGTCATCCTGAGCACTAGGAGCACGTTGACGCTTCCTAGCTCCTGTAGAAAGACTAACCAACGTATCTATATATATATGTATGTATCTATATCTGTACTTAGTAAGTCTTTGGTTAGCATCTACACTACTCTGTATACTTATTACTTCTCTATTGTATTTGGTATTCTCTTTCTATGTTCTCTTTGCTTACTAGTTTGAAGGTGGTTTCCAATTCCAACCATAGACCAAAATATATACTAGATTCCAACGTATACAAACATAGTTTAATCAGACTATATCTAAAGATAGATGGCAATCACTAAAGCAAACAACGGAACGTTAGCGGGACGTTTAAGCTTTTCAGTGCCATCCACTTTGACGGATCATAGTCGCGCGCTCGTCTTCCATGTGTGACATTAGTGTCGTGGCGCGCTTTAGTGCGCTAAGTTGATATCGAGGTAGCAATAAACATTCCTATCTACTCTATTAAAATATTGTTAAGTAAACTAGGGTTTATGAAATTTAAAATCAAGTTTAAGATAACTTAATCCATTTATTGAAGAACACATTCAAAAATAACAAAGATTATAATTTATTATGTGTAATACATATTGTTTACCTTATATATTGAAAGTATTTATGTTTTGTGAGATGACAATTCGAAACATGCATGATTACAATTTCTAATTAAACATTTTCGTTTTGTTATTTAGATAATTACCTAACTATACATTAATATGTATAAAATAGTAAACTGTAAATATGTACATATGGGTCATGATTATGTGAAACACATATCAGTAATGTTTTTAACGCATGGAACAAGTGTTTACATTGATAATAAAAAACCTTTTTTGGAGAAAATCTGGGCTAATAGGTATCAAGTAATACCTTAATACAGGGGTTTAATAGAAGGTTTATTTACGTAAATGTTACAATAAATTATCATTTATCATATCATGACTAGATTATATTAAAATATTCAAAAACGTGTGCCTTTTTCTGTAGAGATTTCTTGGTTAGTGTGGTTTATCCGTTAAAAGTGTCTTTGGTGTTTGTACTTGGATCTGCACTGCACTGTATGAATTCTGCATTTGTAACAGCTTGGTCTTCACATAGTCTATAGTCAACTCTATATTTGAGCTTTCCATTGCAAGTCTCATTGGTTGAAGATATTTCGCTAAGCCTTGTAGCTTTGACAAAAGTCTGCAGCGGTTGTTTAGACCTTTTTCTTCAAAAGCTGACCTTAAAACTTACCATGAGTCCTTTGCCATTTTTGCATATCTCACGTCAACCAGGCAATGTGATTATATCATCAAACATATCCTCTCTCTTGCTTTTTGGTCTCTCTTTATGCCCTATCAGAATTCACCAGTGTCGTATGAGTGTACTCCACAGGTCACCATTACACTCGATCATGAATTTCCGTGTATTGTAAAATGAGTTTTCATCTAATTTCTCTATGTATGTTAAACTCATACCCGCATCGTGTGCCAGCTGCTATCTATCCAGTCGTTCGCCGCTCGAAGTTTAGCTTGCAACTTTACCTTCTGTACCCATAATACTGTTTACACCCGTTCTTCATGAAACATCGAATTGACAAATAACCTGGGCGGTATTGAGTATCTTTGCTCACCGACAACGTACAATGAAGTTATACAACATTTTTGTATAAACATATATTATAGGAATAGAAACACGATAATAAAATATAAATTAGCTCCTTTGATTATTTACTTGTCTAGATAGAGCGTGGCGCTGCAACGGCAATAAAAATAGATGGCCAGGTCGGATACGCGTGTCAGAGTGTTGACGCACACAGATGAATTGTCTTAAACTATAATTACTAGCGCGCTGAGTCCCATGTTTGTGTGCGTAATGTTGCCAGCTTTTAAAGAATTTCCACTAAGTTGACAAAATATGCCGTGATGTGAAATAATTTGAATAACCGGCCAAGTACAAGATATACCCGCGCATGAAGGGTTCCGTACCATCAAAGCGCTTTATCCGTGCTTTGATTGGTTATAAATAGATTTATTCTGGTTATAGGGTATAGGTAATATAATGTTAAAAATAAGACATTTTGTTATTATTATATAATTTATTTATTTAAGTACATTTTTTTACATAATATTTACATTTTTTTATATATTTACATTTTTTACATATTTAAATTTTTTTTAATATTTTCATTTTCATTTTTTACTCACGGCTTGGCTTGACAGTGGCGTTACACTATACTATTTAGCTACTTCGATATCTGTATCCACGCAAAAGAGAAACTAATACTTGGCAAAGGTTATCAAAGTTAACTAAATTAATATTTGGTGATATTTAATGACCTTCTCTTTGTATTTGTTTTTAAATAAGTTACGTTTCGATTTTACATCGTGGCTTGTTTGTTTTAGTGTCATGGTAATAGCGCAAGTCCAAATATTTTTCAACAATCAATCTCATAAGATTTGTCTGGTGGAGAAAGCCACAAACGTGATTTGTTTTCACTGGGAAATAATTTAGTCCTCCAACAAATTGTTTCATTGTACAAGAAACAATTTTCGAGTAGTTCGTTGGGGTCATTCGGAAATCTTGTCTTATAAATTTTCGATTGACGCTTTCAGTAGCTCTGCAAACAGAATATACATCCTGAGATGCATAGACAAGTCCGCCTTCATCTCGCATCATAACAAGTTTTTGATATTTTGATTTTTCGGTTGTTGTTAAGCTGCCGAGACAATCGATACATTTAATTTTTTTTACGCAAAGATCTAACTACAAAACCTGCAATGTAGCCAACAATTTGTTCGATGTATTCAGATGTTTGATTAAAATCTAATTGTCCGATTGTGATATCTTCATCTTCGTTACAGTTTTCCGTATCGTCGTCGCTTTCTTCATCGTCTTTTCTGAAGGAGGGAACGGTTTCATTGATGCATTTCAATGATGAAGAGCACGATAGAATACTGATATTTTCAAGAGGAACACAATTTCCTGCTGATGCTGATTTTAGCTCCAAGTGGCATAGCAATTTTTTATAAATGCCTTCAAACTAACGAGCATTGGGGTTATCATTATATCCCCCATGCATACGTACCGCACCAAAGAACAATTCTATGTGATCTTAACTGATGCGGTACGTGGTCAGATATTTTAATTTGCTTGAATCTATAAGATTTTCATACAAGTACTGGACGCTTTCTAGGCAGATAAGAACGCCGAGAAATCCAGTGAAAAATTGCGTTTTTAAAAATGGGACATAGCATTTTGTGACCAATTTTTTAGATTTTTCTTGATCTTGAAAAGTTCTTTTTCTCGAAACTTTTAAACTAAGGTTTAGCATCAAATCTTTTGCATCTTCCAATACAGTAAATATTTCTTCTTTATTTCCGGGAAACAAAGGATGTTTGCATCCGTGTGCTTTTAAATTTCTCGAATTAAATATGTCAAACATATTGTTCATGGTAATAATAAATTTTTCTGTGGCTTCACTTCCCACGAATGCGGGTAGCTTTAGCTCTCCTCGACAAAATTTAATTGCCAAGGCCACACTTCTGCTAAGAAGCTGGGTCGCTAATTTGACATTCATTATTGAATTTCTGAATTCAATGTCTTTTGGTAAGTCGGTTGGCCAGATGTAATCCGGTCTCATCTTGTAATTCGGCTAACTTTTTAACGAAATTCCACTTTATTTCATCCTCTTTGTATAAAAACACCTCTTTTGATTCGAAATGATTTCTTATTAATTTCAGCATATGGCAGAAGTCTAAAAATACTGCCACTTCATATTCAGCACATGGGTGCTTAAAGGTGGTTTTGAGTTCTTTCGGGTTTTTGTAATTGCAACCTAACACTTCCATGGCGGATAAATTGGAGCTATGGCCATCAAAAGTTAGCGATACGACATCCACGCCTACTTCATGGCATTTAAACAATATCGTTTTTATAATATTAGCTTTCTGTTCTCCTGTCATACCATGTATTAAAAAATAACCCACAGGCAACTTCCATGACTCATTGAGACTTACGAGTAAAAACAAATATGCCTCTGACGCTTTCACTGTTATATTTTCTGAGGGGCCATTACCAATATCAATAAGACCTTCGTCCTGCATAGTCTTGCAATTAAAACATTTTTGTTGTCTAATAGCCATTTCGTCCGCGATCAATCCGCATATCATATTATGATCAGATTCATTTCTTTTGGCTTGTAGAATTTTAAATGAACCTTCTGTCAGACCCGGTGAGCCATCGATGTTTGCATACCACTTGACAATGTTTTAGGATGCGGGAGACAAGTGTCAAATTTGCTTCTCACGTAACTGTAAGCCTTCGGTGATAGAAAATGCAATGTCAAGCAAAATTTTCTAAACTCGGGCTTATATTTTTTAACAGGTCTTTTGGAACCTGAACACTTCTTTTTCATGTTTGAATAAAGGTCTGCTGCAAATACATTACTATTCAAAATGTTATGCATATCATTATCGATGTATCTTTCGTTTTTTAAAGTTTGAATAATTTGTTTTAAAGAAGATACCCTTCTTTTTAATCGTAGATTTTGTCTCCTCTATGACTGGATTTTCAGCGTATGTTTCTTTTGAAGTATTATTTTTCTTCGCAATTCTGTTCGCAATTTTGATTTTCTCGGTGTGTCAAAAATGGACTCCAGATCAGAAAAAAATTCTATGGCATTGCTTGTAT
Organism: Selenia dentaria; assembly: GCA_917880725.1. Classification (NCBI taxonomy): domain Eukaryota; kingdom Metazoa; phylum Arthropoda; class Insecta; order Lepidoptera; family Geometridae; genus Selenia; species Selenia dentaria. The sequence goes on along the minus strand of OU862876.1, from coordinate 5,683,195 downwards.
TATTGTCTGAAGTTGGTGTATTTGGCGAAGGGATGTTTGTGATACCAGATAATTCTACTTTGTTAGATCCAGATGGTCCCTAAAAGTAAAAAAAATAAGTGTAAATTTATATACAGGATACGGAATAGCTGATTGAAGAAGTTATGAATAAATTTAAAAAAAATAGAAGAGAATAATTTACCATTTCATCTTGACAAGTTGTTTTGCGATCACTGTTTTTTCCTGCATTTTCGAGTGAATTAGCATCATTTTGTTCTTCGTTTGTTTCTACACCCGTTAAAAACAATGCCTAAAAATATAAACATGTGTTATTTGAAGTGTTTTTACTAAAAACAAATACCGATCCCGGAAAATTACATAATTGGCAACAATATCTAAAAGTTTTTAATAGAGTAAGTATACTTCTGAAAAATAAACTACAATAACAGAAACAACCGACTTCAAGCGCCAAGCGTAGCGTAGCGCCAATGTATATGAGAATATTAATTATGAGCTTATATTTAATCTAGGCAAAATTTAATCAGGTCAATAGGTAATCATACTCCTAGTCTGTTAGATACAAAATGGGAAACACTAGGAAGCACTTCAAAATGGTTGAGATATCAAGTTAAACACATAAAATCTATTTAACCTTACTAAAAAAAAACACGCACCTTGCATGGAATCGATCCTTTTTTTTATCTACGACAACCTTGGTTGTTCGCTAAATACAAATCCGTGGAACGAAAATGATCCGAACATATAACAGTAGATGCAACCGGTTGCCAGAGATCTTCTCCACGGCTTTTTCTTATTATATTTAGCCACTTACTCCTTAAAATTGGATCTGTGGGTACTCTGCAAACAAATTATAATAAAAAGTGAAAATTTGAAGCGTCTACCTGTTACCGTTTTCAATATTGAGCAAAAAAATACGAAAAAAACACGTTTATTGTATGGCCCTTACTATATTTTTTTTAATTTTTAGTATTTGTTGTTATAGCGGCAACGGAAATACATCATTTGTGAAAATTTCAGCTTTCTAGCTATCACGGTTTATGAAATACAGCCTGGAGACAGACAGACAGAGGGACACAATGGTCCAGGGCATACATACATAAACACATACAAATATACAACGATATGGATTTCTCACGGAACCCTAAAAATATATCGAAAAATACATCCATTTCACACCTCTAAATCTAAATCTTCTTAGAAAAAAAATGTACAAAAAGAAGTCTACAAAGTTTGGGTAAACTTCAATTTGAAAGCTGGCAACTAATGACACAGATAACACAGTAGTATGTTTACCGATAGTTCTATCACTAATTCTCTCTAATTATACAAGATAATAGTTGTTTGAAATGTACTTACCAGTGATAAGAGATCGTTTCAGGAGTTTTCAAACGTCTCTTGTAGATCCGGCACAGTTTGATAGCACAATACGCCATATTTTCGCCGCAAAACAGAGAATAATAATACGTGCTATCCGCGCGGCGTCTGTGGCGTCACTGAGAGCCGCGGACGAGGTTAGCGTGTAGCAGCTACATGCTATTTATTTTGTCGCTTTTGGTGCGTTACTATATATCTAGACAAGTAAATAATCAAAGTTTAGCTCATAAAAATTTTCACCATTGACATATGTCCGTTAATCAATGAAAACTCTCAAACAAATGATGATTAGACAACGATATGCGATTACGCAAACTCTTTGCTCTAAAAAAAATGAAGAGAACGAAGCTACCGTTTAATAGAACATAGATAACTGTGGTGAATAATCCGTGGTGGCACAACCATAGACAACATCTTTCTGAGGCCCACAGAACAGTAAGGAAGTGAAACCCCAGTTGTTTTATACAAAAGTTCTCTGTTCCAACGCCTGCCCCATCCTTCCGTTCCATAGTTCCGTTCGGATAAATTTAATTCTATGATCCTCTCTCAGTCAGTAAAACCCGCAAGTAATTTGAAATTTCATTATAAATTGTGCAAAATGGAGTGGATGGTGTCCGTTAACGAAATGCTGCAGGATGAGATCACGAAGCTTAATTACACCTTTATTCCTCCCGGCTACCAAGGCGACGTAAGGAGTGTGAGGTAAGCAATAATTTAATATTTTCCTACGTTTCGCTTAATTCATTACTTTCTCGGAATTAGTAAGATATATTCTACGAAGCTAAAGAATATCACTGTTGGAATAACACAATTGGGGAGACACCTCAAGGTTTCATTATATATTTTATGAAGCTTTATTGCGATTGCTGTCGCATTGCTGGTTTTGTAGAGCAATCCTACTGAGGCATTGCAGTTATCCTGCAATAACTGAATTTGTATACCTACATGACAGCTCTGTGAGATTAATAAGAATCGCATGTATAATTCTGAGCCTTCAATTTGTAAGCCTTGAAATGTCAATGAAAGCCTTGAAATTACTCTGGCCACACTAGTAATTTGGATATCCTAGTGAATCACTGGCTCTGTAGTGTATGCTTTTTCAAATGTCACAGCAAACACATCAGGAATCACATCAGCAATCTCATTCTGTTTTGTTATAAGATCTCCATTGTAGTTTGTAATTGCTGGTGTGGTGCAGACTTAAGAAGTGATATATATTTCCGAATGTGAGAGTATAGCCTTATTGTTATGTGCTCATGTCAATTAAACTACATTATGAAATGCAAGGCTAAGTAGCTGTTACAACATACAGTGCACAAGTGTTTGTTTTATAAAATACCTCTTAATCTACATTATTTGTTAATAAGATGGAAAAGTAACTACCTTCAATAACATATGACACTTTCACCAAAATCAAGAATCTTTGGCTCATAATCGCTTCTTTCTTCTCTGGTCAGAGCCGCACAATTATTATTCAGTTCATGATACATCTATAGTCATTTTTTTCCTGCCATGATACACCTTTCTACTCATGAAATTTCAAAATCCATTCACTCGCACACACTCGTAATTCGAATTGGCAGATTTCGGTTATTTTTGCATACACTTAAAAAAAAACCAATTTATTCAAAACAGTTCAAACCTTATACGTGAAATAAAAAGTAATAAACAATGTTTTACGTTATTATCCTGCACTATTTGTATGTTTTTTAAGATAACATATTGAATTTCTTGCAATAAGATATGTTTACGAAGAAAAACTGTTGCATTTCATTTTTTAATATCATGTCTGAGAATAAAGGAAATTCTTTATAATAGATATTGAAATTGCAAAAGTTCATATTTTTTACAATATTTTTTTTTAAAAATAACTTTGGTAACCTTCTTATAATTTTTCCACTTCCATTAGCTTTTATTCAATTTAATGTCAAACATTTGTTTTGGCACACTTTCAGATGCACACATACACTTAATCTAGATACAGACTTTGAACATGAAATTCAAATATTTAGCTTTATATATTGTAAGAACATATATTTAGCTTTCTTTCTCTGATACATTTTACCGATCGAAAAAGCGAGACAACTACAATATATAATGCAAAAATGAACCAAAAGGTGAGTGGCGACACTGTGGACCCTAATTCTCCCTGCGAGTAAATGAGACCCCTGACCCCTGCTTGCCTTAATTGGCCGCCTGGTGGTGGATACGCAAGAGCAAGTAACAAAAGAGAAGTGGCATAGTGGTTAAAAGGCATAAAGCCAGTAGTAGCACTCTAGTGAAACCAAAGATAATCCATGTCACCGTCATCCTAAATACTGTTTTTATACTCTTTTGTATGTTTTATACCAAACAGGCCTCTTAAGTGTTGGCTATAGCCCCACTCATGCCTCTGTAAAGGACCGGATAACAAATCCGTGAATAAAAATGAATAAAAATAATAATAATAATAGCCTTTATTCAGACAGTACATAAATCTTAAAACAATACTGTTTTTATTTGCACTGATTAATTATTAATTTATTACGCATTGACTCCCTGTCTGTATGCCACTAGTTGACAAAAGCCTCCTCCAACTGTCACCCATATCTCTCGATCTTTAGCTATTCTTGTCCATGTGCCACCTGCTATGGTTCTTACATCGTCAACCCATAGTCTAAAATGTCTAAATGGTCTGACTTGTTTTCTCTTCTTGTCACTTGTAAACCAATTCATTACTAATTTTGACCATTTTTTCACTTCTTCTGATTGTATAGCCTGACCACTTTCACTTTAGCTTTTATATTGTTTTTGTGTGTGTTTCTTAATAGATGCAATTTTTATTCTATCCTTTTACCTATCATACTTCTTACCATGGAATTCTGACAAGTTTCTAGCATTTTGTTGTGCCTTTTTGTGAGTGCCCAGGTTTGGCAACCATAGGTAAGTACAGGATGTATGCAGGTATCAAAAAGTTTCCTTGTTTTTCATAATTTTCTTCAGACTCCAATACTGCGTCCAAGCATTTCCAATTCGTCTGTCAATTTCCTCTGTGGTTAAATCTGAATGAGAAACAATTTGACCTAGACCTAGGTATACATATTCATTGACCTTGTCAATTAGGTTGCTATTATTGATCCTGATAGGTTCTTGCTTCCCATTCGTCATAGCTTTGGTCTTCTGTGTGTTCATGACTAATGCCACCTTACGGCTTTCTCTATCTAGATTGTTTAGCATCAAATTCAGGCCTTCACTCGTTGGTGAGAGGATATCCGACCATCTGCAAATCTTAAGTGTGATAGGTTTTCACTGTTAATGGACAGCCCACATTTTTCCCATTCTAACTGACTACTGCTGTGAATATTTTTGGTGAGATGGGGTCGCCCTGTCGCACTCCTCTTTCTATTTTGATCTTTTCCTTCATTCTCTAATTTAATTTTAGCTTTGCTGTTATCGTAGATGTTTTTTAGTATTCTGATGATCTATTCATCTATTTATTTACTAGCTTACCCGTCAGCGGCTTCGCTCGCGTGGATTCGCGGGATACGGTTAATAACAGTTTTTTAACTATCCCACGGGAATTCATTAATTTACCGGGATCAAAAGTAGCCTGTATGTACCAAGGATATGCTTAAGCTACCTACCACCATACAAAATTTCATGTAAATCGGTCCAGTTGTTAAGGTCATTAGCCCTTACAAACAGTTAGACGGTACAGTTAGTAACAGTTAGACGAACAGAAAAACAGAGAAACACCAATTCATTACTAATTTTGACCATTTTTTCACTTCCTCTAATTGTATGGCCTGACCACTTTCACTTTAGCTTTTTTATTGTTTTTGTGTGTGTTTCTTAATAGTTGCAATTTTTATTCTATCCTTTTACCTATCATACTTCTTACCATGGAATTCTGACAAGTTTCTAGCTTTTTGTTGTGTCTTTTTGTGAGTGCCCAGGTTTGGCATCCATATGTAAGTACAGCATGTATGCAGGTATCAAAAAGTTTCCGTTTGAGTTTCCTTGTTTTTCATATATATACATATTTTCTTCAGACTCCAATACTGCGTCCAAGCATTTCCAATTCGTCTGTCAATTTCCTCTGTGGTTAAATCTGAATGAGAAACAATTTGACCTAGACCTAGGTATACATATTCATTGACCCAGTCAATTAGGTTGTTATTATTGATCCTGATAGGTTCTTGCTTCCCATTCCTCATAGCTTTGGTCTTCTGTGTGTTCATGACTAATGCCACCTTACGGCTTTCTCTATCTAGATTGTTTAGCATCAAATTCAGGCCTTCACTCGTTGGTGAGAGGATATCAGACCTTCTGCAAATCTTAAGTGTGATAGGTTTTCACCGTTAATGGACAGCCCACATTTTTCCTATTCTAACTGACTACTGCTGTGAATATTTTTGGTGAGATGGGGTCGCCCTGTCGCACTCCTCTTTCTATTTTGATCTTTTCCTTCATTCTCTAATTTAATTTTAGCTTTGCTGTTATCGTAGATGTTTTTTAGTATTCTGATGATCTATTCATCTATTTATTTACTAGCTTACCCGTCAGCGGCTTCGCTCGCGTGGATTCGCGGGATACGGTTAATAACAGTTTTTTAACTATCCCACGGGAATTCATTAATTTACCGGGATCAAAAGTAGCCTGTATGTACCAAGGATATGCTTAAGCTACCTACCACCATACAAAATTTCATGTAAATCGGTCCAGTTGTTAAGGTCATTAGCCCTTACAAACAGTTACACGGTACAGTTAGTAACAGTTAGACGAACAGAAAAACAGAGAAACAAATAATTTTGTAAAAAATCTAAAATAGTTCGATTTCACTCCTTACTTTCCCGTGACTCGGTTTTTAGCATTTTTTTTTCATTGTACATAAATTCGACCTCTACTGTTACATTATAAACCATGTAGAGATGGATTAAGCGACTAAGTCTAAAATGATAATTGTCAAGATATAATAACGTCAAATGTCGAAGTATATAAATGTCTACATGTAAAAATTTCATTTAATATGACAAATGTCGAAACATAAAAAAGACGAAGTATAAAAATAACTACTTTAAAAATGACAAAGTATAAAAATGACAACCTTAAAAATTACGAGGATTAAAAAATGAATAATAATAACATAAATTACTTTCAGTGTTAATTGTTTTAGTGAGAATGCTTGTATTGTAAAAATGAAAATAATAATCAACTAATTAATATTCATCTATATAATAATCTTATTGGTAAACCCAAACAAATTATTAAAACTTAAATGTTTGTTTTGCTCAACATAAATTAAAATACATTGAATACATCCTAAATCAAGTTAATAAAAAAGTAGATTCTTATGAAACTAATAGTATATCAATCGGAATTAAATAACTTTCAGGATTAACTGTAACGGAGTCATTTCATTATTTGCCAAACTTTGTTAATATTTTTCGTTTGTCTTGTCAAAAAGTATGTCTTTGTTGTGTCTATTTTTCTTATTAGAAAATAATATAGAGTTTTTGATAGTGTAATTGTGATATTTGATCGTTTTGGAATTTTAGTTATCATGCGTCTATGCCATCCTCCAAGCTAATTGGTTGTTCGATATTTAGTAGTCGAACAACTTATAGTTTCCAAAGGGTATTTCTTCAGCCAACAATTGACAATTTACTTTTTAAATATATTCATTTTAGAACTGCATTGAGCTACTTCTGTAACCGAGTTCCATACTTCACGGATCTTATGTACTCGTAATAACGGTAGATTTGCTGTCATACATATATTTTTTCTACCTTCCAGTGTGTCGTCTAGGCACGTTTCCTTGGCCTTCTTTTTAACTACCTTTTGGTAGTGAAAAAAACATCCAAACACCTCTGCTTTCGGAAAAACCATTTTCACAGCATTTATTGCTGTGGTCACATTAAATTTTTTGAATTATTAATGTTTAACTTTTTTCTCAATAAATCAAAAAGTCTGTTATCACTGGTAACACGAATTGGTCAACGACTTTTGTCTTGAGGCACGCTGCCCAGCCGAGTTGGATACGACAATTGACCTCTTTCTCGAAGTAGGACCTACTTAGTTTGACTGTTTGTCCTAGATAGATATATTCGTCAACAACTTCGAGAACTGAGTTCCCAACTGATACTGGGGTAGGCACAAGGACATTGAACAAATTCTTTGTCTTATCTATGTTCATTTTAAGGTTTGGAAACTTTTGAGGCCTTCGATTCGAGCATCGTGCTGAGGTCTTACATCGATTCTGCCACGACTACAATATCGTCGGCAAATCGAAGGATGTTGATGCCGAGTTATTGCCATTCCAGGTAAAGTGTAAAATTTTAGCCTAATGGCGTCTTCCAATACAGCAGTGAACATTTTCGGAGATATTACGTTTCCCTTGCGCCTCTTTGCAATGGAATTGCCTTCGAACTCTGGTCCTGTATATGGACTAATATGTTATATGGAGTGTCAATATGGCACCGCTGGAGAGACTCGAGCACTGCCCACGTCTCGATCGAATCAAAGGTCTTAAAAGAGGCAAGTTGTACTCTTCGGTCTTCTGTATAACTTGCCGTAGCGTGTGGATGAGGTCTATGGTACTATAGTCTTTTCGGGAACTGTTTTTTTTCCGGAGGCTGGAATTCACCAAACCTGCGACTGAGACAGTTCATGATGACCTCCAAAAACAGATTATAAACACAGCTCAAAAACGAGATGGGTCTATAAATATTCTTATGAAAAATGTTGTCACATTTAATAAAGAATAACACCAACGCAATTGTGTTCCCCACTTCTGGCGTTAAATGATGATGATTTTGAAATAATGTTTTGGTAGTGCAGGGGGAACGGCAATGTATGCAGATTGTAAATTCCTAATAATAAAATAATAGAATAATAAATCCCTTCTGCATCACTTGTAGTGCATCATGGTAGTGCAGCGGGGAATAACTGCTAAAATAATAGTTGTAATTTTTAAATGGTCATTTTTCTACTTAGTCCATAGTATTTTTTGTAGGGACATATATCGACGTAGAGATTATTATATATATACAGTTGTTTATATGGACATGGTTCTACTAAGATCATTGTCATTTTTATACTTTGACTTTTATTTAACACTGGACATTATACCTTATTGACAATTATCATTTTAGACCTAAGTCGCCTAACCCGTAGGGATTCGTAGCCGAAACTTAAAATCTAAATAACTCTAAGAGCAGGGTGAAAATATGAAAAAATTCAGCTGGTTATAAACTTTGACTGCTTTTTCAACAGTTTAAAAAAGAAATAATAAAGATACAACAATTTCTTATAGGGGGGGACATAAGTTTCCTAGTAAAATGGACATTCTCATTTGCACCAATGTGCGAGCTTACGGATCATATCTTTTCTACAGACTTTAAAAAAAATAGATTTTCTCAAGTCTACGTTTATATTTTTTTATGTGGAACCACGAATAACTTTTTACACAGTAGTCCGATTTTAATAATTATTTTTTGTTTGGTAGAGTATACACTTAAGTTAGTCCGGACAATCGGATTTTGAGTTAAATTCCAAGTTTCGAATACGTAATTGATCGTATGCGAAACACTTTTCAGTTATTAGATTGTAATTCAAAAACCGAATTTGATACGAACATTTCATGGAATAAAATCTATACATAAGATATTAAACGGGACTACCTATGACGTAATACTCTACCAAACAAAAAAAGAATTATTAAAATCGGACTACTCTGCAAAAAGTTTTGCGTGATCATACATAAAAAATATACACGTCGACTTGAGAAAATCCTCCTGTTTTTGGAAGTTAGTTGACAAATACTTCGAGAAGGTAGATTATAATACTTTAAGTAGGTATAGTATAAAAATATAGTGATCACCGCTCTTTCCTGAATGAAATCATGCAATTTTAAAATTATTACTTGATTTAACCCTCTTCCGGCGGTTTACTTTCGTTGGGATTGAGTTAGACATAATTATTAAAGCATATTATAAAATAATAAACTAAAAACCCACATTCGCGAATTGCTTCCACTCTTTTGCAAAATATCACCTAATTTGACTGGACTATGACCACATTCAGTAGTCAACTCGCTGTACACAAGAGCCAGTAGAACAATTTTTATTCAGTATTATCTAATTTCCAACAGGTCCAATGGGACAACAAGTCTTTGGCACCTCATTTTCTATGATAGCTATGATTTTAATTAAATTACTTATAAACATTTTACTCCACTTATTTTTACTTTCTCGAACTCACAGTTTGGTTTAAATCTTCCTTATTTTTTTTATGGGATAGGTTGGCAAACCAATCGGCTCACCTGATGGTAAGTACGTAGTACTGAAGGTAAGTGATACCGTCGCCCACGGACATCCGAAATACCAGAGGTCTCGAGGATGCGTTGCCGACCTTTGAGGAAAGATGATAGGAAGGAAGAGATAAAAGGGTAGAGGGTGAGGAGGAAGGAGAGGGAGAATGGGGAAGGGGGGAATCGGGCCTCCGGAACCTCCCACAAACCGAAGAAACGTAATAGCAAACAATTACGATTACCTTCTGATTGGTAAACTAAGCTTAGATTTATTTATTTGTCTATACAGGTTGATGCAAGAAAGCTTGGCGAAACTGATCGATCAGCTAGGCGAACAGTCAGCGGCCGCACAGGGGCTCAATAAAGTTATAACCACAGCTGAGAAGCTACGGAACTCGCCCACTTACACGCTCTACCTTCTCAAGGATGCAAATGCCAAAGGGTAAGTCAAACCATAGTTTTATTCATCCTTCTAAGAGGCTTACTATAACGACTATTCACGTTGTGCTCGGGATGGGCTGTATCTAATTACAAATTATCTTTTTATGTAAGTACACATTAACATGGAAATAAATATTTATTTGTCGAAAACTATGTATATAAATAAAGGTATGTTTATGAGGGTCATTTTTTATAAGGTGCTTTAAAGGTCCAAGCACATGAACAAAAGAACCCGCTGTATATACAAGTGTGTTATGTCTACGTCTACACTAATGTTATAAAGAGGAAAGATTTCTTTGTTTGAATTGAATAGGCTACGAAGCTACTGGATTGATTAGAAAAATTCTTTCACCGTTTGTCCATATATACTTAGAAAGATTTTAATCTCCAATTTGCATGAATTTTTGGTATTGTTATCCTTAAGGGATGTAATTTATCTGAAGAGTAGTTATTTTCAGTTTCAGATAGTGGAAATATTTTATTTTCATTGGGTCGACATCGACCGCTTGAGCAAATATAGTTCAGCAATGTCAAGAAATGTTTATGTAAATTTAAACATGTTTGGAATTTAATTAGATCATTTTTTGTTATTGTTATCACTTTACAACTAAAAAAAGTACGAACATTATAATATGGTCTCCGGTATTTTAAAGACATAAAAAATCTGGTTATTATTTGTGGTAATATTTTTTAATTTGGTCGTAAAGATTAATTCCACATGTTCTCGGCGTATTTTTACCGTCTTGCTTTTGCAGTGGGCACCTTCGTCGGGTCCGAGAAACCATTATCATATTCTCAACTGCATATCTACGCACAGACAACGGCACGTTTGACATCACTTTCAGAGGGTGTCCAGGATGACCTCTGGCAGTCTCATACTTTAACAGTAATGTTCTTGCAATTGAACGTCTAAATTCCAACGTATAAACGTCGGTTCCCAATGATCTGGCCAACAAAGCGGAGTTATTGACTGTCACAGCAATAAGCCATGTCAGTAGAGATGTATACCGTTTTTTTATCTTACGGCAATACGATACACTAATTTTGGCATCTAATCTGTCCATCCCACCCATAAATGTGTTGTTTTGGGCGAGCACATTTGGCTGATCAATTTCTACCCTTCTTTTTACAGCTACGGAATATCTTTTCAATTTTTGAATAGGCTGGACGCCAAAATCATTTGATAATAGTGTCACCACATTATTGTCATTTCAGCGAGCGGCAGAGATGCTATCGTTTCGAGCAAATCGATAGTCATAAAATCCTTTTGCCTTCTTTTTTGAATGATTTGAGTTCAAGCACTGGACATTTGTCTACTCTGTTCTGACGAACGGTTCCAGTGATTTTCATGTTTTTACTTTGAAGATTACTTAGCAGTGAGGGTGACTTGAAAAAGTTATCACGATATACTGAAAACGCACACTCTAAGTATACGTTCTGTACAGACTGTGTTAGTTTTGTGACTACGTGCTCGCCCAGGCCAGTTTCACGATATTCAGATCGCTCTTCGTAGAAATCTGCCTGTAGGCAGTAGCCCAGACGTGTACCACACAACCTCTGATTGACGCATGTCTCGCTTGATCGAATTTCTTGGACGTGGTGGAGCACTATTACGTCGTTGAGTAACTGCGGCTAGTGGAGAGAAGTCATTGACTGATGTCCAAAGGTGCCTCAATCGCAGGTTGCTGAACGGCTATACTTTCTGTTTCGTTGATTTCGGGCTCTTTATCGGCTTGAGAATGTTGTAAAACCATCTCAGCAGGCGCGAGAAGCTGATGACGGTTGATACTTGCAATATCATTGCAATCTTTGTCCCACGAGTAATTTTCAGATTTCGCACCTTATTCAAAAGCACAAAATCGTCGCAATCGGTTAAATTCTCCAAGGCATCATCAATTTCATTCATTGACAGCACGTGACGTGACCTAAGAAAAAGACATACACTCTGAATCATATTTTCCCAAAGGGTTGATTTCGACCCTAACATAGTTTCGTTACAATATCAGCAAAAATATTATTCGGAATAAATTTTATTAGTGGTCTACATCTAGAATATATTAATTTACCAACAATGTGTGTAAAATTCGAAGTAAATAAATAAATACTTGCATTTTTTTCACCCGATGTACAAAATTTTCGTTCGAAAAAACTTTCCCCAACTTGTGAAGTAACTTTTCAACTGTGTTTTAGTGTGGTATTTTCACCCAGTTTACAACTTCTGTAAGTCTTCGAACAACTCATAGGTATAGCATTAAACTCGGAAAATCGTAGATAGTTTTAATTAAAAGCGCTTTATTACCGAACATGTACCTTTGGGTCGTTTTAGTGTTCTTGTGCATGTATGGGTTAGAATCCTACATTTTCCTTGATGAACATAGACTATATTACATTTAAAAAAAATAGGGACTTAAAAATCCATAATGTAACCCAAGGTGTGGAAAAATATACCAAAAAAGTCTATATCGCGTACGCGAAAACTATTGACCATTCTATGTTAGTCAATGCTATTGACAATAAAGCAAAGTGACGTACTACAATTTTATAGAAGACGTTAATACATCTACAAATAAGTCCACATTACCATGTCTAACTATTACAGTGTATGTCAAAATGAATACTTTTTATTTTGAAATTTGCAATAGTAGCGCCCGCGCCGGTACAATCCATGCAGGCCACATTATTCGACCTTAGTATTAATCCTTATCTGCTCTAATAACAAAGAGGAAAGATATATGATTATTTGTTTGTTTGTAATGGTTATACGTAAAACTACTTGGCCGATTCAAACAATTCTTTCACGAGTTTAGAGCTACATTGTGCCTGAGTTACATACTCTATATTTGATTCATCCTCATCATTCATCACCACGTGGGTGAAACCGCAGAGCGCAGATAGTTATCTATATTTCACGAACTATTCTTCCCCTTTTCCCCTTTCTACAAGTGTCAGGTGTATGGCGCAAAGTAGCCGTAAATAATTGAACATGCTTACAACTTTAATGATCGCGTATGGAAGAAGCAGGGATCGATAGAATGCACGTACAAGTAGATTGATTCGATATTTATATGTGCTGGTGCAATAGGTATGAGGTGGCAGATTAAAAGAAATAAAGAAGATTGCCATGAAATGGGCCCTTTTGTGGCAGCATGTCTGTTCCAAACGATAATGCAAATCAGCTTATATAATATGCAAATCACTTCACATAATAATGTATTTGTATTCGTTCGGTATAATTTCCTTAGCAGCCGCTTCAAGGAATTATTTTGTTCTGTGGGCCGCGAGACAAGGAGTTCGAGTAACGGGCTTAGGAACATTTACGAGTACTTACATATAGCAGTTCACCTCGCCTCAAACTATAAAACAGTTCTGCACCAAATTAATGACATTGCTGTCTATATGTATACGGTGAACTAAACTAGGTAACTGAAAATCCACGCGTAATATGTAATATTTTGTTATGTATGTAATTTATTTATTAAAAATGAAGATAACTTATAGTTGTACATACATTTAATTGATTGCTAGTTGCGCTGCACGGCTCCGCTCGCCCAAAAATAACCTTTTTTATGACATTAGGAGACGGTACAGTACTAGGCCCATCTGGTGTTAAGTAACCTCTGCCTATCACAAATGCATTTCTTCACAAGTGACAAACTGCACTACGCTCGTTACCCTGAGACATTACGTTGTTAACACTCATGTGTCTAATTTCGCCATGATCCATACCTTTCCCACCAGAACGCAGTATTGCGAACATTACAGCTTCGCGGTAGAAACAAAAACCTCCCGCATGTTAAACAAATCATTTATTTGTCTGAATACGAGTACACATTTACATTTTCAGATGTTATAATTTTACGTCAATGTATTTACCTGCAAGCCGGCGTTCATGATTATTTCTAAATTAGATAATTCAAATTAATTATACTTATGTCTGAATAGATTGTAAATGCAGATATTCTTACACGCTGTAAAAACAATTATTCATTAACCACGTATGCAGTCTGATTTTAAAGCTATTACCGGCTAGCATTTTAATATGGTCAAGTAATTTGTTGTAAGGGTCAATATACAGCATTTGTATTGTAAGGGTTCCATCAGAAATCTTTCACAAAATAATTAATTTATTGTCTTATGTCGTATATACAGTAACTGTTAATCTCGTGTTTTATTTAGGCCGTGTATATAAATTACGCTAATTATATGACTTCAGACTATTATCGATTAAAAATTATATAAAGTGTATACTCCCCTGGCATGCCCCATTGCCTAAATCTTATTAACTTGTAGCCATATTTTTAAAAATATAAATCTTATAATGATATTTCCTTAATAATTATGTAAGTGAATATAGGAGAAAACATAATTATATGAAATAAAGATAAACAAAACAATATCAATGTATTACAAAGTTTTATGTCACTCTAAAGTGGTGTCACCTCATCTGGCGAACTTTAACTTAAAACTATTGAGTGAAATACAGAAACTTCGACGCTTAAACTCGACAGGCGCGTATTGAACAAAGTGAACATAACGCCAAGCCAATCGCAGCGAGGATTTGCAAATCGGCGTCTATTCCGTAGTCTTTATAGTGTCAAAGAGCTTGTTTGTGCCAGTCGTTGCAGTATTTCCCCTGGTAAGTGTATATGTTTACATTGTATTGCTGCATATATTTCTATTTGTAAAAAATAACAATAATTGTGAGCTAGAGCTAATTGCATAGAAATATCGAAGCACTAACGTATTTAACAATATCTTGACGTTATTAGCGATTTTGTCACTACTCTGGCGCCACTACCCTGGCATTTTGATTGCCAGGGTAGATACATTAAAGTCAGGGGAATTACTTAAAATGTAAACAACTTATTATTATTTGCGATTTCATTATTTAATTATATTTGTTCAAGGTCTCGAACCTAACATACATAAGCTACTCGTAGAATCATCGTATTAAACAAAAAGACGAAAAACGAAGCAAGAAAGTAAAAAAATAAACTTATAGCTGAAAGGTATTGTTACCAAAGTAAACAGTTATCCATGTAAGAATTCACTTGCGATTATTTGCGATTTCATTATTTAATTTTATTTGTTCAAGTTTTTGAATATAACATACATAAGCTAGAATCATTACATAAAATAAAAAGAAGAAAAACGAATCAAGAAAGTCAAAAAATAAACTTGAAGCTGAAAGGTATTGTTACCAGAGTAAACGTTTATCCATGTAAGATTTCACCACTAAAAAGAAAGCAACAATGTAATATCAAAGAAAGAAATTAAAAAAGGAAATTTAACAAATAATAAGCACTACTCTATTTACTGAAAGGGAAAATAACATAGAATGGACAAAGAATGAAATAAGCTATTTAAAAAACGTAAAAAAGTACGTATTAGATCAAATTAGTATGAAGCCCCTTAAACGAACACTATTTACTCATAAATAAATTACTAGAAGTTTACACGGAAGACGAAATAGATTAAATTTATTTAAAGTTGGAGATATTAGTAGCCGGGTTATCAGAAGAAGACTACAACAGTCGCTTATATACAGGAAAATAAGCAATATTACAAGAAGTAAAATTAAAAAACAAATAGATATTTCAGGATTCCATGATGTTTTTATTTTAATATAAGGGGTATAGACATAACGGCGCGTGTTCATCAGATTTTGACGAAGAACACGGAGATATCTTAGTGACCTTTCTGAAGATATTTGGTAACAATGGAACTCTTTTTAAACTAGATGATGATGTCGCAGATGTTAAATATAATATAATATATTTATATTTATGCAGGGTAACAGTTCATTATGTAAATTTCAAACTGAGTGGAAATAATTTGATAAGTCTTTGTTAGTTTTCAATAAATGTTGGATTTTTTTCATTTAATAATATTCGTTGTTAGTTAAAAAATCTTAATTTTATAAAGGAGATACAGATGATTGTTTTTACTTTAAGAAGTAATAAGTACAAACATTTAATAATAACAATGATAAATGCTTCATATCTTTGAGAATGATAGTTTCAACCGATACTTTAATCCTGTTATCTAATTTTGTAAATTTTATAATAACAATAATTTTAGTTTGGATTTTTTTAACATTCCGATTTTCTAAAGCGAGTGAAATTATTTCAATAGTATTTGTAGTATTGAGAAAACTTGTTTTTTCTTTAATAACATCTATTAATTAAGTTCAAACTTAACTTTATAACAAAGATACAATTTTTGGTGTTTCTTTAAGAAGTAGTTAATGTTTGAAGGACATATTTGTTTTGATATCTTTAAATTAAACTGATAGGTTAACCCCAAAACTTTTTTATTATGTAAGTAGTTTGAGTGTTATTTGAGTTAGTTTTAATTTTATATTCAATTTTATTTATTTTCATCGATTCGATGTATTCAGATCTCAAGTTAATTGATAATTTATAAAATGTTAAAAAAGTGATTAAAAACATTACAGACTGATAGAATTTCATTAGTTAAAATAATAATCGTCAATAAATAACATTTGTTATTGAAATCAATACTTTATTTAACATATAAAAACACTAATAGGATGTCACTTTCCTGTCTCGATTTGTCACTACCCTGTCCATGGTGTCACTCCCCTGACTACACATTTTCCCTTGGAGCCTATAAAACGTAAAAAAAATAAAAAATCTTCTGGCCCACAACATTACACATACATACACATTGCGAAGTTGTGAGGTATTTAATACTAATCCAAATACATAACTTTCTTAGGGGACGCTGAAAATACAAATACTGTATATTGACCCGTAAACAGTAATAATGACCATGATTTAAACATTTCTTTCATAGATAACTTTTTTGCACAGAGGATGATGTAATAAATTTCCATACTTCGGTCGATTTCGAACATCAATTCTTCTCTGAATAAAACTTGGATTTGCCATAACATAAATACACAAGTCTCTCACTTTAATGGAAGTGGAAGAATATTGTTTCTTTATGATTAAACGAACTTACGTATACGTGAAGTTCTATGAAAATTGTATGAACGGTCTCACCATTACCGCATCCGTCCCATCCCCTAGTTGGGGCGTCAGAAAAATGACAGCGTAGTATTTATTAGCTCTTATTGTATGGAATGACTGCTCAATATGGTTTCGCCGCCAGTTAAAATCCGGATGTAGTGATTCGGGTATGTTCATGAAACGATTATAATCGTCATGATTTCAAGACGATTATAATCGGTTCATTCATTTTCATGATATATTGACGCCTCAACTACTGTGGTCGACTTCAAAGGAAAAACACAAACTATTTAGAACTGCTAGCGGCGTATCTAGTTTTAAAGATTTGCATGCAACTTTGATGCAACTTCTGTAATTGTCAAGTGCAATCGAGTATATGGTATCCATCGAGCTAATATTACTAAGTATCTATGTGCTGCCATATGGCTGCATTTGGACGGAACACAGTAGGGATGCGTCATCCTCTCTTTACCGTAATAATAATTTCTCAAAGATGAATGCCGCATAGAATTATATAGACTTATAGGCACTTACCTTTCTTCTGTAGCAGCTTTACAGGGAAGCGTGCTACCTGTATTTCTCTATGTTGCAGTCGACTCACGTACCCTTCACCTCTTTTCCTATTCACAATAAGAATCCCGCTTTTATCGAAAACGTTTGTTGGGTTTCAAAGCAATTTATTATCATTGCCCTTGGCCTGAATATTGTAAAATAAGGGTATTATTTACTGAAACGAAATGCCGTCATACTTTTACGAGGAGGTTTGTAGCCGTCATTGGTAGTATCTACTACTATTCGCTACTACTATACAGATTACTTCAAACGATTGTTTAGGACATCGATGCCGGATTTGTTTAGGCCTTGGATTGTAACTGTATACGCCTTTTCTTTTGGTGGAATCCAATATGTAGGTTGTCATGACCTAGTAGGGACGTAGGTATACGTTCTGATTGTAATTCCTATGCCGGGTTAAGGTAGGTACAGTGGCAATGATAGCTAATAGCGAAATTCAAATCACACCCCGCAATAATATTAATAACACCTGAAACACAATAACGCATTTAGGATAGATGGCCCACCGTTAAACTATATACAATGACGCAATGCGATAACTCTCGTGATAATAAAACTCCCAAATCCACCTGTGCCCTTAGAGAATTACAAACGGCCACAGATTTCAAAACAGATTTTTTAACATATGCCCATATATTGTCCATTCAAAAATACGGTGAGGTGCTATGGAAAATATGTGCCTGCTATGGAAAAAAAGCCGTAGTTCAGATAGCTCTTAGTTCAGCTTATGAGATTTAACGGTGCATTCGCGTAGGCATATAAAAAGCCGGGAAGCTTTAACCATACTTTGATACTAATATCACAGCATAAAAATGGTACAGTAGGCCAACGCGTTTGATGTCACGCAAAAAGCCGCTTTTGTGTAGGCATGCGGCATTTCTGTAGGGTTGTCACTACATTAAAATATTTCTTTTTGCATATACTGATTCAATATTTGTGTATGTCTGCATAGTATGTGTAGAGTACAATGAATAAAATAAAAAAAATATATAATTATTATAATTAATAATAAAAAATACAAATTAGCTAGGTTAGTGCAACAAATAAAAATTTGTAGATGACCTTTTAATAATACGCTCAAGACAGAAATAATAAAAGGATTGAGATACTGATTCTTATAAAATTTACAAATGCGAAACTGCATGGTAGTTTCGTTTTCGTTTACTAGTTTTCAGATTATGAAGATAATCGCGTCCGCCATTTGGGATCACGAAATATATTGTCATATTCGTAATTGCCCCCGAAAACCATTCTAATAAAGGACAAAAATCTCGTAAGGAATATTATTATGCTAGTATCGCTGTGCTAATATTATTGATTTAAGTACTTACTATATATGTTCAGCACAAAAATTATTAATTTTTCGTTAAATTTTTTATTCTAATGGGCACTTTTTTATAAAACGTGGTATGATTATGATATATATATGATACCTACAAATTTAAGTGACGCACTGGGTAGCTCAACAACATTGTATTTAAAGTTACTTAAGTACGTAGTAAGTCTTTTACGAAAAGCTCATTTTAATACACAGTTTTTAAAAGTTTCATCATCAAAATCAATTACATCATCATCCGAATCACACAAGAAACACTTTTTTGCCAATTTTTTCAACAATAAATAGAAGCACGTTTTCGACAACCGGAATTAGGGCTGATTTTTCGCAGGCAACCCTATACCACAGTGTTCAGAATTAAATGATCTTTATTATCATGTAATTTTCATTCAATAATCAGACCGGTGCAAAATGCTAGTATCCATTTACCATGTTTATACCTGGCAGCCTGAGGGTTGTGATCGGAAAAAAATAGGCAACCTAACGTTTGCATATTATATGGGCTTCATAATTTCGATTGGTATAGAATTTGTCTAATAATCAAACCGGTGAAATATAAGAAAATAAATCTATTATAATTAATTAATCATATCCTGGACTGAAATTTGCTAGGCAACCCATATGCTACATGTTTATTGACATATTTAATAAAATATAAAGTACGTTTAATCAAATAAGCATCTCGGTGAAGGTCGTTCTATAACGGGATCCTATACTAGTTGGACGACTGTAAGGTTTACATAGACTGTGCTAATATCAACTTAGATATTTGGAAGTACGCATTTTTGTGAGGATTGTACACGTGTAGGTATCTATATCTCATCCTAATAAAACATAAAACAAAATATAATATGAAATAAAGCTGTTCGGATTGTGAATCCTTTGCCTGCAGATGTCTGTGGATTGGGAATGATTATAAAGAACTCCAGACATTTCAAGGACACCTTTTGAAAACTACTTTTAGGGAATACCCGAGGGTTACATTAATGTGGAGCGTTTGCAGTTTGCAATAAACTACCGTCTATATTCTGTTGATTGACCGGGCACGTATTCTGCTAAGTCTGAGAAGGGTATTATAGGGTGGGCTCCCTCGGGTATGACTGGACTGGCACGCCATGTCTCCCCTTTGAAATCAATACCTGACATCCGCAGACCTTAGTTGAAAATTGTGATATTATCATTACTTTGTACGAAAAAGTATTCGTATCGGTAGCTTTAACGCGTCACGATTCGGCGTACAAACTACGAGTATGAGCTATCTATGTCACAGTTTCCCTAGATAAATGACAGTTTGTGCTATCTGACATAAATAATATTTTACGTTACACTTACGCAGTTATCAGTACCCACTGAACAATACTTGGAGAGTCGAGAGTCTATTGTGACTAAATATTATATGATATATATAAATAAAGCAATAATGTGTTTGTTATATGTGCCCGAAGTGCTTCAAATCTCTTAAGTAACGACGAATTGGGTTAGTTCACATCATGTTGCCGCTGAGGTTGACGCCGCAATCATGATTTAAAGTATTAAAACATTATTCTGTTTCTTTTACCTTCCAAACAAAATACAAAAATACAACGTTGTATTAAATTTGTTTAGAGCTGAACTAAGCCTAATACACTGTATGTATATCGCCCTTGTATCATTTGTAGGCTTTTGTAGCCACTACGAATCCGTCGCCCAACTGTCTTAAATATGGTACAGAAATATAGATTTTTGTGACTGCCACATAAGTAATGAAAAAAGTAAAAAACAATATATCTCTATAGCATCGGTCAGCAACAGACTGCGGTCCGCATCCGGACCGCGAATGATAGGAACTTGGACCGCCAAATATATGTGATTCTACGTGTCCATCGCAGAATCTTGATTAGTTTAGCACAAGTAGGTAGACGCCTTTGAGTATATACCTAACTAGCTTAATATTAATTATTATATATTAAAAACTATATTGAAACTCATTACTAGTAAATACATATTATAAGATTTATTTTCTGGACTTTGACAAAAAATTTCCAATACTATCCCGGACCCCATTCAAAATTACTTGCCGACCCCTGCTCTATAGTCATTAAAGAAATAGTATTGTTATTAGCATGGGAAGAGAACGCGGCACCTTAAACGGCTACTTCGAGTATTACATAACCGTTTTCACATAACTACCCGTAACTTACGGTGATGATACACATTGTTGGACTTATATTCAATTAATGCTCTATGCACCTACAAAGATGTCGGTAATCACCATGCTATCAGCATTAAAGATCTTTTGATGGAAAATTGAAATTGGTCGAGCCAAAAGCTATTTGTTAAACCACCAAAAACGATGAATGGTAACTACCATCCGATTACACCTCATTGAATTGAAAGCAAAACGAGGCTAACGACACGCTATGTCCGCTTTCCCAACTAAACGTCGGCTGTACGCTTGTTTGCGTTGCATAATTACTCAATAAATATAATTCACAGTAACACTATAAATACGTAAGGATGCCTGTTTTGGATGGCTGAATTATAGATAATTTCTACTACTTACTATTTCACATCAAAAGTACTGAACCGATTACCGGTTGACTTGCGATTCGCCATATTTGGCCAATAATACAATACGAGTAGATTTCGCAGATATCGCCCTACTTTTCCAGGAACTGCAACGTCTGTGGTTAAGCTGCATATTTTTTAACATATGTACGCTACCTGGATCACACATAGGTTACGTATGTTCCATTAGTCCTATTTTGCATTGCGGAAATGCGGTGGCAGCTGATCGATCATCTATAATTACTTATGTAGTTTTGCATATCCCTTTGTTGGCCAGTTCTGTTCATTTATTTTTAAGCAATTTTCATTTTACAGCCTTGCGATTCACTAATGATTCGTCGTTGCGCTCGTCGACGAGCTCACCGATGTCAAATACTTTATGAGTTATCGCCCTTGTAATACAAGGTAGTTTTCCAACGTTTCTGGTCATCTCGTCATTTGTTTCACGGATGTTGTCAAAGATGTTTACTCTTAGATAATCGCACGGCTGTTCTTGAAAGATGTGCACAATATACTGATAAATAATACTAATGATATAAATTATAGTGTGTGCATGTGTGTGTGTGTGGATAATGTTTTCAATCAACTCCACCACGCTGAAACGGTCAACGGATGTTCAAGTATTGGTATATTGATATTTTCAGTGCCTGTAATAAATAACATAATATTTTTAATACGAGTATGTTTTCCCCAAAACAAAGTCCCTGTGAGTTCGTGCTCGGTAACAGCTACCTGTGAAATAAATCTTGGTAACTTTTCGGCTTGCAGCCATCATCCTTAGAGAAATAAATACTGTATCAGCTAATCAGCCAAGCTATGTTGCGTACATTGTCCTAATTCACGCACGATTGAAGCAGCAAGAAATTGGTGTCGATATTTATTTTAATTTTTCTAACCGTTTGTACATTGAAATAACTATAATTTGAAGATGTTTTGCATTTTATATATAAGACAAGTTCTTATGCTGCCACGTTAGCAATGGGGCCTTCGATAAGTATAATATATTACATATTGGTAGTAATTCGCTGGTTCAGAACACCATAACTAGCGAAATTAAAATCAATTTTTAGTAAATTATAATAGTTCTTATTCTGTTCATGCTTAAGTCCAAATTCGTATAGGTAATAATTGCAAGTGAGAATTATAAAATTTGCCGGTGGGTATGTTTCGTGCAATTGTAATCGTCATGTAATTTAAAACTAAACTAAACTAACTGATGTAAAAGTAAAACTACCCACGTTTGAATAGAATAATCATATGTTTAGAATTATTACACGTTGTTGTTGGATTTTATATTAACATAACAAGAACTACCATAGTTTACAGAATTTTAGTTTAGTGCACGCACAAGCGAATCAATACCATTATTATATTATACTAGCTGACCCGCCAGTGTCTTCGTACGCTTGGTCTTGGAGGTTTCATAATCGATCCCAAAAACAACCCTTAGGGGTCGAATTTCACAAAATCTCGTCTTAGTGAGCACCTAAGTTCTAAAAAGAACCCCCCATGCAAATTTTAAACTCCTAGCACTTGTAGTTTCTGAGATTTCGTGATGAGTGAGTGACCTTTCGCTTTTATATATATATAGATTATATTACAATTATAATATACATTTGTCCCGACTCGTCACGATGACACATGACTTTCACGTTCTCTGTGGTAAAATTATGAACACTTGTCGACCTGAGACTTGAAAATGTATATATAAATTGCCGGCGGCGGATCAGTTACTAAATACATTGTATGGAGCAGAGAGGCTTTGTCATTTCTTTGTTTACTCTAATGGCGAAGTGAAAGCCTTAGGACAGCTACATAAATAAAGTAACTCGATCCCATTTATTTCGGTAAGTAGTGCGAGCGAATATATAAGGATAATCCATATTATGTGATATGTATCGGAGACTGTTGTAGATTTATCGACAATTTTCCAATGCTCATGGCATGATAACGAATATCCAAAATAACGGAATAAGCCTAAAATATTATTTCAATTAGGTTTTTATTACCAATCAAGTTGTATTCCATAAAATAAAATATGTTAAAAAAGTATAATTAATTTCAAATATTTATTTTTGCCAGATAATGAATGATTTCGGTAATCTATGCAAAATTAGTCTATGTACGAAGTTGCCAAATCGTAATAATCGATATATTGTCGACAATTCGACGATCGTAAGCCGTCGATAAGAGTTGTAGACGTGACTTCCATACTTGCAAGGGGCGATACGATTCGTTAAATTTATCGACCATAATACGATACTTGCACTACTGATTCGATAAATGATAAGATTCTAAAGATACAGTTTCCTGGTAATAGCAAAAACTTGGTTTGTTCCATTGTACTTCACTTCAAGGCACAAAATATGTCAGGATCCCTTTCTCAATTTTAGTTGGCGTTACCGTGTGAAGTGTTGACGAGGTGGCGGTTCAAGGGGTGGTAGGGCGCGGCATAGCGTGCCAGATGTCCCCTCGACTGTGACGTGGTTCCACTAGAACTTTTTTGTTACATTGTCTGACTTTGTAGCCGTGACTAGATTTTTTTACTCTCAGGTCGTTGTCACGGTTCGAATTGGTTGCACCATAAAATTGTCGCGATTTTCTAGTTAAATTATATACAGACCGGTAACTCAGCTAAGTAGAAGAGAACTCGATCTTACCTATGTTTAACTTCCAAAATTTGATTAGTTTTTGTTGTAAACCTTTTTTGTCAGTTAGTTAACCTGAGTGAAGTAGAATAGCAAGTATCGCGATAAGGTCACAAGCTCACCTGATCTTGAATCTTGATTGTCGTGGATTCGACCGGTAGAAATTCATACAGAATATATTATACAAGTTTATATAATAAAGATGTAAAACAGGCATAGAAAATTAATAGTCGTGTGATAAGTAAAAACAACCATTATCGTTGCATTAGCACTGCTTCGTTTGGTCTAGTGTGCCACCTTGAACGCATTATCTCTGACCATCGTCAGTTTGTCACAAACGCTAGAGGGTCATTATAAAAAACAAGTCCAAGTGCCAGCCGAACTATCGCACGGAAGGTTCCACCGTCATTCCATATTTGTTTTATACCTTTTATCTGCGGAAAATCTCTTAATTGGCGTATTTTTTTTGGTATGTGTTGTATTTTTTTAACTATAATCATACAATATATGTAAATAAAAATATAAAAACAGTAACTGGATGCAGAGAGCTGAAGACCGAAACTATGTGGCGTACTTTAGGAGATGCCTATGTCCAGCAGTGGACGAATGTGGGCTGATGATGATGATGATACAAAATATGACGTTTGTTTGAAGTACAGTGTTTACAGTACCGCACAGTATTTTATTAAACCCTTTGATTGTATGCGAATTCCACAATTTTTTATTATTTGTTGTATAATCCGTCATAACACATATTATACATAGAAAACCCGACTTTTGCGGTTCAAAACACAGCGTTGAAGTAAAGACAGACAGACGTACGGACAGCGAAGGATTAGTAAAATGCTGCCGTAGTGTTGTTTTATTATTTTTTTTATTTTATTTTATTTTCTATTAGGAAGACTATCGACTACAAAAGTATATTTAGGCACTAAAATAATACAATAAAAAGTCATTTAGAAGTCTCCACTTCTAGCATTAAAATAACTAATTTCTAGACGAAAAGTTACGGGAACGGGTTGTACGGGAACCCTAAGAGGAGAACGTTTGTATCGTCGGATGGTTTGTTGGTTACATCAGATAGTTATATGATATATCAATAAGAAAACCAGAGCATGGCTAGAAACTGCGCATGGCGCGTTGTAAGATGGCTCGAACGCGGATGGCTGGCATATCAGTAAGTGCGCAATGATATAGCTGTACAATATAGCTTGTACTCCAGTATACATTGTACTGAGTTAAGGTTTACTAACCAAAATATAAAGTAACTAAATGTTTTACAATTTGGAAACCGATTTTAGGGAACGTTTCATTTTATATACATACAAATAACTACATAAAGCATTGAGCTTAATTAGTGTTACTTTATGCAGTTTACATATACAAAATAGCTTCAATAGATATTTTACTACAACTAAATTACCGCGACCGCACGCATTTTTTTAAATGGCGGATTGTCGCGGGTTTTTCGAATACTGGTTCGTAAATTTTATTATCTTAGGACGCTTCATTGGTCTAACACAAAATGTATATGAAAGTATTTACGATCCTTATTACAAAGCAATATTTTAAGCATTTGTCTAGTATTTCTCTGCTTGCCTGTAAAAACTGTAAAATTCCGGTTATTTCCGAAATGACTTGAAAGCATTATAGTTATATATCTTATAGTTCTTACCAGAACTTGCTAACTTATAGAGTGAACTCGTAGTTAATCTATTGCTGTTTATGAGACTCTAACAATAAGATGATGAGGCTTTGTGATTTTTCTGTACACTACGAGTCCTATAGATAAGTTGCGACCTTTTTTAAAAACGTCTATCTGACATTATATAAAAGTCTATTTTTACAGTTTCGTAGTAAAATACAAAGGGTAACGAGAGAAATTGGTACGAGGCCACGTGATAGTCTGAGTTCCATTGGCCTAAAGGCCCTAAGGAAGGACACGTATTATGTAGACAAAGGAGGGGTTTAAGCAATGTGCAGTCATGAGTTGCGGTCGTTTCGAATCGTTGGATATGACTCATGCACGTGATGCACTAAACACGGGGGTAGTAATTGTGTGAGTAAGACTTATACAATTCACACCGTGTTAAACATATTATGTACATACATTACGAACGGTTTCAATAAGCTATGTGTTGTCGGTTTACCCTATTAGAGAGAGATATATATTTGACACTATTTGTATGGACGTTATGTCACAATCCCTTGAAATAAGAGGTGGATGTGATTGCCCGTTTGAGACAGGCAATACAATCCTCACGCGCCTTACGTAAGTTTATTTTACCAAAAAATGAAACCGATTTCAACACCAAAAAACGTTTCGAACTCGTTCGTACTTTTCGTAGTAGTTCAAAAGTGTCCTATTATCACAATATTGTGTACATGATAGGTACCGACTTCGACAACTTATTTCACATTTTTTGGTGCTGACGTCGGTTCTATTTTTAGGTGTACATTTTTTCACCATTTTAAGTGACCCTTGCTACTTGCATACGATTGTCATTCACCGTCGACTGTGATATCATTAAGATAGGCGTAACATATTTCAGTTATTGGAGTGTCACTACTACTCATAAACTGCGTGACCGAATTTGATGAAATTTAAATGTGACCACCTTGGAAGTACATATACTCTACCAAACAAAAAGAGTTTGAAAAAGAATTTTGAGAATCAGACCACAAATGGGGAAGAAATCGGTGAACGTACACAAAAAATACATATTATACAATCGCATATTATAACCTCCTCATTTTTTGAAGTCGGTTAGCAAATATTATAAAAGTACTGCGATGGTCAGGGGTAACTAAGAGATTTTCTGATGACCTAAGTGAAGGGCTGTTAGTATTTGGAAATTCTAACGCTCTTAAAGATATCGGGGTAGAGTGAGTAAATAGAACAGTGTTGAGTAGAGCAAGTACTTATATGAGTATCCAAAATAAAACTTGAGAAAATATAATCTTATTATATCTTGCTTTCTTTAGTGCTACGGTATCACATAAGGTATAAGGTTTGGCAGCTAGTGGTGATACGAATACGATAAATCTGTCGCATTTTATATTCGACGCGCATTCACTGTGTGCCAGTATATTTTTAAAGCAACATCTGTGGATTGTTTTAAATCTCTTTATGCTTATAAAGGGTGTTTTTTTAGAGGTATAGAACTTTGAAATGGAATAAAACAATGATGTGTTTTTAAAATCGATACGAAATTTACTTTATTTGAAAGATAATCTTTTGGCATTATAATTTAAATATAACTTCTGGCATATGACCGTCACGGCTGGCTCAGACGTAGTCTAATCTAGAGGTCCAATTTTCGATGTCTTTTTCAAACATTTGACCGTATAGCGGTAATAACGCGGCGAATGTTGTCCTCCAAGTGGTGAATCGTCGAAATCAGAAACCATGATTTTCAAAATAAATTTGCACAATTTGGAAGCGTTGTTCAGACGTCTGTTTATTCATGTTGAAATGCCGAACCAAACTAAACGTAAATCGCTTCACAGCTTACAAAATGGCCGCCAGTCAAAAAAGTGTTGCCAACTTAAAGTTCTATACCCGTAAAAAAAACACCCATTACTAACGGTGGATATTATTACGAACTTTCTCTTGAATTACATGACGTTTTACCGTGCTTTCCGTTTAAAGTCAACATCGGTTATAGCGATATCATTTTTGACAGAACAGAACTGCTCACGGTGACATCAGTTCGTGGTGTGGTCGTTAAAATCGCAAAATGGCGTCCTTGGTGACGTAATCCATGACTGCACGCGGGTCTACGTTATCGCGCCCTTGTTGATTTAAAATAAAGGCCAAAGCGTCAATAGGGATGTCACCTTTTTTGACATATATGTTAAATTAGGTTATGTTAAATCGGGACAACAGGAATCACACCCAGCATTTTTTAATATTTTTTAACGAACTCTAAACTAAAAAAAACTATGTGTTATTTCAACTTTTGAAATTGAAGCTAAAACATTATTCAATGGCGGCCTATACGTCGTATTACGTCACTAAGGCAAAAACAAACAACAAACAGTGTTGTGATTATAATACGTTGTGCTTGCTTGGAGGTTGCTTGCTTTAACATTGAGATGGCGGGAAAGAATCAGCAATGACTATTATAATTTATTTTCTATAGTGTTTATTATTAAGTTTTGACGTGTAATAGTGGTGGATTATTAACCGTTGATGTACATTGTGTACTATTTGCGGTTGCGGCAATGACCGTGTTTATGAATCGACAGTTTGCCCTTTGACCTAGTACGTATTTAGTTTTAAAGCAATAATGTTATACGAGGGTCAAACTGAAAGTTCTTAGAAAATCAAAAACTGATTACATTAGCCAGTTATTAGTTTTATTATATCTTTTCAAAATATTGTCCATTCACGTCAATACACCGCTGCATGCGATGGAACCACTGGGAAAAGCACTTTGCCCACTCGTCCTTAGGGGTCTCTTCAATGGCATCGCGATACGCAGCCACCGCTTCTTCAGCATTCATAAACCGCTTTCCTTTAAGTTTTTCTTTAATTTTTGAAAATAAATAAAAATCACAAGGCGCGAGGTCGGGGCTATACGGCGGGTGACCCAGTAATTCAACGTTTGATGTCGCCAAATAGTCGATCGTTCGCTTGGCGGTGTGCGATGAGGCGTTGTCGTGGTGAAGGAGGATCCTACTGCGAGGTCGTTTCTCTCGAACTTTTTCCAAGACAAGTGGCAAACAATTGGTAGTGTACCATTCTGCAGAAACTGTTTTTTGATCCTCTAACGCAATTGTTGCGAAATGACCTATCCTTCCAAAGAACGAGGCCACCATTTTTTTCCCCGCACTTCGATCTCTCTTCACTTTAGTTGGCAACTCCTCGAAAGGAAACACCCACTGAGCAGATTGTCTTTTGGTTTCAGGATCATAACAGTAAATCCAGCTTTCGTCACCTGTTAGTATGTCGAACACAGCATTTGAGTCACCTCCGTTAAATCTTTCAATCATTTTACGGCACCAATCCACACGATGGAGTTTTTGAGCCTCAGTCAAATTATGAGGTATCCACCGGGCGCAAAGCTTCCTGACCGCTAAATATTCGTGTAGGATTTTGTGCACTTGACTCATACCGATGCCTAAGCTTGTCCGAATCTGCTGATAGGTCACTCTTTTGTCAGTCTCTATCATACGCCGCACAACATAGATGTTATCTTCAGTCGTCGCCGTAGAAGGCCGTCCCTCACGTAAATCATCAGTGAGATTAGTGCGACCACGTTTAAACTCATTAAACCAGTTGTAAACAGTCGCACGAGATGGGGCTTCATCGTGAAAGGCCAATCGTAGTCTATCATAACTTTCTTGTTGACTTAAATGATATCGAAAGTCATAAAAAATCATTGCACGAAAATTTTCTCGTGTTACATTCATGTTGACGTGACACAGACAATTTTCAATTTGCCGCCAAATCGTAAAACAAATGACAAATGAATGAAGTATATACTCAGTAATATTGGCAAAGAGTTCTATTTTCAAATTATAGAATTATTTTTTTATTATATTGTTTATAAGTGGCCAGTTCTAAGAACTTTCAGTTTGACCCTCGTATGCTTTCTTCACTTGCTTGATTCTCAATATGTTCATGAGGCACGACACTATCATACCACACGTTCTTTTTGCCCTTATGACATCATTTCCGCCGCTACTTCCGTTTGAGGTCACTTGTAGAAAGTTTTGTACACATTTAATTTATTCAAAATAAAGTAAATTTATTGCATAATAAATAATTTGTTAAATTATTTGAGTTACTTGTTCCAACCACTATCACGTTAACATTACAATGTAATTTATTTATGACTGTGTCAATTACCCTGTTGAAGTCAAAATCGACTTTGATGGCAGGGTAGTTTATACTGTTGTTTTCGTTTTGTATCTGCACTTGCGACGTCCACAGCACAGCATTTTTTTGACAATACGGCTAAGTTTTGCACCTGATCGTAAGCGCTTCGCCTGCACTGAAACTAAGAACTAAAGTTTTGCGTTAAGAGGATTGCAAAGCTAGTACTTGTCTACACTAAAAGAAAAAACTCTTTTCTACCTCTTAACATTGTCCGATTTCAGGGATTTTTTTTCGTGCAATCGGCACATTGTTGACTACGCTCGTATGTTTTGATTTTTTAAGTGGTTTTAAGTTTTAAAAATTAATTTATATTACTTTGAAATACTGAAAAAATCAAAACGCACGGGCATATCAAACAATGTGTCGATTGCATTTATAAAAATCATTGAAATTGGACAATGTTAAAAGGTAGAAAAAGTTTTTTCTTTTAGTGTGGACAAGTACTCTAGCAATGCAATCCTCTTAAGCGGTGTGATGGATGATGATGAAAATGATTTTCCATCGCGTACCAAATATATGCCAAACCACACGTACACCAAACCAAAATTTTAATTTAAAATCCATACAGTAGATTTTTCGTGAAAGTCAAAGTCAAAATCATTTATTCAATTTAGGCATCAAAGACGCACTTATGAACGTCAACTTTTCATTATAAAGACTCTACCGCCGCGTTTCAAAATATATAGAGCCCACCGAGAAGAAGCGGCAAGAAACTCGGGGCCATTATTTTTATATAGATGTTTACAATGTTTCTACTTAGGTACTACAAATATTACATTTAAGGGTGGCAGAGTGACAGCTTCCCAGAAGTGGAGTATTCCAAGCATCTTTATCTTCTCTAATGTCGAACTTTATAGTAAGCTTTTTTTTATTAAAACGTTTTTTACAGTCCACTTGAATTTGCCCTCTGTGAGCTCAGTTATGTGTTTTGGGATTTTATTGTAAAAACGCACACAATTTCCTAGGAATGACTTATTAGTCTTCGCAAGTCTAAAACTAGGTACAGCTATGCTATTTGTATTTCTAGTATTAAAAGTGTGGTGATCACTATTTAACTTATATTTATGTAAATTTTCACGAACATACATTATATTTTCAAATACATATAAGGAAGGCTAATATATTGATTTCTTTAAATAAATCTCTCAAAGATTCACGGGGACCCATTTCGTATATAGCTCGAATAGCACGTTTCTGTAGGATAAAGATGGTCTCTATATCAGCCGCTGAACTCCATAGCAATATCCCATATGGCATTAAAGAGTCATAAACATCCAACAACCCATACATACAAACTTTCGCGTGTATGATATTAATAGGATAACATAATAAATAGGTTTCATAACTGCTATGTATCTAAACACTATTACATGATGTAATAGTGTTTAGCTTAGCTTTAGTTATAGCTTTACTGAGCTCCGAAACCTACTTGTAATTTACATGTAGGTATCGGAGCTCAGTCAAACGCGAGACGTTAGCAGTGACTAAATCGTATATTATCATTTACATTGCTACTCTACGCAACCTACCCACATTGTTAACATATCAATCCTTCAATAACATAACGTAGCATAGCATAAGTACTTAAGAGGATTGCATAGCTAGTACTTTCCGTACTAAAAGAAATAACTCTTTTCTACCTCTTAACATTGTCCGATTTCAGTGATTTCTGTTTTCATGCAATCATCACATTGTTTAATATGCCCGTACGTTATGATTTTTTTCAGTTTTTTTAAGTTCAAAAAAAAAGGAAATTTATAGTACTTTGACATACTGAAAAAATCAAAACGAACGGGCATAGTAAATAATGTGGTGATTGCATGAAAACAGAAATCACTGAAATCGGACAATGTTAAGAGGTAGAAAAGAGTTATTCTTTTAGTATGGAAAGTACTAGCTATGCAATCATCTTAAGGTTTATTTCCACTAACTTCAGCGCCCTTCACACCGTATATACCTAGTAAGTAATGCTTGCGCACTATTACTTCATGAATACCTGGCATTGCGATGGTACTAAGCAAGACTATCTCATGGAAATGAGGGCTACTACTTTGTAAGTCTAGTTTTCTACTCCTGTTATAATTCACACTGCGACTTCGTGGTGAATATTATTTAACTTCGTCTCCACACAAAATATAAAACTAATTTAATTATAGTACTGGATGAAATAAGTACATCATACAATCTTGCATGTACTCGTATTGCAATGTTTGGTTGGTTTTGTTTGCATATGCTATTGTTTGTATCAATTGAAAGTTATTGTTTCAAAATCATGTGTTTATGCCATGTAAGATGATATCTATATTATTTACTGACTTTATTACTGATTAAAAAAATATATTTTTAAATTTTCAGCTATTTATTTTTGCATAATCGCGTACTTCTTTATACATAGCCTGATATAAATGATTAATTTTTTTCATAATAATAATTTAATATATTTTTAAGATAAGCCCATCACGTACACGGATAACATAAAGTAGTAATATAAATTATAGCATGACATTGACATATTTTCTGCACGGATGTTTGAGTTGTTGAGAAGTTAGAAGAAGAAGAAGAAGAATATATCAAAATATATTTAAATATGCATCACTCATTAATATAGCGGATTCATTGTCATCGATAGTTTTAAGCGTAACTAAGTCGTATATAGAGAGACTGCATACATGAATAGTGGAAATTAAATAAATACTATGTTATCAAGTACTTGACTACATGAACAAGACAAACGTCTGATGTTAAGACTATTTAGATATCCGAGAAGACCGCATTAAAATAACGTTCGGGAAACCATAATTAGGCACCTTATTTATAAAGTACTCGTACTTTAGACTTTTCAATTACTTAAGAAAATAAAAATAAACCATGCTGTTCCCAATCAGTTTACGGAATATATTATTATATATTTCATATGTTTTAATGATTACTGCAAAATGTAGGCATATTTCGGGACAATTTCATTATAATGAAAAATTTCCAAAAAATGTTACGATCGGCGCAAACGGACCGGAGCGATACGGGCGCTCTATAGCTTGTTAACAAAGATCTTATATTAGAAAGAGGTAGATATGGTACTCGCGTATAAATACGGCAATACCACGTTTGTTGTTGAACGATATCTGCTATCCGTCATAGAATGACGTCTAAGAACCGAAATTACGTTCTTGTATGCGCGAAATCTGGGACAACATTGACTTGGCGTCAGTTCTATTATAACGAATCTACCTCTTTCTAATACAAGATCATTGCTTGCTTATGTATACTGTGGGATAGTGCCCTTATCTAAACACTGTACCTAGTGTTTACACATGGGTGTGGCCACGCGTTTCGATGCAAGTTAAGCACGGACATTGTACATTTCCAGGGGGAAAGGTGAAGTGATCGGCATGCTGAAGGTGGGGCGCAAACACCTGTTCTTGTTCGACGAGCACGAGCGCGTGCGCGAGGTGGAGCCGCTGTGCGTGCTCGACTTCTACGTGCAGCGCGATCGACAGCGGCACGGACACGGGCGACAGCTCTTCGACCACATGCTGCACGTATGTACCACAGCACGTGATAGTTTTACACATAACATACAAATCGAGTGGCTTTCCACGTCTCTGTCTGTATGTCCGTTATCTTCTAAACAGCTCAATGGGTCTTGATACAATTTTCACCATCAGTTAGATATTTATTTTACACGGAGAGTTAAGTTGCTGACTGCAGCTGGCAAAAGTGACAAAAAGTCGCCAGTTTTTTTTTTTAATTTCAATCATAATTAGTTTGCAACTGAGATACTTGATGCCCAGGAGATCAGATGCTTCAAAAGCAGGTTCACTACGGTATAAATAATAATGCCTAATTAGGTTTTATGTAAATAAAAAAAATATTTGTTTCCTTTTTATAATATGTTTTTTTCAACACACTTGATCATAAAGTGGCTCTAATTTCGCCGCAATCAGGCTCTATTGCTATCATTCACAAGTGAGATATAGAGTTTTTATTTGATTGGTTGAGTTGCTTTGTTCTTAAAAAAAATCGATACAAAAATATTGTGTTCTATTGAACACAATATTTTCAGTACTATTGTACAAATAAATGAATGTACCTATTGCTTGCTCATTTGATTTAACTTCGTATTTAAATAGAGAAATTCACTTGTATACGTGTTTAATAAATAAAACTTACACTCAAATATAACTTTTGTTTTCTCTGTAATAAAGAAAACTTAATATTCCCCATTTTGTATGAGGCTAAAACGATATCCGCAAAAAAAAAACAAAAAAAGAAACCTCATTCTTTTAGTCTATGGCCGATGACCATTGTTAGATGCGCGCGCATAGGAAATCTGATTAATTATTCCCGCTACAAATTAAAATGTTTTTTTAGTATTAATTACTTCACAAGTGTGTTGAAAAACGTATAATACACGTGTGTATTGATGGTTGCCGTCCTCGTCTTCCCTAAGACCCCCACCTGACGGCTCGGGTCTCAATGGCGCCGCAGCAGTAATCACCAACATTACACACCTACATGTACCATAATGTACTAATCAAATCAAATCAAACATATATTTATATCCTCCTCAGAAAAGGTTCATAGCGAGCAAGTTTACTATATTTGTAGATCAGCTCAAAGTGCCATCACACCACTATATGCGCAGTGGAAGTCTTAGGTATGTATGCAGGGGACTGGAGACTGGAGTAGCCCTGTTCTTGCCTCTTAAATCTATTCTCCTGCAAGAACTCTGCATATTAAATGTTCTCAGGACATGGAGACGTCAGCACATCTGCTGGCAGTTGATGGTCCCTCGGTGAAGATGGAACAGTTCCTAATCAAGAACTACGGAATGGAGCGGCTCGTACGCCAGAATAACAACTTCGCTGTATCGCCGCAGTTCTTTCAGAACAACCTAGATGATATCAGGTACTTTCTATGTTTATTACCAGAACTGTTTGTGTACTTATATGTATTAAGCCATAGTGCAGTTTTAATATCTTTCCTAACTCTTTGATATTGAGCGTTGGCCGCACTATTGCCGGTTCTTTCCGGTCAAATTGGGTAGTCTGTTAGATCTAGCTCTCAATCGCAGTTGTATAGCAATTACATCGCTGTCGTATGGGCATGCTATGGCTTGCGAATGTTGCCACTGAATAAAATTGAAAATTTAGCGCTGGGTTTATTGAATATCTTTATTTTCATGTGGAATTGTGTCATCTTTTAAACTTACATACAAACATGCATGCACACTACTGCACCGGGAGAGAGTATTTGGCATTGCGGTGGTACCTAACAAGATGACTTACTATTCGGAAATAATTTAATTTAATAGAAAGCCTTCAAGCCCTAACACAATATGCACGGTGCATATTACTTAGTGGCAAAACAACTATCACTGGTGGTAACTATCGATGCAAGATTGCGCTAACGCAGTTCAATAGCAAAGATACTTGGGGCCCTGGTAGGTGGGTGGGTGGTTTAGAAATACTTATAAAAATCATCAATATCATCGATCACGCAGGTGTAACTGCGGGACGGAGCTAGTATCCTATAAATTCATAATAAACGAACATGAATAAAAGAGAAAGGATTTTCGAAAACATATTTATTTATTGATTAATAGTATAATCTAATCTAAAAGTTTGAATCTTCACCAGTTAGTGTTCCCACCCGAGATGGAATTTCTCTCTAGATGGTTTTGTTTGGAAAAAAAATTTAATCATATACTTTTCTTACGGCTTGTATTAGAGCTAAATCAAACAGATTAAATGCTGTCTCTCTCCCGCGACAGATCGTGGAAGATCACAAAGGATATTTTAAACTAAACATGACCGACACGAGGTTAGTACAAAATGTCTTACATTCGTTAATATAGTAGATAGAGACGAGTACATTCATACGTTGTATCATCATCATCATCTCAACCGTAGGACGTCCACTGCTGAACATAGACCTCCCTATAATTTTCCAAAAGGACCGGTTGGAAGCGGCCTGCATCCAACGTCGTTTTGCGACCTTTATCAGGTCGTCTGTCCACCATGTTGGTGGACGACCCACGCTGCGCTTGCCGGTCCGTGGTCTCCACTCCAGAACCTTCCGGCCCCATCGGCCATCTGTTCTGCGTGCTATGTTCCCTGCCCTCTGCCACTTCTGGCTAATCTTCTGGGCTATGTCGGTGACGTTCGTTCTTCTACGGATCTCTTCATTTCTGATTCGATCACGTAGAGAAACTCCGAGCATAGCCCTCTCCATAGCTCGTCGTGCGACTTTGAGCTTACTTATAACATTGGTCGTCACAAAAAGTTTTCGTGAAGTTTCTGGAACGCTACCCATCCAAGTTGGATTGACGATTGACCTCGTTCGCGAAGTTGGACCTGCCTAGTTTGACCGTCTGTCCCAGGTAGACGTACTCGTCAACAACTTCGAGAACTGAGTTCCCAACTGATTTTGGGGTAGGTACAACATGGGCATTAGACATAATTTTCGTCTTTTCCATGTTCATCTTAAGGCCGTTGGAAAACTCGATGAAGGCCTTCGAGCATTGTACTGAGGACTTCCATGAATTCTGCCATGACTACAATATCGTCGGCAAATCGAAGGTGAGTGATGTAGTCGCCGTTGATATTGAAACCAAGTCCTTGCCATTCCAGAAGCTTGAAATCGTCTTCCAATGCAGCGGTGAACAGTTTCGGAGATATTACATATCCCTGTCTCAGTCAAGCACTGCCCACGTCTCGTTCCGTGCAACAGTTTCGTAGACATAATGTCTCCCTGTTTCACGCATCTTTGCAATGGAATTCCCTTCGAACTCTGTTCCTGTACTCGGACTGACATGTTGGCGTTTTGTACATACACTTTAATATACCGATAGTCTATACGGCACCGCTGGAGAAACTCAAACTCTCGATCGAATCAAAGGCCTTCTCATAGTCCACAAACGCTAAACGTAGAGGCAAGTTATACTCTTCGGTATTCTGTATAACTTACCGTAGCGTGTGGATGTGGTCTATGGTACTATAGCCTTTTCGGAAACCGGCTGGTTTCGGATGCTGGAATTCATTAAACCTTCGACTGAGACAGTTCGTAATGACCTTCGAAAACTGCTTATAAACATGGCAAAAGTAAAATTGTTCTGTAATTATTAAGTAAAGTACTGTAACCTTTCTTGAAGAACAGCACCACCACGCTTTTGTTCTATGCTTCTGGCGTTGAACCTTCGATTAAGACGGTATTAAAGAGCTTCTGAAGGACTTTAAGTACCGGTGTTCCACCCGCTTTCAGAAGCTCCGATGTGATACCGTCTAAAGATCTCAGGGGTTTTGAATATGGGCACGAGTGGGTCGGTGTCAGTGTCCCAGTGAAACTTCTCATTTCTTCTTCCAGCTCATAAATCTTCTCGTCTGTCCTCATCGTGCGTATGTTGTGTATTACCAGGGCCAGTGGTTGTCATTGGGGGTGGTAGCCGGGCGTCTGCCGGGGATTCATAGCACCCGCGCCCCACCGTTAGCGGTGCTGCCGGGGCCTGGTTCTTTTTGTCAAATTCATAGGGGGGTTTTGCCAATACTCGCCACGCTTGGCAGGCGGGTCGGCGAGCGCGCAGTTCTGGGGTGTTATACTGGGAAGGTGCTGCTGCCCACCTTCTGATTGTTATCCCTGTATAGTGGGGGTGGGTACTATTCTAAGCCGGCACCCCGCATATACACGAACATATATTATACGTTGTATATACAAGAATATAATATGTAATTAAATAGTTACAGTAATGAGCACTGAAAATTACTTTAGCAGATAATAAAAAATACTTTGAAAAATTATCGCATCCGTAAGTAAAGTTCGTTCGTTACTTAGTAATAGGTGTATATAGTTTATAAGTATAAAGCATTACATTTATAATTACAGTACATTTATGATTTGTCTAATGTAGTCAATACTTTTGTATCATACTTTAACGTTTTTACGTTAGCCTTGATGAAATCCAGTGCTTGTTAGTTAATACACTTGTTAAGTTACATAACTGTATCAAAACGACCGTCGCTATTGCTTACTTAGACAAAGCCAACTAGCCTCATCTGTTTTCTCATATCATCCACTGCTATCCCTCGTCTGCGACTCCAGCTTTCCATATAGAGGGGGAAGTTTTTGCCGGATGTCAAATTAAAGTTACATGCCCTATTTATCTAGAAATTTGTCAAACTTTTCAAAGCAAATCTTTACTAAGTAATAAACACATTTGTGTATTGTTTATGCGTTTCTTTCTCTCTTCGCCATTAGCGTTTGCTTTTGTTCTTTTTGCGAGAACGATACAATGCGATACAAACTGTACAATCAGATAGCAGTGAAGTTCAGTGATATAATTAAACCAGTAACCATTTACTTTTATTTATTTTTCGATATTAAGGCGCGCTGGTACCCTGATCATAGTAAAAGCAGAATCATTAAACATCTAGTGTAATGCAACGATAATATTGAATGACAAATAACTTAGGTTAGAAAAGGAACAGGAAAACAATATTAACCGAATAGAATTAATAAATATTACTTTCCACTTTCCGCAGAAAACAAATCTAAATAGGCCCACAACAAAAAATTACGTCAAACTCTCAGCGATAAAACTGTATACATAAATATTGCTAAATATTGTGCAATATTATTACATGTCTTTATTAAAAGTTTTAACTGTACACTGTATTGATTTCAAGTTTGTATCAGTAACTGTGCATCTAAACTTTGTAATGAAAAACATAGCGTTTTATGGAATAACCGATGCGTGTTACAGCAAATCCGGTGCATCGACGCCTGCAGTATCTGCCGCCGTCGGTCGCTTCAGTGCACCCAAACCACATTCCGCAATCGCCAATGTAAGTTCGCCTTTAATACTATTCACCGTAGGGCTAGGTTAGCATGTTTTAGCTAGTCTAGCATGTAAGCATGTTACCAGAATGTTACAACTTTGCACTGCATCCTATCTATCGGGGGTTTACGGATTGTTCGAGAGAAAGTAATGTAATTCCCTTAAAGCATGGTATAAACTCGAGACTATATTTAGTCCACGTTTTATGAGAATAACGACGGATTCAGTCAACGTATCCCAAAGAATTATTGTCTACATATGGACACAAGAGCAATTGATTTCAACACTAACTTGATTGATATTTTTGATATATGTTTATACAATATTTTTTCATATTACGTTGTCAATATGATGTCAGTTTTGCATGTATTTCTAGTTTTTTGAGATACGTCTGTTACGGAATATATGGTTGGCCTGATTTTGTAATTCATGTACCAAATGTTTTTGCAACAATATTTTCTGGTTACTACGACCATAGACTTTATGGACGTAGTAAGTGGCTTGGTACGAGTAGCCATTTTAATCGGTCATTCGCTAATAATAAAAAGCCAGAATGCAATGAACATTAAGCTGAATCTGTAGAATAAGGTTCGTTCTTTCTGTAAATGACCTAAAACAACAGCAGTGTGCTTGTATGTGCGTGTGTGTGTGTGTGTGTGTGTGTGTGTGTGTGTGTGTGTGTGTGTGTGTGTGTGTGTGTTAGGCCTTTGTGTGTAAATGCGATGAAAAATAAAAGATCTAATTCGCTTACTTCTCGCGCTGCTCAGTAATTTATTATTCTTGATAGTATTCACGTGATAACCAATAATTGTAAAGGATATCTTGATTCCGCAATTTTAGTAAAACAATATATGCCAGCAGTTAATTATTGTACCAATTTCAAACGAATTCGTATGATTGACAATCTAAGTAAGTGAGATGGTTGCCGTCAAAGAGTCCAAAACTTAAACGTTGATAATATAAAATAACATAGTAATGTTGGTGTTTTATTAAGCTATTGCATAGCTTCTATCGCGGGCCTTGAGCGTGGAGACCGAATCCAGAAATTCCGTAATATAAATAACCTAACACCCCCCACTCCGACTCCATCTATCGATGAATAGCAGAACTTTTAATGACTTTTTGAAATATCACGCTTGTCTCTTTAGTTCAGCAACTCGCCTCTAGATGGCATTGGTTAAATAATTATAATTGCATAAGTTGATTTGGCATCTATCGATAAATAGCAGAACTTTTAATGACTTTTTGAAATATCACGCTTGTCTCTTTAGTTCAGCAACTCGCCTCTAGATGGCATTGGTTAAATAATTATAATTGCATAAGTTGATAAAAACAGCTATGCAATAGCTTTACCGCGGCAGTCTCCGAGTGCCACACGTCTTTTTTTTCTTTTTTCATTTTTATCGCCATTTCAAGATTTACAATAAAAAGAAATGAGAGTGAGATGCAAATGTCAAAGTGGGTGTATGTGTGAGAGAGTAAACCATAATTGTCAACTTTAACTTTAGGGATGTGGCTACTCGCACTATTTTCATGGTAGATCGGAGAGATGAAGCTTAGTAAGACTCAAAAGAGAAATGTAACGCGTCAGATGCTGTAGTAATGATTGCCTTTGCAGATTCTACAGTGGCAGTGACCTTTATTTATGCCAAGTGGAAACTGTAAGTGTGGCTTGCCAAGTGTGACACTTTACACTCCATGCGTGTTATATCATTCCATTTACATATACACCATATACACATTCATATAACAAAATCTAAAAAACAATAACATGTGGGTGGAATTTAACAACCTTGCTCTCCATTGTCCTTGTTCATGCACTCAACGGTAAAATAGATCGTAGAAAAGTATGCATTGTGCGGAGATATGTTTTAATTTTGCATGTTTACTGATATATATAAAAAAAGAATATATCTAGTTAGTACTACTGACTCTGCTTTGATTGAATCACAGTGCTTCATTAGCATCCTGTGAAATCTTTCACCAATGATTGATGTGAAGTGGGTAAACAACTGGTATGATACAAGGCGCCAGAACTCGCCCCACTCTGTAGCTTTAATTTTGTCATCTCGTGATCCCATTAACCAGGTTTGTTTTAATCAGTGTTTATTTTAATCACACCTATTTTAGAAACTGGCTTCGGAGCGGGAAGGTCTAGAGTCCCGAGCGTAGCGTCGGAGCTCTTGAAAAGGGGCACAACTATCTAGATTTCAATGGACCAATCAGAAGGGTGAAACAAAAACTACCATGGAAACAAAACTGAATTTAATTTCTGATATCCTCGTCTGAATGTTTGTTTTCTGAATAAGTGTGATGAAAATAATATATTTACATAAACGTCCAAACTGACATTTACTCCCATAAACTTGTGCGTGGTTTGGCGACTTATTCAATCGGCAACTTTCCACCCAAAGCATGCTTGAAAAATATTAGCCGTATTTATAGCCAACAAAATGGCTTTGTTAGTTAAAATAGCTTGCGTGTAAAAATATTTTTTCATTTGTAGAATAGATTGTATAATGTAGAACACACATATTTTGGACATATCTGAGCACACAGAAATATAATAGCAAGACGGTGTCGGCCTAAAGTATTAGACATCAACTTTTGTTCGTAGATGTAATCGATGTTATACAAAACCGGAACTTGAGTATAGCCGACAGTCTTCTTAAGGCCGATGTGCACGTTCGGCCGAGCCTCTATGTTGTTTTTTGTCTTATTATTTCA
This sequence comes from Selenia dentaria, assembly GCA_917880725.1. Taxonomy (NCBI): domain Eukaryota; kingdom Metazoa; phylum Arthropoda; class Insecta; order Lepidoptera; family Geometridae; genus Selenia; species Selenia dentaria. Next base: position 5,641,544 of record OU862876.1, on the reverse strand, counting down.
CGTGTGTTACTGAATTCTTTCGAATGCAATGGACAAATCTAAAAATGTTCATCATCGATTTCCCAGGGGTACCAAGCGGGCCACTGTGAACCGGTTTTGTTTGGTTAAAATTAGAGCAAATGTGAACAAAAATATACTATGAACTGTATCAGATAATGAAAGAAATACGCCTTGATGTGGTTTTGTGCGATGAGACAAAATGGAAATGATGCGACACTAACAAGCACGAATCAGTCGCGCATTGGTCTGGGGTTCTACAGACATTTCCAGGAAGTTCTAATCATACTCTTCCTGAAAGAAAGTGATTTCGGAATATACATACATACAAGTTAATACTTTACTAGAAGTAACAATAAAAACTAACCTATAAGCCCCATGGTGGCGGGAAAAGTGGCCAAAACGCTAAATGGATGAATGGATGGCAATGCTAACTTTTTGCCCAAAGTAGGCGCCAGCATTTCGGGCACTCGTCGCCTCAACCAATCGTTCCGCCAGATCCCCAAACAAGTTGAGAGCGGACGGCTCCCATGGGCATATACTTATTATGTATATATACTTCTACGTATGTACTTAAAGTATACAGTAGTAGTGTAAGAGTAATCGTTTTAGGAGACATACGTGGAAGCGAGCAACAAACATGAGCTTTCAGTGCTCATTTGTAAATTCGTGCCCGTGTCTAAAAAGACCAGGCTGTTTTTTTATAGCGTGGTTGTTGGCCAGTTTGTTATAGCGAGGAAACACTAACGACTGGAGCCAATAATCTATCTATCCAAAGTTTTTCTTACTACGGTTGCAAATTTGACATAATTTCACAAATAGTTTCAAATATACAGGTTGGAAATTTGTATTGCCACCTGAAGGGAAAGTACTCATAATACTGCATAATACAGAAAATTGTACTCAAAGAAAACAATCCCCTATTTTTGAAAAGAAAGAAAACTGCATTCAAAGATTTTCGAAAATTTCCTTGCCCACACCCGGGAATCGAACCGACTAAAATCTGTAAAATCCTCTACTTTTATTGCATCGATCCTTAGGGTCAATTATAAGGATGCAATCTCTCTAACGAACTTGATCAATTAAATGAAAGGAAAATCATGAAATATTAAATTATTTTAATTATTTACAAAACTAATTAATTGCTTAAAATGGGCTGTATTTTCTAGGATACACAAATTTATTCTTCTAACGTATTCATTTCTAGTAACTTTTAATAACGTGTTGTGGTGAATATTATAAATCGTATTCTGAACTTCAACTCTGAACTCGAAGTCTTATCTAAATAGTAATTCGTCCTATTAATAGATAAATATGACGTCAATGATAATTATTAATTACTGACATAAGTAAACAGATGGGTCTTTGATTTAAAGTGCTTTAACTTGACCCATAGAATTTCATCTCAGGCGCAGGACGTCCACTGCTGAACTTAGACATCCCGCATAGATTTCCAGGGCCACCGATCTTGTGCGGCCTGCATCCAACGGCTCCCAGTGTCATCTTTCCTCCTTTTAGGGGGATAATTGAATTTATAAGTCCAGATTTCATGGTTTTGATGTTAGAGAGATTGCATCCTTATAGTTGACCCTAAAGATGCAATAAAAGTATAGGGTGTAATTTTTACAGATTTTAGTCGGTTCGATTCCCGGGTGTGGTAAGCGAATTTTCGAAAATATTTGAATGCATTTTTCTTTCTTTTCAAAAATAATAATTTTCTTTGAGTAAATATGTCTTTCTACAGCATTAAGAGTACTTTCCCTTCAGGTGGCATTACAAAATTCCAGCCTGTATATCTCTAGTAGGGGAACCGACGACAGATGACTTATTGGCACCGGCCGTAAGTCGTAAGTTTTTCCTGCTTGCCTCGAGAAACTAGGATGCGAACTTTGAGAAGTATGTGTGATATGTTTTTGAGAGTTAGATCGATGGACAGCGTGATGTTCGAAAGCAAAAGTGTAGTGGTGGAGAACACACATCACTACAGCTTTTTTATTGTGGTGACGTGGTTCTCTTCTCCAGGAAACTGATACCATGTTTATATAGGCATGCACGTTTACTTAATATAACAAAACCAGGCTCCTTTTCCATTGCATTCGACGGAAAACGAAGCACTCGATTATTTCTATTACATATTTCCAGGAAATCTGATCTAATGCTATCTTATTCTAATCAAAATGATTAGAATAAGATAGCATTCATGGAACATTACTACACTCGTTATATTACACTGGCTATACAAAATAACTGAAAATAATGAAGGAAAGTAAAACGCTTCATTTAACAATGTAACATAAATATAATAACATTGTACATATTGTAATAGTTACCTTTATTAAAACTTTGCCGAAATAACTATTGCTGATAGTATTTCTAACTCAATTGAGTCATTTATGTTAGACTAAACCTCTTTCCTAATTAAATAAAGTTAAATTATAATAAATAAAAAAATAAATAAATAAATAAACAATAAATAAAAAAAAAAAAAAAAAAATTGCATGCTTATATTACAATTTCTCATTATAACCAAGTCCAGTAGTTTTGGTTAATAATAATACTATTAATAATATGTAAAACTGATAAGATAATCTAAATTATTGCATCACCCCACGACTAGTGTAGTGTAGTAGAAAAAAAAATTCGTAATTGACAGAGGGAAACCTCAAACAGCATTGTAAAGTACCTACTAGGTTGTCAAAAAGAAAAAAAAATAACGTCCACTCGTGAATATCCTACCTTCTTCCGAAGCGTGGATAACAATGTCTATGTATTACATCCCTGATTGAAAAATGATTTTGCTTTGAATGTTCCACTTCATTGTCAAAAATGCGCCGATCATTTTAAAATCATTATTAAAATTCAAAAATAATGAATGTACTGCGGCGCGGTGGTACTGAACCTGGTTTCATGAACCAATGTTATCTGTATTACATTTCGTTACACACAAATGTCCACCGCCGTGTGTACCGATCCGCATACAATTGCTAATGTTGTTCCTAAAGGCGGTAGGTTCTTAACATGAAAAGAAACGTCTAAAATACGTGTAACGTGGCGTTTCGTATGTATACAACACGGTCACATTACTCGACGCATCGCTGCAATGCGGGTCCCCGCTCGCTTCCCCCCGCATTCCCTTTTCTCGCCCGGCAAGTGTCAGTACGGTCAGCATCTTTGTTACCGATACACGCGTCGATAATTTGGCTAATTTTCTTGCTAAATTTGGCTTGTTTTCTGTTTTTGTTATATAGTTTTGTTTTGATTATTGTTTTGTTAAGTTTTTTGTTGATTGTTGAATATTAACTGTTGAACTGTGTTCAAACCAGAATAACATGGGGAAAGTTATACACAGTGAAGGGAGAAATCTCGTGTTAAAAGTGCTACAGTTCTTCGAGAATGAGAAAAAATAAACGTGTAGAAGAAAAATACAACACATGTGTTTTTTCCTTTTTTTATGCTCAATATTAATAACGGTAACAGGTAGACACCTTAAATTTTCACAGAATATGTAGTTGTATATTACCTTTTAAAATAAATAAATATTTTTTATTCCTTTATAAAACTTAATTTTTAATCAATTTTTACTCGATTTTAATAAAGGCCACTTGGCCGGGTTTTTTTGCACATCATACTTGAGCGCCAAAATGACGGCACATGGTCAAGCGTGTAGTTAATGTGAATGCGTTGTACGTCCTATATCACGACATGGTAGATACATATTTTTTTTGTGTATTTCGTGTGAAAATCGTTATATAAAAAAATATCATTGACTTTTGCAGGTCATCCACGGAGGCGATGCTCATCATAAAGACACTAATAGGTAATATACTTTGACGCACATTACCTTATTTCGTTTTATGTTTAGATTCTTCTAGAAATTTTGCTTAGAACATAAATTTCCTTTATCTTTGAAATGTGCTTTTAGGAATGATTAATACTAGACCCACGCCCCATTGCTGACTTATGATAGTTTCATATCAAAAGATAATAGATATACATACACCACCGCCAAGCATATCACAACCTTGGTTTAAATATTCATCCGAAGCACTCAGATTCGGGGTGGTCAAGCATTGATATTATTTGAATAAAGAACCACAGTTTTATTATTACATCACGCATTCTTTCTTTTTTTGCTAGAATTTTGTTGAGTTAATAGTATATTATGCAATTAGTGAATAAAGAACGGATTTAAAGCGAGGGTCATAGATTAATCACGAGTAGGATTCTAACGAATGAATCACGACCGCAGGAAATGATCCGTGATTATAGAATCACGAGCGTAGCGAGTTATTCAAGTGTTAGAATCCTGAGCGATTCGAGTGATTCATGGCCCTCGATGTAAATCCGTTTTATTCAAGAATTGCATACCATGACTACGAGAAAAAGAGAAATAGTTTAAGCGAAAATAGACACTTAATTAAGTAAAAAAGAAGGTAAAATTAATTAAAATGCACATAAAAATTGGAACAATTACTAAACATATGAGTAATTTTCTTATTATTATTATATTTCTTTTTCTGCAATAGCAGCGTAGAACGTAATAAAGTTTTTATTCTAATGCTAAACTCCTTGTCGCAAATATCGACCAATCCAATCTCGAGGAGTTATTTGCACAAAGAGTTTGTATCGAGTATCTTTTGCGCAAGGAAGTTGTATAAATAAGCATTGAGACGGAGGTTGAATATATTGGTGTCTTCTAAATTCAAACACCAAAATAGTGATTAAAAAGCCTTTTTATTCACTGCTTTCTGTGAATGAAATAAATAAGCCTTTTAGAGTTGGAATGGTATTCATTTTATTTATACCATTCCCACTCTAAAAAGCTTATTTGAACACACCAATATATTCGATCTCCATCTCAATGCTTATACATCTTCCTTACGCAAATAATAGTCGACATACAAACTCTTTGTGCAAGTAACTCCTCCAGATTTGATTGGTCGATATTTGAGACAAAGAGTTTAGCATTAGAATAAAAACTGTATTGTGTTCTTTGTTGCGATTATAGAAAAAATAATATAATAATAATAATAAATAAATTCCTCTTATGTTTAGTAATTATTAAAATTTTAATGTGCATTTTAATTAATTTAACCTTCCTTTTTTCTTCATTAAATGTCTATTTTCGCTAAAACTATTTCTTTTTCTCGCAGTCATGGTATAAAGTATAGTATGCAACTCTTGAATAAAACGGATTTATATCGGGGTCCATGAACGACTCAAATCGTTCAGGATTCTAACACTTGAATAACTCGCTACGCTCGTGATTCAATAATCACAAATCACTCCCTGCGGTCGTGATTCAGTCGTTACAATCCTTCACTTACTTGGATTCATCTATGGCATTCGCATTAAATCCGTCATTTATTCACTAGTTCCATAATATACTATTTTGGTTGCCTGCAGTTTTTCACTCAATCCCCCAGCAAGCCCTCAGTTCATTCATAAATATTTTGTTATAGCGTAAACCTGATGCGGAAAGATCAATCGGTCGTAAGCTTCTGGCTTTAACAATCGTTTGACACGGTGTGTCGTGGGCTCAAGTCCCATCCGATAACATAACTTACTATAATGAAATTAACTAAATTTTTATTACTACTATTTATAGTACTCGGAGTAACTATGTCCGGTTTGGCGGATAGTATTAGGTAACTGTCGTTACTTTTAACATATGTTTTCTTGAAATGTAAACTAAAATAAAACCAAGTAACGCACACCAACCCATTATTACAGAATTAAATAACTATTATTATATAATTAGTATTCACATCAATTTCACATATTTTTTAAGTTATTTGTTGTTTTTTTAGTCGTTTATTTGTTTTTTGCTCAGTTTTTATTTTGTATAATCATTTCTCAGCCCTTACACAATAATGAACTATGTAATCATTTAAAATTTCTGTTTAGCTTTATACACACCATTATTAAAATGCTTTTGGGTTCTAATTTATATTTAATTTTTACACGCTTTTGTTTGTTAATTAATAAGAAAATTCGATTAGATATTCTAATTATATCAATATGTAAGACCCAAAATAACGCACTGTGATACAATTAATGGCTATTTAGTGTTTTTTTAACGTTATCGTTTAATTATTTAACTTATGATTATATTTTTTTAAGTTATATGTTTAATTACCAAATACACATATTATTTTATCGCTTGGAATTTGTTGCACAGCTTAGACTTATGTAAATCTATGACCACAGTAAATGTATATGACGCGAGACTTTGTTAAAGCAACATAAATACTGACGACTTTAAAGTCTGCTTGCTTAGTGTAGTGTGCCCCTTATTCACAAACATTTGAATCTTGTAAAACTTTTTTAAGTTGTTCTTGTTTGTAAAATATTTATAATACTTTAATATTTAAGGCGTTACACAAATGACTATAGGTTTAAATGAATCGGCAGTTAATTAAGTGGTCAAGCCAAACCTTATAAAACGGGTAAACGACTTGAAAAATAAAAAAGAACACTACTTTAGCAGCCTACTTTGCTAGACTAAATGTATAATTTACGGATAAAATCAATGCCATTTTATGGGACAGATCGAGTGGTTAGAGAAAATACCGGGAGGTTAGTTCTACTCAGATACTACCGTTCGACTCTTTGTCGTTCGATCAAAAAGTCATTCTACTATTCTTAGAGACAAATCGGAACGTAACGTCATCAAAGACATCTTACATGCTACTATAATTTAAATATACATTAAACGCTACAATATACGAAAATGAGTTTATAATCTGTCGAGTTAGCATAAAATATAAAGATTTGATTGATCGCTGGCATCAATACAAACTTAACTGCAGCTGAACTGTTTTCAGTAGCAAAATAACAAAACGTCTCAAAAAGAATACGACTGTGGTTTTGTTTGTGAAATCGGCCCCCAGGGTGTCACACCCTACCTGCCTCCCAAATGGTCACTTTGTTACCTGTCGATTCATTTGCAGTCTACCCTTAAGACAGTTGAAAGAATATTTTTTACTGCTGCCGCTTGAGTTACTATGTACAACGTTCAAGAATTTGAAACGTGAGTAAGTACCTGTAACAATCTTCATACAAATCTATATTGACCATTTTGGAATCTTATCTATAATCACAATAATTATACGTAGATATCACATAGACATTTAGCTAGTTTACTGTCTTCCTTTAAACTGTCAAAAAGACGAGACTATTAGCTATCTGTCAGTGTACCTAGTATACTCATGCGGCCTTGCTTATGAATGCTGCTTAACTTTAAATAATGTCATTTAGCACAGCGCACAACAATTTTTCTGCGCGCATTATATAACGTCATTTAGAGTTAAGCAGTGTTTATATGGGAGTCCGTTGGGCCAAGCGTAAATGAGGGATAATTCTCTAGGTAGTTTTGTTCGCGGTTTTCATGCAGCTCTACAAGTTTGCAAAGTCCTTTTTTGTGAAATTAAATACTATAATAAATTAAAAATTAACTGTTGTAAAGTAGACGTTAAATTTCGTTTGGCCTTAGTACCTTAATATAGTTTTAAATAATAATAACCGTATCGAACCACTAAAATCACGGACATAAAGTACGGGAATGATTATATATTTAATATTCCATAATTTAGTACTTTTTTAATTTCAATATAATACAATATTTCAAAATGTTTATTTAAAATATTATTTGATGTACCACCTGATTGATTTCTACTATAGTAGATCCAACCGTTTATCCTCTTTTTGACAGCACCAATAGAACGTAACATGACGATGTTACGCAAAAGTTAACTTATAAATGCGAGGTTTTAAAAATATGACAACTGCTTAAATTTGCTCCTTGATCCCGTATAATAATCATCTTTCACAAAATGAGTCCATAAGTGCAGTAGTTTTTTTATAAATTCCATAAAATAACAAACGTTTTTAAAAAATTACGTTCTATGGCTATCAACATAGTGATGTTACGAAGTTACGATTGAGATATCGATATTGTTTATGAACTATTTTTACACGGGTGTTTTCCGTTCTCGGCACATAATATCGGATTTATTTTTATGTAAAACCGTTATATTGATGCGCCTCAGGAAAACATACAGCATTATTTGAAGACGTGTTTATCTCCTGGTGTATATCCAAAAAAGAACAAGGTTATGATGACTATGATGATTACAAGTACAAGTCATACTTGACGAAGCTGTTACCGGTTAAATCTGGGATGGCCAGCGAGCAACACGGAAGGGAGTAGGCATACACAGCGTTTCCCCTCTGTCAAAGTACAAGTCCGCATGGACCATGGAGTTTGATAATATACTGTGGGGTGAGGGCGGGGCTAGATTTGTGAATGGTGCTTTATTTTTTATGTGTTAGTGATTTGGTTGTGTGAGTATGATCGGCAATGGATCGGTACAGGTATGTTTTGTATGTAATAGTGCGGCTTTGCGCTAGTGTGCAACTTCCCCTCCCGCAAGAAATGACAGAAAGATTTGAACAATATTTTTTAGCTAAGGCTACTCCCTTCCGTGTTGCTCGCTGGGGATGGCAGACATTAAAGTCTGCCGTTTGGTACCAGAAAATAGTAAAGTTTGAGCAACCCCAATTCCAATTTAAGCAAACGAAATCTAATCTTTTATTTTTATTTATTTATTAATCAAAATCAGATTCATCGTTGCTGTCACTCGAGCTATTGCCGACATTTATAATTAATTGTTGACTCATATAATCTATCGCCACGTGTTTATCCCAATCTGCCATTATAGTTTCTTGTGTTTTTTGAATTACATTTTGCCAGCTTTCCGCAGTTACTTTCACACATGCATTTTTTAATAAATTTACCATTTTGTTTGCCGTGAATGGGGGTTTTGTGTTATTTCTAGCAGCGTGTCCTTTAACTTGAGCCCATATTAATTCAATGGCATTGTATTGACAATGATAGGGTGGAAGTCTAAGAACCCAATGACCATGTTCTGCAGCTATTTCGTCGATCACATATCGTTTTGGGAAGTGTTTTTTTGTTCGTAATATATTTAGTAATTGTACTTTTAGTAAGGAGTTATCAACATTTTCACCATGTCGTTGAAGCCAGTCAATGATTACTTGTTTTTTGTCGGCCTGGGTCGGCATTTTATCAATTTGGCGTGAGTGATAGGATGCGTTATCCATAATAATAACTGACGGTTCTTCCAATGATTGTACCATTTCCTTAAACCAACTTTCGTAAACCTCAGAATTCATTTCTTCGTGGTACTCAACTGTTTTTTTGGATTTAAAGGCCAACAAAGCATCTGGCATGAATCCTTTCACAGACCCTGCATGGCAAATGATTAGACGTTCTCCTTTTCCCATCGGTACTGAGGTAGTGGAAGCAGCGGTGTCATCAGTCCAGCTCTTAGACACTGTGTGGTTCGCATTCAGCCAAGTTTCGTCAGTGAAAACAACATTTGACCAATCTGTAATTTTTTTGGCTTCGCTCAAAAATTCGCAACGAGCAAAAGCTACGTCGCGACGCTCCATCAATATTTTGCGTTTGTCCGATTTTTTATAAGTAAATCCAATTTCATTCAAGACCTTTACCAATGACGATTTTTGACCTCGGAACAAATCACATTCACGCAAAGAAGCAACAAGTTTTTTAAGTGTTGGAACTTCTTTACGTAAGTAATAGTTATATATATGACGGCGTATAGCGTCTGCGTCAAAGTTGTCAACCGAAGTCACACGACGTGGTTGGCGTTTTTTCTTCGGCGTACGAAGCTTATTCTCCTGCATGCCGCTTGTTCCGTAGGCTTCGGTAGTAATTTTTGTAATCGTAGATGCACTAATACCTAACGCGGCCGCAACGCGCTCTCTCACTTGCGACAATGGTAAAAGCGGGCCGCCATTTTGATACTCTGCTTCAAAGTAATTACGAAGCTTGATCACCATTTCTCTCGTCTGTCCTTTCAGCACTGATCCTTTCGGCATTTTATAGTTCCAATATAAAACTCAGCAAATAATTACTAGCACGGGCGTCTTGTTGCGAGTGACAGTGACAAATACAAAACGGCGGTGGACCATTGAGTTTTACTACCTTGATAAAATACTACTGCTTACCCATAGACAAAAAAATTGGCAGTCATAGGAATTGCCGATAGAAGTGAAAACTTATAACTCAGAATTTGATAGCTTACCTTGGAAACTACACGGGTGTAACCGGACGGCGTGGCCTCGCCATCTGGGCATGGCCATCTAGAAATGCGTCAGCATTTCCCATTGGCTGATGCGTTTCTAGATGGCCATGCCATGACGGCCTGTCCACGCCCTTTCAACATTCCCCATTGGCTGACGTATTTCTAGATGGCCAATAGCCATGGTCATGGCGCCATTCCTAGGACTATTCTCTTTCCGCACAGACTCGATAGAAAAATGAATCGAAATCGTGTCCACTATAATCACTTGGTCACAACACTTTAACTGACAAATTAGATCTGTCAAAAAGAGGATAAACGGTTGGATCTACTATAAATGTTGTTTTGGTCATATTTCAAAATGAGCTTATATATATTACTCATGTTAGTTAAATATCTACAACGCCCTCCTTACTGTAACATGTATTACATTATGTAACTGTATTGTGTATTATATTGTGCGTAAATTCACGTAATTCAAAGAAATTGAAAAGTCGGCACGTTTGGTTTGTATAATACCAAACGTGATACTTGCGTTATCTGGCGCGTAGATGTATTGATATACATATACATCTGTAGTGCACACATAAGTTACAGATCAAACAGCGCCGTAGCATGCGTGCTCATCTATTGTAGTAAGTACCTGTGTCGTTACATATTATTAGCAAGTTTAATTGTTCATGTACTTAAGTAGTGTATCGTAAATGATTGCATGCAGCGCGCTTCCGGAGGCATCTCCGGTGGAACAGATTGCGGCCCCGGTGCCGGTGGTGACGCAGGCACCGGTAGAACCGGAGCCGACGGTAGAGATGACACCGGAAGTGACGCCGGAGTTAGAGTCAAAAGCGCGCGGAGTAGAGCGGCCGTGCACTTTACACGTGGAGACTACGGCGTCGGCGCTGCACTCCCCGGCCTCCCCATCGCCCGCCGGCTCCACCAGCTCACGCCGCGACTCGCAACTTACGGAGAAAGGCTACTTTGACGTTAAGTTCTACCACAACAAACTGTGGTAAATCTTCCCCCTCCCACACAAGCACACACGCGTCACCGATCAATCTCCAATCAACTGCATTCCCATTAGATCTCAGTGTCCGTAACTAAACGATTTATGGCGTACCTACCAATACTCCTTGCAATGTTCACATAATAAAATACTCCAAAGGGTCATTCCATTTTTTTATAGATATTTTAATAGTGCGTAATCGGCAGTAATGAGAAAGCTTGCTTCGCGTTGTGATGTAAAGCGGTAAATCCAACATTTTCTGCTGTGAAAGTGAACAACGCTATTAAAGTCAAGGGCGATGAAATGTAGTGACAGGTTTTTTCATGGTGCTATAATGATGTTTGTTTGTAGTGTATTTTTTAGAAGATTGATCTGCTGTATGATCAAAGTATTTACGCATATTACTGTGTATCAAATGATATTTGTAGTTTGAGCATATTCATATTTTATGACAATTTGACGTGTCGTAATGTCGAGTTTTATAATATCATATGTTTTGAGATGAGAATCTATCATTATCTGAAAATAATATTAAAGACGATTTACGATGCTACCTACAAAATGTATATTACAATTTACACATTATGATAAGATTTCATATCATTGTAGCATCATTACTTTAACTCCTGGCATTACATTTCATCACCCTTGACTGTATTTGTGCTTGTTCACTTTCACAGTACAATTCGAGATCCGTTAAACGAAACTTAGTTTCTGGTATTAACTTAGACCTCCTGACCGTGCTCACGCGGCGAAGAACATAGTAGCGTTGGAAACGTCCCCGTCAGCTACATCCATAAGACATTGATCCAACATAATAATAGACTGATATTCCCTTTAAAGTGTCAAATGTATGTTTTTGTGATTTCTGTGCCCTCGTCTATGTTTAGTTTCACTAGAAACTAGATTTTTCATGGTTTGAACTTTCCAGCTTATTCTGATAATATATAAACTTACGGCCTTACTTATAAACGCTGCTTAACTTTAAATGTCGTCATATGTACGGCGCAGAACAGTTCCTATGCGCACTACTAAATAATGACATTTAAAGTTAAGCAGCGTTATAAGTAAGGCCTTTACTGTCGGAAACTTTAATGTTCACAGCTTAAACCAAACTTACAAATTAAAAAAGGAACACCTTACTTAAGTAAGGTCCGTTATTGTTTTGTTTTGTAATCGTATAAATAGCTACAAGTTAGTTCTGTACATATTTAAATATGTTGTCTATAGTTTACTATTTTGAGAAGTGATAATGTTGCATTTTTTTAGTCGTACTGTTGTTACGAAGGCAATATCTTCCTAAAGAGTTTGTAGCGTGTTTAGATTGTATACGGTTGAGGCAGCATTGTCGGATAGACATTCAGTATAGTTATTACAAGGAAAAAGGCGTGTGAACCGGGTGTGAAAATAAATGTCTGCACACTTTTAAATCTGCTTGAATGCACTCGCTATTTCTCATCTATATTAATGATTCTTAAACCCAAGACTAAATTATTATTTATGCACAATAATTTATTTTAATGTAGTTAAATCTGAGCTGACTACAGCCAACCTGTTTCGTAGTGAATACTTTTGCTATTTCAAGACATTAAAGTTAGTCTAAAAATTTCACTTAGTATTTTCATGTCTGTGTATTCTTATGCAATAACACTAGTCTTATTAATAAAGCGATCTTGACTTACTAGTTTCGTAATAAATCATTCAAGTCGGTTATGTGTGCTGTGGGTACGAGTTGAAAATTCGCCTGTTGTTTTACTTATAAGCTTATACTATACATGTTGCTTACCGTTTCAAAACCACATGTTTGTTCACGGCAGTTTTAATGCGGAAACTTCGTATTATAAATATTTTATTCGAATGGATTATAGCGATAAGGACCGTAGTTCTCACTAATCATTGGTATCTATTTCGGTAACTGTAAGAAGGCGTCAGCGCTGCGCCGTGTGACGCCGTGCTGTTATTTATGAATGTATTTATTTGACCTTTGTGTATCGGTTGATATGCATATGTATCAATAAAATGCTACTTAATCAAAGTCTGTTTTATTTCAATGACAATTTCCTCTTAGTTTAATATAAGTTTATATGGCAGACTACCTGCGTGTCAAGCTGTAAATAAAGATCTCTTAAAAAATACCATAAATATTTGAAAAAGGCGTTTTAATGGTTTTGTCGCAGATATTATGGCAGCTTACATTACACCACTATGGTAGCCACGTTTTAGGCAAGGCAAGTTTAATAGTATTAGGTAGGTGAGTCCACACTGTGCCTTTTTTGCTTGCCTTTTATTGATTCATGTGAATATGACGTAAGTATTGAAAACAAAAACAAAAGCTGGAACCGACTTCAACACTAAAAAGTAAGAAATAACTTGTTGAAGTCGGTACCATGATAGTTCAAAAGTAGGTAGGTACCTATTATCACAATATTGTGCGCATGGTACCGACTTCGACAAGCTATTTCATAGTTTTTGGTGTTGAAATTGGTTCCAGTTTTTGGTAAATAGTTATTTGTGCAACAAGAGAGCAGTCGTTTTTTGCTGCGAGTGCTGATTTTGAATCCTGAGTGTGGCGAGAAATTCAAAGGCACGACATGCAAAAAAGTTTGCTCTCGTGTAACGCACATAATTTTTCACTTCAGCAGCGAGAACACTTTAGGAGAGTGTGGCGAGGGATTACAAGGCACGAGATGCAAAAAAATTTTGCTCTCGTGTAACACACATAACTTTTCACTTCAGCAGCGAGAACACTTTAGGAGAGTGTGGCGAGGGATTCAAAGGCACGACATGCAAAAAATTTTGCTCTCGTGTAACACACATAACTTTTCACTTCAGTAGCGAGAACACTTTAGGGGAGTGTGGCGAGGGATTCAAAGGCACGACATGCAATAAAGTTTGCTCTCGTGTAACACACATAACTTTTCACTTCAGCAGCGAAAACACTTTAGGAGAGTGTGGCGAGGGATTCAACTGCACGAGATGCAAAAAAAAATTTGCTCTCGTGTAACACACATAACTTTTCGCTTCAGCAGCGAGAACAATTTAGGAGAGTATGGCGAGGGATTCAAAGGCACGACATGCAAAAAAGTTTGCTCTCGTGTAACGCACATAACTTTTCACTTCAGCAGCGAGAACAATTTAGGAGAGTGTGGCGAGGGATTCAAAGGCACGACATGCAAAAAAGTTTGCTCTCGTGTAACACACATAACTTTTCACTTCAGCAGCGAGAACACTTTAGGAGAGTGTGGCGAGGGATTCAAAGGCACGACATGCAAAAAAGTTTGCTCTCGTGTAACACACATAACTTTTCACTTCAGCAGCGAGAACAATTTAGGAGAGTGTGGCGAGGGATTCAAAGGCACGACATGCAAAAAAGTTTGCTCTCGTGTAACGCACATAACTTTTCACTTCAACAGCGAGAACACTTTAGGAGATAAAATAATAAACAGGAATAGATTGAAATAATTATTTAAGGTGAATCAAAAAATTAACATTGTGGGTAAAGGTACCAATTTAATAAAATGGAACGTTTTAAAAGTTAAAGGTAAAATTACTGCATATCTGCAAATTAAAAGTAACAGATTTATTTGACAACGTTATAGGTAGTTGCATTGAGTTGAGTTTCATTGTCTGGGATTAAGGTTTCTGTTTCGGTAGCGTATTGAGAAGGAACAACGGTGGACGTTGGCGACTCTGATCGGCTCTCTGTGTAAGTACACTGTGCGTCGATGGAAGTGGTAGGGCTTGAGTGAGACCAAGAATCCGAGGTCAAATTCAGACTTATTGTTTCCACTATAGGTACGCTTATATATTAAATAAAAGCTTAAAGAAATATAAATAGCAACACCGTCTCCGAAAAACTGCTTGGCCCGTTGTAAGCACAAACTAGTATAGATGCTAACGCATGTTTGTAGTGTGTTTGACCTTTTGAAGTGTTTTACAAGAGATTTTTCTAATATTATGCAAAACTGAATTAGTAATACCACTCGACTCGTTTAACTTCCCGATTGATGTTATTTAGGTTTCCAAAAGATCCAGTTATAGATACACGTTGGATCATATCAATGTACTTATTTTAATTTATAAAATGCTTTTGCTATGTATTAAGTACTTTTGAAAAAAAACTTTCATTAAGAACGAGGTATAAAGTAGATTGGTAACTTTTACAGACAATTTATTGTACATTCATAATATATTAGAATGCCGTCTTTATTTAACTTTGTCTAATCTATTATTTGGTACGACTCCTTTTTTATTATCACGTATGTATGTACAACAAACAGTAATTTTTTGTCTAATCTAAAATTGAATTATAACCTAAAACGGCTTAAATTTTAATAAAGCATAATTTCTACTAATTATTTTTTTATACGTAAATGAAACCTATATCAATTTCAGCACTGTGGTATTGTACTGTCTATTGTATATCTAAAACACTAGCCGCGATTTTTTATCTATTTTAGATTTTCGACTCTAAATTGTATTTTATTAGACTTTTGATTAGGTTGAGACCAAGGCTAGGATAAAAGTTTGTTTGTAGATGATTGTAAAACAAACTTTCGTCCACTCAGTTCATCAATGAGTTGACCAGTAGGTCTACGAGTTTACAACAATCGACGCTCGATCGCGACTTCCGCGAAAAATTTTATGAAAAAAAGAACAGTGCCACCTCGCGGTCAATTGTAGAACTAAAATTGACAGCGAGTACGCCAATCACAAACATAATAGGTAGGCGACATCGAGTATCGACTATAGATGACATTTATGTTGCCTACTCATGGAAGAGGTAAATATCAAGTCAAATACAAAACAGGAACCTTGTGATACTCATTTGGAGGTAGATAAGGTGCTGGATGTATATACGCACATAGGATACCAAAGTATTATATGACAGGCCGGTTGGCGCAGTTGGTAGCACCCCTGCCTTCTGAGCCGCTGGTCCCGGGTTCGATCCCCGGACAGATCAAACTTTTGTGTGCATGAATATGTCTGTTTGACCTGTGTCTGGGTGTGTATATGTATATAAGTATGTATATCAGTCATCAGGTTACCATAGTACAGGCTCTGCCTAGTTTGGGACCTGAAGACCTTTGTGTGGATGTTGTCCCATATTATATTATTATTATACTTTTCATCATTATCATCATGCATTACTATGCGGGTGTAACCGCGTGGCGAAGCTTGTACTTAATATAGTATCTTTGTGGATGGCATGAACATACAACCTATGTCTAGAGTAAGGCAAGAAAACACATTAAATTTGTTCTTACTTAGTCTTTATTTTATTTCCATGATAACAATTTGTTTGCTACTTGATAGATCCCTGAAGTACTAATACCCATTTCTCATTAACAATTCAAATAATGGGAATAGTTTACAAATACAATCTTGCTTGTTTGAAAATTATTTTTTTAATTATTATGTAGGTATATGGCAAAATGCCATTTTTTTACCATGCTTAACATACGGCGGTCAAACAATAAACAATGTCAACAAATAAATGAATGTCAAAATGGAATAGAGAGAAGTGTAATCGGAGTAAAAAGAAAAGATAAAAGTAGCAATTCTCTTGTTCAAAAAAACTAAACTAAAATTTTACTATGGTGGTCCTTATTCTGTTAACACTAAAACCCAAAATCATTTAACACTTAGAATGACTTTTCTAAAAATAGGATTATTCTATTCAATTTTGGGTTATTTTAGGTTAGTTTAGAGCACCAAGTTAGGTGATGACTAAACTGTCTAAAACATACGCACAATTGTAGAGAAATGTCTAATTTTAGTGCTGTCATTCGGAAGTGTTATACTAATTTGGATTTTAGCCTAAACAAAATAAGTACTGTCGTAATTTAGAGATTTTTAGTTAAGAAAATCCTTACAGAATCGACACCAAAGTAAGATTGAATAAACTTAAAAATGTGACTAAATTTAAAGATGTCCATAAAGTATGAGAAATACTTAAATGGAAATGGGCAGGCCATATGCCTCTTATATATATATATATATATATATATATATAAGAGAGAAAAATGAGAAATGGACTAAATTATATCTGAGTGGTACCCCAGAGATGGAAAAAGATGCAAAGGTCGACAAACGAAACGTTGGGAAGATGACCTCAAAACAGCTGCTGGTCCAGAATAGATCAGAATTGCACGCGACAGAGATAGGTGGAAATCTTTGGAGGAAGCCTTTGTCGAAGCCAGCTATTGTTGAAAAAACAGATCGTCTAACATATTTTGTACTATTGTAAAATAGCAATAAAAGCTCTTTATTTTTATTTTTTTATTTATATAGGTAAATAGCAACAAGCAGGGCTGTAATGTATCTCAGTTGCAATCAAATATTGATTGGAATCTTGAAAAATGGCGATTCTATGTCAGTTTTGACAACTCCAGTAAGCAAAAATTTAAGTTGATAACTGGACCTGACAAAAGTGACAGAGCCGCCATTCTTCAAGATTTCAATCAACATTTGTTAGCAACTGACAAACATAATGATGCTGATGATAAATAAATAAAGCTGGAATCTCATTGTCTACAATAGTTTTTATGCTTCCCAAAAACTAGATAGATATATTAGATATTTCGGAATTAGTGTAACAAGCCGAATTCTTCACTTTACTTACAAAGAAATTCGATTGTTGTCGACCAAAAATAGATAGTACTTCGGTAGATCTATCAGGTAGGTCATATCGATGAGTCATGCCACCGAAATGCTGGTATGCTGGTTCGCTGCCGAATTCATATAGCAATTTAGAATATTATAGCTGCGTTTGCAAACGATACATAAATGATGTTGTTTATCAGCTTTCGATGACATCTGCAAAGATATGATTAATTGGGACACAGCTACAAATGATTAATTAGCTGTAATAACATAATTATATCGTAAATATTTTGTATCTTCGTATTGGACATTTTGCGTATGCCAGTATCTTTGGATTTTATTAGCTAACATTTAATTATAACGATAGACAAATTGAAATGGAAAATATAAACTATACGAATATAAAGCAGTCAGTGCGTTTCCATGCGCGGTTACGTTTGTAAATCAGTAAGCAACAACGCACATACGTTACTTTGTCTGTTAGCCTTCCCAAGCGTCAAATAACGTCGCACCGCATGGAAACGACTGTTTGAACGAATAAATGGTCATGAACCGATGCGAAGTACTACTTTGTCAAGTTTCACCTTCGGGAACTTACAAAAATAAACTGAGAAACGAGACTTGGAACGGGCAGCACACTTGCTCAAAGCATATGAAATAAATGATTTTTATTATATATTACCTAATTCTAATGTGAATTGTCAATTGAAATAAATGGTGATACATATTTGTCACGAAAAAATATTTGCGTGTTTGATTTTTTGCTTTGCATACGCCAAAGTATTGGTATACCTACTGGAAATAGTGTGGATTTTCAGAATAGTCAGATGGATAAGTTTGTACTTTCCATTGATTTTTTTTTTAAGTTTAAGGTACACTCCAAAATGAAGCTAATTGCCCAAGATTTATGAGTAATTATGGTGTGAGATTTTGATAGAATTTTTTAAGCACAAGAAATGCGTGCACATCACAACAAATCCAGAAACGCAATCTTTGTATATGGTATGGAATTTGTTTATTAGTGCACACTATTGAACGAGGTGGTTTAGAATCGATAACTGGTCATAAAATGAAAAGAAAAAATTAGATATATTTTTATTATTAATAACCTCTATTCGCCGCTCCACGGCTAAGAACCACAGTGCGCCTGAACGCACGACTCACACCGCTTCATCACAGACAGCAGTAACTACGCGAGATATACCTACCCGCTTAAAATAGGTACGACATGCGAACGTTGACCCGCCTGGGCGGCCTGGCCGTTAGCACGTCGTACCTATTCTAAGTGGGTTCTGAGATGTAGCAGTGCGTCGGGTCGTTCATTAAGTCGCACTATGGCTCTTAGACGTGGAGCGACAAATATGGGTTCAAACAATAAAACATATGTATTTTTTTTCTTTTACTTTCATGACCAGTTATCGATTCCAAACCTTTCAATATTGTGCACTAATAACAAGCACCTTATATTATAATTAGCGGTTACTCGTAGTAGGAGGTACTTCCGCCAACGGCCGTATCAGCTGGTATGCGTATTGCAAAGAATAGATAATAGTTTCCGTGTCAATTTTATAATTGGTTTTGATCTTTTCTATACAAACTGTTATTATTCTGTAACAAAATCGGTAAGTGAGGCGTTAGATTTGGCAGTTGCAAACCAACCCAGAATATTCTTCTTGAAGATTTACTACTTACCTACTACTATTGTTAAATTTCTGAAAGATCAAGTTGTTTGTAGTACTGATCGGTTCACGCAACTCGTTCGTTCAAGAAAACATATATAGTACATCGAAATCTTGAAACTTTAGCGCTAGAGTTGAGCCATTCATCATTAGGTGTCGGAAAATGTCTAAGGTAATATTTGAGAAGTGAGCTACGAAGCTTCTCCAGTGGATATATGTGCTATAATATGACACATCAGATAAACGATATACAATAGGATATTAGACACAAAAAAACTGTCGACGCTCTGTATGCCGCTGTTCAACTTGAACATGCATCGAACGCTCTTCTTGATAGACACACTCACGCTACTCTGACGAAGCGATAACGAATACATACAATATTATGTTTTTATTGAATACAACTATTTGTAGAAATCGTATCAAACTTTATAATTTAGAACTGTAATTGCCATATTCTAGCAGTACCCTCAATAGTGAAAGCAGGCTTGAGTACGGATTTCAGCGAATGTTGAATGGTATTTATTTACTTTCAAAACTTCACTCAGGTCGAGATTCAAAACAGAGCGTCTTTCTATAGTACCGGTTTAAGCATTCAATTATCAAAATACATACTGATTAGTTACGTAATGTTAAATAGAAAAGTAAGTGTGGTCGAATCGCGTTACTCAATTTCCACAATATGTAAATGAGACCATTGAGACCAACTGTGAGGCGCACAGCATCCAGAGCGACGACATACAATATCCTTTCTTAGAATAGTTAGTCGTATATGTAAAGATTTAAATGTAAAACTAACATATTGAAAATCTTACGTATTATATTTATTCTTAACGATATACAATTGTTATCATATTTATAAAGACTAGCATATTGAATATTACAGTGGTGGACGCGAGTTACGGGCAGCGCCCAGCGGGGTGAGGCGACGTCACCAGTTTGCATCTCGCAACTCGCGCCCGCGTATACCCACCGATTGCAAATGTTCGTTACATTACAATCACTACAGTACAAATATTACATACAAGCGCATATAATTAAATATCGTACAATATCCATCACTACTACAGTAGATAAAGGAAAAACTTATTGAGCATAACTTTTATTACTTTTATCGAATTTCAAAACACCGTATCACAGTACGCTAACTTAATAATCATGTCAAGTACAATCCCATTTTGATCAAAATTATATCTATTTAGTACACGATAAACATTAATTAAGAAAATAGTATTAAAGTAAACGATCATCGATAAGTACGTCGCTTCTTCGTTCGTGATCCCTAACAGTAATTATAATTAAGTAATATTAGTAAATTTGTCAAAACAATAGGCCCAAGACATATAGACAATAAAGACAGTCTTAGCCGGGCAGGCGGGCCGGAGCGAGGCACGCCATTCACACAAAGCATTGCTATTGGTCCAAGTAGAAATATTCTAAACAATACGATATACGCTAAAGATATTATATGTTGAGTAAATGCTAAACGTCTGATACACACGTGTATGATACAGCTACGCGGGAGGGGTGGAATGTCGACGGACAGAGGAAGACTACAGGCTACCAGGACTCTACGAGTACTTCAAGTGCTTTCTACTACACTAAACCCCGTAAACGACTAAAGCTACGTTATTCATTCCATCATGAAATGCCAATCCCACACCACTGCACGACCGCTACTGAGCAACTGCTTCCTTACTATCGGACATCTTACAACAAGTATTTGGCACTGACAAACAAATCATACTTATTTACACGAATCACGTATATGAATAAGGGAGTGAAAGCTGTTTAAATATAGATTTAAAATCTGCAGGGCATTTACGTATCTAAGTTGCAATCAATATTGAGATTGAAACTGAGACAGCCCGACGGATCAGTGGTTGGTCCTAACCAATTGCATATCGTTCCAATTGAAATAGCAACCTTCGTGCCTGCAACAGACACTACACACACAACGATTGAAAACGATCACGAGTCAATATTTAGGCCTCGCGCCGTACACACACTCATTCACTCACTCATCACGTGCACACTCGATACATAATAATAGCTGATATTCAGTCTTGACTCACACACACTACAAAGCACAATTTGCAAGTTTAGGCGAGACGAAAAGAGTATTTATACATTTATATTTTTAAGCTTTCCAAAAGTCCACCGTGC
Source organism: Selenia dentaria (assembly GCA_917880725.1). Taxonomy (NCBI): domain Eukaryota; kingdom Metazoa; phylum Arthropoda; class Insecta; order Lepidoptera; family Geometridae; genus Selenia; species Selenia dentaria. The sequence continues at coordinate 5,619,963 of OU862876.1, read as the reverse complement.
GTCACGTGGTTTGTACTGAAAACGCGCGCGGTCAATCCTTACAACTAACTTAAGTCTAGTGAGAGTATTATATTGTAACACTGGTGTTTCTATAAGTATAGAGTTCATATACTCTCTTTGGTTGGTTATATAACATACTAATAAGTCAATAATTATCGATGTATACAAGTAATATGACAATAATAATATAGACAAAATATTTATCATGCTTATTTCGGTGGTCATATTAACGGTTGTGTATGTTTCGTCAAAATAGAGAGTCAGCCGCGTAATGCGGTGAAATTTTATAATTATGTTTCGATATAGTCAAGAGTAGATACAATGTTATTAAATAATTAGATAGTACTTATATTTATTAGCGGGGTAGTGCCGTAAACTGGGGTAGGTGATGCCGGGTCGCGGAGTCATAGCTTGCAATCACTTCGCTACAGCTGTTGCAGTCTACCTGAAATTGTGACATTTTTTTAAACCCATGACAGTTTCAGTATAACGCATCTAAATTCTGCTCGTCACTGCTTTACACCCGTTGACGTCATCACAGCTGTTTGGTCCCAATATGTTTTCCATTGGTACAGGGATTGGTTATAGATATACGACGATATGATGTACGCTGCAAACGTAATGTCAGCTCGGACGTTAGGTGCTAGTTAGTAGCCGAGAGTCAAGTTTCGATCGCAATGAAAAACAGTAGGTAATTCTTTCACAATACAGCTTCGAGGAATAATATTTAACAGTGTGATTACTCATCAAGATGGACATATTTTGCTGCATTGGTAGGTCTTTTATAGAACCCGCCTGAGGAAGTTCCACACCTTTGCCACTTATTCAACCATGAAGCAGTAGTGTGCAAACATAACTGTTTCATTAGAGGGCAATGTTTCCAGCGAAATTTCTGGGCAAGAAATTTGATATCTTAAGGTGACGAGCGCAGGACATTGCCAAGCAGTTTTCTTAAAAAGTGAGAGGTAGCATACATACGTGTCTAAAGTCTTGTGTTAGAACGAAACGAGCTATAACAGAAGTCACAATACAGAAACGACTTTTATACTGTACGATTCTGTCTGCACCTAACTTTTTAACTTTTCGACCAACCACCCGCATTCTTCAGTCTTCCCGTGAACATGGCGCATGTAACTGCGCCGAAATATCGGGAGCTCATTCCACAACCTTGCCACGGTAAATATCCCGTTAATAATCATATAACTTTAGAGAACAACCGTGATAGTTTAAAACAGTGTTGTACGATTCTGGTATCGCAAAGAAAAAAAAAAAAGACAGATATCTTTGATTGCTCAAAAGTCCTTTGTTTTTTGAATCAAATTCATTGTCATATAAAATTAATTCGTTATTTATTTCATAAACGTCGTACCACTTGAGTAAATCTTGATATCATAATAGCTAACCTCAAACGAGAGCAAATTCATTGTTAACCTTCATTTTCTTATATTTTTGTATATTTATGTAGTTTAGCAGCAAATTGGCAATATGATGCCCAGCTTGTTTTTTTATTTTATTTGTAAAATGCGTTTTTCTTTACGTGAATGTATTATTGTTACCTAAATTTAAAAATAATACTAAAATAGGTTTTGGTTCGCTAGTTCAGTTTGGAGAGCCGCACAAACGAATAGCTACCATCGCCATCATTATGGTAACGGTAGCGCTACCTGTTGAAATATTTAGTATATAATAATATAATGTATATACCTGTTGACGATGTTTGCGAGGTCCTTGAGCGCGGTGTCGACAGCGTCTGCGAGGTGATGCGAGTGCGGGGCGGGCGAGGCTAGCGCGCGTGCCTCGGCTTCCAGCCGCGCGGCCGCCGCTCGCAGCTGCACTCGCAGCGCCGGCTGCACTCGGCTACTCCCTCCACTCCCCCCCGGCCCATTCTTCCCCGGCCCACTCCCCCCCGGCCCATTCCCCGCCGTGGCTGCCGCTGCAGCACACAACCCCCCCAGACGCGACAGACGCTCCGACGTTTGCAAACGCCACAGGGACCCGCGCCCGCCTGCGCCGCCGCCTCCGCCTACGCCTAGGCCGCCGCACCCGCGACGAACCTACGCATACGTTTTTCTTTTTGAATTTACAGCTGTGATCAGAGCTAGTGGAGCTAGAACACATGTCTACTGTCTAACATGTCTCAGTTGCAATCAAATGTTGATTGCAATGTTCTGACTGGAGCTGACATAACTGACATAAAGCCGGCATTGTTATAGATTTCAATCAACATATGATTACCATTGATGTACACACTAATACTACAGCAGGCCTAGACAAAGATGTTTCTGTTAACGTTAACGGCAAACGACAACTCCAAAATGTATGGCGTTGACATTACCTGTGGAAAAGTCACGTGACGTCGGGCTAAGTTCGTAGACGGAACCCGGGAACGTTCTGACTGTAGCGTGTGTAGAAAAACGCCTGCTTCAATTTTGTCTAGGCCTGCAGATCTGACAATCGATGGCCAGTTGCAAAAAATAGGTTTTATCATTTGGCTATAATATTTGCAATAGCATTAAAGCATGTATTTTGTTGCCTAACATTAGCATGAAAAAATGTTTACCATTTATCCGTCAATTATTACACCACGGCCTAGCCGTCAGTATTAATTGTTGTGATGTTGTAGTGTCCGGTCTTTTACGCAGTACAAATTTAAGATATCAACCCTACATCGGTAAAATAAACACAATTCAGCAGACATTCTGCAAACAACTTTATTTCTGTAGGCCGTGTGTATTAAACAACAAAACAACTGTTTTGACTACTACATTTCTCGCTAGTGAGGTGAGTGAGTTGTACATGTCACACGAAAGCAGAGCGAGTTATTCGTTTTTAATTCTACGCTATATAAGTATTCCTGGTTAATTCAAAGCAGCAACAAAATAGTAACTATAAATTTCAATGTTTGAGATCGCTTCAGCAGGCGTTAGTGCTTTGAAAAGTAATACTATAAAAATCACAAGGGTTGCGATGTCAATGCGAAAGTTAAAGTATTTCTAAATAATGCTTCTTTTGGTTGGATAGTACTGTCAAAACTGTTCAATAGATATCGCTGCGTCCCCGTAAGACGGTTAGTCAGATAGAGAGTTAAAAAATTCGATGCTCGGACCAGAACCTCGGTGGCCTAGTTGGTAAATGGCGTCTGACACGGAGAGTCAGAAGACGCGGGTTCGAATCCCGTCCGAGGATGTGAATTTTTCTCTCTATAAATTTCAAAGAAAAAACATATTGCATTTACCGTGTTGTATGCTTGAGCTAGGTGTATATCTGAAAACCCACACGACGCGTATATATGAATGCTGCACGTAACCGTTTTTTGACGAATGATAATACACGTAATTCTAAATTTGATATGACGTCTGATTCTATGAGCAAATAACGAATACATGTATTTAACCATTATATATTTCGGATTAATATTAATAAAGAACCAAATAAAAGTAGTAAATAATTTAAAATCTCATTGCGAATTCGTCGATACTTACATGACAAGTCGAAAAGACTCATCAAAGCCATCGGTTAATATTTTGCATATATAACCTTCATCCCTTTATCATTGATTTACATTGCAACTCAACTTTTATTTTTGTGTTATACACTATTATACGAAACAGCACTACCCACAACTACCCGTGTAATAAAGCAAAGCGATATACATGCACTTCGTAAGCAATTAATTCAAAAAATAACAATTTACATTTTACTAACTGTGAGAAATCAGAGTTAATAAATATTGCATGGGCAAAGAAACCCGTGCAGTGTGCGCCTCCTTGCCCTAATCACTCAAGTGTTACCTCATTAGTACAACAATCCAAGGAAGCTCGCAGAGCGGCGAGCAAATCGGCTTCCGAGTTCTCTTCGCCGTGTATCGGGGTTGCGTATATGACGCCCTTGCGCGGCTTGCCCGCCCCGGCGGCCGCTAGAGGTTGCATCCCCGCCCCTGCAGAGAGTGGCATGCGACGAGCGCCGCGCTCTTCTGGTGAGCCGCCGCTCTCTGGCTTAGGGCTGACACGTTCATCGCTCTCTTTACTCTCCCATAACTTCTTAAGACTGCTGATGCTCCCCGTGCTGCGACGCTTATCTTCGTCCTGCTCCCCCTCGCCCCCCGCCGCTTCCTCCTCGCGACGCACACGGTCTTTATCATCCGGGGACACCTGCTCGCGACGAGCGGTGCCGTTAGTAGCCGATGACCCACCCTCAACTTTACGCAGCCGCGATTTGAAGTCGATAATCGAACGTGCGCTTTCTTCCTCTTTGTTACCAACGGATGGCTTCTTGTTGGTTTCGACTTTCTTTAGTTGGGATTTGAAGTCGGTGCTGCGCGTTTCCGGGTCGGCGCGACGTTCGATGTTGTTGGAGAAGGAGGTTTTGCGGAGACTCGCTTTCAGGTCTATTGGAGACACAGTCTCCTTGACGGCGTCGTCTACAGCAGCCGTCGGGTGCGATGGGCGCCTATGCATATTCAGGCTTTCGGAGAGCTCGGAGACGAGGCGCGTGACGGGGTCGACGGCTTCGGGCGCCGCCGTGGGCTCGTCGGCGGGCGGCGGGGAATCCTTCAGGCGGTGCTTCTTTTTGTCTGCGCGTTCCTTGATCTCCGCGACGAGTTTTAGCTCGAGCATCTCCTTCATCGCCTGCTTGGCGGTGGGCCTGTCGTCGAGATGGGGGGGCGGGGCGGGGGCAGGTGCGGGTGCGGGGGCAGGAGGTGATTCGGCGGTGTCGGTGCCAGCGTCGCGGCAGCAGTCGGGCGGCGGTGGCGGCGGCGGGTGGGAGTCCTCGGGTGGAGGGGGGAGATCCGGCGGTGGCGGAGGGAACTCGAGCTCAGCGAGCCGTGGGCGGGGCTTGGCGGGGGAGCCGGCGAAAGATCGGAGTGCAGGGGCGGCGCGCGGAGCGCGGGGCGAGGCGGGCGCTGCCGTCACGCCGCCTGAAGAGTTCGAGCGGATCATGTGCGGCTGCGCGCGCCCCGTGCGCGGGGACAGTGACCGCGCCTCCTCGTGCGCGCCGCTCGCCGCTCCGCTCGCTGATCCGCCCGCCGCGCCACCACTCTGCCGCAGCGACTCGAGATATGCGCCAATGCGCGCGCCCTTCGGCAGCGTGCCGTACCGATTGATGGCACGCTTCACGTTCTGCACCTCGAGCGCCGCGACCTGAACCCCTTGCTGTAAAGGAAGAGCACGGCGATTAGTCGTACTTGTTTAGCAAAGAAGGCGGAGTTTCTAGCGCGTTTTACCTTTGGCTGCTGGTGGTGGTGACGCCGCTTGGAGCGCTGGCGATTGTCAGCGCCGCCGGACTCGTCCGTGTCGGGCGTCGCCTCCGCCAACGAGCCTTCGGAGGAGGCTTCACGCCCGCCCACGCCTCGCCCCCCGCCTGACGCATAAACTATTCATATTAAAACTTCTCCAGCTATCTAAAGCATCACAGTAAATACAGCCTCAAAAATTCGTCACACTAGCATCGGTTAAAACCTATATGCAAAAAAAGTTTACTAAAATGTATATATTATTTTACCATTAGGTTATAAGGCTATAAGAGAACAGAACGTATTTTTAACACCGTTGTGAACAAATACAACACAATTTGTATATAATCAAACACCAAATAAAAAGCAATATGACTGAGTAGATGTCGATTACGATTACAATATATACAAAGAGCTACGAAAGTTTGCAATATATCCAGAATTATAGCCAAGAGACAACATATTTTCTGTCTAATAACACACAGTAGTTTTCAACTAATTTCATGCGAGTTGTACACCCACTTTAATGACAAAAGCATATAATTAAAACATCTCCACAACATTGATATCGATTCTCTAATCGAGTTAATCGGTTGAACACAGATTCATTCAAATAATTATAATACATATTTATTAAAACCTTCAACATTAAAGACGGCATGCGATCAGTTACTAATTAAATAACAGCTGCAATAAGGAGGAAAAAGTTAACTAAGCAGGTAATTACTTGAAATTTTATCAACGAGTCCATTTTACTAAGGATACCCTACGAGACGTAAGTGAAAGTAATCAACGAGTCCATTGTACTAAGGTTACCCAACGCGACATAAGTAAAAGTAACCAACGAGTTGTACAAGTGTACGTGACGAAGCTGAAGAGAGAAGACGGCAGTGTAGCGTCGACCAAAGCGGAAGTATTAGGAGAGGTAGAGAGTTTCTACGGACAGCTATACACCTCGGTCGCTAAACCTGTTAGCAGCTCGGCCAAAGACCCAAGAGCCAAGCTGACCCGACATTATACCGAAGATATCCCGGACATCAGCCTGTACGAGATTAGAATGGCTTTGAAACAGCTTAAGAACAACAAGGCGCCTGGTGACGACGGTATCACATCTGAGCTTCTGAAAGCGGGTGGAACACCGGTACTTAAAGTCCTTCAGAAGCTCTTTAATACCGTCTTACTTGAAGGTTCAACGCCAGAAGCATGGAACAAAAGCGTGGTGGTGCTGTTCTTCAAGAAAGGTGACAACACTTTACTTAAAAATTACAGACCCATCTCGCTTTTGAGCCATGTTTATAAGCTGTTTTCGAAGGTCATAACGAACCGTCTCAGTCGCAGGTTTGATGAATTCCAGCCTCCGGAACAAGCCGGCTTCCGAAAAGGCTATAGTACCATAGACCACATCCACACGCTACGGCAAGTTATACAGAAGACCGAAGAGTATAACTTGCCTCTTTGTTTAGCGTTTGTGGACTATGAGAAAGCCTTTGATTCGATCGAGACGTGGGCAGTGCTTGAGTCTCTCCAGCGGTGCCGTATTGACTATCGGTATATTGAAGTGCTGAAGTGTTTGTACAAAAACGCCTACATGTCAGTCCGAGTACAGGAGCAGAGTTCGAAGGCAATTCCATTGCAAAGAGGCGTGAGACAGGGAGACGTTATATCTCCGAAACTGTTCACCGCTACATTGGAAGACGCCTTCAAGCTTCTGGAATGGCAAGGACTTGGCATTAATATTAACGGCGAATACATCACTCACCTTCGATTTGCCGACGATATTGTAGTCATGGCAGAATCCATGGAAGACCTCAGTACAATGCTCGAAGGCCTCCATCGAGTTTCCCAACGGGTAGGTCTTAAGATGAACATGGATAAGACGAAAATTATGTCTAATGCCCATGTTGTACCTACCCCAATATCAGTTGGGAACTCAGTTCTCGAAGTTGTTGACGAGTACATCTACCTGGGACAGACAGTCAAACTAGGCAGGTCCAACTTCGAGAAAGAGGTCAATCGTCGAATCCAACTCGGCTGGGCAGCGTTCCGGAAACTTCGCGAAGTCTTCTCGTCAAAAATACCTCAGTGCCTCAAGACAAGAGTCTTCGACCAGTGTGTGTTACCAGTGATGACTTATGGCACTGAAACGTGGTCTCTTACTATGGGCCTCATAGACAAGCTCAAAGTCGCACAACGAGCTATGGAGAGGGCTATGCTCGGGGTTTCTCTACGTGATCGAATCAGAAATGAGGAGATCCGTAGAAGAACGAAAGTCACCGACATAGCCCAGAAGATCAGCCAGTTGAAGTGGCAGTGGGCAGGGCACATAGCACGCAGAACAGATGGCCGATGGGGCCGAAAGGTTCTGGAGTGGAGACCACGGACCGGCAAGCGCAGCGTAGGTCGTCCACCGACACGGTGGACAGACGACCTGAGGAAGGTCGCAGGACGACGTTGGATGCAGGCCGCTTCCAACCGGTCCTTTTGGAAAATCATGGGGGAGGCCTATGTTCAGCAGTGGACGTCCTACGGCTGAGATGATGATGATGAACCAACGAGTCCATTGTACTACGGATACCCAACGCGACATAAGTAAAAGTAAACAACGAGTCCATTTTACTAAGGATACCCCACGCGTCATAAGTGTAAGTTATCAACGAGTCCATTTTACTAAGGATACCCTACGAGACATAAGTGAAAGTAACTAACTAGTCCAATGTACTAAGGATACCCCACGCGACATAAGTAAAAGTAATCAACGAGTCCATTGTACTAAGGATACCCCACGCGATATTAGTAAAAGGAACCAACGAGTCCATTATACTAAGGATACCCCACGCGAAATAAGTTTAAGTAACCAACGAGTCCATTGTACTAAGGATACCCCACGCGATATCAGTAAAAGGAACCAACGAGTCCATTATACTAAGGATACCCCACGCGAAATAAGTTTAAGTAACCAACGAGTCCATAGTACTAAGGATACCCCACGCAAAATAAGTAAAAGTAATCAACGAGTCCATTGTACTAAGGATATCCAACGCGACATAAGTAAAAGTAACCAACGAATCCATTGTACTAAGGATACCCCACGCGACATAAGTGAAAGTAATCAACGAGCCCATTGTACTAAGGATACCCCACGCGACATAAGTGATCAACGAGTCCATTATAGTAAGGATACCCTATGCGACATAAGTGAAAGTAACCAACGAGTCCATTGTAAGGATATCCCACGCGACATAAGTGAAAAAATCAACGAGCCTTTCTACTAAGGATACCCCACGCGAAATAAGTGAAAGTAATCAACTAGTCATTGTACTAAGGATATCCCACGCGTCATAAGTGAAAGTTATCAACGAGTCCATTGTGCTAAGGATACCTCACGCGTCATAAGTGAAAGTAATCAACGAGTCCATTGTACTAAGGATACCCCACGCGACATAAGTGAAAGTAATCAACGAGTCCATTGTACTAAGGATACCCCACGCGACATAAGTGAAAGTAATCAACGAGTCCATTATAGTAAGGATACCCCACGCAACATAAGTTTAAGTAAACAACGAGTCCATTGTACTAAGGATACCCCACGCGATATAAGTGAGAGTAATCAACGAGTCCATTGTACTAAGTATACAACACGCGATATAAGTGAAAGTAATCAACGAGTCCATTGTACTAAGAATACCCCACGCAATTTAAGTGAAAACCGGCAGCGATCACCGCATTGTAAGAGGCACATTGAATATCAATAAGGCTGGTGAAGTCTACGCTCCGTCCAAACCCAAATCTCCGAAATGGAACTTCAAAACTCTTTTTCTGTTTTTCCGTGCATAGCTGAATGCGGTGGAGTTGAACAATGGGTTAGTGGAAACTGTCCGAACAGTGTGAGACCAAACGCCGGAGCCGAGCACAAAAACCCCCAAAAGAAACTATGGAACTAAAGGCGAACGGAGCGACATGAGACTGCAGCCTGAAGTTGATATGTCGGAGTAAAGTAAGCTCAATAGACAAATTTGAAAGTCAATTACCACGCCTTGCGTGCTATTAACACTGTGCGTATTACGGCCGCAATTTTGCGGAACCTCTGAAGTGATTGCAACGAACTAAAGAGTTCGTTTATTGGGCAAAGCCAAATTACAAAACTGAAGACCGAAAATGGCAGTAAGTATAGCTTCATCCAAATCTGGGATACTGAGAGATATTGAGGATTTCTATGGAGTTATAAACTTCGATACGCAAACTAGCTGCTGACGCAGCTCTGGGTACAAGTTAGTCCGACACTACACCGAATGCATCCCGGACAACAGTCTGTATGAGATTAGAATGAATTAGGAGAGGAGAATTGCGACTGAACTTTTAAGAACAGGTGGAAGGTCGATACTTTAAGTCCTCCAGAAGTTATTCTATTCCGTCATCTTCGAAGGCACAACGCCTGAGGCGTAGCACAAGAGCTTAGTCGTGCTTTTCTTCAACGCCAAAAAGGTGTTGATACCTTATTGAAGAATTATGGGCCCATCGCTCAGTGTACAAGCTGTGTGCGAAAGATATTACGAACCGTCTCGTACGCAGGTTTGATGAGTTCCAACCTCCTGAACAAGCCGGTTTCCGAAGAGGCTTTGGCCCCCTGGACCACATACATATCTAGGGCAGATTATACAGAAGACCGAAGAGTATAACCAGCCGCTGTGTCTAGCGTTTGTGGCCCACGAGTCTTCGATTATATCGAGACTTTGGCGGTGCTGCAGTCCATGCATCCAAATTAACTATAGGTATATCGAGGTGTTGAAGTGATACACCAAGGCCACTATGTCAGTCCGATTACAGAACCAGAGTACGGAACGAATTCCATGGCAGAGAGGAAGAAAGGGAGACGTTATCTCTGCGAATCTGTTCCCGAACGCATTGGAGGATGTTTAAAACTCTTGGACTGAAAAGGATCTGGCATCAAAATTAACGGCGAGTACATTACTAACCTTCGTTTTGCCGATGATATTATTCATATTGACAGAGTCGGACGACGAGCTCGGCAAAATGATCAACAACCTTGTAATTGTTGGAAACGAAAAGCTCCAAGTTGTGCACGAGTACGTCTACCCGGGACAGACTGTTCAACTAGGTAGCTCGAACTTCGACGAAGTGGTCACACGAAGAATCTAGCTCAGATGGGCAGCGTTAGGGAAGCTTCGATCCATCTATTCGCCCACAATACGTCAGAGCCTGAAAACCAAGATTATCAACCAGTGTGTGTTGCCAGTGACGACTAATGGCACTGAGACGTGGTACTCTCTTACTGTTGGTCTCGTTAATAAGCTCAAAGTTGCTCAACATGCAATGGAGAGTGCTATATGCTTGGGGTTCCCCTTCGTGATAAAATACGAAATGAGGAGATCCGTATTAGAACTAAGGTCACCGACATAGCTCTTAAAATTAGCAAGTTGAAGTGCTAATGGGCAGGCCACATCGCTCGCAAAATCGACAACTTCTAGAGTGGCAACCACGCACCGAAAGACGTAGTGTGGGCCGGTGCCCCGCTAGATGGACCGACGACCTCGTCAATACCGCTGGGAATCGCTGGATGCAGAAGGCAAATAGCCGTTCCAAGTGGCACAATATGGGGGAGGCTTATGTTCAGCAGTGGACGTCTTCCGGCTGATGATGATGTACCTCTATGGCACTTCCTCTAACAGCTTTTACTTTATCTTTGAAACGTTGCTATATAACATATTCTTTAATCATTATATTTACAAGGGTTTCCAACGCATTATCAATGTATGTAATGACACAGAGAATCCATTAGGTAAGAATTTAATAGTAAAGACACTACTAAGAAGCTCATGCATTTTATGACAGCGACGCGTGACGTCAGGGAATCGTTATGCCTTGCGAAGGCTCATTATTCCCGTACCGTTCAAACACTGTCTACCAAACTGTTTTATTACATCATTTTATCAAAATTTTTATCATCTACTTAATTAATTAATGTTTTTAACACAATTGAAATTATATTAATAATTGCTTCTCTATAAGCGTGACGACAATAACAAGCCCCGCAAGGAATGGCAAGTTTTTGTTAATACTTTATGGTTGTTAAAATGATACATAGAATACTTATATTTTAATAAATGCCATGTAAATAACATGTACCTACACATTCCTTTATGGACAATCAATCATTTTATTGTAGTCAGTAATTATGTATTACATGAAGAGAGTCTAATTACGAAAAATAAATATAATGCGTATATGTATAAATTGATAAATAAAATATCTACTTTTATCGTGACGTAGGTATACTTACGAAGTGCTCGGACCTATTGCTATACACCTGAGCGAGCGGACAAACAGACAGAAAACGAAATTTAAACTGATGCTGATACGAACGCGCTACAACTCTACTGTATGCGGTGAACTCGGTTTGGCGTCTTGTCCAACACGAGTCAGTATCGCAAGATTCAAAACCACAACCAATGAAAATATCTCCAACCGTAGAGCCAATAACACCTACACCTTAAATAATACAATCTTAAACTGTGCGTCGTCATATATGAAATATTATTGGAATGGTATTCAAATAAAAATATGTTATATAATACAAGCATCGGACATAATATATATGATACAATCATTCACATATATATGTATATAATGAAGTGTTCGGTGCAAGCAACATAGATACTGAAACAGAAATATAAGCCGTAACGTATAGGCGGATGCTCTAAGGCTGTTAGCCAACACAAGACAACCGAGCGAAGCAAACTTAAATAAACTTGAGAGTTTAAACACATTGCACACATTGGTGGGTAATTTGTCCAACACTGCACATTATCTAGCCGTTTCGGTTTGAGCGTTTTCCCATTTTATAATAATACGCTTTACTTTGATTAAGGCCATGAAGTAGAGGACAGCTAGCACTAATACCAGCAGAGTTACAAAATTATACCGAACCGAATCTGGTAGCTTATCAAAGCGGAACAGATTCAATTCTACAGAATGTTACGGCCAGTAGTTACTTTATATATGTTAAACAGTGTGTCCCTGGATAAAGTGATACTCCAAAAGGGGGTGGTGAAACGAGATCAAAAATAAAACATACAATATTTGAAGAAAAAATTTAAAACTGTTATTAATTTTATTGATGAATACATTTTTGTGTTACTCACTATGACTTTATTTAAAAAGTGTTTTTTTTTCTAAATAATAGGATATTTTTTAATAGAAACTGCAATCATTTCAAATATGTGGTAGTGGCGATAAAATAACAAATAACTAACAATCTAGTCGTCACAAACTATCGTGACTTTAGGTTTAATTTTTATATTAAAACTACATTTTTATGCTGTTTAGACTAATTATCTCCAAAAATCTTAAAATTAATCACATTATAGACATTTTTAAAACTTATTATTATTTTCTGTCACAATATCTTTTCAATTTAAAATCTACGTGTTAACATAAAATGTACCATTGCTAGGAGCTTTTAAACTTGACTACTGATTAGTAATTAGTGAATAATAAATATTATAATCAATAAAAATTATAGTGTTTTTTAATATTTTATTCTATTATTTTGTAGATATTTTTTCATTTAGTTTCACCCCCTTTTGGGGTATATCGCGAGGACCTTAGTGAATCAGTATTACAAAACATTTTAACCCATAGGCTCGTGCTACCAGGAATTCGGTTCGGTTTCGGTTAGGAGGCCTCGCAACCAATAAAACATTTATATGAAAGATCAAAGGTTTTTTTTATAATATACATAGTTCCATAGAAAATATGCAGTGTACATCTAGTGTCTGTACGTACCGTTAAGGGAAGGCAGATCGTCGTGGTGAGCGTGCTCGTCACCCGCGTACTGCGATTCGCGAAATGAGCTGCAAGACGACAGCAAGCTGGAACATTTGTGTGTAACTCATGAGCTTCAACACAACACCTGCCTGCTTCACACGTCTCTACTAGCCGCACACACCACACACCCCCGTGCCCACAAACCGGACAGTTGGGACAAAACATTTCAAACATCAATGTGAACTTACAAATTAGCTGCGGTTTGTGACGTTGTTTCATGGTTCAATACCTTTATTTATTCTATAACCGTTGCATTGCGAGATTTAGGTAGACATGTTGTTCTTCGTGGATACACGCTTCTATCTAATATTTTATTATAGACCAACTGCCGTTATAAACCGGTTTATGAGCTAAGGTTAAGATTGAGAGTATATAACAAGAAAGAGATTCTATAGTTCCGAGGCACATATGATGTGTCTCTCTCGGACAAATATATTCTGGAATAAGAGCGACGCGCGCCAAGAGAAATTAATACATTGTTGATTTAAAATGAGAAGAACGTCTCAAACTATACTAACTACTACTTACATATGACACTGAGGTTCGCAAGAGCATCATTACTAATTTCAAACTTTCAAATTAATGTTTAAGTGTAATCGTAATATTTATTTCTTATAGTCTATAATTAATTATAATATGTGTATCATTCATCTACCAAACCGCACTAGGCCCGCGTGGTGGATTATGGCCCATACTCATCTAAGGGAGTTTCTCGAGGCCCAGAATTGGAAACCTAATGAGTGAATTATTTATGTATACATTATGTATTTCTCATTTTAAATTTTATTATTGGCAATGAATCAAGATAGACCTAAAGTCCTGAAACAAACTAGTTTATAACAAAAACAATGTTGAAAAAAGGTGCATAGTAGTGTGCACATACAACATATGATATTTATAACATAATTAAATATAAAATCGTTGCCGACCAACCGAACCGACCAATACTCGACAAACTACTACCACGAAGTGGTTCCCAATACATAAATAGGTCTAACTAAATTAAAAGCCAATAACAAGATGAATTACCGATGTATACGATTCAGTATTTTTTTATACAACCATTGTTTTCTCTCGCAATTCAGACGCCTGCCAATCAGTGACATTTGATGGGCAAAATATATGAAATGAAACATGAAATAATTCGTCCGCATGTACAGTAGGTATCGATAGCTACGATTAGTTATGTTACCTGGTACGTTTAGGCGGAGTGGGGGCCTGTTTACCGCGCCGGTTAGTAGGGCGTCGCATCTGTACCCCCCTATCGGAGGGGGGAGCACCCGACCCGGCAGAGCTTTTCTTCACTCCCAGCAGTGGAGTGCCCGAAATCGTCGCCTCCCCGTCTTCTTGTAACTGCTTCTCCACTTCTGTTCACAATTATCAGTATTTAAATTATGTATAATATTAAATAGGATATAATACCACCAACCTCTAAACTACGATACCCTGAATCACGAGCAAATAGACATACACAAAAAGCTTAAACCAGATTACGTATCATACATTTGCTAAGGTTGAGATTTGAAATAGACACTATAAACACGCAGTTGCCATTACCATTCCACGAGTATCTCACAGATTTCTTCCCTCATGGGGAATGGGGTTGTTGACTTTTTTTTATATCTTATGTTACATTATTCAGAACACTAAAATACATACCTATCATTTTTTAATACTTTTTTAAAGAACTCTTAACTTAAATAAAACTATGTTTTTATTTCAACTGTTAAAATTGGCACTAAAACATTATTCAATGGTGGCCGTATGGCAAAAACAAACAGTGTTGTGATTATAATACGTTTTGCTTGCTTAGACATGCAGATGGCGGGAAAAAACCAACAACTAATATTATAATATATTTTCTTTTGTGCTTATTATTAAGTTTTGAGGTGTAATAGTGGTGAATTATTAACCGTTGATTTTAACAATGGTATACGAGTGTCAGTAAAGTGTATAACATCATGAAACATTATTTATGTTTTTTTTCGTCAATCGTGTTAGCAAGTTTAGTAATGCATGCACGTCACTTATACAAAACAGTAATTAAATGACTGACTTATTTCTTAGAGCAGACTCAAACTACCTACTTCAAAAAAAGGTTATAACTCAGCAGTTACAAAAATACCAACAACACCTAAAACCTACATTTTAGCCGCCTAATTTGTTCTATGTATGGTCTTCCGCTTAAAAAGGAAAAATAAACCCTTATCGGATCACTCTGTTGTCCGTCTTTTCGTCTGTTTGTTTGTCTGTCAATACCCTTTTTCATTCATAAAAAATAAAAATCTCTAATCCATAAATTTGTAACAACAATGATAACAAGAAAAAAGAATTTACTATTGAATATGAGATTTTGTAAACTGAGGTATTTAATTATTATAAAAATGTATAACAAACTTTTTATTTGCGGTTGCGGCAACAACCGTGTTTTTGGTTGTTATGTTATCGACCGTTTGTCCTTTGACCCAGTATGTATTTAATTTTAAAGCAATAATATCAGATGATTTCTTCACTTGCTTGATTCTCAATCTGTTGATAAGGCACGACACTATCGTCTTTTGCCCTTATGACATAATTTCCGCCGCTACTTCCGTTTGAGGTCACGTGACTTCTAGAAACTTTTGTACACATTTTGTTTATTCGAAATAATGTAAGCCCGATGCAAAAAATTGTTAAATAATTTTAAGTTTTTGCTCCAACCACTAATAAGTTAACATTACATTGTAGTTTATTTTTGTCTGTGTCAACTACCCTATTGCAAAGTATTAGCAGCTATATGTAGATTACAATTTGGAACGAAATTTCATTGATATAACGTACATTCTTAGCAGTTATGAGTTACGCTCCGCACGTGAGCGCGCATTTTGAATAATATTGTCAGTTATAATGACAATAATTTACGGTTTAAATATGGATCAATAAGTAAATTATCTTTATTTATTTTAGTTGATCGTGTTTAAAATATTATAATTTAATGTAATTTTCTCCGCTATATCATAATGAAGAATATGTTTGTAGTCGTGTTTGTCGATACAAAGTACTAACGTCGTACTAACTTAACATAACTGCATGATTTTTAAATTGATGTTTTGTTCTGATATGTGAGGTAGTTCCGAGTTTAAATCATGGTTTAGCAGATTAGTAATATGAAATTTGTCAATCTTAAGTCCACGTTTTATATGCCAGATCATATCCCAATTAAAACAGCTATTATAATACTTTATTATGCTGTTGTTTTGTTTTTATTTTATTTCCTGAAACTATCAGTTGAATACTAGCTACGTATAAAACTACACACAAACCATTTAAGTTACCAGTGTTAAAAAAATAAATATATGAGAAGGAGAAAAACTTAACAAGTACTTACGTTAAAAAAAACAAGAAAAAGTTATATTATAACTGTAAACTGAAGAACATATAACACTGAAAAAATGTAATTAGTTAAATACAAAATACACAATGAAAATTATAAAAGAAATATACAAATATAACTGTCCTTATTAAGAACCAGAAGAAATAGGTGCTGTCAATACACAGTTAGTAGAAGAACAATTAAAGAAAAACATTAAAAAAAAAACAAGAAAAAATATATTACAACTGTAAACTGAGGAACATATAACAATGAAAAAATTTAATTAGTTCAATAACAAAATAAACAATGAAATATTATAAAAGAAATATACAAATAGAACTGTCCTTATAAACAATCATAACAATAGGTGCTGTCAATATACGGTGAATGGCAATGCGAAACATAATTTGTTCGTCAAAAACCGAAACGGAAACTTACTCTAGATAATTTAAGAAACATCAAAAAATACAAAGTGACTTTCTGTAATTTTACATCTTTGACGCAATTTAAGCATTTGGTGTAGCTTGAACCCATATCTAATATATCTATAATATATCCATATCTATATCCCACTACTAACTGCACTATCGCATTAGGTTATCCTGTAATGGTAGATGTAAGTATTTAATTCAATAAATAAATAAATAAATATCTCCATTACGGCATTCTGATGTAGGTTCAAGCCCCACCAGTAGACTACTTTTTCTTTCCAAAAATATAAAATAAATCCATTTTTCATTCTATTCATACGTTTATATTCAAACGCCATATTACATCTTCAACCAAAACGTGAACATGTTTAATTTATTAAGTCAATATTTTTGTCAATTAAATCGATGATAAAGTATTATTGTAAGGTGTGGCACCAAGAAAACGTTGCCAATTACGTAACTGTCGAGGTGTGTAGCATAAATTAAACCATTTCTTTTCAATGTTCTTCTGTTCTAGGATCCCAATTATTTGTTTATTGGTACAGGCCAGATAAGTTTTGCATTGGTCGCCATGATTAAACATGTAACATGTAATAAGACAGACAAGTCGTTCGCCTGACTGTTAGCACTAGTGACGGTGGTGTTGCCACCGAAAGATCATTATCACGGCCTCGCATTGGTCACCTCACATTATGACTTATGTGCTCACATGCATTTAGGAGGCGGAATATTGCTGCCCTGCTTTAATTTCAGATAGTCCTTGTAAGATCAGCATGTTCCAACATACTTTTACTAATGGAGTAATGCCTGGGACATGTGTTCAAGAGCGTACTCCCACAAAGGCCTTTCTGAAGAGGCGTATACCTGGTGATACTGCGGTACTCCGCAAGTTTCACCGTTCCAAGACAATTCCATCACAGAAGGTGTAATGGGTGAATGTCCTTCTGTTATGGAGTTGTCTTGGAACGTGCGTTCAAGCGCATAGTCCCGCAGACAGATATCTGAAGAGGCGTATGCTTGGTGGAACAGATTGCGGAGTACCTTCTGTGATGGAGTTGTCTTGGAACGTGCGTTCAAGCGCATAGTCCCGCAGACAGATATCTGAAGAGGCGTATGCTTGGTGGAACAGATTGCGGAGTACCTTCTGTGATGGAGTTGTCTTGGAACGTGCGTTTAAGCGCAAAGTCCCGCAGACAGATATCTGAAGAGGCGTATGCCTGGTGGAACATATTGCGAAGTACCTTCTGTGATGAAGTTGTCTTGGAACGTGCGTTCAAGCGCAAAGTCCCGCAGACAGATATCTGAAGAGGCGTATGCCTGGTGGAACAGATTGCGGAGTACCTTCTGTGATGGAGTTGTCTTGGAACGTGCGTTCAAGCGCAAAGTCCCGCAGACAGATATCTGAAGAGGCGTATTCCTGGTGGAACAGATTGCGGAGTACCTTCTGTGATGGAGTTGTCTTGGAACGTGCGTTTAAGCGCATAGTCCCGCAGACAGATATCTGAAGAGGCGTATGCCTGGTGGAACAGATTGCGGAGTACCTTCTGTGATGGAGTTGTCTTGGAACGTGCGTTCAAGCGCAAAGTCCCGCAGACAGATATCTGAAGAGGCGTATTCCTGGTGGAACAGATTGCGGAGTACCTTCTGTGATGGAGTTGTCTTGGAACGTGCGTTTAAGCGCATAGTCCCGCAGACAGATATCTGAAGATGCGTATGCTTGGTGAAACAGATTGCGGAGTACCTTCTGTGATGGAATTGTCTTGGAACGTGCGTTCAAGCGCATAGTCCCGCAGACAGATATCTGAAGAGGCGTATGCCTGGTGGAACAGATTGCGGAGTACCTTCTGTGATGGAATTGTCTTGGAACGTGCGTTCAAGCGCATAGTCCCGCAGACAGATATCTGAAGAGGCGTATGCCTGGTGAAACATATTACGCAGTACCTTCTGTGATGGAGTTGTCTTGGAACGTGCGTTCAAGCGCATAGTCCCGCAGACAGATATCTGAAGATGCGTATGCTTGGTGAAACAGATTGCGGAGTACCTTCTGTGATGGAATTGTCTTGGAACGTGCGTTCAAGCGCATAGTCCCGCAGACAGATATCTGAAGAGGCGTATGCCTGGTGAAACATATTACGCAGTACCTTCTGTGATGGAGTTGTCTTGGAACGTGCGTTCAAGCGCATAGTCCCGCAGACAGATATCTGAAGAGGCGTATGCTTGGTGGAACAGATTGCGGAGTACCTTCTGTGATGGAGTTGTCTTGGAACGTGCGTTCAAGCGCATAGTCCCGCAGACATATATCTGATGAGGCGTATGCTTGGTGAAACAGATTGCGGAGTACCTTCTGTGATGAAGTTGTCTTGGAACGTGCGTTTAAGCGCATAGTCCCGCAGACAGATATCTGAAGAGGCGTATGCCTGGTGGAACATATTGCGCAGTACCTTCTGTGATGGAGTTGTCTTGGAACGTGCGTTCAAGCGCATAGTCCCGCAGACAGATATCTGAAGAGGCGTATGCTTGGTGGAACAGATTGCGGAGTACCTTCTGTGATGGAGTTGTCTTGGAACGTGCGTTCAAGCGCATAGTCCCGCAGACATATATCTGAAGAGACATATGCCTGGTGGAACATATTGCGGAGTACCTTCTGTGATGGAGTTGTCTTGGAACGTGCGTTCAAGCGCATAGTCCCACAGACAGATATCTGAAGAGACATATACCTCGTGAAACAGATTGCAGAGTACCTTCTGTGATGGAGTTTTCTTGAAACATGTGTTCGAGAGCGTGGTGTATCTCGTGAAATGTGGGACGGTCGGCCGCGTTCCATTGCCAGCAACCTTGCATCAGGTCGTAAACAGCGCTCGGGCAACCTGGCGGGCACTCCATACGATACCCCTGGAGACAGAGACCGAAAACAGCACCTTTTAATTATTATTAACTATTACGTATTTAACAATGCCGTTTCTTACAATAAAAATGAGTATTAAACCAGCACATATTACCTAACTAGCTCCTGACCATGATTTCGACTGCATGGTCGAATAAATAAACACTATAGTTGCAATTTTTTGAAAAATAATATCATTTCCTCGGACGGGATTCGAACCCGCGTCTTCCGACAATTCGTGTCAGACGACATGACCAACTACGCCATCGACGCTCGCGGTCTGAGCATCGAATTTAAACTCTCTATCTGATTTTAACCGTCGTATGGGGACGGAGCGACATCTATTGAACATTTTGCTTTGACAGCATTATCCAACCGAAAGAAGAATTTTTACAAATACGTAACTTTCGTATTGGTGTCACAGCCCCTCATCATTATAATGGTATTACTTTTTTATAGCACTAACGCCTGCTCGGCGATACCAAACATTGCAATTTTTAGAGATAAAAAAATCTCATACTCGGATAAGATTCGAACCCGCGTCTTCCGACAATCCGTATCAGACGCCATGACCAACTAGGCCACCGACGAGGAGGCTGGAGGTCCGAGCATCGAATTTAAACGCTAAGCAGGCGTTAGTGCTTTAAAAAATAATACTATAAAAAGTATAGTATTCAGGACAATAAATATAGGTGAAAAATACAAAACAAAGGAGAAATCTACAGTTTTTTAGGGTTTCGTACCCAAAGGGTAAAACGGGACCCTATTACTAAGACCCCACTGTCCGTCTGTCCCTCTGTCTGTCTGTTTGTCAGTTTATCACCAGGCTGTATCTCATGAAACGTGATTGCTAGGCAGATTAAATTTTCACATACAACAAACGTGATTTATTTGCTTCTTTATAGATAATGGTACGGAACCCGTCGTGCGCGAGTTCAAACTCGCACTTGGCAGATTTTTTATTGTTAGTTGCAATTATTGAGAATTCATATAATTTAACGGCAATCTCTTAACTCCAGCGTCAGAGGGCATTGATTATAATATACAAATAATTTGCGTATTCATATCATCAACCAACATAAACAACTTAAATTATGCCACACACTGAAAACTTTTTCGATCGTCAATTGATACCGATGATGACCGTGTCTTCGAAGCGGGGGTTCCAGGTTCGATCCCTAGCCAGATATTTCTGCCCCCGTTTGTTTGAGGGTCTTCGATGTTGTGATGTGCTATTGTGAGTGTCCTTGCTACCTTTATATAAAATAGTCCTGTACAGGCTGTAGCACAAACAATTTGCGAAAATGTATTCGTATCGCAAGAGTCAACGCGTCACGCTTCAGCGCACAAACTATGAGTTATCTGTGTCACGTGAACGACACGTTACGTTACACTTACGCAGTTATTCGTGCTAGGCGCATTGTGGCAGTTACGTTTGCAATGACGCAAGCGATCGATCAAAACTATATTCTGATAACTCTATTAGCGTTTAATAATAATATTAATTAAAGTAGCGTATAAGATGACGTTACGTTGCAATTTGTCTACAGAAATAGTGAAATGGATGTTTGGGTGATTGTCGAACGACAACTGGAGTCGTACTGCGCTTGCAGGCGGATAGTTTTCTGAACGTATTGAAATAATAGAATTGGCCTTCTAGACCGCTAGGCTCCAATGCATTGAGTTACATTCCTTAATATTAACAACAGCCGTGCAAGCATGGATCTTACGATCTATACGTCGAAATACTGACTTGTATCAGCTATCTTGCCTTGTCTCTAGTATGGATCTAGCTGCATAGCTATATCGCGGGCTGGCTTTAAGCGATATTTTTTTATCGACAATCCATGTTTGCACCGCTGAATCAATAAGCTGTATGTTTGTACTGAACAAGTTAAGGATAATTTGTTGTGATATGGATTCCCATTAGGAAACTTTCCCTAAGACAAAAAAAAAACTTAAATACAAGCATTTTATGGAATGTACAAGTAAATCGGAACACCAGCATTATTGTTATATTTTTTCTACGCATTTCTTTTACATTAGTGTACGCACGCTGCCCGTTCACATTTATAAACAAGTACTATATTACACAAACAATTAGATCTTACGGAATAACAAAATATTTACACATCGTGTTCACTTTTTTGCATAAACTGAGCAGTACCTAAATGCGGTCTTTTCAGTATCTTTTTTTTATCTTTAAAATAAATCTTTCTTACAGTAATATTTAAGTCTGTCTGGTTTTTTCGTCTTGTTGAAACGGCAGAGCCAATTTTGACGGGACTTTTAGTGACAGATAACTCATGTGTTTTATGGAGTAACTTTTAATTCATAAGTGCCATATCCCGTGAGCCCACGCAAGATAAGCCCCGAACGAGAAACTTGTTGTTCATAAAATAAATGAGAATATAATATGCGTAATTTAACATGATCCTTTGGTAAAGTTATTTTGCATACTGGTATAAATGGAACGGAGTATACATTAGAAAAGCTTATTTTACTTGGAGCAGTTTTCGCGTAAAATCAAAGATAAAATCAAAGACTAAGACAAGAAGGTCGTAAATCACACTTAGTACCATTGTACTGAGTGTGATTTACGACCTTACTGAAACAACGCTATTACATAAGTAGTTGCATTGACAGAGTGGTTGTTATAGCGACTACAATACGACTGCATAACACAATTTTGGTTTTCAGAGCGAGATCGGTCGGAGTTCTTTGTAGGATTTTCATAATCACAAAGACGATGACTGATGACATGTTTGAATATGAATTACCCCGGGTTTCTATATCTATAAACTATGATTTTTGTTACGACACGCTCTTTTTGGCAGTTTTATTCATACATAAAGTCTCAAAAAGTCAGTAATCGTAAGCTAAACAAGTCGTTTCTATTTTATAGGAACGAGACGTTAAAGGATATCTTTGATCTAATAATGAATGATTGTTTTATGTCAATACGTTTAGACTGCCAAGCATGCCAGTCGCGGTGAAGTTTGAATTAGGAAATAACACCGCCGCAAACACTAGGTAAACAGTGAACAGCCAAGGACGCCAAAGAACGGTGTTTTCATAGCCCGACGTCGCGGTTTCTCGTGATTATTTCGGGAATTAATGGAACTAAAATACATGCCGCACTCTATTGACTAATGTGGGCAGTTAAGGCGCACAATAATGAAAGGAAACGGATTATTAGATCGAGATATGCGGTCCACGTTATGAGGAGTAGGTTCAGTAATGGTGATATTCGATTACATGTATATATTCTTATATAAGTATTTCTTAGTAGAAATTCGCATGTTTGGGACCAGAGTACAAAGTCTAGTTAATTTTTAGTATATGTTCCAAACTTGTTGGTCAAACGGTACGTGTACGACTGAGTTACTTCAGTTACGAGTCGTCCTCAAGAATCACCCTGTGTGAGAGTTATCAGATCGCGACTCATAGGCCAAACACGCGTGATTGTTCCCCGCGCACTATAAACGCTGGCTCTCGGGCTTCAGAAGGCAGTCACAGCTTGGTGTTCGTACAGCCAACACA
This sequence comes from Selenia dentaria, assembly GCA_917880725.1. NCBI lineage: Eukaryota > Metazoa > Arthropoda > Insecta > Lepidoptera > Geometridae > Selenia > Selenia dentaria. Next base: position 5,596,675 of record OU862876.1, on the reverse strand, counting down.
ACAACAACTAACTCTTCCAGTAAAGCCTATTATATCACAACAATCGACATGCATTTCTGCAAGGAAGCCGTTGTCTATTTTCTTCTCCTTTCGGCCGCAGTACTCGGTGAGTTTAATAATATGTAATATTTTAATAAAATTCAAGATTTTCTTTAATATGTTCAAATAACGTTTTGTGTATCTGTCGCTAGATACTAAAATCTTACATTCTATCGTTTTTGAATACTCGAATAGAAAGTTAACTTTTATTATTTGACTAAGCATTGTTTTGCATAACACAAGGTAATATTTTCGGAATCAGAGAACTGTTTGTCGTTGTTAAACTACTTAATGAAGTTTTCTTTTAGATTAGAGGGCAATGAGTTTTTTTAGTAATGTTTCTTCTACTATTCCATCATATCAGTGGTAAGATAGGACGTGATACATATTTACAGGCAAGCACAAGAAGGTTAAGCAGAAGAAGTTCGTGTCCCCCACCACCAAGGGCATTCAATGCTACAACTGCCTGTCGTTCGATCACCCCGGATGCTGGGATCCCGACCATCCCGATTACGCTAATATCACTGTGAGTTAATTATTTCAGAATATATTGTAATCCTTTAACGTTTTTCATATTATCTCGAACCCAGCGGTTCACAGATGATAAAAAGTTAGTTATCAGAAAACATGACTGGGGTTTATTTGTCAATGAGGTTTAATGTTTGGGCCACAAGACATTCCTAACACCATAATAATTTAAATTTTATGCAGCAGCAGCAGAGAACCCTATTTTGTAATATTATATTGACAGTTTAATTATTTTCCAACGTTGCCATCTAGTGCAATCGTTAAAACCAATATTAATAATAATACATATACTTCTTTGGTTCAGTTTTACAACTCTGAAAACCTACATAATATTATTAAATTATGGGTTTATTTATTTGACATTTCAGCAGAGGCTTGATTAGAACAACGTCAACGATAATGAGACGTGTCTTGAAAGTGCTTGTATCCAGCGGGTTATATAGCTACTCATCATGGTTATTTTGTTGTTTGTTTCGTAGGTCCCCAACATCGACTGCTACATTCCCGGTATGGCTTTCCTTTGCATCGTGATCACCTCCGAATCTGCTAAGCTGGGTAAGCTCTTACCTCTATCTATATTTCCATCGATTTATCATATTTATTTTCATTTATCAGAGACAACGTCAATAATTAAAACCTGCATATTAACGGGTTCAAGATAAATTAAGTTTAATCATTCAGTTTATTTATGAAGTGCGAGTCTTTTCGGTGATTTAGTGGTTTTGTTGCAGTCGAGACTGGTCAGGAAATCGGGCCGGTGCGCGCGCGTACTTGCGTCCCGGCTAAGGACTTCTCCAAGAAGACAGTATCGTACAGCATGTGCTCTAAGCTCAGCAAGGAGCTCTCGGCATCGGAAATCTTTTCACGTATTGCAGTCAGTCGGCCGCACTGCACACTTTGCAAGAAGCATCTCTGTACCGATGCGTCTCACTGTTAGCAGCTTCCAGCCTCCAAAAGGATTGCCATGCTTTCCTTCGTTACTTGTTGTTACCGTAGACCGCGCGATACGAAGGGTTTCCATTTCGCGTTTCCTTACTTACTCGCAATAAGTCACATATGCGCGGAAGAATCTTACTTACAAACGCTCTTATTTTGAATAATTTCAATACATTCGCTAGCTCACACGTGCATTATAAGGAACGGTTACATCATCGATCAATAGATGTTTGAACGAATATAGGACTTTAAAGATTTATTGATTTCGTGAATGTTACAATGCAATTCAAAACAACTCTAGTGTAATACGAGTGCATGTTTGTAAACATGCGCCGGTGCGCGAGAGTTAATGGGTAATAAGTCATGTAAGGGGCGTTTATTTATTGCAGCATTACCATTATGTAACCATAATATAAAACACAACTTTGAAATGCAAAATGTTATTTGAAATACATCGTTATATATAATACTGTGGTGGTAATAGATGATTGGCATTACTTGATATAATAAGAGTATTATATTATACCATGTAATGGAATGGAAATAAGAAAAGTAAAGCTAGAATACTGTGTTCGCTTTAAACTACAGATTTAATACCAACTCTTTTTGCAACTCGGATACAAGGCGGTTTTTGCTCCAACTACACAATAAGACACTCCATTGTTGTTCCATTATGGTTTAACAAAAATCATACGGAATTTGAACTGCAGGAGGGTATTTTAACTAAAATGTTGGTTAATTTAATAGATACATTAGTAAAAAGACACTGGTTACGCCGTTAAAACAACAAAACCACAGCTAAAAAATTAAAGACTTATTATGTCTTTTGTTTATAAACCGACAATATTTTGTTTTAAATTTTAGTAGCTAACGTTTGATGACACCTTATTTAGATTTAAAGAAAATGTTGTATATCCCTTATGAGTTACAAAAAGAGCTTTGGAAAGGCCCCTTTATAAGTTCTGATATAATGTTAATAGCGAAATGTGTAAACGTAATGTGTCGGCATCAGCGCAGGCGAACCATTACGTATCATGTTTATTAAAACTCCGGCGTTCACGCTTGTAAATGCAATCATGTTAGTACTTGTTGTTTAAGAACTATAGCACTTTGTTGTTTGTAATATTTGGCACAGGTGCGCTGTACGTGCGTGACCTTATGATTTGTTTTTATATTATTCAAATAAACTTTTATGAAAATACTATGTTTTTGTTATTTAATAGTTCATCTTCATCATCATAGCGAAGTTTAAATAAGAATATAGGTATGTTACCGAGAAAGGACCCATTTTGGTGAGCGGAGTAGTCCAAAATACCACAAAAGGCTTTTTGACTGATTTGAATAAACCCATGTACATTGTTTCTATTATTATATTATTATTTTATGAAACATGCCCTCAAAACAATTTCCTTTCTGCTGGCGTGTAATTTTGGCGACGTAAAAACAAAAACATATTATGTAAATAAATTCCGCGATGTGCAAAGTTTATAAATAAACATCTTTTGGATTGTCGTTAAAAATATGTTGACCTTTTTGGCTTACAAAACATTTAAACGAATGTTAAACAATACAAATATGTGATATTTATAAACAATATTGAAACATTTTGGTTTACCAAGTTCAGCTTATGAGCGTCACTTGAAGTCGCGTCACAATTTTGATTGTGTGGTCAATACCCATTTGGGCATTATAAGATTATACAACATGAATTCTTTTGAAAATCCCAGTATTTGTACCTTTTCCAAATAATATTGTAAAGTATGAAATTAATCTTTTAAAATGGTCACGACTCGAACCACATACACATCTGATACAATCAAGCATACCATTAAGGAACTGAATTATAGATAAATACTGATTTTACAATTAAGTGTTCGAACTTTGTTAATATTTTATGATATAGAATTGAGGTAACCTAAAAAATTTCTTAGATAAGATTTTAAACTTTGGTTTTAGTTCTTATAAAATTGCGGTAAACTTTAAAAAACCTTAGTTAAGTTTTAAAAAAAATCGGATAAAGTGATTGATATAAAATTGAGATAAACTGAACAATTTTCTAGTTACTAACAAACAAACTGATAAAATAAAACAGGCTACAAAACAGAACCAATGCCTCGAGGTGAAGAGCAAGCGCAACTTTAGCTCACCTCTCTGGGTGGCACTTGTGATCGGGTGTAAAACTAGCTTTCCACAAGAGCCGTGCGGTGAAGTTAAGAACTACAGATTGAGCCAATAAAATCGCTTCTTTTCTATCACGTCATAATCAAGCCATCCAATTTGTTAATTTTTCGTAGCTCGTCGCACTGCTTCATCACGCAGTCATAGAAAGCAAACCAGTATGTATATGTCTAAAAGCGGTACCTGTTCAAGCATGTGGTAGACATCGGCTAGATCCACTCCGGGATAAGGTGACATGCCGTAGGTGGCGATTTCCCACAGTAGTATCCCGAACGCCCAGACATCGGACTTGGTGCTGAACGTGTTGTACGCAAGCCCCTCGGGAGCGGTCCATTTGATGGGAAACTTGGCGCCTGCGTGAGCTGTGTACGTGTCGTCACGCATCAGTCGGGCCAGACCGAAGTCAGCCACTTTCACCAGGTGGTTCTCGCCTACAAGGCAGTTACGGGCTGCTAAGTCCCTGAAACAATATCGTGGGCATGTTATACATCGTAAGCGGTGGCATTTTTATTAAGTGATATGCTAGTCTTTAGCACTATTCTAATTGATGTAGAATGACGTTTCACACTTAACCTAAGATGGTGCTTTTCTTTAACATAGCTGCCGGACACACTGTTTGGTGTTAAGGCTCATACCATTTTAAATTTTGAGGCGGTCTGGACAAGCGGGCACTTCGAAATGCCCCACCACTAACTGTGAGTAAAAAATCTTTACAAATTATTTAATTATTTGCAATTATCAGATAGCGTAACTATTTTATTAGTTTATAAGATATATGAATGTTTTTTTTTGAAAGGCCGTCTTAGTTGGTACCACCGCAGTGCCAGGTATTCAGCCGCGAAGCAATAGTACGGAAGCATTATTGTGTTAGGGTGTGAAGGGCACTGTAGTATGTGAAATTACTGGGCGAAAGATACTCCAAAACCTAGTCTAACCATCATAGCTTTTTATGTAGACGACTTTGAAATGTTAGCAGATATTTATATAAAAAAAGTGAGATAAATAATAATAAATATTCCACAACTATCACACAACGTCATCTAGTCTAAATAAGAAATCAGTTGCAATTAAGCTGCAATATCTTGCGCTAACATCTTTAACTGAGTAGACATAGTTAAGCCTACATTATTTATAATTGTATTATGGTGGAAGCGCTCGCAGCGGAGCTTGAATCTTAACCGATCAACAAGTTAAGCAACACTGGCTGCGGTCCGGATTTGGATGGGTGACCGCTAGTGGCATTATACAACTGAGCGCTTCCGTGCTTCGGAGGGCACGTTAAGCCGTCGGTGCCGGTTGTTTATCATCGGGCAACAGTCGTTAGGCTATATCGAAGGCCTTCGCGCGGCCTGAAAACTTCGACATGGGTTGACCACTACCCTATCCCACAAGCCGCACTGGTCCCGCGTGGTGGATTATGGCCTAACTCCTCTGTCTGATAGGAAGGCCCAGCAGTGGGAACATAATGGGCTAAATATGTATGTATATACAGTACATTATATTAGAAATTCGTCCCTCGAAAACTTTTTCAAACTTTTTCATACTTATGTTCCAGGCAAGTGTGCATCCACGACCATATCATTACTAAAATCAACTTTAAAAAAAAAAAGATATGATAGTAGTTTTAACGCAAGCCTATTTTGAGATTAAAAATGTGTGCATCACGAGAAAAACATCTCAAAAATTTCCCGCTTCGTCGCGGCATGATGAAAGTAGGACCAAAGCACTACGTATATTTCGAATGTCTACAATGCAGCAGTAACGCCAAGTTGTAAGTGTGGTTGTACGGAGGTAACAGGGGGATGACGGAATTAGGTTGTATTATTATAGTAGATCCAACCGTTTATCCTCTTTTTGACAGATCTAATTTGTCAGTTAAAGTGTTGTGACCAAGTGATTATAGTGGACACGATTTCGATTCATTTTTCTATCGAGTCTGTGCGGAAAGAGAATAGTCCTAGGAATGGCGCCATGACCATGGCTATTGGCCATCTAGAAATACGTCAGCCAATGGGGAATGTTGAAAGGGCGTGGACAGGCCGTCATGGCATGGCCATCTAGAAACGCATCAGCCAATGGGAAATGCTGACGCATTTCTAGATGGCCATGCCCAGATGGCGAGGCCACGCCGTCCGGTTACACCCGTGTAGTTTCCAAGGTAAGCTATCAAATTCTGAGTTATAAGTTTTCACTTCTATCGGCAATTCCTATGACTGCCAATTTTTTTGTCTATGGGTAAGCAGTAGTATTTTATCAAGGTAGTAAAACTCAATGGTCCACCGCCGTTTTGTATTTGTCACTGTCACTCGCAACAAGACGCCCGTGCTAGTAATTATTTGCTGAGTTTTATATTGGAACTATAAAATGCCGAAAGGATCAGTGCTGAAAGGACAGACGAGAGAAATGGTGATCAAGCTTCGTAATTACTTTGAAGCAGAGTATCAAAATGGCGGCCCGCTTTTACCATTGTCGCAAGTGAGAGAGCGCGTTGCGGCCGCGTTAGGTATTAGTGCATCTACGATTACAAAAATTACTACCGAAGCCTACGGAACAAGCGGCATGCAGGAGAATAAGCTTCGTACGCCGAAGAAAAAACGCCAACCACGTCGTGTGACTTCGGTTGACAACTTTGACGCAGACGCTATACGCCGTCATATATATAACTATTACTTACGTAAAGAAGTTCCAACACTTAAAAAACTTGTTGCTTCTTTGCGTGAATGTGATTTGTTCCGAGGTCAAAAATCGTCATTGGTAAAGGTCTTGAATGAAATTGGATTTACTTATAAAAAATCGGACAAACGCAAAATATTGATGGAGCGTCGCGACGTAGCTTTTGCTCGTTGCGAATTTTTGAGCGAAGCCAAAAAAATTACAGATTGGTCAAATGTTGTTTTCACTGACGAAACTTGGCTGAATGCGAACCACACAGTGTCTAAGAGCTGGACTGATGACACCGCTGCTTCCACTACCTCAGTACCGATGGGAAAAGGAGAACGTCTAATCATTTGCCATGCAGGGTCTGTGAAAGGATTCATGCCAGATGCTTTGTTGGCCTTTAAATCCAAAAAAACAGTTGAGTACCACGAAGAAATGAATTCTGAGGTTTACGAAAGTTGGTTTAAGGAAATGGTACAATCATTGGAAGAACCGTCAGTTATTATTATGGATAACGCATCCTATCACTCACGCCAAATTGATAAAATGCCGACCCAGGCCGACAAAAAACAAGTAATCATTGACTGGCTTCAACGACATGGTGAAAATGTTGATAACTCCTTACTAAAAGTACAATTACTAAATATATTACGAACAAAAAAACACTTCCCAAAACGATATGTGATCGACGAAATAGCTGCAGAACATGGTCATTGGGTTCTTAGACTTCCACCCTATCATTGTCAATACAATGCCATTGAATTAATATGGGCTCAAGTTAAAGGACACGCTGCTAGAAATAACACAAAACCCCCATTCACGGCAAACAAAATGGTAAATTTATTAAAAAATGCATGTGTGAAAGTAACTGCGGAAAGCTGGCAAAATGTAATTCAAAAAACACAAGAAACTATAATGGCAGATTGGGATAAACACGTGGCGATAGATTATATGAGTCAACAATTAATTATAAATGTCGGCAATAGCTCGAGTGACAGCAACGATGAATCTGATTTTGATTAATAAATAAATAAAAATAAAAGATTAGATTTCGTTTGCTTAAATTGGAATTGGGGTTGCTCAAACTTTACTATTTTCTGGTACCAAACGGCAGACTTTAATGTCTGCCATCCCCAGCGAGCAACACGGAAGGGAGTAGCCTTAGCTAAAAAATATTGTTCAAATCTTTCTGTCATTTCTTGCGGGAGGGGAAGTTGCACACTAGCGCAAAGCCGCACTATTACATACAAAACATACCTGTACCGATCCATTGCCGATCATACTCACACAACCAAATCACTAACACATAAAAAATAAAGCACCATTCACAAATCTAGCCCCGCCCTCACCCCACAGTATATTATCAAACTCCATGGTCCATGCGGACTTGTACTTTGACAGAGGGGAAACGCTGTGTATGCCTACTCCCTTCCGTGTTGCTCGCTGGCCATCCCAGATTTAACCGGTAACAGCTTCGTCAAGTATGACTTGTACTTGTAATCATCATAGTCATCATAACCTTGTTCTTTTTTGGATATACACCAGGAGATAAACACGTCTTCAAATAATGCTGTATGTTTTCCTGAGGCGCATCAATATAACGGTTTTACATAAAAATAAATCCGATATTATGTGCCGAGAACGGAAAACACCCGTGTAAAAATAGTTCATAAACAATATCGATATCTCAATCGTAACTTCGTAACATCACTATGTTGATAGCCATAGAACGTAATTTTTTAAAAACGTTTGTTATTTTATGGAATTTATAAAAAAACTACTGCACTTATGGACTCATTTTGTGAAAGATGATTATTATACGGGATCAAGGAGCAAATTTAAGCAGTTGTCATATTTTTAAAACCTCGCATTTATAAGTTAACTTTTGCGTAACATCGTCATGTTACGTTCTATTGGTGCTGTCAAAAAGAGGATAAACGGTTGGATCTACTATAATCTGTCCGCATTAGGTTTACGATATAACAAAAGATTTATGAATGAAGTGGAGGCTTGCTGATTCAGACAGATTAAAGATTAGCTGCGCTTCACGGTTTCACCCGCGTGGTGATACATGATAATGATGATGAATCAAAATATTAGTCTATGATCATCAGGGATAATGTAGGATTCATATGGTGAAGGAATTTTAAAATCGGTCCAGTAGTTGCGGAGCCTTTTCAATCCAAACCAGCAAAGCTTTTCCCCTTAATACATTATATTATCGTATAATATAAGATACTATATATTATAGTAAAGGTAAAACGCTGCTACACTTCCAATCTTGCTAGGTTCCGAAATCTTGTAGCGAATAGCGCGTCATCATCGTTGCGCATATTAGCTTTTCTCTCGTCACAAGCCGATGCTTGGTAAATCTATAGAAAGCAGTACTTCATACAAGAGCGGAATTTTGCTTGGTGTCAAGATTGAGCAACTGTCCCGAAGCATTGAATGACTCGCAAAATAATAAAAAAAGTATCGGTACCGTTAATGTTAACATCGAAAAACACGACACACTTCGCTATGTACGCTACAAGTTATCTGTGTCATAGATGTACTAGATAAATATTAGCTTGTATTTAATTCGATTGCGTTACTTTAACGTTAACATAACGTTATAATTGAGCAAATTATTAGTACTATTAGTACCTATAAGGTGAAACGTCTCACCTTCGCGAGAATAAAAATACATATAAGATCTAATGCTGAGAGTGGGAACCAGTGCGATACTAAAGACTTTGAGTTGTTGTTTTCATGATTCCGATACCACCCGATGCTAGTTCCTTAAAGGTACCTCCCACTTACACGACTCTGCCTGCTCCCACCCGGCAAAAATAATATTATTCAAATATGGGCTTTAAGTATTGCCCTATAGATATATATACTTTACATTGGCAACATGATATTGGAGCTTGCTGCTCGGTAGTTGACACCTCGCTTACCACGCGTTGGAAGCAAGCGGTCTGCGAGGTATCAGCGCGCTGACTGCTAGCGATCGCCGCGTTGCTTCGATGGAAACTCATCAACTGTGTCTATGGCGAAAAGTGAAAGCACGTGGACAGCTGGGTGCCTGCTAGCTGCCGGCGCGTGGATTGCCGAGTGCCTGCTAGCTGTAGCAGTGTGGAGTTCGAGCAGTCGCCTTAGTTTATTAGCAGAATCGTGTAAGTGGGATAAGACCTTAATACTTTACAAAGAGCGGGCGTGGCGTGGCGCGACGTTGGTACGACGCGTTCTTTGCGTGCTTACTTACTATGGAAACCATGTGTACTTATTAAGAAGCTTGATTCGGCTAGTATCGGAATCATAAAAACAGATACCCCTTTGTCTAGAGGTGTTGAGCGTAGCGTTTTATATTTGTTAAGGCAAGATAAAATTGGTAAAAAGTGAGGTTCATCATAACATCACAATTAACAGTTGTTAACCAATGCCAATTATCAGCTTTCAAAGATCAGCAGCAGCAACTAGAGCAATGCTGAACATAGATTATTTTTCAAACACGCTAATTATATCTATTAATTACATAGCATAATCGGTTACGTAATTAACTACGTCTTAGTATTGGTGCTTTCCTTTAGAAACAAAACCTACTACAGCCCAAGCGCAGCTTGATGTAGTGGACAACCCTAGCTCCACTCCGAGCATTTCCTCATTAATTACATAGTTGAAACTAATTGAAAGTACGAAGTTCCTCAAAGCTTGAAATCGCAAATTGCAAAGTTCACTGTGAGTTCTGAACTTCAGCGTTGTTATTCAGTTACCCGTCCGATGCAGTCTTTCAGCTGGCAAATGAGACGAACTTTTGAATTTGCATTGGACTCGTATTTCCGATTTTAATTATGAGTTCAGTGCAATGAAATTTGAATTCATTGAAATTAAATTGAAAGTTTATTTTGCCCTTCAAGCCCCATATTTTAAGCAAAAAGAAATAGGTATAACCAATTAAATTCATTGTCAGTTCATTAGGGAAAAAGATAGGGGTTCAAATATTTATTGTTACTCTTTTTAGCAAAAACGTGATAAAATATCTAATATCATCATCATCATCTGAGCCGTAGGACGTCTAATGCTGAACATACTATCATATATATGAATATAATTTAATTTCCTTTCAATTATCTAATATTTTGACTACACTACACTATATTTGATATTGTACCTACTTCATTTTTATTTGACCTTGTGACCTACATACCGATTATTCTATTATGACCAGTTTAGTACTTATTTCATTAAAGTTATAAATAGTATTTATGTAATATTGCATGAGTGTATCTTAACATGTTTAATGTAAAATCTCTGTATCACCTTTATTAACAATAAATGACTTGAATTGACTTGAAATTGAAGTAAATTTGAACAAACAAAAATTTGTGATACAATATTAATAATGAAAAATGATCATGATTCTGATGTAGAAGCGTGACATTGGTGGTCTTCCGCAAAGTGTTCGTAGTTAGGAATATTCTCAGTTATTCGCAGTGTTTTTTGCATTTAATTTCAAGTAGATACTCCACTAATTTCATCATCATCATCATCAGCTCACATTCGTCCACTGCTTGACATAGGCCTCTCCTAAAGTACGCCACAGAGCTCGGTCTTCAGCTCTCTGCATCCAGTTACTGCCAGCCGCCTTCCGCAGGTCGTCCCTCCACCTGGCCGCAGGGCGTCCTACACTCCGTTTGCCTAAACGTGGTCTCCACTCAAGAACTCGTCTACTCCAGCGGTCATCGGTTCTTCGTGAAATGTGGCCAGCCCATTGCCACTTCAGCTTGCTTATCCTTTGAGCTATGTCGACTACTTTGGTTCTCTGTCGGATAACTTCATTAAGAATCTTATCCTTCAGAGAAACCCCGAGCATAGCTCGCTGAGCGACCTTAAATTTGTGGACTAGTCCCACAGTGAGTCCAAGTAAGTCCAAGTTTCAGCTCCATAGGTCATGACGGGTAGGACTCATTTCATATTTCTTTCTTATTATAATATTCACTTCATGTTTCTGGACGTTGCATTTTTCACTAACAAAAAGCTACAGTTGGTCGATCACTGATAGCTTTACCGTATGGGCAACTCTGACGTAGAGAAACCCCGAGCAAAGACCTCTCTATGTCGAGGGATTTTTCGCATTTAATATGATATTCTAAAATATCTATGTATTTGCGTATAAAACAAGTTTTCCCATTATATTAATGCCTTAGTGTTTTTAATTAATACATTTATGTATCTCAGTATTTTTTACGAATATAATACTTACAAAAGGGCAAAGGGCTTGCAAAGGGTGGCAGATAAAAACATTGACCAATCGGAAAAGAAAATAGAACAACTTACAAAAGATGAGATTAAGTCAATTACGCCAGCTGACTGGAAAAAAGAAGTGAATCACGTGGAGAGACTACAGCGAGAATACTGGGAAAAGGATCATCTAGCAGATGACAACATCACACAACTTTTAATATCACTACGGGAAGACAGTTCGGAGAGTTCAGAAAGTGAGAGTGAGGAAGATACAATGTCAGGCATAGAGTCAATAATTTATAGTGACTGAGTTTAATAATAAATGTTTTTGTAATCAAAATTATTGTTTTTTAATAACAAACCATTCATCAATAATAAATTGATTTGAAAAGGTTAGTAATTTTTTTTTACCTCCACATTTCTCGAAATAACTTTTTTTCACACCGTACCCAGACCGCCGATATGACGTCACGAGGTCAGGTGCACAGATATTGTGACCGGGTTGTATATCTTCGATATGTTGACAAACGACGAATAAAACACGTCAGAGCTCTGGACACGAAACTCTCGGCCCCATTGCGTCCACGTGCTCGCTCGGTGTACAACTCCATGGTTGTCTGGAAGAGATCTCTAGGCTCTAGGCGATAAGGCCCCCCATTGTGAACCATAATTATAAGTTTTGCTTAATGTTTTCTTGACAAAATGATCTTGTATCTTTTCGTGTTAATTTTCTGTACTGTGGGGTTGCAATACAGAAATGATCTATCTATCTACAAGCCAGCCTCGACTGTCAGGACAAACTTGACTCGCTTGTATCATGTAGTTTTATATATTGGGCAATATTAGTAACCTTGTACTACGTCCTAATATTTGCAGTGAAGTAGATCAGGAAATATAAAAATAATACCTAAACAACGTGCTTGAAGAATGTATTACAATTGTAAATAAATTCAGTACTCCTCGTTGCCATTATCAGGAGGTCTATATAAATAGAAGAATCCACAATAGCTGAAAAGAAAAGTGACTACAGGAATAAGAACTTGACAGAGTGAGTGTTCATATACCTGTGGATGAAAGAGCGACTCTCCAGATAGCTCATGCCGGACGCAATCTGCGTGGCCATGTACATGAGGACCACAGCACCTGGCGATGCTTCCTTGGAGCCAGCTCGGAGATACTCCAGCAGATTGCCACGGGACATGAACTCCGTGATGATGTAGAATGGAGGCTCACGAGTGCAGACCCCCAGCAGTTGAACCAAATTGGGATGGCGCATTTCCTTCATTATGGCCGCCTCCTCCAGGAAATCTTTCAGTGCCATTGTGTCGTCTTTCAATGTTTTTACGGCCACCTGAAAAATACAATTGTAATGCAGATGATTATTTGGGTGAATACAATTATAATGGATCAATACTTGAGGAGCCATGCGGGCCAAGGTATTGCTCGTAAAAAATTGTAATTCAGTGGTATTTCACATTCAATAACTTAGGAATTATATAGTAAAGATATATAGATATATATTAAAGATTTACGGCCATTTTCAATATTCTATCTATCCATAGTTTTCCTTACTACCGATAGAAATGTGACATAACGTTGATACATATAGTGTCAAATATATATCTCTAGTAAGGTAAACCGACGATAGATAGATTATTGGGACCGGCCGTAAGAAGGGTTCTGTTCGGTTATCCAATTTCGATACAAAGTTTTATTGAAGGTTTTGTTTTGAGAAAACCGTTATATATTATATTCATTACTGATTGCCAACCATCATTGATGATCATTGATGGGTGGCAATCAGTATCAGTAGTATATTTTATTGTGCATATTAAACTAACGTTACTTGTAAAAGTTTTTGATTTAACCAACTTCGAACCAAAACTCAAACATTTGTAATATTTTACTAGGGAAACATAACAACATATTGATACGAATGTTTTGTTCAAACTACGGTATTTACTACATTATCAATTTTAACCGTGACAGCCCACGCTTGTAATGCTACATTTACAGGATATAGTGGAAACTTCATACAAAGAAAGAAGATAAGTTAGTATCGGGCCGTCACAGCGTCGAAGTTTCCTTTGATGATAAACGCGATCTACTTTCACGACAGAAACAGTTAAGAAATAATATTATCACGAAAGTACATTGTTCATCGTGCGCAGAAAGTAAAGGATTACCAACGTGAGTGTAGTTTAAGCCTTAGTATACATGAGTTGGGAATCCGACTTTCTTCGATGGATATGTATCCATCGAAGAAAGTCGGATTTATGTAGTATAAACAATCTTATAAATAAAGTAATATTACTTTTCTCAAAAATGGTATATTTAATTTGCCATAACATCTCTAAATAATATCCAGAAAGAGAACTTTACCAAAGCCTTATTCACTAACAGTCCAGTAAGAAGCGAGATTTTAAATTTGGAATCTCCTACTGTCCAGTAAATAAGTATGTAATTTACTTACTGGACAGTAGGTCATCTTCCTTAGATCTGCTTAGAAAAACATAGTACCAGATACAGATTAGAGTTTAGCCATTATATGATTATAACATGGTTAATGGGAGGGAGGCTCCAAATATATATCTATCTCTCTTTTTGTATGTCATTTTATGAGATAGGTATATTTTTGCCTTAAACAGTCTGTGAAACTTAACGCGACGCAGAAAATGTATGCACGTTGCGATTTGTACTTAGTACGAGTAATGTTGTAGAAGTATAGAGTGGGATTTTATGTTTGTATTTAGTAATTTCAGTTTATAGTATAAAAACTTTCCATTCTAAAATTAACATGGAGATTCAAAAATAATAATTTACATTTTTTACTAAAACATTCAAGTAATGTAAAAATAGAACAATGTTCAAAACTAAACGCAAACTTTTTATTAAAAAAACGACTGGCGGGATTTCACATTCAATTGCGACAATTGTGTTTCAATTTACGTTGTGATAATCCTAAAACCTGAGTTCAAGCGAATCTGATTCGGAAATAGATGGCACTCCTCCTGATTTGAAAGCTGAGGCCGAAATAGCAATAAATAATTTACTTCCTCCAAAATCCAAGGAGCAATATAATGAAAACTTAAGAAAAATTTATCAAGTGGAAGGCAGAAAAAAAAGCCAACAGTTGGTCTAAAAATACCATTTTTGAGAAAAACATTATACAAGCCTCAACCAGTAAGAAAGCCATCCTGGCCTCGTATATATATACGTAGTATCGTATATAACCGGACCGAACCGCATGTTGGACTGCACTGTGAGGACTCATACTTGGCCAGGAAGGCTTACTTACTGGATTCTGCAGTAATGTACTATAATAGTACAACTACCTCATTACTTTTTAAAATGACGCATTTTGCTTGCTTTTCTAAGGTAAGAGTTCTTCATAATGTCTCGTAATTTTTATATCTGGATTTCTCGGATAATATATTTTTAATGCCTACTCTGGCAGTTATAACCGGTTGTGCCGCGTTTAATCAAAGGGATACATTGATCCTAGCAGAATAATCAAATCCTCACTACTAGACGACATGTCGATTACCTAGATAGTAGACACAAATTGATTTATCTTTAATTTATGTTAAAACAAAAGAGCGCAAGCACGCTTGGATAGATAATATTAAACCTATGCCGCCTTATCATAAAACGTGTTACGAGTATAATAAAAAAGAATAAAATCACGAGTTGATATAATGGTTTAGATAAATGTTGTATGGAATATTTCCTTAAACCAAGGTTCAATCTCGGTACTATGTTTTGTCCACTTAATTAAAATTAGGCTGATTTTTGTTGTCTTTTTAAAGATTTCGTGCCTAAAGAGGAAAAGGAACCCTTATAGAATGACTTCGTTATTCAAGTTTTTTTGAATTTAATAAATTAGGTCGACACTTTAATAAAATCTTATTATTTACGACACCCATCGATACTTTCCAATAAATATACTATAAAACGACTCATCTTACAACGTGGACTAAACTGTGTTTAACCAAGTTAAAACCATGTAGCAAACAGCAAAATTCATAAGCGAAATTTCCTTAAACCTTGGTTTAAACTGGGGACTGACTTTAGTCTACGTTTATAAGGTATATAATAAGAGTACTTCCCGTCGACCGAGTAAAAGAAATGAATCCCGAATGCATTTGTAGTTACGAGTATGTCTCATAGTTGAATATTTTTACGATTAGAAACTAAAATTGGCATTAGAGAATTAACATTGGGAAAATACTTTCTTACAAATATCGCTAGTATAATAATTATCCTATCCACTAAAAAGTCAATAGTTTGTCTTTCAATCCAACTATGTTAGAGCAATCAATTCAATTTAGATTTGTACGGAGCCCTTAGAGGGCAGAATGTTTAAAAAGGGAAAGAAAATAATCGCCGGATTCGATTACTAAAGCTTAGTTGGGAAAGCGACAGAACAATAATCTGAAGTCAACTCAAACGGGATCAAGTCCCGCCAATAGCTGAATATTTCAAAATAAAAAATAAATAAAACTGTCTATGTAGTAAAATGTCAAAAGCAAACGCAGTTATGTAACTATTTCCTTAGAAATAAAAGTCAAGGAGCTTAGTGGAAAATCGTTTAAAAGATTGAAAAAGCAAAGACCCGGAAATTTGCGCCGTCGTACTTGGCGCTGCTTCTATTCGATCACAGCTTTGCAAATATCGGCCGCACCAGTGCATTTTAACGAGATTCTATTTAATTTAAGTTTCCCTTCAGAGTCAGCCACATCAAGCTATCTACTAGAACGTTTATCTTCCTATTAGAAATGTTATTTGCCTTAGAGCATTTGGGTTCACAAGTTAATAAATAACGTTCATTATCGAGCGCGCTACCTAATGACTGCTACGGCTAGCCTCTCTCAACCAAATATAAATGCGACCTCAAGTTTACACTGTGCTCACGCCCTGAGAATACTGCTACAACGTTTTAAAACCTAAACACTACACTAAAATAGCATTGGCTCATACACATGGAAGTTACATGTAATCGGCGTAATGCACCAGTTATTTAAATTTTGCAGACTGTCGTCAACAAGATACTTCTCCCACTTAGCTACATTTGCAAAACGACAGTTGGCGCCGATGGGGACGTGTCTAGTTCATGTTATTCCTAAGAAATTTTAAATTTGCAAATCAAATATTTAAAATGTCGCGTCGACGGTGGCGTCGCTAAAGGACTTCAAATGTACTTATCGAGAACCATTTTAAAGTGAAATGGGTTCACGGAAGCTACTATGCTTGTAGCTGCATATATTTTCGGGCTTTCACGTTGCTTTTTAATCTTACGTAATGTTGAAAAGCGAACATAAATGGAAGACGAGCGACTTATACATTGAAAATACCGTCCTTTTTATCAAGTCTCAGTGTTTGCTTGCAGTGGAATGGATTTAATTACTTGTGGATGACATAATATACAAACACAACAAAACGGTAACTATGGTATGATATATAAGTAGTGTTTTTTGAAGCTTCAGCTTCTTCAAAACAGTCACCTAGTATCCAGATGTCATTGTAAGATACATAACAAGGGCACAATAGCAAGGTCAGATACCATATAAATGTAAAGCGTTCACGAAGACAATATATTGGAATTCCATATTCTCGCTACAATAGACCAGGTCTAATGAGCTTAGTATGGGTACTGGAAAATTTACGTAAATAAAATATGGCTAACATGCAGAAGTTTGAAACGACAGACTGAGATCCAAAATTTCAATTAAAAGAGCTGTCTCGGGCGTCATGCGACTTGACACAAAAATGAGTAAATTAATTTTGTCAGCGAAACTATATTCTATATAGAGATATTTGCTGGAACAAGCAACAGGTTAATAGGTCGGCGGAAGTCAAGACGCCATTAGCGCGATCGAGTCGCCCTTATGTTTGAACAAGGTCCCCAACGAAGCATTAAGTCTTTCTTGTATATCTATCATGAGCTAAAAAATAAATAAATTACATAGCAGAGAGATAATTGAGGAAGATGATCTAGATCATGTTACTACAGATTCGCCGCTGTGAGATAACGTGAATCTTGAAAATATAATTACATAATATTACGATATCAAGTATTTTTCCTCGAACCTCGAAGAACGAGCACAGTGCAGTGCGGCACAAAACATTGAAGCTGAAAGATCTGAGTCGCAATACAAGTGTCATGACAGACACGACGCATACTACGAGTATGGATTGAGTAATTGATGACCCTTCCCGTCACGTTAATATCTTTTTTTACAAAATAAAAGTACTAAGTATTGACAGACCTCAACGAACAATACCACGGTAATATGATGTCGATGTCGGACTCTTACCGGCTCGAGTGTGGCGTGATGCAAGGTGGCCTGAACTCGCCCACGCTATTTAATCTGTATATTAACGACCTGACCGTGGCGCTCAGTGGTCAGCATGTCGGATGCTATATAGACGGAGTCTGTGTCAACAATTTGAGTTATGCCGACGACATGTGGACTAAGAAAACGGCTCGGTACGTGTACGGAATACGCTCGTGGTCATGGACAAAAATATAATGGCGAGAAAAGCCAGTACATGGTCTTTCGGGCTGTCCGTGTAGAATGTCCTACAAACATGCCACCTGTTCTACTTAATGGTTTTCCCCTGGACCGAGTGGAATGCCAAGCCGAGCCATCTACGAAATGGGTCCCCGCGAATCCTTAAGACAAATGTTCAAAGAAATTAACATATTAACTCTTCCATCTTTGTATATCCTAGAAAATATAATGTACGTTCGTAAAAATATAAAGAAGTTTAGAATAAATAGTGATATGCATAATATTAATACTAGAAATAAGGATAGGATAGCTGTATCTAAATTTAGACTCACGAAAACTAAAAATAAGTCCTTCTTAGGCAATTGTGTACGTTTCTATAATAAAATCCCGAAAGACATTACTGAGCTCACTGAAGGGAAATTCAAGTTACGTGTCAAAAATATACTAATGAAAAAAGCCTATTATAAATTGAGTCACTACTTAGAAGACAAAGATGCCTGGAAGCTTTCCACTTCTGCCTAGTAGCCAACTATTGAATAAATTTGTTATTTTAATACTACTCATATGTAACCTCAATGTACAAAGACTTGAAAAAATAATGGCCCACGAGTTTCTTGCTGCTTCTTCTCGGCGGTGGTTCTTTTCCGAAGACAGCGGTAGAATCATTTAAAAATTTTGACGTTCATAAGAGTGTCTATGCCTAAACTGAATAAATAATTTTTGAATTTGAATTTTGAATTTGATATGGAGCGGGATCGGTGGGCACTGTCAGTCTGGGCCAATATGATAGACTGCAACAACGCGTTCCGGGCGGTGTTGGGGCTGCCTCGTTTCTGTAGCAGATCAGAAATGTTGATTGCCAGTAGACTGGACGGCCCGTATTTATGGCATGGTTGCGGTAGGTATGTCGCACTTCTAATGCCGGTTAGAAAATTATAAATTATAAGTTGAGATTTGTCTATATATTATTATTATATTTGTTTTTTGATGTACCTATGACTTGACTAATTTAATAACAAAACTGACTTGTTTTATTTTTTGTTTTTATATTTATATTTGATTATGATTTTTATGTGCTTGATTGTAATGAGTCACGTTACTTGTAATATATTTTTTTTATATCATTACCGCGAAAATATCGTGAATTATAGATTTGTTTTCTTTACGGTTCACTTTATGGTTCACTACTGGATGGATTAAGATCTATGGTTGGATACATTGAATATTAGAACATCCCAAAAATCTTTCTATCCACAGTTTCCTTACTACCGATAGAAATTTGACATAAAGTCCATACATATAGTGCCAAACATCTATCTCTAGTAAAGTAAACCGACGATAGATAGATAGGTTAATGGCACCGGGCGGCCGTTAGCCACGGCGATCGCCATAACAAAAGTGTAATAAATTGTATAATTTTAGAAAACAATACAATATAACAGTTCCATTCATTAAAAAATAATTAAGGTCTTTTTGTTGTTTTTATATGAGTATATTATTTTAAAAATATATAGTCTCTATGGTTGAAAGAGTAAAAAACATTTTAATATATAATATTATTCTTTACTTTTGTTTCGAGATACCTGAACAGCAGGGCTATTATGTATTCCAGTTGCTAACAAATGTTGATTGAAATCGATAAAAATGGCGGCTCTATGTCACTTTTGTCAGCTCCAGTTATCAACTGACTAACGGTCGGTCCCAATAATCTATCTATCGACGGTTTACGCTACTAAAGTTATATATTTGACACTATTTGTATGGACGTTATGTCAAATTTCTATCGGTAGTAAGGAAAACTGTGGATAGATAGAATATTGGGATCGGCCCTAACATTTTCGTTCTCTAGAGTTGTCAAAACTGACATAGAGCCGCCATTTACAAGATTTCGATTAACATTTGTTAGTAATAGCCCTTCAGATCTACATAAATAAAAATAAAAATAAGGATCTAAGCATCCTTTTTTAGATGTTTATTACGAGCATTTTAGATATTTATTACGAGTATTAATATTTCAATATTCTATTTTCCGCACGATAATATTTTATTCCAAGTACATCGTATAATAAATGCTTCATTTATATGGTTGCTAACTTATCACACTTTGTAAGCAAATTATAAAGTCTTTCAAGGAGCTTTTGAGCCTGTACACATACACAGAAATGTGACCATTCACGTAAATTAATTTGTTGCGATAACAGGCTTCTGGTATTCTTACTGCGTAGAGGGATCATGTTGTTTTGACCTATATTTATATGGTGATATTTATTGTTTTGCAACTCTTGATTCCATTATCTTGTAGGTTCATGTATTTATGCATTTTATCCTTGGAGCTTCATTAAAATGCTTTCCTGGACGCAACAAAGATTCACAGCATAATACTTCAGTTATAAACACATGCTTTATAATCCAACTTATAAAGAATAAGCTTATACTTGATATGGCCCCATAACCGCCCTGGAAAAACCAGTTATATGAACAAAAGAAAAATCTTCGTTTGCAATATGCACCTGTTAACTACGGTTTTATGAAGGAGCAGTGTCTGGGTATTGGAGAATGTCAAGTTTAAAATACGAGAAATATACGTTATGTGCAAGGGGTTTATAGGCGGTTGCAAGGCGGAACTTGTCGTTAAGAGGATTGCATAGCTAGTACATTCCATACCAAAAGAAAAAACTCTTTTCTACCTCTTAACATTGTCCGATTTCAGTGATTTTTTTTCATGGAATCATCACATTGTTTAGTATGCCCGTACGTTTTTTTTTTCGGTTTTGTTAAGTTCTAAAAAAGGAAATTTATGGTACTTTGGTGTGAATTTACGGTGCCCGAGGTGCACTTGTCAACAAAACTGTGTTTGGTGAGAAACACAGCGCAAGAAATAGTGTTTTTAAATTTGTTGGATATACTAATTGTAAATAATTACTAAAATAACGTAAACGTCGTCTTGTCTCATAGAAAATAACACTTTTAGTATTTACTTACGGGTTTTCAAAATATAAAACTTCCGGCATTTTTTTAAATGGTGTTTTTTTTCAGTCAGTTCATAATTAGCATATTAATATTATTAATATTTTATGTAAATCGGTCTCGGACGTTTTTAAGTTAACTACGGTTAACAGCATTTATAAATTAATATATTTAAAATTTGAACGTACGTATTTTAAGTACCGTATATCTATATCCTGTAATAAAATGGATGCGTTTCCCGCATTTGGTACTTACTTACAGCTTTTGAGTATTTTTGTACAAGCGTAGGAATGTGGTTAGTTTAAATATCCACATAACATACAATACTGCTTTGTAATATTAATTTAAATCTTGATGAAATTGTCTCTATTTTTTGAAGGTTGGTACATAGGTGGACACGCACAAACATAAGAAAAACGGTTTTGTACTATATGACTTTTATAGCACTATAACACCTGCTTAGCGAAACTAAACCTGCAAGTTCGTGCGGTTTCTTGAACTGGTGCCTAGGTGGCCTAGCGTTTATGGCGTTGGCAGTTAGTCAAAAACGCGGGTTCTAATCATGATATATATTTTTTCCTTCTTTAATTGAAAATATTAAGCATATCATATTTTTTGGTCGGGAGTTAAAAAATACTTAAAATAATGACCCGATCCGAGTGCAGTAACACATCCACCAAAACATCTAATAAATAATTGAAACATCAAATGCTTTATAATGCCATTAAGGCATATCTACCGATTAATATAACTTAGCTAACTAATACGTAAATACAAATGTCATTCTTGATTTTACGTTCTGAACGAATGAATGTGCATTGTGCACTCACAGATTAATTATAAAATATTTTTGACTATATCAACTTCAACACCAAACATTGTGTAATAACTTGTTGGGAGTCGGTACCTGGATAGTTCAAAAGTACCTATTATCACACTATTGTGCGCATGGTACCGACTGACAAGTTATACATTTTTGGTGTTGAAGTCGGTTCTATTTTTTGATAAAAAAATTGTTTTCGTCTCTTTTAGTGACCTTTGCTAATTACGGGAATGATTGTAATTCACTGTCAATGATGATATCATCCAATAGGCGAAACACTTTTTAGTTATTGGAGTATAACTCAAAAGCTGTTTGAACAAATCAGATGAAATTTAAATGGGACCACCTCGGAAGTATACTCAACCAAACAAAGAAAATATGTTGAGAATCGGTCCACACATGGGGGAGGAATCGGTGACCATACACAAAAAATATATTACAGTCGAACATAAAACCTCTTTCATTTTTGGAGTCTGTTAAAAACAATAACTTACTGTCATATTGCCTCGCTTCCAGGTAGCTTCATACACGTCACCGTACTGTCCACCTCCAAGCTTGTGCTTCATCACGATGTCGGTGCGGTCGATCTCCCAGTGGTCCGGCGGCGCCAGCGGGAACACTGTCGGCTTGTTGCGCTTGGGAGCCGGGTACAGCAGCTGCGTGATCAGCCCATCACCTACCACAGAGTGGTGGTGGACTAACTCCGCTAGCGTGCCGAACTTCGAATCGGATGTTACGAACACCTGGGAATAACGAGAAACATATATACATAACATATAACATAATCAGCCCATTATGTTCCCACTGCTGGGAGCCTTCCTCTCAAAGAGAGAAGTTGGACCATAATCCACCACGCGTGGTGGATAGGTTAGTGGCCTACCCATGTTGTCGCGACGTATCGCGAGTTCCAACTAGCTCCATCTTTTGGTGAGTTGAAAGATTACTTTTATATATATACTGGCAATTTCTACAATTTGATTGACATTTGAGATTTTTTGTTTGAACGTTTTTGGCGCCTTCGGCGTAGTACAGGTACCAGCACGGAGCGAGGCGATTGCATATGCTCTCGAGTGTAAGGATGTGATATGAGGACTGGTGGCGCACATGATACGATGTGCACTGACGAATGACGATACGGTACAGAGACCGTAGTCGGTGAGTCAACCCAATTGTTCATTATTGTCTATTGCAACTGACCTGTATGGTTAAGATCAGATCACTCTAACATTGAGTGATCTGAGGCAGTGGTAAGATCGCGACGTTTTGTTGTAATAGCCGATGACCGGCATTGTGCTGTTTACCTACATAGACAATATTTATTCAAATTGTAAGGCTAAGGAAACTACAATTATGACCGGTGTTAGGTCTGATCACAAGGGCCTTGCGATAAAATTTAATGGCAATAAAAACATGAAAAAGATGATAATCGAACATAGGCCGTTAACAACTAGTAGGCTCGGAAAGCTTCAGCATAATATTGAAGCAAAACTATGCATCGCGAATCTTTCGGAAGAGGACCCTAACGATTATTATTATAGATTATTATCTTTAGTTAGTACCGAGATCAATGAAGTTTGTCCAAAGGTTAAAATGTGTACAACTGGGAAGTTAGTTTTTGGTGACTGGGCCACTCGAGGTATTCGAAAAAGTAGAGATACCATGTATGAGTTATATCATAAAAAAAAACTATGACATCTGATAAAGTTTTCCATAGCTATGTCAAAACATATTCAAAATTAAGACTGTTTGTATGCGTGCTAAAGCTTTGTTTATTAGAGATAAAATTCGGAAATCGAATAACAAAATAAAAACAGTTTGGAAGACTATAAATACTGAGACCGGCAAAAATAAACCAAAAGACACTGCATGTGTCCTTGTAATTAACAACTACTGAAGACTTATGGGGAATGTCAGTAAAAATTGTAGAGCCAATTATTAGTTTTATGGGTCCTATTTTGGCCCGCTTATTTAATCTTTGTATAGATAGAGGTACCTTTCCTAATTTAATGAAATATAGTAGAATCACTCCAATTTTTAAGGCTGGAGAGAAAACAGACCCCTCAAATTATAGACCAGTATCTATACTACCAATTTTGAGTAAGATCTTTGAAAAAAATATGCTCAAACAACTTTTGGCGCACTTCAACGAGCATTCAATACTGCACGAAAATCAGTTCGGCTTCACGAAAACAAGATCAACTAAGGATGCCGGTGTGAAGTTAATGACGTATGTCTTAAAGGCTTGGGAGAGCTCACATGATGCTATTGGTGTTTTTTGTGATCTCTCTAAAGCATTTGATTGTGTGGAACACCGTATACTGATTCGAAAGCTTTTCCATTATGGTATTCGTGGAGTTGCGCTTGATGTCATCGAGTCATATTTATCTGTCAGGATTTAAAAGGTTGGCATAAATGGTGTAACATCTTCAGGATCTATAATTAAAATGGGTGTTCCACAAGGGTCCATTTTAGGGCCTTTTTTGTTCTTAGTTTACATTAACGACTTGCCACTTATGGCCAAGGATCTTTGTGATATTGTTTTATTTGCGGATGACACATCTCTGATTTTTAAAGCAGATAGGAAAGATAGCACACTAATTCAAGTAAACAACGCTCTATCTAGTATCTCTAAATGGTTCTCAACTAATAATTTACTTCTGAATTCAAAAGACAAAATGTTTGAAGTTTTCTTTGCCTACTGTTCCATATTTGGAGTCCAACGTTACGCTTGATGGAGTTAAACTCGTAATGGAGAAGGAAACAGTCTTCCTAGGCATTAAAATTGACGCAAAATTACAATGGGGTCCTCATATAAATGCCCTGTCTGGGAGACTCAGTTCTGCTGCATATGCAGTACGTAAAATAAGAGAGCTAACAGATGCTTCTACGGCGCGGTTAGTGTATTTTGCATATTTCCACAGCGTAATGTCATATGGGATATTGCTATGGGGTTCAGCGGCTGATATAGATACCATATTTATCCTTCAGAAACGTGCTATTAGAGCTATATACGAAATGGGTCCCCGTGAATCTTTGAGAGATTTATTTAAAGAAATCAATATATTAACGTTGCCTTCCTTATATGTAATTCAAAATATAATGTATGTTCGTAAAAATTTACATAAATATAAGTTAAATAGTGATCACCACACTTTTAATACCAGAAATACAAATAGGATAGCTGTACCTAGTTTTAGACTTGCGAAGACTAATAAGTCATTCCTAGGAAATTGTGTGCGTTTTTACAATAAAATCCCAAAGCACATAACTGAGCTCAAAGAGGGCAAATTCAAGTTGACTGTAAAAAACGTTTTAATAAAAAAAGCTTACTATAAAGTTCGACATTATATAGAAGATAAAGATGCTTGGAATACTCCACTTCTGGCAAGCTGTTTCTCTGCCACCCATAAAATGTAATATTTGTAGTACCTAAGTAGAAACATTGTAAACATCCATATAAAAAGAATGGCCCCGAGTTTCTTGCCGCTTCTTCTCGGTGGGTTCTATATATTTTGGAACGCGGCGGTAGAGTCTTTAAAGTACATTATAATGAAAAGTTGTTACGTTCATAAGTGCGTCTTTGATGCCTAAATTGAATAAATGATTTTGACTTTGACTTTGTGAAGTAGAATGCACGTTTTGGCCATCGATGGCATCTAAGCGCACGTTCCAATAATGCAACCAGGAGACGTCCTTGGCATCGTTCTGTGGTGTGTTTCTCCCAGGATCTAGGGTTCGGCCCTGAGATGAGTAGTTGGAGGTTTGCCCTGCGCAGTTAGGCGCAGGGAAATCTTAACTAGTTGGGAACCTGTGTCTTTGGAGGAAGGGCAGGCTGTAAGGGGTGTATGGAGGTATGTGGGGGGAAACCCTCCAATATGCAGGCTTCCTTCGGGGGGTCTCGCTAACGTGCACGTCGATGGGAGAGGTGAGGACGGGACTGACTATCCCATGCGGCTGGTGATCAGGTATGCGTACCTGGTTTCCTATCCCAGGCGTGCTTGGCCCTTACGGCAATGCTTGGGTGTCATGGAGCGTTTGCCACTGTATCAGAATCACTGTCAGTGCAGATGACTTACTTTCCAACCTAACCTATTATACGTAATAGATTCGGTTGCATCCAATATATATAATTATAAATCTATACACTTGGCGTCACCGAGATCCAGAATGATCCAGTTACTGTTTACCCCGCTTGTAGGGTGACGCCAAGAAGTCGAAGTTTTCAGGTCGCGCGAAGGCCTTCGACATAGCCTAACGACTGTTGCCCGATGATAAACAACCGGCACCGACGGCTTAACGTGCCCTCCTAAGCACGGAAGCGATCAGTTGTATAATGCCACTAGCGGTCGGCCATCCAACTCCGGACCGCAGCAAGCTCCGCTGCGAGCGCTTCAAATCAATATATTATGTGTATACAGCGTGTAACAAAAAAGTGTAGTAATACTAAAACCAGATACGCAGAAGCTTCTATACAACTTGGATCTAACTACTGCGTCCCATGAAGTTTATTTTATAGCATTCAATAGCACTTCGAATTATGAGTAACCAAAGTTTTTCTAATACTCAAGCAGGTTCATTCCTGAAAAGGCCAAAGACGGCAATGACCTCCAGAACGTAAGCTAGGTTCAGTAGGTACACAAGGGGCTTAAACGGCAAAAGCGTAAGGGTCAATGCAAAGCGCATTGACCCTTACGAACTCCAAGAATAAGCAAGTCCATGTGTATCCGGACTAGGAACATATTATACACAGTTTTCCGTTTTACTACATCTTTTTGTTACACGCTGTATACGCTGTTTGCTATGCTAAACATATTATCTAAATTTTACTAAATATTACGTTTGTTTTCACGCACTTCCGCTTTTATTTCATACCCTTAAGGTTTCGGTTAGAAATAACACATTTGACCACCAGGAAGAATTTGAAACCCAGGAGATAATACCGGATATTTTTAGGTAGAACGTCGAGATTTTTAAAACAGGTTGACAGACTACCACAAAACAACATTTAGGATTTTTTATGTGATCTCAGCTTGCCATATAAACTTCATAAAGGGACAGAGATTACTCTTTTGCCGTATTGACAAATACTCTGCGATCAAGCAAATAGTACGCGACCATTACACTATCAGGGTTTGAAATGACAATAGAATTAGTGTCGAAAGACATTCAAAAACCAATGTCTCGGGATGACAAGTGCAGTGAAGTGCCTCGCAAAACTTCAGCTTGTAGCTATGGGTTGCAGCTCTGCTCTCGTGTAAATGTGTGGTGCTTATAATCAGGCGCAAGGGTTACCTGGCTATGTCACTTGATAGTATGAGAAAAATACTATACAAGGCCAAACAGCGTCAATTTTTTTCATCAGCTGGCTTTATGCCGGAGGGTTATTATATTACATGAAACCGCATCACGACGTTTCAAGTTCGAGGTTAACCATACACTTTATTGTAAGTAACAAATAAAGTGTTTTCTTAGGTTCAAATATAACGCTTTCAATAGTGGTCAAAAAAGAAACCCAATAAATGAGGACACATGTTCTCGGTATGTCAAAGTCAAAACAATTTATTCAATTTAGGCATCAAAGACGCACTTATGAACGTAAATTTTTCATTATAATGTACTTTAAAGACTCTACCGCCGCGTTCCAAAATATATAGAGCCTACCGAGAAGAAGCACCCAGAAACTCGGGGCCATTCTTATTATATAGATGTTTTTACAATGTTTCTACTTAGGTACTACAAATATTTCATTTTATGGGTGGCAGAATGACAGCTTGCCAGAAGTGGAGTATTCCAAGCAGCCTTGTCTTCTATATAAGACTGTATCGTTAATTTCTGAAATGATATGATAAATGTTGGTTTATTTTTAGCTCCAGTGTGTTGCCTTACAAAAGAGAAAATAATAATGGTATCAGTAGGGCAAGACACGCTACACTTTGACATCTTAGTACACGAGTAGATAGATCCTGGAGTGATCAGTCCCAAGCTGTTTTATCCTCCAAGTAATCCGAAATTCTGTAATAACCCTTTTGACAGAGTTTAGTTTAAATAGTCATTTTAAACTTATTAATAGGCAAATCTAACATTGGGAACTTTATGAAAGAATCGTATACATTGTCCCATAAAAGAATGACTTATTCTGTGAAGACGCGTTACATGTACGGATAGCTTGTGCTTATTTCGCCTGTTGATGGAATGAGCATCACTCCTTTTATCAAAACTGCTAATGTTTTTCTTTACATACATTAGATTTTCATAGATAAACTGAGAGACAACAGTTAGAATGTTTATGTCTTTAAACGTCTGTCTAAGGGAAACTCTGGGAGCTAAACTGTAGATCGCTCGTATAGCCCTTTTTTGCAGTATAAAAATAGAATTAATATCTGCAGAACATCCCCAGAGCAGTATGCCATAAGTCATAACGCTATGAAAATAACTAAAATAAACTATTCTAGCTGTGTTTACATCAGTTAATAGTCTAATATGTCTATGTATTGTCGTTGTTATGTATGTTTACCCTTAACATATCTTTGACTAGATTTGACCGTGCGTTCAAGTCGACAAATATCTGTTGGTACACTCATATTAACTGATGACAGGCCGGTTGGCGCAGTTGGTAGCACCCCTGCCTTCTGGAGCGCTGGTCCCGAGTTGGATCCCCGGACATGTCAAATATTTGTGTGGGTGTATTTACGTATGTTTATCAGTCATTAGGTTGCCATATTACAGGCTCTACCTAGTATTGGACTTGAAGACCTTTGTGTGGATGTTGTTCCATATTATTCTTATTTTTTTATTTTACAGATTTCATCCGGTCCTTTGCAAAGGCACAAGTGTAGCCAACACTTAGAGGCATGTTTAGTATAAAAAATACAAAGTGGTATAAAACAGAAACATTTTGGATGGATAGTGACATGGTATATCTATTAAAAAAATGGGTAAAATTGCAAGGTTTTTGATATGAACTTATTCGTGGGCTATGGACGAGACTACGGCACCTGCCGAATTCAGTCTCTCCTTAAAATATTTAGGAAGGTGGTGACTTGACACCCACTAAACGGGCCCCATCTATGGTGACAAAAGGGGCAACGTTGGTATGGATGGCTAAAGGGTGTCGAGAGATGTGCTGCGGTTTCACTAGAGCGCTACTTCCGGCGTTATGCCCTTTAACATTTCCACCCTTGGAACTTTTTGTTACATGCTCTTGTGTCTCCACCCCCAGACGGCCAATTAAGGCAAGCCGGAGGTCAGGGGTGTCATTTAGCCCCAGGGAGAGTCAGGGTCCACGGTGTCGCCACTCATCGACGACGACCTACTTAGTAGTATATAATAGTATAGATAATGGTAAAAGACCTACTTTACCATTATCTATACTAATAATATACTATAATATTGTATAGAGGAAAGATTTGTATGTATGTTTGCAACGAATTGGCTCAAAAGTACTAGACCAGTTTCAAAAATTATTTCCCCATAGGAAAGCCACATGCACCCTGAGTAACATAGGTATATAAGATTCATCATCATCATCATCATCATCATCATCATCCATCACCGCGCGGGTGTAACCGCGGAGAGCAGCTAGTTTTTTATATATATATTAAATAGTCATTGAAGACATGAATGACGGATATGAGAGATAATATTTCTCACATACATACCTATATGTATAACAAATACCGTTACAGCTTTTAATATCATATAACAATATCCCACGCACTCCTTAAACTGCGTAGGCCCACAAAACATATATACGAGTACACATACAAATGCAACACATATCTGCACAGTCGCAACATATTTTAAGGTTACATTAAGTCCAATATTTTTTCTTGAAGATAGACAAAGAATCAAATAATATAACTGTGTCATCTAGGAATTTATTATAAAATGTACATGAGCGTCTGAAAAAGGCATTTTTACCGTAATTAGTACGGGCCAAAGGATTATAGAAAGTATCTTTGGAACGTAAAGGAGCGCAAGGAAGATGATCGCGGTATTTTAAAGTGTATATTTTCTAGCAGAGCTGTAGAGTTAATATTGTTATTTAAAATGTTATATAAGAAGACGCAGTCTATTTCTTATGTACAATACCGTATCAAAAGTGGACAAAGTATAAACTAGCTACTAGTGATTACGCAGAACTAATATTTATTCTGCGGTTTGGCCTTGGGTACTCTTGAATCGTCTCCAACTTTCCAGTATTTAATACTTGTCGCATACAGTCAAGGCACGACTGTGACGCATGCGCACCTATAATTATATCGATGCAACAAACTTGCTCCCAATCAATTTATGAATTTACTGGCCCGTCTCCTCGGAATTAATTAATACGACAAATATATTGTTGTGGCTTCACATTCATGTATAAAAATAACTATCGTATGCTCTTGTCTTACATATAAATGACAATATTCAAGAGTATAGTAAGCACTACGAGTTTTGGCACGAAATATTTGATGCTCGGCCGGCAACCTGGTTGGCTACTCAGTTACGCTCTTAGGAAACCTTAAGGCGAAATGAGTTCCAAATTTCATGATTCGACTTCGCGAAAATTTAGTTTTTCGACGCTTAAACCTAATAACCGAAGTTCGAAAAAAAACCTAGTGTAAATTGAATATACGCCCATATGAAGTATACGATTGAGCAAACTTGGCTCGATAGAAAAAAATCGGCAACATTCGGTAAATTTTGCAATTTATCTTACGTGCTTCGTAGGAAATACATTTTTATTCAATTATGGGCAAATATATGTCAATTAATGTAACATATTCGAATCCCAATGAAATTTACTAGTGAACTATGGATTCCTTTATCATTAAAATTTAATCATTTGATTGTACTAAATGAACATAAAAAGTATTAGCACGTATTCAATTGAATTTTCGCATTAAATCGTCCATTCTGGTAAGCAATTCTCAACCTTATGTAAAGCACCGTAAATTGTTTTAAAATTAGGATTGGACCGCGCCTTAAGATGCTAACGCCGCATTCATATTTTATAGGATTCCTTAGTACTACAAGGAATACTTATAAGATCGTTCCGTATCTCCGGCTAACAACTTTATAACCTTACACACACGAAATTATGCGCGAAAAACAATATACAATTCTTTATGTTGTACTTTACTTCTTTACTTTGCACATAATATATATAAAAGAAGATGTCCTGACCGACTGACTGACAGACAACGCACAGCCTAAACCACTGATCGTAAAGACTTGAAATTTGGAGCGTGTATTGTCCTTGATGCGTAGAGGTGTACTAAGAATGGGGTTTTCGAAATTCTACCCCTAAGGGGTCAACACGTTTGTATAAAACTCCTTTGTTTTTGAACTTATAGTTTTGAAAATTTGTATTTGGATAGGTCATTCAAAATAAAAAATGATGACCTAATTTTTTTGGATAGTGGTGGTTTAAGAGTGTGAAATGGAGAGGTGAAAATTTGTATGGAAAGTATTTGTTTTCGAACATACTGTGGTGAAAATGAGCATTTGGACAGTTTAAAGTAATGATTTCAATATTTATTGACAGGGATGACTTAAGGGGGTGAAACGGGGGATTTTTTTTTTCAATAGTTTTTGTTCTTGGAGCTATAGTGATGAAAATTGATAACTGGACAGGTAATTTAAAATAAATAGTGATGCTTTCAATATTTTGGATAGGATCAGGGATGTTTAAACTACTACATATTATAAACTGTAGAGGTCAAATTTCTGTACAATGAAAAATATGCTAAAAACCGAGTCAAGGGATGTAAGGAGTGAAAAATAAGTTCAAATTGTTTGTTTCTCTGTATGTTTGTCCGTCTGTTTGTACGGGCTAATATTCGAAACCACTGGAACAATTTAAATGAAATTTCTTAAGGTGGTAGCTTATATTCCTATAACATATAGTAACTTTTGATCCCGGTAAATTAAAGAGTTCCCGTGGGATGATAAGAAATCTGTAATTACCGTATTCCGCGAGGCAACGCGAGCGAAGCCGCCGGCAAGTCAGCTAGTATTTTGTATCGTTTGCATAATATAGGCATTTTTTTCTTTTGTATTTTTTTTTATATTTCTAAACTATGTGACGCAGAGCCTTATAGTTTTCTATACTGATAAACCTTAACAAAAACTATCTTTTAAATATTTTGAGCATGATATGATTACACTGCAAGGCACTGAAGGCTTCTCAGGTCAAAAGTCATTGAACTTACAAATAAAACAATATATTTTATATATTTAGCAGCTTCTATTGGATTCTACCCGCTGTAGTTGCTAAGTTGGCACGAAACACTTCTAACATGTGACGAAGACGACCACCTCATTAAATAATGTCACGCAAATGTAACATGAGATCACATAAGTAGGTGTTTTGGGAACATACACAAGCATACTACAATCACGTACGTACTAAATTCTACTTTATCATGTCCATCTCTTGTATGAGAATTGGTCTTATCAGACAGAAAGCGGTGACGCGGTCTAGCGTTTCGTGTTTTTCTTCTGTGTTCCAGAATGCATAGTTGCTCAGTCTGCCTGCTGGTTATGTCTATGAAACGCAATACAATACAACGAACGCAGACAGAACGCGAACCTTAATGTATAAGAAATATATATATAGGAGCCTCAATGTCAAAAATCCTTGAGTAATTTTTAAGTTATTTATGTAAGTGTAAGAGCGTACCTTTCCTTCGGCGTCTTCGTTGATGCGGTAGTGATACACACGTCCCTCGTACCGCAGCGAGATGCTGCGCTGCCCCGGGCTGGACTCGGACTCGCGTACGAGGAAGCTGCCGTTGATGCCCGAGGACAGCAAGTATTCAGCTGCGTTGCGCGCTATAGGCCCGTGGTACCACGAGTGCTTCTCCAGGGAGTTCACTGGGGTTACGTAGTTGCTCGGCACCCAGCCGACGCTGCCGGTCGACGTGTGCGCCTCACACCACTCGCCGCTCCTGTTGTAGCTCATTATGCGGACTTGCTCGCCTGTGTACAATGACATGCCTCATCGTTACAACACATTTAAATGTAAACTGAAATGTTAACTGAGTCTGGTAGGATTTTGTTTGAAGTTCTTTTCTTAGCTTTAGGAAGATACAGTTTCGCTTAGCATTCTTTGATAAATTAAAATAAATATACACGTCTGCTATAGAAAATTCGAACTTGAGTCGTATGTATAGGGTGACAAGCACAGTTCAAACCCAGGCAAACCTTCGGTCGTAAGCTTTGGCTGGCACTGCAACTGTAAGGCCAGGTGGGGTTTTACCATCTCGAGATCGAGAGCGGACATTTTCTTCACATTACATTGTTTATACAAAATAAAGAAAATTTTAGTATCATAAAAGCATTTTGAAGATATACAATCTAAATTCGTTAATCATTGTGATTGTCCCGTGATGTTAAACTATCGCACCAGATCAGTACTACCGCTGGTACAAGCACTTGTAGAAGAGAGCCACCGCAGTGGAGACGTTTTGCATCTAAGCAAAAGGCCTATCCTGCTAAAGGACTACTGCAATAATTGCTTTTAAGGTTTAAACGACAAGCAAGCCAAATTAAAGTAACAATATCAATGTCGCAGAGTTAAGGTGCAGCAGCATTGACAAGCATGATGCTTACCATCAGTCAACCGATTCACCAGTCTAACAACACAGAACGCAAGTCGCAATGCTTAGGGTCAGTTCAAACTAGACTCGGAAAAACTATTCACAAATTAGCAAAATGACATTCACAAACGGCAGAATAAATAAACAACAGCTTGGCAAAGACAGATGCGCCAAAACGGCAGATTTACTAAAATAATGATAGAATGAAAAAAAAAAATTCTATACGGCAGGTTCGCAGGCATATCTAACACCAACGTAGTCTTATCAGACTAATATTATAAACGTTTCATAGTGAGTTTGTATGTTTGTTACACTTTGACGGTGAAACGGCTAAACGGATTTGGATGGAATTCGGAATGGAGATAGCTTATTATGAATTTTTTATCCCGATTCATCGGATAGTACTGTAAGGTTGACGAACTTATTGGACCCGGACGCATTTCATTACGAGTATTAATGCCAGGTTTGTACGACACCTAGAGGCGCATTTTATTTAGGAAGCATTTGACGTGATAATTACTGCAACAGACATGCGCTAACTGACAGTAGGTCCTCGTACTTATAGACACAGAATCCTACTAATATTATAAACGTTAAAGTTTGTACATATGTATGGATATTTGTTACGCTCTAACGCTCAAACGGCTGGGCAAAATTTGAAGAAATTTTTGTTTGGAGGTAGATGAAGCGCTGGGTTAACACATCGGATACTTTTCATCATCATCATCCATCACCACGCGGGTGAAATTTGGTATGGAGGTAAATGAGGCGCTGGTTTAACACAGGAACCGTTTCATCATCATCATCCATCACCACGCGGGTGAAACCGCTTGCGCGACTCTAATTGAACATATGCATCAAATTCAGAACATAGATTTAGTGGCGATGAATAAAGTTCAGTAAAGTTTTCTTTAGCGCCGGTATAAGTCGCCGGTGTAAGAGCAGAAAATATGGAACTGAAATAGTAGTAGGACTGAAATTCCCTAAATAATAGCAGATTTAAAAACAAGTATGCAATAGCGTAGCTCTGTTTGCTACGTTACTTTAAAAGTTAGCGTTATAGATTGCATTCTACTTGCGTACATTTTGAAATTAATCTTAGTGAATGGACGTTCTAAAAAACCCCAACAAGACTGAACCATTAAAATAGGAAAAGAAACAGTCGAAAGAGTTGCTAGTTTCAAGTACCTGGGCAGTTGGCTTAATAAAAATGGTGATCACTCACAGGACATACGAATCCGCATTGAAATGGCGCGGACCAATTTCTTCAAGATGAGTAAGATGCTCTGCGACAGGAATCTCGCTTTGGCCTTGAGATTGCGCATAATGCGTTGTTACGTATTATCCGTATTACTGTACGGCGTAGAAACTTGGACGCTTAAACCGAGTACCGAAAAGAAATTGGAAGCATTTGAGATGTGGATATACCGTCGTATTTTGAACTCGGTCACGCCATGATCTCATGGCGTGACCGAGTGAGTTACTAACGTTGTGAAGTGCTGCAGAGGCTAAATAAACAGCTGGAGCTTATACATACCACAAAGCGAAGAAAGTTAGCTTACTTTGGTCACGTCATGAGAAATGAGAAATACAGAATCCTTCAACTCATTATTCAAGAGAAGATTGCGGGAAAAAGAGGAGTCGGCCGAAGGCGACACTCCTGGTTGAGAGATCTGAGGGAGTGGTTCAGCTGCAGCCCCACCTCACTCTTTCGAGCAGCGGCTTGTAAAATAAAAACTGCTATGATGATGCCCAACCTCCGATAGGAGTGGAACCAGAAGAAGAAGAAGAATGCACGTATGAAGCGCTCGTAGCGGAGCTCGACTTGGCGATCTTAACCGATCAACAAGTTAAGCAACACTTGCTGCGGTCAGGATTTGGATGGGTGACCGCTAGTGGCATTATTCAACTGAGTGCTTCGGAGGGCACGTTAAGCCGTCGGTCCCGATTGTTTGTCTTAGGACAACAGACGTTAGGCTATGTCGAAGGCCTTCGGGCGGCCTAAAAACTTCAACATGGGTTGGCCACTAACATTTGCACCAAGCCGCAGAAGACCCGCGTTGTGGATTATGGCCCAACTCAGAACTCTGAGAGGACAGCTCGAGTCCCAACAGTGGGAACAATACAGGCTGATTATAATTATGATGAATGCATGTATTGTTTCTACGAATATCTCAATGGAGAATTACTGTGTATGATGTGAAATGAACCTTGTTAGAAGTACATAAATATTAACAACAAGATCCATGAAAATGCAGTGTGAGGCTATTACATTTATACATTATTGATAATTATTATAATTAATTAATTATATTATAATTATTTATTATTATCACATTATTATTAAATTTATTAATTACATTGTTGCATAAAATGTATGTGAAAGTATATTGTTTTTTTTTTTATTTATATTATTTCGTATGTCTGCAACATTATTGTTGTGTGTGTCTGGAATAAATGCATTTTCATTCATATTACTAAACCACTATATTATGCAAAAAGTGGAATAATTATAAAAACAAATATCCATGGTACGCACGCTTAGGTACCGCGCGCGAACTGAACATAAGGCATTCGGCGCGATATTATGACTGTCGTTTGGCGCAGTTCGTCGCAACCTTGCCTTCTAAGCTGCTGGTCTTAGGTTCGATCACCGGACAGTCATGTGTCTATATTATTAGTATTATATTAATCCAACTGTAAGATCAGGGATCGTAACGATGTGGTGATAGATGCTTCGGCGCAAAGGGGGTTGACTTCCTTTGTTTTAGTTTTATTTTGTGTAATTTCTTTTTTTTAAGTTGTTTCTAATTGCATGTAGTTTTAAAATGTATACTCGTAATAGCATTAAGTTCTGCCTAGTTTGTAAATATATTGCTGTTTGCATATACAATTGTTAAGTGTTAATTGGTAAGTGTAAGGAGTGGTGTAGGCATTCATAGCAATCATGTTCACGAAAATGTGTCGGCAGGCGGTGTGGCGTCGTGTGGCGGGTCGCCATTCTCCCTCAAATATGGTTAAGGAAGGCGATGGCTGCCACATGCATCAACTCGTGAACGGATGCTGCTTGCGGATACTGGTCTGCTGTAAATACTTACACCAATGCAGAAGAAACATACTAGCATAAGTTCTATTTTGTATATGTGTATGTTCCCTATATGTGTGCTTTGTTGAACGTGATAATTTTAGTGTAATCGTTATAAATTGGAGCAAGTTAAAAAAAGGCACGGACCCTGGAGTCTGGGGAGAGTAGTTTTATTAGAAAAAAAGGGGCAGCCATAGTTACCAATGACAAAGTAATTGGAGCGCGAAAGACTCGAGTAAATAACATGCAACGTTCTGCCGTGCGATTCACATCGTTGCATCTTTGACAACATCCTTGAAACAAATGAAGAGATGACAAGAAACGTTGGAAAAACAACCTTATGTACAAGGGCGATATCACATAAAGTATTTGACATCGGTGAGATCATCGACGAGCGCAATGACAAATCATTACAGAATCACACGGCTGTTATGTAGGCTAAGGGACGGAAATAAATCCACGATTGCTTACAAGTTCTTTGTTTTGAACTGGCGAAACCAGAAACTTATAGTTAACATATATTAAATATGAAAAAAAAAAATGTTTTCAGATTTTAATATCGTTTGTACATTTTGCCTACAAATATAATATCTTACTCGAGGTATATTATACAACTGGAGAAGTCGAGATCCCGTACCTCACCTAAGCTCAGACGGATGAATCCTAATTGGGCGCGTCTGCAGAAGCTGATACTTCAGCTTAATTGCAGCTTCCGGAAGCTCGTAGCACGTCTCTAGCGTTAAGAGGTGGAATGCTACATAAACATAAACAGGAGGATTCGGTAGCTACCAATGTATACACACTAGTAGTTCTGCGAACAGTAGACCTCGCAAGCACATAGTCTTATCAGCGGAAATTTTTCGCACCTACTTCACAACCTTTTATCTCGGGAACCACTTGACCAATTAAACAAAATATTCGAATTACACTTTAAGGTCAGATGCCTTATTTGTGTACCAAATTTTATCAAAATCGGTCGGCAAATAGCGCCGCAGCAAACTTCCCCCCTTTTTATATAATATATAAAGTAAGTAAGTACAATAAATAATATATTGAAGTGTTTGTTTGTAATAGTAACGGTTCAGCTAGCTCTGCTGGTAGCGACCCTTCAAAGCACGAGGTTTGACCCCTGGCCGGGCAAATATTTGTGTGTTGAGCCAAAATGTTTGCTCTCAGGTCTTGTCTATTGTGTATGCCCGTGTCTCCAACTACACAGGAAACCCTAATGCGAAGGCATGTGTGAGTAAACTTTATTATACAAAACATTAAAATATTTTTTGTTTACCAAATAAATGTGAAAGTATATACGGTATTTACAATTTTTTGTCTGTTTGTTTGTTCCTCTATAACCGTTGTAACGGCTGGACTGTTTTTTCTGGGACTTGCACTGGCAGATAACAACAGTAACATACGCTATTTTCCCGAAATCCAAAAAGGAGGAGGTACTCAATTCGACTGTATTTTTTTATGGTTTGAGATAGAAAACTATCGCGAGTTATGTTCATAATAATGCTTTAAAACCGGCTAGGACTCGCGTAATAACTTTACTACTATAACTTACGGTTTTTATGGTTGTTACCTCATAACTTTCGACTGGGTGAACCGTTTCTCAAAATTCTTTTTTTGTTTGAAATCTGGTACTTCCCGTGTTGGTCCATTTAAATTTTATCAAATCGATCCAATAGATTTTCAAGTTACACTCCAATAACTGAATAGAATGGAAGACAATATCAAATTTATCAAATTGTACTTGTTATTTTAGAATAATAATTAGAGTCCCTCGTAAACAGACATTCTATAGTACTTTAGTGCGGATGTTTTGCGGGCGCAGCTAGTGTGTAATGAAATATCAATTGCATATCGTTAATTAAAGCAAACATTGTAACCAACATAGTCGCTACAGCTGAATTGAAAAACAGACATGAGTAAAATTTCACATAAAAAAAACAATATTCATCAATAATTACATAATACTTAAATATCACACCATAAATAATGTAGACGATAATTAGAGAATCTACAGAGTTGTGTTTGGCATTTATTCAGGAATTCTAATTCTTGTGTTTAAATTTTTATAGCGAATTAATTACGGTTATTTCATCATCATCATCATAATAATCCATCACCACAGCGCAGCTAGTGATTAATATAATAGAGACAAACCTTTCTTGAGGCTGAGCTGGTTTTCGCCGCCCGCTTGGAAGTCGTAGAGCGCCACGAACAGCTGAGGATCATCCTCTTCGTGATGTGCCAGCAGATTCTCTTTCGACGTCCATCTGCAGAAGATACCATCATTGTTACATTTCTCAATGGAAATCATTACAATATGATAATAATAAATCTCTGTAAGCAGAGAATAAATGCAAGGTTGTAAACACAGATATATATATTATGTACAATAGATATCCAAATGCGTGTACTTCCGGTCTCCGAACCCCGACCAAGCGTCAAGGTTGGCCGCCGCTACTTGCAGTCCGCGTAGTGTATGTTGTTGCAGCCGGATGGACACGAAATATAAATTGCGTGATAAATAACTGCAATTGACCAAGCATTTTGAGCCCCCCAAAGGCAAGGAAATATTTTTCCTATCACAGGTAAGTTATTTTAAAATTATATTACGCGTAAATTCACGAAATTCAATTAATTAAAAAGTCGGAACGCTTGGTTTCAATACAAATCGTGATACTTTCGTTATCTATTGTACATAATATATATCTGTGGTTGTGGGCGTACCTATGTATGAAGGAAATACGTTGCACCAGCCGTAAGATATCATATATTCACTTGGTATCGGAATAGAATAGAAATTATTTTATTACCAAAAAATTCACACAAAAAACATAAAGAACTATTACAAAAACATATTAATGTCTAACAACGATAACAACTAACATAATGATTAAAAACAAACTTATTTTTAGCAAACGGAGTTAAGCTCAGCACTGGCTGCGTAAACACGAGTGGCTACGCAAGGCTGGTTTTCAGCTTACCCCTATGATCGAGCTAAGGTGTTAGTACTCGAGTAGCTGCGTGAAGCGGATAGTTCTACTCTTTATTTTTCTTCAGTTCACAAAGAACAGTTGATTTGTTATGTTTATATATACTAGGTGTGTGTGTGAAGTGCATGTGAGTGTAGGTTGAGCATGTGTGCAATATTTATTATTTGGTTTTAAAGGTTGCCTTAAAATTATGTCTCTGACGCTTAAGTAATAATGTTTTGATTTAAGTTTAAAAAGATCAAAATTAACTTTTTTCCTCATAGGAGGTGGCAAATTATTCCATATTTTGGTGGCGCTATACTTGAAGCCACCTTTAAAGCTAATGGTCCTATGCCATCATATATCAGGTGGTAGGATAGTGGAACACCCCCGGCACTCGATACGACGAACGCGATTAGAAACAGTGACGTAACGTGACCGTAACTCATGACCATTACGCTATGACATTGTTATCTTATTAGTACCATTACAATGCCAAAGACGTGATCGAGCTTCAACGAAATAACCACGCATTCGTTGAAGCGATCGAGCAATGCGGCACAAACAGAAGTGATTACTGCAGACTGCCGTCTAAGTCCGATTACCTACTTAACAGGCTTGCGTTTTACCACTTACTCGCATGGAGCCCTATTCGCTATGGACATTCATTCATGTAACGCGGCACGCTACGAACGATGGTAAAATTGTATTAACTTCACGATCATTCCTTGAAGCTATCGTAACGCAGCACGTCACGTGTTTTAATGGGTATAACAAATAAAGCCATTGATATTATGGCATGCTTCCTTAGGAGATAGAAGATGAACTATTCATTCTTGACTTGAAGTGATTCGGAGTTATTTAGTACTGCGCTAAAATTGTACTCAGTGCTGAATTACATTATTTAAATGTAAGCTGCGTGTATAAGTAAAGCCGATACAGATATTGGGTATTTAGTCTTATTCGCCGAGTTTACTTTTTTTTTCTGGTTATTTTATTTATAAATATACTAATCAATCTTGTTATGTTACGTCTTACTGATCGGTCGAGTGGTATAAACAATGAGAAACAAAAGATACGAAGGGTAAATAATATTCATATGAGAGTCTTTATTACTTATATTCGTAGGCGAGTTCATTTTTTAATTTATATTTTACTATTCATTCATTACAAGTACTATTTACCGAGTTTTAAGTAAGGTAGGTAAGTTGTTTTTATTTTGGTACTAGTGTAGACAGTTCCCGATCCAGCTACTTTGTCCCTGATGCGTCGAATATTTCATTGAAACTGGCGCAACCTGTAGGATATTTTTACATTTATAATGTCAGTACCTAGGAGTATGAGAACCTGTTGCCTTTATTGAAAGCTGCTGTGACAGTGGCAACTCGACCGGTAAATCCAGATATGTGTCAAGTGGTTTTTATATTTCTTTTACAGAAAATGTTCAAGTTTCAATACCATTTATCCTATATTACCGTTATGTGCCGAACGATCCATAGGCGAACGAAAACAACCTGACCGAGACTAAATGAATTAATTTGCAGATTAAGCCTTCATATTAACGCTAACGACCTTGTCCATACTAACTGAATAGGGCTGGCACTACAGGAACGGAACAAACCCTTTTTATTAAACTAGCTGTCCCTCCGAATTCCGTTTCGCCTTGAAAATATTTTTATCCAGATCCGTCTATCTAAATCCGATTAAATGTTCAATAATAATAATTAATAGCTCAAGTTACGCCGGAATAATGTAGCTTTCCATAGGTGAAAGATTTTTTATCGGTTACCCACCCCTACGGTCGATGTTAGTTTAATTCATAAATTTTTGAGTTTATCCATTACAAAGAATTTAACAAAAAAATCTAATTTTTCCTCTTTATAATATTAGTGTAGTGTAGATTATAAAACTAAATTAAGAAATAGGAAAATCATTAATAACATATTAGTCGTATAGTTTGATGCTGAAATGATGTTTTTAATACTAAACTAGAAGCAATTTGCGGTTTCACCCGCGTGATGATGAATGGTGCTGATGGTAAACCACAATATATAGCCTATGTTCATCAGGGATAATGTAGGATTCTAATGGTGAAGGGTTTTTCAAATCGGATCAGTGGTTTCGGAGCCTATTAAATTCAAATAAAAAATATTCCTCTTTACAATATTAGTATATATGAATGGAAACAAAGGTAGTTAAAATGTTACTATAAGTATCTACGAGTACATAACTTAAGTGTCCAAGCTTAATGTATTTAAGCACAAAGTTAATTATGTAATAAGCACACAATGAACAATGAACAACGAGACAGTGGAAAACTTATTAAGATAGTGATTCTCCTATAAATAACAGAAATTAATTACATTCGATTAAAATGTTAATTGACAATGCAATACAATTTGTTTTATCAATATGGGCTTGTAATCTCTTCAATTTTCTGCGCCATTTTAAATCCCTACCTACCTTAAGGCCATGGTCCACCGGTTTAAAGTGCGTGTCGGGTCGTATTATATCAGTATTGTAAACTTATGCTGATAAGAAAAATTATTGCATAGTTAATAAGTTACAATTAGTACATGGACCAAAACGATTTAATTTTATAAATTATACAATAGAGACGATGCTTTCAAAATTATACATACAACCATTTAAAGTAATGAATCGATAAATAAGGTGTCTTACAAACTGATGGAGAGACATCGAAATTATTCGAAACCGCACCATATCTTCCTTTCTTTTACTTTTTTTAGCTAAGTACGGATATCTGTCATGTGCTTGTCGAATTGGTATTCGAACCCGTGTGACACACGCGTTATTTTATAATTCCCTATCGGATTCTTTAGCGGAATAGCAAAGAGAATATAACGCCACGCTAGACTGAATAGTAAAATGAATGTTTGTGTTAGACCATTGTGTAGCTTGGAATCTAAGATTTTTTTTTTCTACCGTATATCACTCTCCCTATATGCGTTGGTTATCGTTCTTCGTTTCTGTGGTCGACCACCAGCTACCCAATAAGTGTAACATTATAGCTCCCGTGTTTGTATGCAGATTCGCCAATCCCGTGACGAGAACGTAATGAATGAATTGGAACATCTATTCAGAGGTCGTAGCGCAAGCATACTGCGAAAAAACTATTTGTATCGTAAGCGTCACGCTTCGGCATACAAACTATAAGTATTCTGCTATGAATTATCTGTGCCCCAGCTGTACTAGGATACATGATAGTTTGTGCTGTATACGTCAACGATACGATAACGTTACACTTTAGCAAATGTTCGTGCTCGGGCCACATAACATCATTTAAGACTTAAAATTACGGTTAAATTAATTGGACGTTTTTTAAGGTTTCATATTTAAAAGCCAAACTTTGTCACCCTTATCGTGAGGAATCCATTTCTGTCCGTTATCGTCTATCGGGCATTTTGATACAACACAGTACAAACTGTCATGTATCTGGGGCAACTGTGACACAGAATGTGTGAATGTGTGACACAGAAGCCCAAGATATACCTAAGTGGCGTGCAATTGGAGAGGCCTATGTCCAGCAGTGGACTGCTACAGGCTGATGATGATGATTATGAAATTTTCGTGCTCGGGCCACAGGAGAAAGCACACAATCGTAAAAAACCGACCAACTACAAGACAGACACGCGCATACATCGAGGGTTCCGTATTTCCATACAATAAATTATTTATTTCATGTAGGTACTTCCATACTATAAATATAACGTGTCCATAACGCCCGCTTAACTGGTTCTTGGTAACAATTTGATATCGTTTTGGTTTTACTTATAGATTGCAATACAATCACAACTAGTTTTGTGTTTGTAATTTGTACGTCTAATCTAACCCTTTTTACACATTTATTCTACGGGCGAGCCCGACTCACATGTTGCTACTTTTCGGCTTTTTGGCTTTTTTTAAAACCAACATTACTTTAGTATCACATATCCTGTGATAATGTGAATTGGCTTCCGATTTCTGTTTAAAAGATACAAAGTTTTAAATGTAGTACAGACAGACAGACGAACAGCCAAGAGCTCCGTCTAGTATGGTACCCTAAAAACAATATGCAAGTAACAACAAGAAAGCAATCTGTGTTGAATAAAAAAACGCAGTTACGAGTACTTAATAAAAGAACGGTTTCATTCGTACAGTTTCTGATGCTTGAGTCAACATTTACGGCAGGGGTTAAAAGACAATACGTATTAAAAGGAAATAATAATCTATGTAAAATATTCGGTATCGGGTTGGTGTATCCAGTTTTTCTACTGACTTCCAAAAAAAGGAGGAGGTACTCAATTCGACTGTATTTTTTTTATGTTTGTTACCTCATAACTTTCGACTGTGTGAACCGATTCTCAAAATT
Organism: Selenia dentaria; assembly: GCA_917880725.1. Lineage (NCBI taxonomy): Eukaryota > Metazoa > Arthropoda > Insecta > Lepidoptera > Geometridae > Selenia > Selenia dentaria. Next base: position 5,552,782 of record OU862876.1, on the reverse strand, counting down.
ATTTTTTTGTTTGAAAGCTGGTGCTTCCCGTCCCATTTAAATTTAATCAAATTCAGTAGTTTTTGAGATACACTCCAATATCTGAATAGAATGAAAATCGGTATTAAATTTTTCAAATTGTACTTAGTTTCTATTGCGCTTTAATCCTTCATATTTTTTTTAATTTAATCCCAATAAAGCTTTAATCATTTTATCTTGATAATTAAAAGAAAATATTTATGAATGAAACGCACGTAAATTTACGTGAATGGTACTCCAAAGATTAAGTAGTGTAGGGGAAAAGTATATTTCCCATAACACTGCTACTGGCACTACGGCGGATAAGTTTATACAAACAAAATATATTAAAAGAAACTATTACTTTGATTCTGTGCAGTGTATTCGTAACACTGCCATTTGCTAGCTAAATATCTAAGCGAAAAACATATTATGTCTTAACACCTTCCAAACAAACATAGAACGATATTATAATTTAAATTAGTGATAATGTTCTTTATCGCATGAAACACTCGATACTATAGCAGAAACATATCCAAAAAAACTACATTACATAGTCATAGGAAGTGATCTGTTTATGTAATTTCTTTTGTATGCAAACCTTGAAGAAAAAACATTAAGTATCTCTATAGGTAAAAGTTCTTTCTATAAGTTTTTATGGAATGCTTACTAATGAAGTGTTCCTATAAAATATTGGTACTAGAACTTTTATAAATTTCAGTTTTGGATAATTTACTTAAAATATTAAAATAAAATAGGCCAAGTACAAGACATAGGTAATTAAAATAGGTCTAGACGCAACCCAGCAGCGCTACATAACACGGCCAAGGGCATTGGCATTGAGATACGTCTCACAACATCATTCTGTCCCTATCAATATCCAAACAAAGAGCAGAAATAGCGCTATATAACAATTTCGTTCAACATCGCGTAAGTGAGTCAATGTCTTTATTTACAATTAATTTATTAAACAGTTTAAATACTTTTGTTGAAATATATATACGGCTTACTTGGATAATTCAACGGCAGCCTGGATATCTTCCGCCGATCCACAAGTACACCCCGAAGAGCAGCCTTTACATACCAATACGAAACACCTCATGATGCCTGGTATTGTAGTCGAGAAGTTATGAAAGTATGCCACTATATATTGAACTATAATACGTGGTAGTTCCCACGAGCGTCCGGAGACGACTGATCGACGGGTACGGGCCTATCTCGCTCATATACTCGTATATGAGATGGTCACTAAGAAATTACGGTGCAGGGGTGTCAAAAACATACTAGAGAAAATAAATAATATTAGTGTACTGAGTATACACTATGTCACATACTACGCATAGTTACCTTAATATTAGATACATCTTTCAGATCCTACGTGAACGAAGTCGCGGGCAAGGTCCAGACAAGGTCTTCAGACAGAGCCCATGACCCAGACTATGGCAACATATATTATGATGACTTGATGACTGATATATTATTATATTGATGTATATAATACTTATATTGGTGTTTATGGTGGTATTAATGGTGTATATGTATAATACTTATATACATATACACCAAGCAAGACACAGACCAAACAGACATGTCATGTTCATGCACACCTGTCCGGGGATCGAATTGAGGACCTGCATATTCGAAAGCACGTTTGCTACCAACTGCTAACATAGTTTAACAAAACACGCTAAACACGTCTTATACTTATATATATATATATATATTATAAAGAGGAAAGATTTGTTTGTGTGTTTGAATTGAATAGGCTCCGAAATTACTGAACCGATTTGAAAATTCTATCACCATTGGAATCCTACATTATCCCTGATGAACATCGGCTATACATTGTGATTCGTCATCCATCACCACGCGAGTGAAACCGAGGAACGCAGCTAGTATTTCAATAAATGATATTTAATGTGAAGCAAATGTGTTTTAATATCTATAAATGTGATCTAATATATATATAAATATAATATTTGTACAACGTTGATAAATTTTATGAATAACAAAAAAAACGCGATGATTTTTTTAAGCTTTTATTTACTACTCGTATTTTATACATTGAAATTGAACAACTTTCAACGGGTTAAATCGCGTATATTTTACGCTATTTTTATCCCGTCGTTTTGAATAATTTGCAATGAACAGGGTCACGGGTACACTGAACCATGAATTATGAACTATATTCACTCAAATGGGTTCGAAACGTCGACATACAATTTAGATTAGTAGCCAAGGGCTGTAAGGCATCAATTGCAGCCCGAGATATTTGATTAATGCTTACACCCGAGCTAACTACCCTGCTATACATCTCGATTGTGAGGTAAGTAGAAAAAAACCGGCATTACAAAAATAAAATTGATGACTATTATACTCATACGAAGACAAGGCTGAATAGCGAAGCGACCTTTTTTGTCATAGGGCTGAATGCATGATGTCTATTGCCAGTATGATGATTAGATGTACGCGAACTTTTTGAAAGAGTGATACGTTTTTTTTTAAATTACTTACCGCCCTAGGGCTTTTCTAGCTACATGATTACCCTAGAGCGCTAATTGGTCACCTACAAGCCCCAATTAGGGGTAATAAAGACCTACTTACCGAATATGAGAGATGTAAACCGCCCTAGGGCTTTTCTAGCTACATTATTACCTACCCTACAGCGCTACTTGGTCACCTACAAGCCCCATTTGGGGGTAATAAGGACCTTAAGGACTTACCGAATATGAGAGATGTAAAATAATATAAAATATACAAGATTTAACCCATTCAAGTTGTTTAATTTCAGTGAACGTGAGTTTTAATAACATTATTACTTATCATTTATTCGCTTACGTAATTATCATGTATTATTATTGTTAAATCGCCACGGCCACCAGTCGGGGTCCTAGTATGGGTCTTTACCCCTACTGGGTGACATTTAGAGCATCTTACCAAGATCCCAGCCGCGTCGGTTTCCACTTATTAAGGTTAGGAGCCTACTTTATATAAAATATATCTCCATTTCCCTTGGTCATCGTACTTGGTGAACGGATGGAACAATTACTAATTCTTATTTGTTGTGTTAATTATTGTCAGGAGAAGGTTCTTATGAAAGAAAAATCAAGAAGAGATGGGAGGTTATGGCGAGGCCGAGGGCCGAGGCTACTACGCGAAAGACGTCGCAGGGAGTCGTTAGTATTTTAAAAAAACTACTTAGGAAATAAGTAAAATACTAGTTTAAACAAAACTTGTAGAATACTTGTCAAAACACCACTAAAATTCACAAATAATTTCATCCAACAAGTTTCATACAATATTTCTATAAAACAAGATGTGACCATGTATACGAGTGTGAACAATGAACGAAAACATTGCATAAAACTTTTAATACATATATTACGATGAAAACGAGGGGTTAGTAAGTTTACGCCATCTGTCTGTTGCCCGGTTTCTGTCTGTTTGTTTGATTGTATTCTTTTGTCGGCTAAACGGTAGCACGGATGTTCTTGAAATTTAATATGTACGTGGAATGGGGCATAAGATACTTATCATCACCGTCATCATTTTTCAGCCCACGAATCAAAATATAATAATCATGTTTGTCAATCATAATGTTTATTTTATGAATAAACTTTATGATTGACATAAAGTTTATTCATTAATCCTAATTTTACGTATCTCCTCCTCCTTCTTGCGTCGTATTCCTCAGTGATGAGGGTCGTGACCTCCCTTCGGAATCACCTTCTGTCGTATGATCGATCTCCATCTGTTTCTGGCAGCGTGGAGGGCGTTGTGAAAAGTAGAGTCGAGCGCGGTGCGGATCTGGTCGGACCAACGTATTGGGCTGCGTCCACGAGGCCTTTTCCCGTCTACTTTTCCGGTCACAATTAGTTTCTCAACGTTGCCACTGTCTTTCCTAGCAATGTGACCGAAATATTCCAGGACTCTGCCGTAGACATTCGGATGACAGCCGCGAAGAGATCTTGAGTTCTCGCAATATGGAGACGTTGGTCCGGAATGCTGTCCAGTGGATACTGAGCATATTTATCCAGCACCACATCTCAAAGGCGTCGATGCGTTTTCGGTCTGCAGCTTTCAGTGTCCAGGTCTCAGCGCCATAAGAGAAGATCGAGAAAACCAGAGTCCGTACCAGTTTGGTTTTAGTTTTTACGGAAATGTTGCGATCTCTCCAGATTTTTCCAAGCTGAGACATGGCGCTCTTAGCCATGCCAATTCTCCTGCGCACTTCCTTCTAACACGAACCATCGTTGCTGATGTTGGAACCCAGGTATATAAAGTTGTCCACTGTTTCTAGTCCTAATGTGCCAGTGAGTTCCATCCTCCCAGATATATCCACCACCATGACCTTGGTTTTAGACCTGTTTATGGAAAGTCCCAGCTCTTCGCTAACCCGCTCCATTCGGTTCAGGAGTGCAACCATTTCCGATTCGAATTCGAATTTTACGTACACAAGGAAATAAGATAATAAAGGAATAAGGATAATAAGATAAAAAAATAAAGGAAGATTTATGAAATTCATTTTGTAATGCCTGAATACTCGTATATAATGTGGTTGTACATTTTAAATTAACTATTTAATTCTTTGGTTTACATTTTATAATTTTTATAATACCATTTCCTACATACCTATATCTAAAACAGAACAGTAATATTCGCATTACAGTGTTCTGGTTTGAAGGGTATGTGTCCCGGTGAAATTACAGGCATAGGAGATTTAACACATCTTAATTAATTTATATAATCAACGATATGTATCTGTTATAGGCAGAGATTAACGCTTATATACACGTGCGCCCTTCACATTAAAATTTAAAAAATGCGTACGAGACTACGGGATCCTACCATGGGGCGCTGTTTGTTTGTCTGTCATACCCAAGGTTTTTTCATCTTTTGAACCATAATAGTCAACCAGTTGAGATTTTCGCACATGTGTTATTATAAAGGAAATCCTTATATATATATAGAAATCCTAAGTAAAAAATTAAAGAGAACTATACAAGAAACTTCCTTTTGACATTTTAGATTTTACTTCTTCGAAAAAAGGGTAACACATATTATAAAAATAAAAATTGATATGATTATATTTTTATTATAGACTAGCTGGTGCCCGCGCGACGTCTGCGCGTCTGCGCAGGATTAGTACTTCGAGTAGCTTATTATCTTCTCTAAAGCCATATCTATCTTTATACGAAAATGTCATAAAATATTTACATGCATGGGTATATGAGTAAATTTAAATACTTAATAAATCAATCAGTAAGCACTAATAATAAAAAACAGTACCCACGTACATACAAATACCTAAAAAATAAATCACATGGAAAAAACTGTCATCAAATTTTAAATCCTTGACGATCGCCGAGCACATCTAGTGTATCGAGCTGTCAAAATCATAGCGCGCTTTTGACTAAAGCTATCAGAAACTGACACAATCTTTGACAGTACTGTCATCATTACGATCTTAACGTAGGCCGAGATCTTGTAATTTTGTCTATGCTGTGCCCAAAATTTTACGCTTTGTCACCCGCGTGGTGATGTATGACAATGAAAAGTATCCTATGTGTTAATCCAGCGACTCATCTATCTCCTTACCAAATTTGTCTAAATTTACCCCGCCGTTTGAGCGTGATAGAGTAACAAACATCCACACATCCATACTCACAAACTTTCGCGTTTATAATATTAGTAGGATAATGCAATCTCGAAAGTATAAAGTAGTCAAGTACGTAATCATGTTCGCCCTAAGGATAAATACATTAAATAAATAATACTGTGTGGTTGTACACTACGGCCCTGCACTCGAGGGTCCGATTAGTACTTGATCGTTTTTGTTAAATCTTAGTTTAAGCAGGTATTTATGCTTTGAAATACATATTTGGAATATTAGTGTCACTGTACTAGGAAGGTGGAGACCAATTTGAAGTATTAAGTGTTAAAGGTTATACAGAATGAAATAAATTCGAGAATAGGTTGCATATATATTCTGGTTCCGTCGAAGTGTCGTCTGTATAGTACTTACATCTACGAATTTCGTAGACTTACATAGAAGACGGAACACTTGAATGTAAAACTTCGGTTTTTAAAAAGCGACCAAAAGTGTTTAATATTTTTACAGATTTTACATAATTATTGAAACAAGCTGAGCAGTTCTCCTTAAAGAGACTTCTGTATGAAGAAAATGTTTCATAATCAGACTGAAGCAATGTTTTATTAGAGATGGTGTAAACCATATAGGGAAATGAGGACATCTTTGTTTAATCAAAGGTTTGTGTGGGTCCAGATGACACCATACAATTTTTCATAAAAATGTCTGCAGCGGAAACTGCTGGCATGTCACTAAAGTACAGATATCCAATCACAATCATTGAAAAAAGTATTTGTTGCATCATAATTGCCTTCGATATATTTATACCTACTTGTAAATTTGCGTTGCATTGTAGAAGCGTTATAATTATTTAATTCAATAAGTGCATAGAAAGGGGGGGTGAAAATTATCTGGCGGAAGTAATGGAAGGCATGCCAATATCTGACAATCAACATTCGAGATTAATAAGTCAATAACACGACCTTTATGGTTTTTAATGCAATTATATTGCTTCGAATTTGTTCTTAACATAAAATTATGCAGAGATCGTGAAATACTTGAGCTAACAGTACCAGGACCCATAGACGCATGGACATCACTATTCATCCACTCAATATATAGCAAGTTATAGTCACCAGCCATATAAAAAAAAATCTGTGCTTGAATCTATAATAAGGTCCTGTAAACAGTCAAAGAACATAGCATAAGTGTTATTCTTTATACGTTGAGGGAAATATACTGCACTATAACATGTAGCTTATATACTATTAGCGGACTGTATAGTTATAATTATGTACTCAAGTTCGTCTGGTACAGGGGTCAGCGGTCTCGTGTACCGCGAAGGCAGCATGTTTCGCTGTACAGCGATCAAAACACCTCCAGCGTCTTTCTTGCATGTCGCAGCACGATCACGATCACATCTGAATACTAGGTACCTATCTGTTATCTATAAATTCATTGTAAAAATAGATGGCTTGAGCCAAGTCTCCATTTAAGATTATTATGCTATAAGAAAAGAAAAGAATATTTATTTAAAAATAATGTAATTACGTACGAATGCCCCTGCACTTTTGATAATAAAGGTATAAGTTGTTAACTATCCATAATTGAACTGTATATTATATAAATACATATTACGAATATATAATAATAATTTTGATAAAGAGTATTTGATGTGCATAATTGCTTAACTCGTGTTGCCAAACAGTAGAATTGTAAATACAATAATTTTATATTATAATCATCGTCTCGCGTACCCAAAAAAACATAACAAAAGCATACCAATTGTTGATAAACACCTAACATTACCTTAACTAATCCATAATGCTATTTTAAATAAGTTTAAATGAAAACAGATTGATAACTTTAATAGATTTAAATCTCGTATTCATATACCTCAGAAAGGCATATAAATACAGCTATAATATAGTATATAGCTGAAATAATAAGTAGTACTATATGTAACACCTAGCGTAGTACGCAGTACTGAGTAGTTAGGTTCAATCCGTATAGGTATTTGGAAACAACTTCGATAAATCAGCACTGCACTTAATTACAAGCTGTCGAAGCCTCAGTCTTACGTACAAGGATGTTAGCATTCCTAACCCATACATATTTAAAGTTATGTTTTCCATTCCATGCCATCTCTCTACACTCGTGCAACAATTTGTTTTTGTCTAAAGTTAAATGTTCATTCAGGTAGATCTTATAAATATACGACATGCCTATCTGCTCACCGGTAAGCCCAGATTTGCGCGCACCGAATGCACTAAGAATGTTATCACGAAGGACCCGTGTACATAGCTTCACTATGATATTTTTAGGCCGTATATCATCTCGAGCCTGCGCGCGGTACACGATGTATGGAAACAATATCATGCCTTCACACGGGCTGCTTGATCGCCAGGAAAATAGATTCCATAATAACCAAGAGATTTTCTCCTCGCCTTTCTGGTATATTACAGATTACGATGTTATTTAGTCTGGAATGTTGTTCTAAGGAATGATTGTTTGGTGATGATTGTGGTGGTGCAGATGTTGAGTTCATCCAGTCCTGGGGTTGTCAATAGGCCTTATAGGCTGCGGCCTAGGGGCGGCGGTGGGTAGGCCAGTAGGTAAAAATATCATATAACCTCGCACTAAATTTCCGAGTCTTAAGGCTACTTACTGAGCATAAAATCACTAAATACTGACAGATCCAGATGGAGCTTCAAGCACAATCTTGAAAAAAAAATGGAAATTGGAAAGGAATGTTGGCTGATATCTTGAATCTATGCACATTAGATCAAATATTATCAGACCATTATTGTAGAGAACAAAATTTAACAAAATAAAATCAAACAAAAAATTTTTATTGGATATTAAATTTAGTGCGAAAATAAAGAGGGTAGTTATACTTTTCGGTGTTATGTGTAACTTACCGTAGCGTGTGGATGTGGTATATGGTACTACAGCCTTTTCAGAAACCGGCTTGCTCCGGAGGCTGGAATTCATCAAACCTGCGACTGAGACGGTTCGTTATGACCCTCAAAAACAGCTTATAAACACGGCTCAAAAGCGAGATGGGTCTGTAATTCTTCAACAAGGTGGTGTCAACTTTTTTGAAGAATAACACCACCATACCCTTGTTCCATGCTTCTAGCGTTGATCCTTCGAGTAAGACGGTGTTAAAGAGCTTCTGAAGGAATTTAGGTACTGGTGTTCAGAAGCTCTGATGTGATACCGTCATCACCCGGCGCCTTGTTGTTTTTAAGCTGTTTCAAGGCCATCCAAATCTCATACAGCTGATGTCCGGGATATCTCGGTATAATGTCGGTTCAACTCTCTCGGGGTCTCTTGGGTCGGCTCTTGGGTCTTTGGCCGAGCTGCTAACAGGTTTAGCGACCGAGGTGTATAATTGTCTATAGAACACACTTCTGCTTTGGTCGTCGCTACACTGCCGCCTTCTCGCCTCAGCTTCCTCAACTGGCTTTGCCCAATAGACATGTCTCTTGCACATACTTTGGAGCCCTTTTCCCGCTCTATCGTCTCTTTAATACGGTTTGCATTAAAGGTCCGGATGACGTGTCGCAAGGACTTCCATATTTGTCTATTGAGCAGACTTTATGCTTCAGCTATCATCGGAAGATTGCAGTTTTAACGAGCGTCGTTCAGCCATGAGGTTGAGGGTATAGTTTGAGAGTTTCTGTGGTCTATCTGTTTGCTGGGGTTTTAATTATATAGAGCCCACTGAATGGACAGTACCTTCTAACCTGTAGTTTTAATTTTAAAAATACTATAAATACTATCACAATTTAATTAATATCAATGAATGTGCTACTTATCATCAGAATAAATTTCGCTCATGAAATAAATTATTATTATAATTATATGAGCAAAAGTGACTTTATGCTTGTGCCTTTGATTGAATTTCTAAGCTCAGGGTTCTAACTCAGAATCTAACTCGATATCCGCAACATTTTTTTAGTTTTATTCGTTACTAGCGACTGCCCGCGGCTTCGTTCGCGTAGTAGGCTCGGCCTTTGGGCTCGCCATAACCTCCCTTCTTTTCTTAGGGTTTCTTTCATAATAACCTTCTCCTGACAACAACCAACACAACAAAAAAGAAATGGCGAGATTATCCCATCCGTTCTCAAGTTATAGCGAAACCAGGAGAAATAGAGGTTAATTTTTATATATAGATAGACTAGTGTTTATCTGCTATCTCACTTGACTATCAGTGAAGCGTTCGATGGTGGTATCACACATGATCTAAATGGCGACTTATTATTGTAATTGACGGTATTAATTAGAGCAGGGATGTCAAGTTTCAGCTCAACCCGAAGCCAGTAAGGGCTTCGAAATATATTTCACATTTCGAGGAAAATTATACGGACGAAGCAAGTTCAATAAAAGCCTGTAATTATAGCTTTAAAACTTTGTTGAATACGATATGATGGATAGAGTAATGATGGATGGAAATTAAACACCATCATTTTTTATATCAAAAAATTTAATCAGGCAGTAGTATTAAAAATGAGATACAAACTTAAATCAATTACACATAAAACAACGAAAATAATAAATACCCTAAGCGTGATGATTATAATATCACGCCGGCAAATCCTCGAACGGGCGTGTATAGGTGTGCCTGCATTTCAGCAGTTATGTTTGTAGTCGCGTATAGATGAAAGATTCGAATTCAATTTACCAAGCAGATTTCTATGCAGAAGACGTCTATACACATTCTGAACAGAGAGACGGTTCTAAAAATCCACAAAAATGTTGTGTATTGCTTGGACCCCCTCCCCTTTCTCGTAACTACGCACCCAACTCGGGATCGTGGAACCTAAGCGTATTCCAGAACCTTCCCCGTCTTCGGTTGTCAGACTGCCCATTGCCACTTCAACCTGCATATTCTGAGAGCGATATCGGTGATCTTGGTACTTCAGCGTAGTTACATAGTTTATTTAAACATACAGTCACAGTAAACACCGCATCACAGTGCCATTGGTGACACAAACTGGTAGGAAGACTATTGTTTTCAGGCTCTGCAGTATGTTGGATGGCACCGCATAATTTCTTATACGTGCACAGATGAGACGGATTCTTCAGACGACCTTGTCGAAGTTAGATCTACACAGGACAGTGTGTTCAATATATAAATAATCGTCAACATATTCGTGAATAACGGGCAGAGGTATTCAGTTCACAAATATCGTCTTGCCCATGTTCATGTCAAAGGGAAATTTGATTGAGGTCGCTGAGCATTGTACTAAGCTCTTTAAGCGACTGTGTTATATTCACTGTATCATCGTCAAAACAGAGGTGCGTGATGTATTGGCCATTGTTATAACTAGAACACGAAAATAACGTCTCCCTGTCTCACGCTACACGCGCAGTTGGATAGGTTCCTTGCTATGGTCTTCTAAATTGAAATGGTGGCGTCTCTATACACCTATAAACTGTTCGATATGCTATACGATACTATACTCTACTCGTAGCTATAATCAATTTAACATCGCATAATGAACTACCGCCCAGATGATGATTGAATCGAAGAGGTTTTCTTATCCGAAAACAGACAGAATGGCCAACTGTATTCTCCTGAGTCTCATGTTATGGCAGAGTGCATGCACAGTTTACTCATCCCAAGCGCTCGTAAATTATAGTACTATGATTTTCAGCCCTCGTTTTGTATTTAACCGTTTCAGCATTCCAGTTTTCACAATTACAAGATTTCCAAGCATAGCTCAATTTATATTTTCACGTAGCTTGGTGACCAACCTTAGCCTGCCAATACTATTACCAAACCGTATGGTCTTAATACCGACTCGTATTTTCACTACTTCTTTAGCGTGTAGGTCACTAACTCTTTCCGTTAGGATGTTACTTTATTTATTTATTCTGAAGTATTACTAGATGGTTCGATTTCAGGGCATTGGCATCATCCTTCTTCTTCAGACAGACAAGTTTTACACAAGGCTCGAACTAGTCACATTAGTTCAACTTCGAGCTGCACCAATAGCTTGTTAGGCCGTAAAGTTTATTACTTTATTATACATAGCCAGGTCAACTGTTCTGGCGGCTTTCCTAAACCCGGACTCATTTTCCTCCCTACTATTATCTTGATGAAGAGACCATGGTAGCTGAGCGGTAGAGAACCGTGGGCTTGGTTCTGGTTTAGCATGAGATTTTTATGATCGCCTGATGAAGTGTGGCCATACACTTAGCAAGCGTAACCGATTGCAATGCTATTCCTGCAAGAACACTGCAGCCTGTAAAATTAGCTTCACCGATTTCATGAAGGTTGTGAATTGGTTTTGTTAAACATCGCCTATTACCGGCCAAGACCGTTCCACCAAGACAACGGTCATATTTATCGACTTGGCACATTTGTTTTTGAACTACCTTACATCATACAGGCCTCTTATAAAACCTCCAACCCGTACCTCCTAATAAAAACATTATATATCGGCGCGGATACAATAATTAGCCAATAATAATTAGTCTGTAACAATAAGATTTGTTAAATTGATTATTTGAATTGATTTGTAAAACATAAATTCATACTTTTGAAATTATAATAAATAATTTAATTATTCTCAAAATGATTTAAGTTTATTACGATGTACAATTAATAAAAAATCGCATGCCATCAGTTTGTATTGCAATCTGAACGTTTAAAACGACCACTTGCAGGTACGCCGTAACCTATAAAAGCGGTCGCACTGGACTGACTGGACGGGATGGCATACCATGCGCTATTTACAGCGTGCTGTAAAGAAACGCATGAGTGACCTGCGTGATCAAAGGTGGGACGACAAACTGTCAGAGATTGAGCCAACTCACCAGGCATACCGGCAGTTGGCTCGAGCTCTGAAATCTGACGGACAACAGACAATGCCTCCACTCATTAGGCCACCTCCACACTCCATAGCGTTCCTTGACGAAGACAAAGCCGAGTGTTTAGCTGATAGCCTTGAGGCTCAGTGTACTCTAAATGTAGATCACGTCGACCAGAAACACCTCGATTCGGTGGAATCTGAAGTCGAACGTAAAAGCTCTATGTCCATCTCTAACCTCCCACTCCTCCCACCGGTAAAATCATCCGAGGTAGTGTCTCTGATCAGGAGCCTCAAGACCCGTAAATCCCCTGGTGCTGATGGTATCAGCAACAAGGTGATCAAACACTTCTCAGTCCCACTAGTCAGTCTCTTAGTTAGCATCTTCAATGCGGCTATGAGCAACTCTGCTCCTTCCCAGACACTTGGAAGCATGCCATTGTCATTGGTATTCACAAACCAGGCAAACCGGCAGCCGAGCCCTCCAGCTACCGTCCCATAAGTCTCCTCAGCTCAGCGTTGCCAGACACACTGTAATTACAGCAGATTTACTGTATTTTCACACGATCTACTGTACACTGTAATGGTAAAATTACAGTGTATGGAGAACACTGTAATTTTTTTACAAGCAAAAATCAATGTAAACTGAACGCATCCTTTTTGAAAAGAAAAAATAATTATGAACTTGTCGATACGCAACCGGCTACTAGAGCCCGCGCCATCTCTTTGCTTTTGTCATAACCTTTGTTTCTATTGTTATAAGAACGAAAATGTCTTATTTTAACGGCCATGAATAGCGGTGCCGTTACTTGTATAATGAAGGCGTGTGTGTGTGCGTGGTGTATACTATGTGCGGGAATTTCCCATCATAGGCTAAGAACCGCTTTATAGTATTAACCGCCTAAATTTTGTCAACCATGAGTTAAGTGAGTTTTCAAGCCTACTGGGACCAACTTAAATTAGTATAATTGTAAATCGGTTGTTTTGCGATGCATTACGAATTTATTCGGCTTGTTAAGTAGTTCTGTGAAAGTTGTGAAAGTGATTATTTTGTTTGAAGACTTGAGAATTAAAAATGCCTAATTCATCTGACGATAGTGATAAAGATAATCAAAGCGGACCATCAACTCAAAAAAAACAAAAAAGGTACATTATAAACAAAAATTCAGAGACAAGTGGTTAAGTGACAATAATTTCAAAACTTGGCTGCGGCGTGACCCAAAAGACCCGTATCGTGCAGTTTGCGTTCTGTGTGATGCAAAAATGATAGCTGACAGAGTGGTGATACATGGTGAAGGTGCTAAGCATGTGAAAAGAACTACGGCAGCACCAGTTCAATCTTCGATTGCCACTGCATTTGCTAAGGTTAAGCAGTCCGATGATGATAAATGCAAAGCATCTGAGATAAAGTTGGTCGCTTTTATGGCAGAGCATAAAATTTCCCTCAGAGTGATGGACCACTTAGTTGATTTATTGCCCATTATGTTTCCTGACTCTCAGATTGCAAAAAATATGAAAATGAAAAGAACGAAATGTCAAGCAATAATAAACAACATTCTAGGAGAATCCGAAAAATAAGATTTGTGTGCAGATCTAAAAGAGCAAAAATTCTCTGTCATGATTGATGAAAGCACTGACATCGGAGCAGTTAAAACTATGTGTGTTGTGGTCAGATATTACTGTGCAATTAAAGGTCGAATTGTGAGCAGATTTTGGGACCTAATTCAATTCCATGGCGAGGACAACTCTGCTACTGTGGCTACCGCCACAGCGCAACATCTTTTCGAAGCAGTTATAAAATCCTTCGAGGAAAATTCTATTCCCAACGACAATATTATAGGATTTGAATCAGATGGTTGTATTACGATGATGGGGTGTCATAACTCTGTTTCGAGTCAGCTTAGAGCAAAATGTCCCGGAATTATTGTTCTAAAATGTGTTTGCCATTCCCTGCATCTTTGTGCGAGTGACGCATGCAAACAGTTACCAGCTGAATGTGAAAAACTAACGCGTGATATCTACAATTATTTTGCGACCAGTAGCAAAAGACAATCGCTATTAAAAGAGTTTCAAGTATTCACAGAAACAGATATTCATAAAATTTTGAAACCGGCTCAAACGCGATGGTTATCACTAAGTGCTGTAGTGCAAAGGATTTTGGAACAGTGGAATGCCTTAACATTGTTTTTTGATGGAAGATGGCTTGAAGACAACGAATGTTTCGAAATCCATACGCAGTTGAATGATCCCGTAACAAAATCATACTTTTTCTTTTTGAACTGGATGTTACCTAAATTTACGGAAGCTAATACGCTATTTCAGAATGAGACTCCAATGATCACAAAACTTAGCACTAATATGAACGATCTCTTTCACGAACTTTTATCGACATACATGACAACGGCACATATTGCGAACACTGATCTAGAAAAAAATTACCCAACTGACAAAATCAATTTTAAAAGTTTGGATGACATCTACCTTGGCTTGGGAGTATTTAAACAGTTGTCAACAAATGAAATTGCAACAGAGAAAAAAAAAATGATTTTAAAAGGAAATGCCGAAATTTTTTGATCAAAGCGTGCGTAGGCATCCGCAAAAGATTCGCGTTGAATGATCCAGTGTTAGTTGGAATATCCAAATTAGATC
This sequence comes from Selenia dentaria, assembly GCA_917880725.1. Lineage (NCBI taxonomy): Eukaryota > Metazoa > Arthropoda > Insecta > Lepidoptera > Geometridae > Selenia > Selenia dentaria. The sequence continues at coordinate 5,537,722 of OU862876.1, read as the reverse complement.
CTGAGAGTTGTCTTGATATCTCAAATCGAGATGAATCAATTCAAAATTTACTAAGCTTGATGCCAAGATTGACACCAACTTCTATGGTAGAACAACAAGCTTTGGATGACCAATGGCGAAAATTGCCAAAGTTAAAAGGAGATTTCGATGTAGCAATACGACCTGATGAATTCTGGCACAAGGTTAGTAACCAAGACTTTATATTTTTTATACATGGAAATATATTTATTTTGTTTGCAAACTACAGTATTTTTAATACTAATGTTGCTTTTCAGGTGAAACAGTTGGACGAGTTCCGCTTGATTGGACAATACATGCTCAACATCTTGGCTCTTCCAAACTCCAACGCAGAATGCGAGAGAATGTTTAGCCAAATTAACGACACCAAAACGAAGAAACGAAATAGATTAATAACCAGGACAATAAGAGGCAACATGTTAGCGCAACAAACCATTCAACGTAACAGTACCAGTTGCGTTAATTTTAAACCGACAGAGAAAATGATAAAATCATTTAATTCTGGGATTTACAAAAAAGAAACGGCTATCGGGCTAAATGACAGTGACAGTGATTGATAAGTGGTTGGTTTTTTTAATTTAGAATGTGTATTTTAGTTAAAGAAAAAATTTGAGATCTACTGTAAAAATTGCTGTATTTTTTTTAAACTTTTGTTGTAATTATGTCACAAACACTGTAAATTTGAGCACGAAACACTGTAATATTTGTTTCCTCGTCTGGTAACACTGCCTCAGCTCTCTGGGGAAGATTTACGAGCGGCTCATTGTGAACCGACTCTGGTCCCACGTTAGGTCCAATAACCTCCTTCCCGATGAGCAATTTGGCTTTAGAGCCAAACACTCTTGCGTCCAACAAGTGCACCGCGTAACGGAGCACATCCTAGGCGGTTTCAATAAGAAACCAAAGCCTCAAGGGACCATAGCTGTCTTCCTCGACGTAGCGAAAGCGTTCGACAAAGTCTGGCACAACGGCTTGATATTCAAGCTGTACCAACTGGGTGTGCCAGACCGTCTTGTACTCATCTTACAAGACTTCCTCAGGGATCGAACGTTTAGCTATCGCACCGAGGGAACGCTCTCCTCCCCGCATCCCATTCACGCAGGTGTCCCTCAGGGCTCTGTACTCTCACCCATTCTCTTCTCGCTGTACACCAGCGACATCCCACGATCTGAACCTAATGTTCAGATCGCTCAGTTTGCGGATGATACTGCAATCTACTCTACTGGCTGGTTCAAGGTCAGGCAGAGATGCGCCATCCAACGAGCCATCGCCGTAATCGGTGCATGGTTTCGTAAATGGCGGATTGCAGTAAATTTAGCAAAAGTGCAGCAGTGTACTTCACTGAGACCCGGCGGACTCTCATGCCGTCACCCATAGTCCTATTCGGCGAACCCATCCCTTGGGCTAAATCTGCCAAATACCTGGGCGTCACCCTTGATCACCAACTCACTTTCGCGAAACACATCCAGATTGTTCGCAATAGGGCGGCCTTCATTATGGGTCGTCTTAATCCCCTCATAGGCAAAAACAGTAAAATGTCTCTTAGAAATAAGACGACTCTTAACAAACTTTGCATCCGCCCAGTCATGACTTACGCATCTGTAGTGTTCGCCCATGCTCAGAAACACGACCTCCACAAATTTCAAGTGATTCAGAATCGCTTTATGCGCAGGGCAGTGGGCGCTCCGTGGTACTTACGGAACGCCGAACTGCACTGCGATTTCACCCTCCCCTCTATTACGCAGTATATCAAAGACTGCTCCCGCCGCCACTTCTTCGACAAAGCTCCCCACCACTCGAATCCCCTCGTGGTCGAAGCGGCGAACTACTCCACTGACATAACCGATCCTCACTTCCTTCCGCCCCGTCGCCGTCCAAGGCATATTTTGGGTGACCCGGACGACCCCATCGCAGCCGTTACTTCGGCAGCTTTAGCGTCGTCCCAAGGGAACCCCGGTAATGGTTGTAGACCCGACCAGGGCTGTGATCCCGATCGCATTGTAGGCTCCGGCCGAGATCTTCTTCGCAGCCCCAGTCGCAGTCGAGGTAATCCACACACACACGATTGTAGTCCCAGCCACGGTGCGGGTGGGAGTATACACCGCGGCCCCGGTCGCGATGTATCCTCCGGCCCAGGTAATGGCTGTGGACGAGGTAACACTGGTTTATTATGTAGCCCCAGCCACGGTGCGAGCAGGAGTCTACACCGCGGCCCCGGCCTCGATGTAGACTCTGGCCCAGGTAACGGCTGTGGGCGAGGTACTCAAGTTTCTTATTGTAGCCCCACCCAAAGTACAGTCATGAGTGCACAACGCGACGATCCTGGTCGCGGTGTGGACCCATGTCGCGGAAATGGGGGGAGGCGATGTAATTCCGTTTGTAGCCCCAGTCAAGGTAGTGATTCCGATCACGGTGTAAGCTCCGGCCGAGGTAGTGACTGTGGGCGAGGTACACAAGGTCATGATTTAGAGGTAAACACAGTCAAACACCGAGCTCGCCGGCGAGCTCGAGGCAAAAATTATGTCTTGGTTAGATTCTCTCCAAATAGTCGTAGAGTAAAAATTCATAGGGCCCACTTTCAACGGTACACTTATGTAGCGGGGCGATTCTCTCCTACTCCCCACTCTCCTGGCGACGGCCCAAGCTGAGGTCCGTAACTTAGTGGTGCCCTTGAGCAAGTCGCCTACTCCTCTCCTTGCGGCGGTGCGCCCTCTGCGCCCGCATCTGATCTGGCTGAGTGCCATCTGCGCTCGCCAACCGTCCGGTGACGCTGTAAATGCCGGTAGAGGCAAACAGCATTAGTCCGTTCTAAAAAAAAAAAAAAAAGGACGGGATGGCATTCTTGTTCGAGCCGCCGCACAGTATGGACCTCTTTGGGACGTCGTTACGCTACCGGTCGAATATACGAAACCTATCAGTGATTTGTGGAGTTTTATTTGGAACAGAATATCAGCAGTGCTGACGTCACATTTTTTTTACAAACATGGAGGTCTCTTCTCCGTCAATTATATGATTTAAACAAAATAATCTGTACTTTGTCTCTCTTATTTGCTTTACATTTAAGCATGTTGCTAGTACTAATTTTCACTGATTCAGGTGCATAGTGGTAAATTCTGATACCTTGCGGCCCACTGGTCGTTTTTCTAACATTTAGTCCGAAACAGCTTCAACACACGACGGGTGTGGAGAACATTCGTCGCAGCGTCGAGCGATGACGGCGAGTAACGCGACAATGTCGACGTAGGCTTCGGCGGACGCTTTTACTTGACAAGATGTGAGTCACTTCTTCCGTCTCTTTCTACTGGCCAATGTTCCACTGCTGAAAATTAGAATGAAAAAATGTAGTGAACATATTGGCTTTTGTTAAAATATTATACATTTCCATTAGAGCTAGCTGCGCTGCAGAAGGCATGGACAGACATATCAAAATGGAACTTCCAAGAACAACCATTTTTGCTCATGACACAAATATTTGCCACGACCAGAGTTCAAGCCTGGGACCGTTCACTTTGAAGGCAGGTTCACTAGGGTAACAAGGCCGTCAAAATTAAATTAATTTACTTAGTCTTTTGTACCATATAAGCCGGTTTGCGGCTTGGGTTTGAATTACGCATTATAGATTTATTGCACACGACTCATATGGAACAGAATCGAATTATTCAAACTATATCTTCCGTGGGACCTCAAACGTACTCGCCTACATACATATTTACTATAAAACTTGTCGCATTAAAAAAAACTTACTGTTATCAACTCGGCCCCGCAACGAACGAAGTCACCAAAGCCACAGACGGCTGAAATGGGCCGAACAGCTGGTGAGAACATCCACAAACTAAAAATAAACAAATTAACAATAAAACATTTAGAGAAAATTCCATTCAAATGTACTACCTTACTGTTGTAACTAACATTCTACAATATAGCAATGAAACTAACATAATGTTTCAACAACATTGGGCAACATTTTTAATAGCTACCTACTTATTAATTTCAGCCAACATCATTATCAACGACACAGCGTACTGTGAAAACTACAATCATATTGTATGTCTAGATAAGCTAATTGCGGATCTACAGAATCATGTAAAACAAAAAAGTTAAAGAAAGAAATAATAAATGTTCAATACTTTGGAAATTAGCAGCAGTATATATATATATATATATATATATATATATATATATATATATATATATATTGAAGTTAAGCTTCATCACAGTTATTGAACACTGCTCAGACCTGTAGCATTCTGGGTCCAGAAATGCTAAGGACACGTTCTCGATGACGTTAGCTTGCTTACTGACCAGTAATACTCATTCATATAATCTGCACATTGGTTAATATTGAGCGTATTCTTTATAATTGGATGTTTTTTAATTTGTTTTCCTTTACACGCAATTCCACCGGCAAAGTATATTAATACAAGCAATGCATACAAAAGCATTATATCGAACATATCATATGAAAACAAATCAACAGCATGCATAATATTAAAACTTTTCTTGTTATCTCTGCCGTAGGTGCCGCGGAGTCCGCGCAAGACACTAGCTCGCAACCGAGCTTTACGTTTCGTACCCCTGCCTCGAGGGTGTCAGCAGTTTCTTGATATTCAATTAAACTTTAGTTGATAAAGTCTGTGCAAAAATAGAAACGTAGAGATCTGGAAATTAAAGTCGCGCGTGTGTTGATGCTAGTAAATAAAAAGCTGACTAAAATTTTAGTTCATTTCCTGTTTTATAGTGTTATCGAGTTGAAGTTTACACTTGATACTCGTAGTTGCGTGACGGGAAAGATAAAAGCTGGAATGGGCTGCCACATTTAACTCTTAATGTTAGTTCACCGTAACGCGGCGACGATTCTCTTCTTGCACAAACTATAGAAATGTTTATTCGAAAGTTGAACAATAATTACATAGTTACTAACCTCTACATGAAGTCCACCATCAATTCAAATTGAAATAGGTTGTTCCTCGTCTTTCACAATATCACACTTATTGTTTTGATAACAATGCGAAAAAGGTATATAAATGTTATCACTGACCGGATGCAACAATTTCACCATTTCACAACTGAATACGATTTCACGATTTTTAAGCTCGTGAAAATGACGCAGCACTTAGATTATGCCAGAGCCCAGAAGGTTAAGTTTATAGGCTTATAGGCATTATTAGATGGACTTCGATGAGTAGGGTTAAATTGAATGTAATAATAATATCTTGTGTAAATTTACATATAAATTTAAGTGTCAATAGTAGTATAATACGAATACGCCAATTTATTGTTTAAACGGAAATTGAATAAATCAATAAATAGTCTATCAAATCCATTGCAAAAAGTATACATTTTACCTGTTAAATTATAAGCTACATACCTACACCTTCAAAGGTCAGAATTTTCGACCTAAGAATACTTTTGCTCCGACAAACGGAGTCAGTTAAGTCACTTATGTAATTTCATATATATTAGTTAGGTAAAGATCTGCTGAAATCTTAGGTAAGAGGATCATTAGCTGCGGCCCACGGGGTTCAGAGCCCGAGTACCGGCGTAGTTTCTAAGCTATCCGATTTTTATTCATTTTTAAATTGGGTGTGTAATTGTATTACGTAATTTAATTACCACACCCTCATTATCAGACGACATACGGTAAACGCCATCGCTGTATGATAGGCATATCCCCTTCATGCTCAAAGAAATCGGACTATGAATTCATAGTCCGATTCTTTTTTTATTATATTGTTCGCTTAAAACCGTGGACTTTTCAAATCAAGTCAGCAGCCGATGTGCCGCTCACGTGTTCAAATTCTACTTCATTTTTGAGCTTCCGGTAACCTCGCGAGGAACGGTCAGACAAACGTGTCAGAACACATAGTTACAGGTACAGAAATAAAGAATGGCTAAACTCCGCCCCTCGATACTGCATCCCCGCACCCCAACATGCAGCTCGAGAGTCAATGTGGTAGTTAAGTCTCATTTACCTTGCTCGACCAAATCTTTGCCTATGCAAAGATAAAGAGAAGGAATAATACTGTGTCATCGTCATTAATTTTGAGTTACGATCACGTTAAGCCACTATTCTAGGAAACACGTGGCACAGAATAAATAGCAGTACCTTATACGTACTCGTAGACCTAGATTCTATACCCAGCAAATTCTACGTTCCATGAAAAGCTAGCCTTTTAACGTCTTATAAATCGATGAACACCGGCTGCACGCACGAAAAAGTAGGACTCATTGTCATGTTCCCCCTGAGCCGATTGTGCAAGTGAGAGCGCGGAACAAGTGATACAGAGACACGATCGGCCTAAGCCTTCGTCTTGTCTCATGGCGTTATCAGGTAAACTTATCGTCCATAAACAGACTTTACAGACAACCATTTTTTTGTTACTAAGACGATGACAAGCGTCAGGCCTGCCCATGACAGTTGCAGTGCGACCTAGATCTTTAGGCTTCAAAATTGCACTTGCGTTGCGTTTATTACCACGAGATGTGTTTAGACCTGTTCGCCCAATATTTTCACTTGCTTTTGCACTACAACTACAGAGGCAGAACATCTGGTACTGCGGGTGGAACCACCCAGATTTTATTTTCTTTGATAATCTGGCGTTGATCATCTCAGCTGATGTTAAGTACCGGCGCCTCACAAGGCAGTGATTTCATATATGGATGAATTTTCTACGGACGTGGCTTATTCGGCCCTCGATAACTGGCAATTGATTGATAAGTCACCTGTTAGCAGTGTCAAGGGGCTGCGGTGTTCCGGGTGCAGCCGAAGTTCCTTCGCCGTCGGGTAGGTCAGGGATGTGCGGCAGCGGGCGACTCTGGAGCAGCGCTTCTGGAACATAACCGACGCCTGGCGTTACTTCTACTGCTTTTACATTCAACCAACTACTCCTTACGGAATTATTTTAGTTATGGACATACTTAGTATAGTGTTCCGAAGAATTTTGCAGTTTTGTTTCTTATATTCGAAATGTTATAACTACATGTTTTAAAATAGAAATGACCACAAATTAAAATAAAATACAAAATACTTTAGTAGGCGAACGACACACCTGGTAAAAGAGGCATGTACAAGATTGATTATTAGGTGCGAATAGATAGCCTCTTTTGCTACACGATTGTTTTTTTGATCAGATTTCCTAAATAAGTATATACCCTTATAGTTCGGAGCCCTTAGTTCGCGAATAGAAAGCGAGATATCTCACTTTAATTATAAAATTATAACTATGCAAGTGTAAAAATATATCTTCTGATATCCAGTATTAATCTGCTTCCCCAAAATAATATTAAAAATGATTCGCCGATTCTTGCCTCATATACAGTGTATTATACAATACAAAACAGTTATGTTGTACACTATATAGTCTACAATATAACAACTGTGTTGAAAGAAATGAAGAAAAATCAACTTTATGTATGAAATAATCAGATCGAACATAATACGTAATATTTTTATTACAGATTTGTAAAAAGGAAATCTTATATATTTTTCGATTTCACGTCAATATCATTGCATTGTGTGTATGAATAGGAGACGTTTGTATGGTGTAATAAGTTATCAAAGGCGCGGGACACAATAGAGATAATATCATGAAACTCGCGAATAAAACGGTAGGCGAGGGTACAAAATGCAGTGTCTGACTCATCGAGCCGTGGTAAGGCCTTGAGTTGATTCAAATTCAAATTCAAATTCAAATTCAAAAATGATTTATTCAGTTTAGGCATCATAGACACTCTTATGAACGTCAAAATTTTTAAATGATTCTACCGCTGTCTTCGGAAAAGAACCACCGCCGAGAAGAAGCAGCAAGAAACTCGTGGGCCATTATTTTTTCAAGTCTTTGTACATTGAGGTTACATATGAGTAGTATTAAAATAACGAATTTATTCAATAGTTGGCTACTAGGCAGAAGTGGAAAGCTTCCAGGCATCTTTGTCTTCTAAGTAGTGACTCAATTTATAATAGGCTTTTTTCATTAGTATATTTTTGACACGTAACTTGAATTTCCCTTCAGTGAGCTCAGTAATGTCTTTCGGGATTTTATTATAGAAACGTACACAATTGCCTAAGAAGGACTTATTTTTAGTTTTCGTGAGTCTAAATTTAGATACAGCTATCCTATCCTTATTTCTAGTATTAATATTATGCATATCACTATTTATTCTAAACTTCTTTATATTTTTACGAACGTACATTATATTTTCTAGGATATACAAAGATGGAAGAGTTAATATATTATGATCGATTGGGATTAATACTGTGTTCGCCACAACTACGTTACCCAAAAAAATATGTACGTACATTTTCGGGATACTTACTTGCATGCGTATATTGTACTCAATATACTAATATTTACAAAATAATTAAAGTAATCTATTAGCCCTAGGTGGGGGAAATTAATTAATTGATAAAAAATAATTTGCTTGATTTGATAATTATTAACTCCACGGGTATTGCAATTTGAATACGCCTACTCTTTGTAGCAATAACGCTTATATTATTTTGACAAAATATCAAAGTCAAAGTCATTTATTCAGTTTAGGCATCAAAGACGCACTTATTTACGTCAATTTTTCATTATAATAACTTTAAAGACTCTACCGCCTCTTATTTGTATATATGTACATACTAGCGCGTGCCCGCGACTTCGTCTGCGCAGGGTAAGTACTTCGTGTAGCTTATTATCTTCTCCAAAGCGATAACTATCTTTATACCAAAATGTCATAAAATATTTACACGGTGAAACGCTATTTCTATAATATTATTAGTAAATTTAAATACTTAGTAAATCAATCAGTAAATAATAATAAAATACAGTACCTACATAGGTACATACAAATATAAAATTAATCACAATGGAAAAAAAAACTGTCATTACATTTCATCACCCTTGACGGTCATCAAGCAAGTCTAGTGTATCGAGCTGTCAAAATGATAGCGTGCTTTTAAACGACTAAACTATCAGAAACTGATACAAACTTTGACAGTGCTGTCATCATTACGATCTTGACGTAGGCGGAGACGTATCTTGTTATTTTGTCTATGCTGTGTCCAATGATATTAGGTTTTTTCACCCGCGTAGTGATAGATGATTATGATGAAAAGTAGCATACGTGCGACTCCAGACTATAATCTATCTCTGTGCCAAATTTCAACCAGATCCGTTCAGCCGTTCTGCCGTGATTGAGTAACAAACATCCATGCATGCATCCATCCATCCATCCATGCATCTTAAGAGGATTGCATAGCAATCACTGTTTTCGCGTTGTAGGTATTCAGCAAATGTATTGCCATCTCAACATTGCAAGCATTCCCCGCATCCGCGCGCGAGCGCCGAGCATGTGTGGGTGCGTGGTCTGCGCGCACACATCTAGACACAGAAAGCCACCGTTGGCTTTTGAGTTTTGTTTGTCTTGCGAAAAGATTGTGATTTGGGACTTTTGTACGACAAAATCCAATTATAGATTTTTGTTTCATTATCTAAATTGGATTGATTATATCCGGTATGTGTATGATTATAGCCGGTAGATAAATGTGGTTCTATTTATACCTATGGAAAAATATTTTTGTTTGCTATAATAAAATGATGCATATAGATATTTTATAAATAACTATATATATATCGTAATTATGTTTATGTTATAATTAATTAGTTATTCGCCTATTTAACCAAGTACAGCGAAGCAAAAAGGAGAGTTATAAATTGACCGGTACGTAATATGTATGTATCAGGGTAATTTATGTAGGTATGTTCATCTATTCCCACATAACATCTAAATTACTTACTTATATCGTAATTTGACAATTGGGTGTCGTTGCAAGCGTCTTATTTGTCCGCTGGTTAATTATATGTGATCTCACATTAAATTTAATATGGCGTCACTTGGATGACAAAAACTAAGAAACTTTTAAAAGACTTCAGTGACAAATTCCTAAAATATACACAAGTTAGCGTTTGCTCGCAGCTTTGCTTGCACACTCACAATAATAGAGAATCATTTCTAAAATCACGTCGTGAACCAAACATATTATCTTTTTATTATTAGTGACTTTTCCAGCTCAGCGCTGTACTGTTAGAATGTATTGGTTATAATGGTAGGTGGCATACGACTTCGACTATATTTTAACTTCACTATGAATATGTATTAATGACATTACTATGTAATGTATTTAAAACTATTCAATATGTCATATTTAATAGTTTCTAGTAGATAATAATTTCGATTGATAAATTAAAATAATTCATAAATTGTAAAGCGTGATCTTTTCGTAGTCCGGTTTCAGTTTTTGAACTCACTCTTATTACTCTTATTATCATGACTTCGCAGGTTAATCCTCAAAATAAGGTTTTATAAATTAATAAAAGTAATATTTATAAATATTATTGTTTTTATTTCCTAATTTTGATTAAACATATTCCGATTACAGAATTGTATATAAGTACCTACATACTAAAAGCTTTAAAATTTCTATGAATTAAAGAGCAGGAAGAAAATACAGCCCATGTCATCATACATATGTGAGATAGTGGTCAAGTGCTTCCCAGTTCGGTATTCTTCGGTAAAAAACATACATGTCAAGATTACCATGTAATGTAATGATAAATATGATTATAATGTAAAGTATGATATAATATGTGTGTGTCTGTCTAGTTATGAACATGGATAAAAGGATAGGTAATTAGGTACCCTCTTCATTCACAGAAATTACGCAACCTGCTACGAATACCTACATCAAATTGTTCGCTGTTATGAAAAATATAATTTAAAAGCTAGTTGATTTTTGTTGCAAGAACTTGTCGAGAGAAAGCCGGATTCGTGAGCAGAAAATTTAGAAATTGGCTAAGAGTTAATTTTAAACATTTCTACCGGCTGGTTCATTTTGGCCCAAGGACCATTTATTTTTCCTTCTCACTCTCTAAACGTCCTTCATAACAAGGTTCTAGGTATAATATAGGTACATGGTATACTAGCTACTTACCAAGTTATGTAGAATGAATATCATTGAAGATTAAATTGAAATCCTTATTTTATTTCAAAAACATACTTAAAGAATAATAAAGTTATCGATATTTTCCCATCTCTATTGTCGATATAACAGTAAACATCCCTATTGCTTGTCTGTGTAATGTGGGCTCCCCCCGACCCCCTATGCGCTCGATAGAGAGAGTTCTGCTCATGAGATGTATAGGTACATATTTTGATAATATTCACGTTTCGGGGCAAGTCGTTTTTCACCCCCTAAATGGTATCAAAATATTTTGTTTTTGATGTCAATTGCTCCAATAGAATGTATTCTATGCTCGTACGTTTTATTATTTTAAGAAAAATTCTTGGTTTTTGTAAAATATTGATTTTTAATAGTCATAGATTTAGCGCAAAAACATGTCTGGTTTATATGCGTGTAACTTTATAGTACTTTGAAATACTGAAAAAATCAAAACGTACGGGCATAGTAAACAATGTGTTGATTACATGAAAAAAAAATCACTGAAATCGGAGAATGTTAAGAGGTAGAAAAGAGTTTTCTCTTTTAGTATGGACATGTACTTGCTATTGAATCCTCTTAACTTTCACATCTATAATATTATACATACATTAATATACCTTAACCCGTAGACTCGCCATTCGCCATATTTGGCCAATAATACAATAATTGTTATTTGGCCAATTATTGTTTTCTCAAAAATCATACTACTTTTCCAGGAATTGCGACAAGACGTGTAGTTAAAGAAAGAGACTCTATTTGACAATATTAGGGTTGTAATTCACTTTAAATCACGAAACAAAAATAGCCGAAGCTATGTGTAGAGATTAATTTTAAGCATAGTTATTTAATAGGTAGCAAATTGTGGTTACAAACATACCCTAGGTATATAAAGCATGCACGTTTAATTTCTAAAGTGAATAATGATGGACTAATGCCCAATTTGACCATATTTAAGAGTGTATTCAAACTTCGATAATCTGGCAGAAGTTAGTTTAATTAGTAGTTAATTTGTTCGTATCAATAGTTTTTTAAAGAGTGTGTATAATTGAAATAGTTTGTTGTCTATGGGTGTTGTTGATATTAGGTCTGTCAAGAATAGTTGAAACTTTAACTATATCAAGAGGTTTAGCACAAATTAATCTGAATCATAAATATATAGGGTACCCCTACATTGTTGGCATACTAATATCACAGTATATATACTGAAATGTGTACCAAGTGCAAGTCTGACTCCGCAGCAATGGTCAGGGATTTTTTTTGGCCAACTTGTATTCTCCAAGTGGTCCCCCGAACACGCTCATTTGGTTTGTCGGTCCCTCTACCAAACACCCTATATACGTATTTAGTGAGGCGTCGTGCAATCAGTCCTAAGACGGCCTTGCAAATAACACCAATTGAACGTAGTATTCAAATTATCATTTTCTACCGACTTCCAAAAAAGGAGGAGAGACTCAATTCACTATGATTATATTATATCACTATGATACTTTTGACTGGGTAAACCGATTTCCAAAATTATTTTTTTGTTTGTATGCTGGTGCTTCCCGTGTGGTCCCATGTATTTTACAAATGGTCAAGTAATTTGAGTTACACTTCAATAACTGATTTTTACCAAAGTGATGGAATGGAAGTCGGTATTAAACTCTTCAAATTGCACTTTTGTTTCTGTTAGCTTCAAGCAACAAAATACTATAATAGGACAATATTCAAACTATGTTTAGCGGCTAACTAGCCCAGTCGAATTAGGATTTGTGTGTAATTTTACGTCAAATTTTAATATAAACGAGTTGTTAGTCAAAAATTAACCCCCACTTTTGGGGTGTAAATCGGAAAATAACGTTCCTAAAGTAAACGCACGTAAAAAGTCTTATTGATGATATTAGATAATATCTACTTGCTAATAAATCCGCGAATTCTTTGCTGTCACAGATGCATAATCTAAATCAAAATACCATGCCAATTTCCAAATACGGTGAGAAGTTGGAAGATTTGTTTATAAGTCGCACAATCGCGCTGGCCGAAGGAAACCCTAAGGCAAGTGAAATATTGAGGCCGATAAACTTGCAGATGGCCATAATATCAGCACGCAACTACGCCAATCTCAAGGACGCGATGCAAACTGCAGTTGATGAAGAGCTGGCCAGCCCCGCAACTTCCGGCACAGTATACACATACACCAGAGGTAACAATTCTTATTAATATAGGTCAGCACGAGGTCGAGGAAATCACAACAACTATCTACAAAATGCGAGGTACGTAAATAACAATAGAGGCAATTATCGAGGGTCCTATATCCAGGACAACCAGAGTCAACGCGGCTTACCAGGGACAGCCAGAGGCGTTTATCGAGGTAATACCTACAATAATCAGTATCCACGAAGATACGCTAGGTCGAACAGACGAGGCAGCTACAGAGGTTCGTACAACAACAGTCAAGGTCAATGCTATACAGCGGGAGAAGCGGACCAGAAAGAGGATGAAACTATTAATTTAGTTGATGTGCATGTATGCCAAAGATTAGATTTTGTGTACCTACTTCAATTTCATTAACGAAAGACTCAAATTTCTTTAAGATACCGGCGCTTCAATTTCACTACTTACAAAAAGTGGCATAAATCAAAACAAAAACAATATTAGAACTTATAACGATTCAACTGTTATAAACGGCATTGCCGGAAAAGTACAGTCAAAGTGCTGTGTTTACATTCCATTGCAAGCCAACAGCGGTGTAGAGTTTCCTCACAAGTGCTATCTATTCAGCACGTTACCGTGTAAAGACGGCGGTATTATCGGTTTAGACTTTCTTATAACTTACAAAGCAAATATAGACTTGCCAACAAATAGAGTCACATTGCATAATTAAGTCAAAAGTAGCGTGATTAAAATACACTCAAGTATCGATGGAAACTAGTCAAATTATAATTAACTTAGCATACCAGCGCGAAGCTGGACTATACTAAGTCCAGCACTTTGTAAACGTAAACAAAAATTTATACAAAGATTGTTATCTTTCCAAAACTGCTGAAAATATTTTTGTCGCAAGTAGCATCACAACACCCAAACGCGGCAATGTACCAATACTGATATTAAATACGGGTGAGACAGAGGTTGTAGTTAAAAAATCGGAACTAGTATTACAAGAGCTAGATTTCTTAGATGATTATAACGTCTATTCTTTTGAAAAATCACACAGGTTATAGAGCGCGTCGACATTATACTACCAAAATTTAATTTAACACATTTGAATAGAGATGACAGAAAAGAAATTCAAATTATTTGCGCAAAATATTCAGATCTATTTTTCATAGAAGGCGATAAATTAGGAACATGCAATGTAAACCAAATACAAGTACGGTTTGCTATAAATACAGATTACCTGAAGCGGCAAAGCCAGAAATCAATAAGCGGATTCAGAATATGCTCGATAATGATACCATTGAACAGTGAGTGGAATAGCCCAGTACTTCTGGTACTTAAAAAAATCAAACGGCGAGAAAAAATGGCGTTTGGTGGTAGATTATATAAAGGTTAACGAGGGGGAAGTGGGGAGGTTAGGCGGTGTTCAGGGAACTAGTGTCTAATGTAAATGAGACGTCCGTTCGTGTTTACGCTCTGTTTATTACTGTCATACAAATTAATACTATTACATTTCATTTACCTAACACCTTACACACTACAATACTATACATATTTTTGGTAATCTTTATTAATAAAAATTAAAGTAACTCATTAATCATTCTAAGGTCCTTAAAACTGCTTTGTGAACAAGACAAGTCAACATTTTCTGGAATTCGGTACTTTCATTAATTGCCTAGTTTGACACTTTCTTGAAATCGGCACATTTTTTATTGGACACTTTCCTATCCTGACACTTTGGTAAGTCATTCATGAAAGTATTTGAAAGAAACAAATAGAATAGCTGATTTTATTAATTTTACTGAAACTAACAAAACATTCCGAAATTGATTATCTACGTACCTACATGGTTTTCCTTTCATTTAATTGATCAAGTTTGTTAGAGATTGCATCTTTATAATTGACCCTAACGATCGATACAATAAAAGAAGAGGATGTCAAGTTTACAGTTTTTAGTCTGATTGATTCCCGGGTGTGGTAAGCTAATTTTCGAAAATCTTTGAATGCAGTATTTTATTGTTTACAAAAATAAAATAAAGTTTTCTTTGAGTAAAATTTTCTATCTACAGTATTTAAGAGTACTTTCCCTTCAGGTGGCATTATAAAATTCCACCCTGTATACGCCATTATTTGTATCCGGAATAACAACCCTAGATACTGCACATTACAGCTTAAACAAAAAACTGCTGCTAGTATTGTAATGAACTACATTTTAGCACTATGCAGTTGCCAAATATTGGGCAGTTTTGGGCTGTACGTGCCTGATAATTGCATGCTATGCGGTGCGGAAGTCGACGTCATCCGATGCTTGAGCGTTCCGTCGCGAACACACCACTTAAACCACATGCCCACACTGTCCCTACTAATGTATGAACAGTGTCCCTACTAAATGTATTTACAGGCAAGTTCCAGCAATTAAAGAATGTCTACATTATGAATGCAACGTGGCACACAATACAAGCAACGTGGTCAAAATAAAACTAAAAAAACTGTAAGGATTTTTTATTTTATTATGAGACGGTACAAATACGATGCTCACCTGATGTTAAGTGACAACCTCTGCCTAAAACAGATGTATTTCATTACAAATGACGAACTGCATTGCTTTCGTAACCCTGAAACATTAAGTCTCATGTGTCTGTAATTTCGCCGGTAATCTGATGGTCTTCAAACCAGTAAAAAAATTGTACAAAATTATTTATTGATATAACTTGTTGTACAATTATTTAGTGAATCCATAGTGAACATTCAAGCTTTTGAGTAGAAAAAAATATACATGGTGGCCCTACTTCCCCGGACGAATGCATTAACAAAGAGTTCTACTGATCCTATATGTATTATTTAAGGCACGCTCGTATCCTGATAATAGTAAAAAGCAAAATCTTTAAACATCTAGTGTAACGAAATTTATCGATAATATACTATGAAAAAAATACTTCGGTTAGAACAGGAACAGGAAAAGAGTAATAACCGAATAGAATTCATAAACATTACTCGCTTTCTGCAGAAAAACATTCTAAATAGGTCCACAACAATAAACTTTCACGTCCTAACTCTCAGAATTTTCAGCGATAACACTATATATTTTTTCGGTAATGCATAGCCAACATATAGTACTAAAGAAGTAACCAGCCGTTTTTATTTTCAATTGTGTTATAATGTGTATTATTAAGTATATATATCGAAAAATATAAAGAAAAGGTTTTTATTTTGTGATTTTCAACCTTACGTAAAGCATCGTAAATAATTTCAAAATTGGGGTTGGACCGCGCCTTAATTACCATAACTAATATTTAAATCGTTTACATTGTACGCATGTTATTGCCATGTAAGTAAATAAATAAATAAATAATAGTAACTTATCGAATCCCGTGTAAAACGACCGTTTATTTTATACAATCACTAGCCGTGCCCCGTTGTTTCAAACGCGTGGTGATGGCTGATGATGAAAGTATCCTATGTCCTTCCCCGAGATATGACAAATCAAAAAAACACAAAAATCATAAAAAATGGTCCAGCCTGAGTTATAAATGTTGTAACTAACACGACTTTGTTTTACAAACAAATTGTGGCACAGGATAAATATGTGAGGAAGTCTGGGCATGATACGAACTTTCAACGCTGCGTCGGAACTATTGTACACATACTGGAACAATGGTCGCGTCGCCTAACATACACACGACGTGGACTTGTCGAGTCAAGTCGAGAGGCGAGAGTCTTGACTGTAAAGTCAAGTGAGTCACACGTCGTGGGAGACTCGCGTGCCGCATCACAATACACCTAACGCCACATAATAGGTATCAGTTACTAAGTACGCTTGGTATAACTCCAGAGACTTTACACCACTCGTACAGTACTCGGAATTGTACTTCTAAATTTGCACAGGTCGAAGCCATAAATATAGCGTTTACGCACACCCCACCTACTATGCCCTGATTTTACCTCTCCCACCTAAAACGTTATTTTTGTAACGTTCGTTACCAAATAACAGGTTTCGAAGCGCAATTAGGAAACTTGTAAGTTGTTATGTGTACTCACATAATTAGGTGCCGGGAACATATTTTATGATGAGGATAATAATAATAATAATAACGTGCAAAGTGCATCTGAGATAAATAGAAAATATAACCGGTTCACTAATTTTGCTTTGATTTACAAATTCGATATTGCTATGTGATAAGGACGATAGAAACTAATATAAGAACTCGGTGCTTCTTTGTTTGTACTTAAGCTAAATTAACGTTACATCTAATTCGATATTTGTACTAGTGTTGTTATCTTAAATTAAGAGTACAATTGTGGTTTTTAAAAAAGTGTCAATCAATCTACATATCTATCTAAACTAATCAAAATCTAAGTAGGTACTACAAATCTATATTGTTAATATTATCCCCGCCAAGTCAGCTATTTAAAAAATCTTAATAATAATTTCTGGGCTCAGCCTACAACCTCGTCTCGTGGAAACCAGCTTAGATTATTATGTAGAATATTCAGGCGACTGGGACCATTAGATACTGGGACTTCGGTCCCAGTCACCACGAAAAGCTTTATTAAATTGGTCGACTTAAAAACACTTGACGTGAAAAACCAGAAACAAGTTAGTTTTTATAAATTATTAATAAGTATGAAAAATATACGAATAAAACTTTTAATTCGTGCATGTGCAAAAATATAAGTACTTACTAGCTTTGGAATAACTGTAACACCAGGCGAGTATAAAGCTCAAGATGCCCATTTTATCAAAACAGTAACTTGAGTCTTTTCACGACTTGACCAACCAGCTGAGACGACGCAGCCAGACGGTTACAATACGAAATATTATAATAAGTTTCAATAACTACATTAATGACATAGTTTTGCTTTTATTTAACTGGCCGGTTGGTGCAGTTGGTAGCGACCCTACCTTCTGAGCCGCTAGTTTCGAATTCGAGCCCCAACAGGCCAACCAGTTGTGTGCATGAAAGTATTTTTTTGACCAGTGTATGCGTATATATGCATACGCATATAGGCAAACGCGGTGCTGGTAGGAGAACATCCTGGCTGAATAACTTACGCCAGTGGTATAACAAAAGCACCCGTTCATTATTCAGAGCTGCTGTGTCGAGGGTTCAAATTACACTGATGATCGCCGACCTTCATTAGAAGATGGCACCCTGAGAAGAATGGGTATATATATAAGTATGTATGTATATATGTCATCAAGTTACCACAGCACAAGCTCTACCTAGCTTGAGATCTGAATACCTTGTGTGGATGTAAAACAAAAGACCGCCCAAATGCCTCGGATATAGCCTAAAATAGACTGTCGAAAACGACAAGGAAGCTCCACCAGCGAGTGATTTATCAAATGTACAGAAGACATAAGCTGTTCTCCGCTGATCCTGCACACACGCATAAAATGATGAATAATTTCCCCAAGGATTCACATCTACTTATGTGTTATAAGCACGAGTTATCTGCATTCAAATTTCACACAAATACGTCGTTCCGGTTCAGTGTGACGATGTAACAGACACTAACTCACAAACTTTCGCATTAAGGCTTATTTTTGAGTGAGAATGTGAGCGCATCTTGATAATGTGTTCCGCAATTAAAACTCGCCCATTTATGAGAATTTACCAGCGTTGGGGATAAAAAAAACAGAAAAGCTTGAAAAGATTATTGTGTTGCGGTACGGCTGGTGCTTCGCGTAGGCGGCGACCGAGATTGTGGTGTGTCAAGCCTGCCAAGCGGGGAAATGCGATGCGATAAAAAGAGTTCAGGTATGAGAGGCGGTGGGCGGAGGGGCGGAGGTCGGGCGGCTGAAGCCTTCACGCTGTAAACCCTCGCCTTAATTAAATAGATGGCATGGAGTGCAAGTGCTTATGAACATATTTCCAAGAAACCGATGATAATTATTCGAACTGTATAGGTACTGCATTCCGGATAAACTATAATATACTTCTTTTTGTTATAATTTATAAAGAGACGTCTACAGTTACGATAAACGTTTCGGTTTCGAATCCCGTCCGGATGAGAAGTTTTCTCCCAAACATTGCAATGTAAGGTAAACGTGTCAAGCAATAGAGGGTTAAGGGGTCTTGACTTGAGCCTTTGAGTGGAACCAATTTTTCTTTATATATATTAAGAAAGTTTGTTCCTATAGGAAGGCGAAATATAGGAAATATTTGTTTGTTTGAATTGAATACAGGCTCTGAAACTACTGGACTTTTAAATTTGAAAAAAATATTTACCATTAGTAGACCAGGGATAATATCACTATATATATAATAATATCACTATACCAAGATACCAGGGATAACGTAGGATAGGTCCTACGTTATCCCTGACGAACATAGGCTATAATATTGCGGATTGATCATCATCCGTCACCACGCGATACCGCGGAGCTCAGCTAGTTATTGATAAGTTACCATATCAATGGATGGTCAGTGCCGATGCAGTTGAAGGTAATCCAATACGGTCGTATCAGTCAGGCTCCCGAGAAATGCTCCATAGCGACTGCATTCCCAAAAGCCAGGCCACCGATTGACATAACCCCCGCGCCCCAAGAATTCATTACATTCACGCAGTACCTAAGCTTAATAAATATAAACTTTCTTGAAACACCTTGTACTATTTTCCCATTTCATATTGATCTCATTAGAATGATAACTGTAAATCCAGATTCAACAGGTGGTTAATGAGGGATCGCGATATTTTTATTTCACGTGGACGAAGTATAGGGCAGACACTATCAATAACAGTTATAAAACAAAACCGTACAAGTGCTAGTCCGACACGCACAACCGTACCACACAATACAAATATTCGTCTTATGCGTTTGCCAACAAAGAGTAAACTTTTCAGCGCTTGCTTTGGGTTTTTTATTATTATATGGTTTACTTTAGTTTTCTACTATGTATACTTTAGTATTCTTACTATACATATTCCAGTTTAAAGTATACACTAAGTTTGAAACTTGATTGAAATTTAACGCTACAGAAAACATGAAAAACGTTAGAACATACAAGTCCTTGCTTGGGGGACTCCGTGTTTAACTTTCATTTCATACTAGGTGCGCCCCGCGGTTTCACCTGCGTGATGACAGAAAACAAGTTGAAGATGTTTTTTTTATGATAAATCATCCGTGTATCAGAATGACCAAAACGAAAAAAAGAATTATTCAAATCGGTAAAGTCGTTCGGAAGTTATGCGCGTAAGCGCGTAGTACATACGAGTACATTTCGGCGATTCATTTTTATTTATATAGATAGATTGTTAGGATACTACGACCTCTTACGATTTACAAGATATAGCGTATTATAGGCAGAACAGACAGACGGACAGGCATAGTAATAGGGTCTCATAGTTTTGTACCGAACGTACAAAAAGAAGTTAGTCAATCTCAATCAAAAAGAATAAGTTCCTAGAACATTTAACAATGTACTACAACATAGTTTAGAGGAAAAATCCAACAATGAGGGTATAATTGATTTATGCCCGTTTTCACCAACGTGTTAGGTAACACCTAAGCCAGTTAAGTAACACTTAGCAGTACAAAAATGTCACCTAACTTGGCTTAAGTATCACCAAGTTAAGTATGTTAGTGAAAACGGGCTTTTAGTCTAATTTTCCTAGATTAATAATTTCTCGAGTTTTAACATGTAATTGTAGTGAACTATTAACCGTAGATAGTGGTGTAGGAGTGTAGACAAAGTGTACATAATCATGATATGTTGTTTTTGTTTTTTCTTCGTCAATCGCCTCTTAGAAAGTTACGTTATCACCCACACCGCTTTGCTTGAACGTGACTTATAAGGGGCACTGATTTAATAACTAATTCATTAATCTGGCTGTGACTTGACTCTGACTACTTGAATAAAAATCTCACTTGATGCAACTATAAATTTTTACCTAAATAACTCGAGGTATGGCAAATGTACAAACATACTCCACTTATAAAGGAAATAAATAGGAAAACAAATTCATCGCAACAGTCAAAACAGAGGAGAATACCCACTCATCCTTATTTATCGGCTATTGGTGGATTCAAATACATACCAAGGACACTCCTATGGAACTCTGTGAACGAGTTCGTCCGGTGTAGTACTGCCACCATAACTTTATCTACCGCGAATCAGTAATGTTCGCAATACTGTGTTTTGGTTTTAAGGTATGGTTACCGGCGAAATCACAGGCACATGACTTAATAACTTCATATCTCAGGGTCGCGGGCGCAGGCAGTTCGCCACTTGAGAGGACATGCATCTGTTCTAGGCAGAGGTAGCCACTTATCAGGTGGGCCTCGTGTCTGTACCGTTTTATAATACCATAAAAAACACCGGGAACTATTAAGCAAATAAACTTAAAAATATTAGCGCCACGTTCCAAAGAGCGTATAACAAAAAGGCTCTAAATGAACTTTACTATCAGTTGAATTACTTTACCTATAGGTCAGGCAGTGTAGCAAATGTGATGAGTAGCGCGGCACAGGAAACGTAGTAACTGTAATGCTACACCGCAGAATACGAAAATAGAAACAATATATTGATTTTTCTGTCAAGTGCATTTCCCGGCGATGCTCTAGATACATTTTCTAGAGAATGATATCGTAAGGGATAGCATTTTGCTTTCCTTTATGATATCTGGTTTTCTTTCCATTTTATATTATCCTGCCATTGAATTTCTACTACGTATAAACGCTTACAAACATTTGAAATGAAGCATTCAAATTTAGTTATCCGAGCATCAGTTATATTTCAAGTCCGCGTCGTCGCAAAGGTGAGCAGACTGACAAATGAAAGCATAATGATTCATTAGGCTTTCGGTGAAATTAAACAACTTTAAACGTTCGGAACGGTCTGCCCGTGACCATGGTTCACTCATAAGTGTTCGAAATGTCGGTATAAAATAATATTCATTTATTGGTCATCCAAAAGCCTATTAACAATTTTAAATAAACATTTTCAGAAACATAGGGCCAACTATAGGACAACGCGTTTAACTAAATATAAAATTATATAGCGATTTAATCCGCTTAAACTTGTTTCATTTCAAATGAAAGCAGTTTATGTTGTGATTACAATAATTCAGCGCGTATTCCAGGTGTGGCATAAAATCTGCAATATTCAGCACCACATTAAAACACGAGCTACCTCTACGGAGTGCACAGCTGCGGAACCTGATCCAGTTCCAATCGTCCCCACAATAACGTCATAGGAAGCTACCCAATCTATGTACGAGTAAATACAAAACGTTTCAGGGAGCGGAACTGAGGCTGGGATAGACAGATTCAAACGAGCAAGTTTAGTCCTCCCGGTCGGTGTGGTTACGGAAGCGCGTTATGTCTACGTCCATGAGAACGAAACAGCTTGAGCAGTGGGCCGAGCAGGAAAATCTGTTTAAGTGTAATGTAATCGCATCGTTAACGTATTTAGTACAAACTGACATTTAACTAGTACAAAAGTGGAACAGATAAGTCGTAGTTTGTACTGGATACGTAAACGATACGATAACGTTACACTTAAGCAGATTTTCGTGCTAAGCTTAGCAAAACGTTGGCGGATTAAGCAAACTTAAGGAGATGGCATTGGATTGAATGGTTTATGAGGGTGTATATTTATGATTTTTCCCAGGCAAATGTTGTTTGTAACAGAGGTGTTTGGTGGGAAAGTGGAGAGTGGCGGCCGCGTGGGAACCTCAAACCGGTCCGTCCCGCGGCGGGTACTCAAGTCGTCTCGCGTGCCTGACTCTATGTGCATGGCGGATAACACGCGCGGACCTATTTCCATACATGTCATCTGTAACAGCGAACAAGCTACTTCCTCTAAATAGCACACGTAAATAATTACCAATGTTAAGAAATGGTAAAATCTGTAAGAATCATATTGGATTTTATAATAGTACAGTATTTAAGTAAAGATTAGTAGCACTGCACTCCGCGGTTTCTCCCGCATGGTGACGGATGATGATGATGTATCAAAACGTAGCCTATGTTCATCAGAGATAATGTAAGACTCTAATTGTGATAGAATTTCCGAAATAGGTCCAGTAGTTTGGGAGCCTATTCAATTGAAAAAAAAACTTTCCTATTTATAATATTACTAGCTGCGCTCCGCGATTTCACCCGCGCGGTGATGGATGATGATTATGATTAATCAAATATAACGTATGGTGAAAAACAACTAGTGAATAACATCTTTGTACCGGTTATGTAGTTTTTGTGTTTATCCGTTACAAACAAACTATCAAATCTTTCCTCTTTAGTATTAGAGTAGATAAGGACTAACACCAAGGTACGAATAATGTGGTCTATAGTTTGTACTGGCGTTAATATTGCATATTTTAACACGGAAAAGTAGTTATTGTGGCATAACTGTGACCTATATACATTACATACTATCATTTATCTAGTAGTGTGGCACAGTGGGATTCCTACGAATAACTGCGCAAGTGTAACGTTCACGTGAAACAATACAAACTGTCATTTATCTAGGGCAACTATTACATAGATAACTCACAGTTTGTCGCCAAAGTCGTTTTATATATAGAAAATACTTTTTCGCAAATTGTTTGTGCTACGTCCTCAGCATACTCAATAGTTTGTCGACGATAAGTTTACGTTACACTTACGCAAATTTTCGAGCTACGCACACAATAGTCAAAAACGTTTACTGTAACGGTTCTTAAAGATATAATATGTATGTAAATAGTTGTAGGTATTATTCTTAAATAATAATACTTAATTGTATGAATATTTCATGAATGCTTGGTAATTATTCCATGTAAAAACGCACATACTCGTATACGACCATAATCTTATTAATCATCATCTGCCTATGGGACCTGTAATCGACTAAGTAGCTGAACGTATCCGACGTGAATGGTTCAAGTAAGTTAGCATATATACAAACGTACGAAATATGAATACGTTCAATTGATTTATATTCCTATCCAAATGTGAAGCATGTCTCGTAACATCAATATACTTCCTCGTACTCACCGCTCGAGGGCGTAATATGGCCATGTAATAATCGATTGATTCGTCTCCGAGACCCCCCTCCCTCGATGCATTGCCCCCGTATGCAAACAATCAACTCGCCCACACGGTACGCACTTGACTGCTTCCTTTTTAATATCCATCTTGATTTGATAAGTACATGTGGGTAACTATAACATCTCGAAATGAGCCTTTGAATGGGTCGAAAAAATAAATCGTTGTTTTTATCCAATCGAGGGCCACCCACGTCGTCGTCGCACAAAAAATATATTACCTTGTTAATGATTATTATACCGGCATTGTAAGCGCGGTTTATTCAGTAATCTGTGGCGCGGTGAAGCCAGACTAGTAATTTTCGATAGAGAATAGCGAAATCAAGCATATTGCCCATGCCCAATATATCAACCATAGCAATAGTTATTTGAGGATGATTAAGATAGAATAAAAGACTCAAGTCAAGGTCTTCGTTGACCTTGACAAAAAACAATGTCATAAAAACATTATCATTACAAGGGTTGTAAATAACTAAAATCGGTAATTAAAGAACAAGTGCAATTTGAAAAAATTAATACCGACTTCCATTCTATTACTTTGGTAAAAATCAGTTATTGAAGTGTAACTCAAAAACTACTGGACAGAATTTGATGAAATTTAAATGGGACCACACGGGAAGCACCAGCTTTCAAACAAAAACAGAATGTTGAAAATCGGTTCACCCAATCGAAAGTTATGAGGTAACAAACATAAAAAAATATACAGTCGAATTGAGTACCTCCTCCTTTTTGGAAGTCGGTAGAAAATATTTCACGATGATCAGAAAGATTCTGATTCTGATTCTTTATTGCAACCATACAGTACAAGGTCTTAAAATAATATAGAATTATATGTACATAAGTTTGTATGGACCCCGTCGGGCACAGCGAACTAGAAGAGGAGGGTGATTTATGAGGTTAAATGATATTACGCAAATTGTACTACAGATTATCTAGCTAGATTAATTTGATAAATAGGTCTTGTTCATTACTTAAATTAATATTAATTAATGTAAATTTAAAGTATTCAAATTATGTAAATTAATAATGTAATATAAGTAAATTATAGTAGAAGTTCAATTTTGAAATTTAATTTTAGAATGTCATGCGTGTCATAGTATTGTTATTATATAATTATTGATTTTTCAAAATTTTTTCATTTAAGTACTCTTCAATTGAATAATATTGTCAACAAGAAAATATTTTAATTTTTGCACATAACGAATGTCGTGGTTTATATTTTTTAAAGAGTCTACCAGCTTGTTGTAAATATGAAAACTCTTAACTATTGTACTAGAAGAGTACATCTTTTATCGAGACGTTGGTACCACCAGCCGGGTTTCGTGTTTAGGTGGGCAGTTAGGGCTTGTAGGTATTGCATTTTCTATTTGAAACAGTTGCGGGTTATTACGCACAAATTTACCAATTTCTAATATATACACGCACGTCAATGTTAAAATTTTATAAAATAAGGCTTACAACTGTCCATTTCATCTATATTTGCGAGTATACGGATAAACTTCTTTTGCATTACGAAGAAATCATGTGCAGCACTGCTATTGCCCCCTAAAAATCCCATAGCTTAGTCTTGAGTGTCCGTTTGCATAATAACTTGTGATTGCAGTTTTTAGATCAGTTGTCTTTTTTACTTCGCGGAGTGCGTACGTCAGCAATAACAGTTTGGCCTTTGTTTTTCTCACGTGTGATTGCCAATTTATATTAGTGTCAATATTAATACCTAATAATGAAGACGTCCACTGCTAAACAAAATACTCCCCAAAACAGAGGTTTGGAGATCTCAATTGAGACCTTCGCTACAAAAACTTTGCTGACTGCCCTTTGACTTTGACTTTGCTGACTGACTGAAGTTTGGCATTATTTCAATAAGAAGATAATATTAACTATTGTTTGCGGCGTGTGATTCTGTAATCTGAGTGCGTCTGATAAGGACGCTGTAAACGCCTAGACTACTTTCTTGAATTCGTTGACGGACACACACGTATACCGAAGTTTCCTATTTGACATTTTATATATTTTTTTCTGATTAGAGAATTTCGGCTATTATTCGTACGTCCCCTAAACAAGAAATCGTCGAGTTAGTTAATGGCGGTCCACTTAATTAAGAAACATTCGATATTTAATATTTGCAATAAAATAATATTCTTCTACTATACATTATAGGTACTTATATATACTTGAATACTAAATCAAATTATGAATTCTATATATACACACATAAAAAAGTAGACAATATTATGATTTCTTCGTCTTTTTAGATTCTTTATTTAAAAATATTTTATAATTTTTATTTATAATATTTGTACTGGTCGATGATAATGCGCCCGCCCATAGAGCTCAACGAGTCAATGCGGCGCTGCTCTCCGAGAATACAAAATCGCAAGGCATGAGCACGCGTGGGATGCTCTCAAGCGAGCTGTTTGGAACCGCCAGCCACTTCCGCAGACAGTGCCAGAGCTCAGGGAAGCCGCTATTCAAGAATAGGACAGGTTACCTCAACAAATGCTAGATAACTTGATCCTCAGCATGGCCAAATCATATCAGCTTAATATGCTAGCGATCACAAACTTTTTTTGATGTGTGTATATACATATAGTACATCGTTGAGCCTTACAAGCCCATGTATTTAATATTCGTACGTCAATGGCTTGCTCATAGCGTAACGATTGCAATATCAACAATAATTTATACTGATGTCGTCAATTCATTGTCCGCCTACTAAGGCTTCTGGCACATTACGTGTATTTGTGCTACAATTGTTTCAGGTATTATAGTTTACTTTTCAAATACATACAATATCTATTATATAGATAATATTATATGTAGAGAATAGAACAGTGGATAAATACTAGAAGCCGGTGAGAGACTTGAACTTAATATTTTACTGCCGTATTTATAAACAAGTAAATGTACTTAATTACTTAAGCAACGATTTTAATTCTATAGACTTTCTTTAGACAATTCTTAGCCGAGTAATGGCTAGAATTCTTAGCCGATTAATAGTCACCATTATGAGAACACGACAATTTTTCGTTTATATTGCAATAATAAAGTTGTATAAAAACAACATTTGCACGCAACTGTGAACTGTGAAGGATATTATTATGCTGTAAAAATTAAAATCCGGTGACAACAACCTTACTTAAGTGTAAAAAGATACATCCAATTTAGAAAGGGTTACGGCATTTACTTTAGTAAGTAACGTTTATTGCATGTCTATAGAACAAGATTTTATGTTGAAGTATTCTAACGTCAAGTAATAACTTCATTGAGAATGTCCTTAGCAACAAGTACTTGTTTATAAATACGAGTGTTGGAGGTCAGTAAATAGATCCCATACAGAACTGTTAGCAATTATTTGTCTAGATAGAAGCTAGATATGCACCGCGAGGAATAAAAGTATCATCATATTGATTATTCCTGGACATATATCCATGCTGAATTTCAAAATCCGTTCAGCCATTTCAGCGTGAAGAAGTAAAAAACAAACGCAATTATACTATTCGCGTGATTAATAATAATCGGCCAAAAGCAGTGAAAATAAAGTGTTGGTATCTTTTTAAATGCGTGGATTCCCTTATTTATTACTAGATGCAAACCGCGGTTTCACCCGCGTGGTGATGGATGATGATGATGATGAAAGTATCCTGTGTAAATTCAAATCCTCATCTATTTCCATACCAGCTTTTATCAAAATTGGCCCAGCAGTTTAAGCGTGAAATAGCAACAAACATTCATCCATCCATCCATCCATCTAAACTTTCACATTTATAATATAAATGGGATGTTTGTTTATGTAATAGACATTGCATAATGAATAACTAGTAGTTCTGCAAATAGTAGACCTTGCGAGCACAGTTGTATCAGCGGCAATTTCACGCAATCTGAGGTATCTGCAGGATATCGAAATTTAGAAAAATGCATCTCGTTAAGGCCATAACCAATTTTGCTTAAATTGTATACTCAAATTCAAATTGGTTTATTTCTCTTTAGTACATCTTTATACATTGCAGCTTTATCTGCCAAACTGGACGTACAATACACCCGTATCTTGGTAGATAGTTCCTTCCAAATAATTACATTCATAATTTCGTACTTAGCATCACAAATTACATCAAATTACTACCTAAATTTTATTTTATCTAATTAAATTATTATTATTTTATCACAATAAAATGTTAATTAAGGTAAATTAGACATCACACATTATTACTAACTAAATAAAAGTTTACAAAGATACAATAAAATGCAATATGGAACTCGGATATTTATCAGTATTTATGAAGACTTGAATTTATTAATCCATTACAACATGAGTTCAATTGATTAGTGGTACATTATTTAGTAAGTTGGGTTAAATTGAAATTAAATAGGAGTATATCATTAACAAGTTCTAAAATAAAAATTTACATTTTATATTATACATTGTTTTTCATCTACACATTAAAGAAAAAAGTAGTAGAAAACGATCACTAAGCTATGGTTTTTAACCGACATTAAGGTTGGTACTGCGTATTGTGTGTTTATATGTTGTATACCGAATATTTCCAAAATTGTCCCAGTTTTTAAACATCGCAACCTATTATCTCGACAACCACTGGACCAATGATACTCATATTCGCAATTCCTCTATAAAGTCAGATACCTAATGTGCGTACCAAGTTTTACCAAAATCGATCTATATATAGCGCCGCAGCAAATTTCCCCGTTTTAGAATCAGTACTCCCACTCAAAAATTACCGACGACAAAAAAAAAATATAGTAGAACATGCACACCAAATTTAGTTTGTTTTAAAAATGCGACCTAGACGATACAACCTAACATATATGGACAGATAAGAGTACCTAAATGTTGCCATTACTTTTTACAGAGTGCCTGATTTTGACAATCGTATCAACAGAACTAATCTATCACGACAAATGACCAATCAAACAAGAGGGTGCTGATATGGACACCAGCCCAATAATGTATTACATTTTATATCGGTGACGTATAAGGATGGAGAAATGGACGGCAGAACGATCTTATAAAACACATTTTTTTTTGTTATCACGAGACAGTACAAGCATGAGCCCCATCTGGTGTTAAGTGTCACCTCTGCATAGTACACTGCGCCCGTAACCCTAAGACGTTTAGTTGTTAAGTCTCTTGTGCCTGTAATTTCGCCGGCACTCTTCAAAATAGAACAGTATTACAAACATACTGGTTCACGGTAGAAAAAGGTAATACGAGGGCGGCACTGAAAATTTCGGGAATCAAGGAAGTGACACAACGTAACTATTTAAAAATGTATTTATTGCTTTTCGAAGTATTCTCCATTTGGATGTTGAGGGTCTCCAAAATGCCCGTTTTGTAGGCGTCCCACACCTTCTTCGGGTGATGAAAATCTCTGTCCACGCAATTTATTCTTTATTTTAGGGAAAGTATAGAAATCATTAGGGCTTAGGTCGGGGCTGTACGGCGGATGGTCTAATAATTCTATGTTTTCTTGCTCTAAAAACTCTTTTGTTCTGAGCGCGGTGTGAGAACTCGCATTGTCGTGATGGAGGATGATGCGGCGGTTGCAGTTCTCTTTACAGAGTTCAGAAATGACCTGTGGCAAACAAATGCTAGCATACCCTAAGATTTTTTTACCTGTAGATGAGTTGTGAACTCCCCATTTTTACTAGACGAATGCAAGGTAATTGCCGTAGTCGCTACAAGTCTTGCACTTCCAAGCGTCCGGTAAATACGTCACCGCTAATCGCGTTTTTTAGGAAAAAGTTGTGGACAAAATGCCTTCCTGTGTCTTTAGAGACTGCACTAATTATACAGGCATTGTGAGAGATAAGAAAAAATGTTTATTTCACCCATAAGTATGGCTATTTTGATTGAAATAGAAAATATCGTCATTTTGTTTTATCTTGGGCGACTGTTGCCTCCATGAAATGGATGAGCGAGATGTGTGGATCGTTTTGTGTGAGAAAGTGAAAGAGATCGCAGCGCAATGGTGATCGGAACGTCTCGTGGCGACCATTACAAATGACTGTGTAAGGGGAAACTAGGGTCGATTTACTTTGTATAAAAATGCATTTTGATTGCTACCTTTAAAAAATATATTATTTTCTTATAAGTAAAAATTTATTTTATTCTTATTAAGTATACATTTAAACCTATGTATTCGTGTAATACAGTTAATACAGATTTGATTAAGGAACTTTTTTAAAAGTTCGTATACTTTATATACTCACATAAATAATCCAAAGTGCAAACCCAATTAAAAGAGACAAAAAAGAAATAAATAGAGTTTATTCGAAAGAATTTAAAATTGGAGTTAAATATTTTATTACGATAAAACCAATGTGTTTTCATTTCTAAAAAATATATCGAAAATTTGATGTGTTCTGTCTGTCCAACTGGAAATTTTTTGATCATAATTCGCACATCAAATATTTTTCGTACCACATACACAACCATACACTGTGTACGGTAGCTATGGAAAAATGATTAGGTACACTTCTACGTGTCTGTGAACCTAGCATAACAATCCAGAATCTCAAAATGTTTTCGGAGTTCTAGTAGCATCTCCAATAGTTCTATAGTTCCTGTAGTCTATGACCTTGTGGCTGCAGAAATTTGCAGTTTCAATCGTATTAGTGCTCCTGGAGTCGAGAACGCCTGAGATGCTACGTAGAACTGCCAGCTATAGTGCAGCATCTCAAGACTTAATGATTATATTTACATTATTTTCCAAGTGTATGACTAGAATTATGGCTGTATGACCTTGTGGCTGCAGAACTTTGCGTTTTCTGTCGTATTAGTGCTCCTAGAGTCGAGAACGCCTGAGATGCTATATAGAACTGCATGCAATAGTGCAGCATCTCAAGACTTAATGATTTTAATTACATTATTTTCCAAGTGTATGACTAGAATTATGGCTGTATGACCTTGTGGCTGCAGAACTTTGCGTTTTCTGTCGTATTAGTGCTCCTGGAGTCGAGAACGCCTGAGATGCCATATAGAACTGCATGCAATAGTGCAGCATCTCAAGACTTAACGATTTTATTTAAAAAAAATGACTACTTTTTAGTGTGCAATTATTGCTTTAACGCTCTTAATTAATGATTAGAACTAGTTATCGTTTATTAGTATCTTAAGCATATTTGTAACCTAATTTCTCAGAGCTCCTGAGATGCTAACAGATGGTGTGTGAAGTTAGCATCTTATTTTTTTAAATTGATTGTTTTATGTTTTTTACCAGCACTATTGTTGGAATGTCGGCAGTCGATAAAACTCTGTATTTTCAACCATATTTGTGGTCTAATAATTAAAATTGTTGAGATGCTGGGTGACGGCATGCGAAGTTAACATCTCATTTTTTAAATTCATTTTTCATGTTGGAATATAGAATTATTTTAAATAGGTGAACTATTCAAAATAACTATCAGGGACTATATATAAACTACTAGAACTCCGAAAAATATTGAGATTCTGGAAATTGTTATGCTAGGTTCACAGACACCACTCCCACTAACAATTTTTAATACGACCTATCAGAGTGTCTGTTTTGCCCTACTCTCCTCTTTCACAGCAACATCACACCAGCGGGCGCTCTGGCCAATCAACTAGTAGCTAATAACACCGTAACACAAATTGCTTAATTATTTCTTTGTAACAACAGATATGACGCATAATATTTGAATATTCTTTCCTTGTCATTACAAACTGCATATACATGTGCATAGGTATGTAAACAAGTAAATTCTAGTTAGTTTTTAGAGCAGCGTTGTTCCTATATAACTACTCTGATGTATTTCAACTCTCTGAGCATACCATTCTGCATTGACCGTTCTTTGTCCCTTAAGAGGACTAGTCGTAACATGGCCGGTTTTGGAGACAAACGTGGCCACCACTTTTTTTGCAACACTCCGTGAACGAACAATTTTTGTTGGTTTTAACTCATTTTCGAACACCCAAACTCGTGACTGGTTTTTTGTTTCGGGTTCGTACGCGTATATCCAAGATTCGTCACCTGATACGATGTTGTATACAGCATTTGAGGATCCTGCGTGGAATCTTTCGAGAGTTCTGACGCACCGAGTAACGCGAGCCGCTTTTTGCTCTTCACAGAGCGAATATCCATCGGGAAAACAACTTTTTTACACCTAATTGTTCATGCAAGATTATTTGTATTTGACTCATGCCAATGTCTAAAGTTGCCTGAATTTCGCGGTATGTCACATGTCGATCTTCCTCAATCAGCTTACGCACAGCATCACCGTTTTCTTGGGTGACTGCAGATTTTGGACGACCTTGACGAGGATCATCACTGAGCTTGACACGTCCACGTTGAAATTCAGCAAACCAGCGATAAATTGTGGTTTTGGATGGGGCTTCATCACCAAATGCAGAAATCATCCGGTCAACACACTGTTTTTGTGTTAAACCACTTCGAAAGTCATAATACATCATCGCTCTTGAATTTTCTAGAGTCAATTCCATTTTCTCAGCGACTAAACAAGTTTGACAAAACCTTGTGACAAAACCGAGAATCTTTTTTTTACAAAAATAAATGGTATTCGATTTTTAAAAGCAAGGAGTTTTCAATTAAAAAGATTTTAATATGACAGGAACAGTGGAAATATTCCATTCCCGATACTTTTAGCGCAGCCCTCGTACTTTCTCCTTGTCCCTCTAAGGCTGGCCTACTGTACGCTTAGGATATTACAGGATTGTAAGCAAAGCACAGTATGCATTTGATAAATAAATTACATAAATAAATTAAAGAATGAAAATACTTGAAATGCTCTGTTGAAAGAGCTTCCATATAAGGAAAATGAAGGCAATCTTATAACATTATTCCAATTATTTTGCTACCTGTACCTTTATTACAATTTAATTATATTTATTATATTCCGTTCCGCTAATCAATAATCATTACTCCTACTTACTCGAAGTACTTAATACTTATTTAAATGAAAATTAATTTGTTTACTTTTCAGAGTGTTTCCAACAAGCACATACCATCCCTCTTAAGGCCGGTCCCAATAATCTATCTATCGCCGGTTTACCTTACTAGAGATAGATATTTGACACTATTTGTACGAACGTTATGTCACATGTCTATCGATTGTAAGGAAAACTGTGGATAGATAGATTATTGGGATCCCCCATTAGTAGTATGAGTGAGTGGACACATTTAGTTTCGAGTTGCCATAACGAGGAGTCTAGTGAGAACTGGCTTGCGTCAATTAATCAGTGGTCAAATCTATTTACGACATTGTGACCTTGCTTCGATTCGCGCGATATGATAAAAGATAAGATAACAAAAAGTGGAACAAGAATTATACATGTAAAAACCAATATCTATTGCTTTGATATGAAACACCTTTAAAAGGAGTGCTAATTAATGAGTGAAGCCGTTATAAATGCAATACAATGTCAGTATAAAAGATTAAAAACAAATAAAATATCGAAATTTTAGATTAATAGTACTAACCTATATAATGTTCTCATTTAATTTTACTGTTATCAGAGCCTGGAGCTGGCTATAAAACCAAAGCCTCTCAACATCATTCCCACAAAATCTAAGAAGAATATCTAGGCAGATATTTGTAAAATGAAATTATATCGTTATCTATGTTATGTGATATTTTGATCCATTTTCCCAGTGTATCAGCACTCATATCAGCACACATCTCACTGAATACCCGGGTTTGTTTAGATATTTTTTCCGAGGAGACTGCAAGCAGTGCAGCGAAGTAGAAAGTTAGTAAGAGATAAGCCTGACAGTCCTGATGGAGAAGGCTCGCGAGCTTTGAATAACGGTCGACGGTGAGCGGAGGCTGGCTGGCATTGTGTGCTTATGTCGAGCATCGCGTCTATTGTATTCATAACACTACACAACTACACAAAGCACATAAGTCGGAGGCAGGATAGACTCAGCTTGTCAGTAATGTCGCTAAGGACAGGGAACTATGGTGAATGCATTACAATTGGAATCACATGCATTTCGATGTAATCCCTGTAAAACGTAGCTTTTCTAAGTACTGACAGCTTATGTTAGTATTAGGGATTAAAGGTGTACGGAAAATATTGTTCCATATACTGAAGTTGTGTCTGTGAAAGGCTTTATGGTGACAATTCAATTGACCAATTGACAAATTGACCAATAAAAATATGCTCAACCAACTCTTGTCGCGCTTTAATTGATATAAAATAGTAATTATATGAGGATGAGTTAAGTTTGACAAAAAGTAGAAATGAAATGAATGAAATGAAATAATTTTATTTGTTAGAATTTTGGGTAATAAATTATTGCTTAGATGTAACAGCATTGTTAAGCTCCAACAAAAATCTGCCCGATTAGGCGTACAAATGCTTGTTATAATTTAGGTTATTAAATTTATATTTTATTTTAGAAACAATGTGCTTGCTACATTGCCATTGTACTTACATAAATTGGAAACTTAAACATTCATTTGTTTTAAATGTTTATCGGGACTTATCACGTATTATTTAATATAGGTAAAAATATGTACCTTTCGCTCGATCACTGGATCGAGCTCCACGATCCGAAGGTCCTCTCCACTGAACGACATTATTTTTCAAGAATGGTTCGTGAAGCGGTTGAAATTAGAAAACATCGCAATTTCAACCGGGAAGATGGATTTAGGTTAGCGGCGTCGTGGAATCCCGTAGTGAGCAAGTGTACAAACCGCGGTGTAGGTACTAGGACATTAACCGATACAGTCAGTGTTGTGTGTCGTAGTGACAACCCTGCGATTTTTCAAGATCAAGTGAGGGTAGGAGAACAAAACACCCGCTCTTCTCGCCGGACTCACCCGCAGTTCTCAGTCAGCTCGTGACCACGGCCATTGTAACATGGTCGAAACGTCGAGCGAAAGGTACATATTTTTACCTATATTAAATAATACGTGATAAGTCCCGATAAACATTTAAAACATGTGTTCAAATCGCGAAAGTTTAAAAATTACTAAACATTCATTATAATTGTGTATAGTAAAATCATTAATAATATGTCAAAAGAAAAAAAAAATTATCACTTAGGTAGTCCTGTACAGAATAATAAGCTTTGTCCAAAAGGTAGTTAAATACTTTCTTTATAAATTCATTATCATTAAATTGTTTATAAATGTCAGGTAACTTATTAAATATTCGTATTGCCATACAGTTGGCAGTCTCTGTGGGGGAACGTATAATTTATTTACATTTCTACAACTTCTCGTTATTACATTGTATTAGTATTTTGAACAGAGCTGGATGTTTCTTGACAAATAAACAGATTTCATATATATAAGTAAAGCGAAGGAAAATTTAAATTTTCAGATGCTTGAAAAGTGGTCTACAACTGTCTAGAAAGCCTGCTCCAGAGATCGAACGTATACATTTTTTTTGAACAAGGAACACTTTTTCTGCATCCACCGAAAATCCCCACAGAATGACTCCATACCTAAGACAGGATGAAACATATCCGTGATAAGCCGATAGAGCGGCTTCTTTCGTAGCTACTTGGGTGAGTCGATAGAGAACGTAAACAAATCTGTCCAGTTTCATGCATAAATTATGTACATGAGCTTTCCAGTTGCAGTATTTATTTATTGTTACACCAAGAAATACCGTATCACTTACTTGCTCTAAAACATTACCATCGTGTAAAACATTAATATTAATAGGTGTGCTATTGTACGTTTGAAATTCTATTAGTTTTGTTTTGCTAATATTCACTGATAAGTCATTATAATCAAGCCAATTCAATACGTTAGTTAAAGCTTCATTAGCTTCTGCCTCAAATGTAGACTTATTGGTACATTTAACTATGATTGTGGTATCATCTGCAAAGAGTAAGCAGGGCTGTTTTATGCAGTTTGGCAAATCGTTTATGTAAAGAATAAACAGCAGTGGGCCTAGAACGCTGCCTTGCGGTACTCCACGCTGATTTAGAAGATACTGCGAGCGGAACGTAGTTTTAGTTTTTTTTACTATTTTGTTTATTTCGACACTTTGATATCTATCGCTAAGAAAACTTTTAATCCATTCGTTAGCTTTTCCACGGATACCATGATTTTCTAACTTTTGCAATAAAGTCTTGTGGTTAACAAAATCAAAGGCTTTCCTCATATCTAGAAATATTCCTACTATAGGAATTTTTTTATCAAGACTTTCCATAATCATTTTTATAAGGCTAAAGCAAGCGTCAATTGTAGAGCTCATTTTTCTGAAGCCATATTGCTCTGGTTTCAGTATTTTATGAAGATCGATGAAGCTAATTAGTTTTAAAGTCATAATTTTTTCAAATAATTTCGAAATTATAAGAATGAGGGTTATAGGCCTATAATTATTCATTTCACACTCTTTGCTTTTTTTAAATATGGGTTTTACTATAGAGTATTTCAACCGCTTTGGAAATACTCTCTCTGAGAACGATAAATTAATTAAGTAACATAGTGGTATGGATAACTGAATTGAGCAGAACTTCAAAATGTGAGTATTTATATCGTCATAGCCAGTTGCATTAGACTTTTTCAAAGATTTTATTGTTTTAAGCACGGTTGGCGGGTCGGTTGGAGTTAAAAATATTGTTTTACTTAACTTTGTCTCAAGAGAATAATTGTTTGTAGCTGTGTTTGGAATTACATTATTGTTAGATACAACGAAGTAGTTATTAAATAGATTAGCAATTGTTTGGGGGTCATTGTACACGGTATCATTTTGCATAATTTCTTTGATATTGGATGGTTTAGATCTGTTATTAACATTATCATTTATAAGTTTGCACGCTGCACTGCAACGGTTAGTGCATTGATGTATAAAGTTGGTATTGTTGATTTTTTGGGCACATAAAATACATTTTTTCAATATTTTTGAGTAGGTTAGGTATCTTTTATAATTAAGCTTTTTATTTGCCGATGATAGACTGTATTTAAGATAGTATGTTCGTTTACGCAAACAGCATTTTTTCAATCCTTTTGTGATCCATTTCATCTTCAAGGTTTTTTAATTATTTTAATTTTTAGATCTACATTATGTCTGTCTGTAAATATCATCACGACGCTATCATATTGAATTTAGCATTTAAAGAAAAAATCGCAACGCTTCAATTAAATTATCATTTTTATTATAACTTTTTACGAGTTATTAATAAAGCTCATTATTCGTAACTTTGGCCTTAAATGCACTATAATTATGTATGTATTGTTACGATAAGTAACGAATTCTTTAGCTTTATTGTACATTTTACATTGTATTATTCTGTAAAAGTAAATATTAAGAGATAAAAGTTTATACGCTAACGCCGAGCGTGTTAGCGTAGCGAAGTAAGCGCGTCAAGAACACATCGCGCCCCGCCAATACAGCTGTTTGCCGAAGCCTTAAGGGCAGTATTACAGTAGTAAATCTAGGCTTTGGTACTTTGTACTGTCTGTTAGGTAGATATGAGTAAATGTTGTATGGCATTTACTGTCAAAGCTCCACTGTAGTCGAAACTCACACATATTTGCTATGACCATGCACGTAACGCGGCGCGCTGCTATATCTTCAAGGAAAAATAGTAAAATTGTATTGACTTCACGATTATTCCTTGAAGATATCACAACGCAGCACGTTACGTGTTTGAATTGAGAAGGGACGAATTATTCACTATGTATATGTATATATACATAGTGAATAATGCCCCTGAGCGTGTCTTTCTGTAATACCGGCCTAAGTATCTTTTCTATTTTATTCATTTACAGCCGTATTTAGAAACATGTAACTTGTATCTAAGTAATTTCTCAATGAAGTAAGCACTTGTCGATAGAATACTTCAAAATAAAATCTTATTTTATTGTCGAGCAATGAACGTTACTTACTGAAGTAAAGGTATGACATAGCCCTATCAAAATTAGATGTATCTTTTTACACTTGTAATAGGTTGTTGTCATGGGATTTTAATTTTTACAGCATAATACACTCGAGAGCAATGAATCCGGGTCACTTAAAGAATGTTAAAAATCTCGGAAACTAAAAATGATAGGTTAATGCAATAAATTGTATTTAATAGACAATGTAATACTCCTTAAATGAAAGTTAAAAAAATATGAGTCACCATACATTTTATTAACACAAAATTACATAAAGAAAAAAACTGCTGATCTCTCCTTAAAACAAAAATAGGAAACATGAAATTTTTGAACTTTATTACGATTTTCTTGAATTTTAATACTTCCTATTGCCTCCTCGTGCTTCCATTACTGCGTTTACGCGGTTTGGCATGCTGTACACCAAGTTCCTTATACGATTTTGGGGAATATTCTCCCATTCCTCTGTGAGAGCAATTTTGAGCTCACGAAGCGTGATTGGGGGAGGGTTTCGTTGTTTTACGCATCTGCCTAGCTCGTCCCAAGCATGCTCGATCGGGTTGATATCCGGGCTGCGCGCTGGCCACTCCATACGAGTAATGTTCATCTCTTGAAGGTAGTCATTCACAATCCTACCTGTATGAGGTCGGGCATTGTCATGCATAAATATAGCATCCTCACCTAAATTGACCATAAATGGACCAACGTGATCATTGAGGATTTCTTCCACATATCTTTCGCTAGTTAAAGAGCCGTTTTCTATGATCACCAGCTCTGTGCGACTTTCAGAAGAAATTCCGGCCCACACAAGTACAGACCCACCACCGTAGGCTACTTTTTCTTCGATGCATGCTTGCTTGAATCTTTCCCCTGGTCTTCGATACACTCTGTGTCTTCCATCGTGCTTGTTATCATCAGCATAAATTTTGATTCGTCGGAGAACATAACTTTTGACCAATCTTCAATACTCCAATTTACGTGGCTCTGGGCATATCTTAGTCTTGAAATACGATACCCACGCTTCAGTTTAGGGCCGTTTGCAGGTCTAAGGGGTTTTAAGTTAGATTCAGCAAGCCGACGTCTTACTGTCCATGCACTTGGGTTACTTCCTCCGAGGCGTCGAAACTGATTTGTGAGTTCAGTTCCTGTGAGAAAGCGATTTCGAAGCATGGTGTTCACCAAGTATCGGTCTTCTCGTGCTGTGGTACACCTGGTTCTGCCCGTTCCTGGTCTGCGTAGGTTAGAACCAGTTTCTTCGTAACGTCGGAGAACTCTTTGTACTGTTGACAGCGACACACCGACAGTCCTGGCTGTATCGCGCTGACTCCGGCCGGTTTCCAGCATTGTAAGTATTCTGGTGCATTCTTCAGGCGTAAGCGACATAATTTCAGCTTGAATAATGAATATAGAGCACTATCAACATGGTTTATGTACCCACATAAATGACAGATTACAAACAAAAGCAAAACCAAATGCTGTAATTTCGTAGTTCCATCTTCGAAAGTGGCTCAAATTTGATTTTTTTATGATATAACTTTACAATAACTAAGAAGTTTTAATGCCTTCATTTAAGGAGTATTACATTGTCTATTAAATACAATTTATTGCATTAACCTAGCATTTTTAGTTTCCGAGATTTTTAGGATTCTTTAAGTGACCCGGATTCATTGCTCTCGAGTGTAGATCCTTCACAGTTCAGAGTTGTGTTGAAAGAACGAAAAATTGACGTGGTGCCATTGCTTAAGCAAAGGAAATGGTGACTATTACTCGGCTAAGAATTCTAGCCTTCGATAGTTCTAACTTCAGGCAAATTCTAGTCTATAGAATTAGAATAGTTGCATAAGCAATAACTTTTTCTTAAGTAATTACTTTTACTTGTTTTAATAAAGTTAGCTACGGCTGTTAGTATTTATTTGTTTAGTCATTTTTCATTATGTTGGGTGATTGTATCTTCTGTTTTACCAGTTTAGTATACACTTCCTAATAACGTTACGTTACGTCCATTCTTCGTATAGCATCACATAGGGCTTAATACATTCGTTACATAGATGGCCTCAAAACAGCGTATAAATAAAATGCAAAAAAAAATTTTTACCTAAAAACGGAACCGACTTCAACACCAAAAAGTGTGTAATAACTAATAATTTCAAAAGGATCTATTTCATAATATTTTGCGCATGGTGTCGACTTCGACAAGTTATTTCACACTTTTTGGCGTTGAAGTCGGTTGCGTGTTTGGTAAAAAAATCCTTTTTAGTGGCCCTTGCTAATTACGGGATCGATTGTCATTCATCGTCAATGATGATATTATCATCAAAATAGGGAAAACGCTTTTCAGTTATTGTAGTGTAACTCAAAAACCGCTGGACTGAAGTTGATGAAATTTAAATGGGACCACCTCGGAAGTATACTCTACAAAACAAATAAGAATTTTGAGAATCGATCAACAAATGGGGGAGAAATCGTTGAACATACACAAAAAAATACATACAATCGAACATGGAAACTCCTCCTCTTTTGAAGTCGGTTAATAAAATAATAAATTACCCGAAGCATTTTACAGTAAACATTAGTATTATAATGACGTGCGTGAAGTAGGCAACTCTAATTAAAATCCAATCTGAATACTCAGTTCCCTGAAATCATACTCTACTGAAGGCCATCACGTTTTATCTGATTTCTCTCAATATTGCTATTAACCTCATTTAAGTCGTATTATCGCGCCGTTTAGCTGAATAGATGCTGTTCCAATAGCATTTAATTATTCGTGTAAATTTGTAGGTATACTCGTTAGATGCTAATTACGAT
The DNA here is from genome assembly GCA_917880725.1 of Selenia dentaria. Classification (NCBI taxonomy): domain Eukaryota; kingdom Metazoa; phylum Arthropoda; class Insecta; order Lepidoptera; family Geometridae; genus Selenia; species Selenia dentaria. The sequence continues at coordinate 5,496,903 of OU862876.1, read as the reverse complement.
TCACGCATGCGCGCGTGTCTTGTGGATTAATTTGATCACTGTCTACTCAAATAGATCGACTAATTTCTCGAGATCTTACACGGGTGCCGATACTAACTAACGAATGATTATTATATAGTGAATACTTCGTGTTTGTAATGTTTATTGAAACAACAGAAAATAATTTTGGCTTTTATCTACAAATAATAATTACCATAAGTATTATATTTTCTCTGCCTTTATTTGCAATTTTCTAATTTTCTGGGCAACATTTCCAATGTTTCTTAAATCCAAATCAATGTTTCTTCTTAACACAAATAATTAAACACTTATTTTAAAAATAGATCATGCAAACGCAGTGTTGGAATCCTGGTTTCTATTCTCCAGTCGGACAGTTGTTAGGTTCTAATAAAAAAAAATTCAAACGCGGTCTGGAACAATGCCCAAATGGCAATACGAGGGGTGGCCGAAAAGCTCTAAACTATGATACATGCAGTCGCCTAATTGCTCTCGCTACCTGTTACGAGTTGAAACCTACCTGTAATCAGTATTTAAGGAAAGTTCTGGGTAAAATGGATCATACAGGTGACGCTGTAAATGCCGGTAGACGCAAACAGCATTTAGAAAGTTCAAAAAAAATTGGGCCATTAATGTCGAAGCTATTAAACTGTCACCATGTCTGAGTCACCGCTGAATTTGACGAAATAGGAGCATTGTGCCGTGATAAAATTCTTGGTTAAAAAAGGAAAATAGCAAACATTTTTTTGAAGAAACGTCTACGGTATACCAGGAATCTGGACCATTGTCTGCCACAATAAAACGTTGGGCTCGACTATTTCAGTACGGTCGAAAGTCCTCGGAAGACGACGTCCGCCCTGAGCCCCCAAATACTGCCATCACAGACGAAAACATATAGGAAAAAAAAAACGTATAGGAAGATCGTCGAATAAAAATATGGCAAATAGCAGAAGAGTTAGGCACCAGCAAGGAACGAATCGGAGATTTTGCACAATCATTTGCACATGAATAAAATTAGCGAGCGTTAGATGTCGTCAATGTTCACACCGCTCGACAAACAGCGTCGAGTTGACACTTCATTGGAGTTTTTAGAATTATGCAAGGACAACTTAGATGAAATTTGTTCCCGGATCGTCACTGGAGATAAAACTTGGATTCAACAATATGATCCAGAATCGAAACAAGAGTTAATGCAATGGATATAAAAAGGGGAAAAGCCGCCTAAGAAGTGGAAAAATCATCGAAATGTCAGTCAAAGGGATTCGGAAGGAGTATTATTACCTACCAAAAAAACTGCTGCACTTTTGATAAAAGTTCGCGAAGTAATTTTAGAAAAGAAGAGGGGTAAAATCAACAAAGGAATCTTGTTTTTGAAAGGCAATGCGTCCGTACACAACAGCGCGCATTATGAAGCAGGCATTGCGAGAAACTGGATTTTTATGAAATAAACCATCCACCCTACAGGCCCAGTGACTACTTCTTAATGAAAAATTTGAAGAAAGAAATTCCACGGCGAAGATAATGAACAAATGAAGGCAGCCATAGAAGAGCATTTGAGGGCAAATACGCGACATATTTTTAGCGGGATACGTGACCTTCACGTAGAGGGAGTATCAAGTAGAGGGAGACCTATATTGAAAAATAAATTTAATTAAAGGTTTTTATCTCAAGTTTTAATACCCTAAGGCTCAGAACTTTCACATTTTAAATCTTCCATAAACATTATGACATCTAGTCTAATCTCTCAGCTATGCATATCAATTTGGTAGAGCCTGCGCAAAAAGAAAAGCGTCATAGTAATTGAGATCACTGCTAATTTACTGTTTTATTGTTAGTTTATAAAAAGTTTTATAAATCACTCTCGACAGTTTCGTAACTGACAGATAATAGCTGGATTGGACTACCGTCTATACTATATAATATTATAAATGAGAAAATACTTGTTTGTTTGAATTGAACAGGCTCTGAAACTAATGGACCGATTTATAAAATTCTTTCACCATTGTATCCTACAATATCCCTGATGAACATAGGGATGATTCTTTGATTAATCATCATTATCATTCATCACCACGCGGATGAAACCGCTGGCGGATCAGCTAGTAAAATCATTAGATTTTGTATTTTACTATAGTTACTTCATAAAACCACGATAGGTCTGTTTTTGCATAGATCACTGTATTTTAATACGAAAATAACATTGACTATTGTCAAGTTTTCCGCTGTCTATCAAAAATACCGCTAGATAGACATATCTAGCGGTATATCTATCAGTATCAGGAATGTCCAACATCACAAACCCAGTTCCTTTCAGTTGTAGTTGGCCTGCACAACGCTGGACATACAGCATGATACCAGCTACACTGCCACTAAACTCACAGACAAGATGCTCTCAAAATATAAATAAACAAAATGTAGTAGGTACAAGGCGCTAAATTAAATTTGATGCTTACTTAGGAGAGTACATGATTACAAATACTTGACAAACATTGTTTTTGCTTCTTGAACAATGAATTACGTGCAATGCGAGTAGATAACAAACGATGTATGTGATGTAGAGATTGATGCAATCATAGTTATAACAATAGGGCCCAGCCGGAGCTAAGGTACTTATACAAAGGTGGTGATTATGTGATTAATCATAATTCACAACACTGTTAAATAATCAGCATGATTTATAATATGTTTAATTAAAGGCGACACGCCTTGGATCCAAGTTCAAAAAGGAAATATGGAGGAAGAGTCTAATTTAAGATCGAGTGCCAATGAGTATGAAGGCCAACTGCATAGGAAAGCTTGTATTTTAACGATGGGTACTTTATTTGGAATAGATATTATAATTGGAAAATGATCACTACCAAAGGTAAAACAGAGGACTTTCCAGGTAAGGAGGGAAGAGAGAGGAGGAGAGCATAATGTCAGATGAATGCAGTTTTCGGACTTTACGTAGGGCGGACTCTTCTGGTAGGAGTGTCATTGATCAAATTAAGATCAATGACGTCTAAGGTTTTTAAAAGGGTAAGTCCAAAAAAATTAGAGTGGCCCCACATAACATGATGAGCAATGAAATCACCCATGACCACCATGGGTGATGGGCGGTACAGGAGTATCGTGACACCCTGAAAAAGGAGTTGGGTACCAGCTATGTCTCTGAGATGGCAATGACTGACAGGTGAAATTTGGAAATTAAGTGGGCCAGTTCATGCTTCTTTCGTCGCACACTCTGGGCGTTCCACTGTAGTGTGGTCAGGTGATCCCTATTGATTTTGGAAAAGGGAAACTAATTAAAATCAATTTGGGGATTTGACGGTAGGGTTTGAGGATTCATTAATATGATGTTGATTAAGAAAGTTAATATTGTTTCTAACATATTGTCTTTTTGTTGAGAGGATGACAGTTCTATGTTTGGCTGTTGGTCAATGCACAGCCATTTCCCATAACTGAACTGAGTTCAGCAACGATTTGTTGGTGGGCAATCTTATCATGAGACTTTGAGTGGCTTTTGGACGTGGGCTTGCATAGACAGTTTTAGCACATGAACGTCTGTGTTGGGGCTGTGAGTGACTAGCTGGAGCAGGGGTTTGAGAGGAAGGTAGAGGGATACTTTCATGGCCTACTTATGCATAGAACCGGTTAACTTGTTTGACTTGAGTGGAGGCTTCCTCATACACTTTCTTGAGCCATAATGAACTATATTGATTTTTGCCTCTCAATTTCAGGGCAATTTTTTGCTAGTAGTAAATGTCGTCCTGAACATTAAAGTCAGGTAGACTCTTTTTCCTGGAACCTCACAGCTATCACCAAGGTGATCCTTCGCACAGCGGAAGCATTTCGGTTTCCTGCACCTGCAATGTAATGTGACCAAATCCACAACACACGTGACATTTATTTGATTTCAGTATAGATAGAAATTGAATAGTTGGGTAAAGCTCTACAGGAAGAGAATAATAGCAGGACTCTTGTGGGTAATACTTGTCCTTGGAATGTGACTACATTCACATGAGGCTTCAGGTAGGTCTAGGGACTCTACAAACTCTGTCATGGACATATCAGTTGGTACCTATCTAATCAACCCTATTCTAGTAATATTGTACATAGGGACTGTAGCGGAGTATTTGCACATGCCAAGTATTGGGAGCTAAGATAAAGTTGTTTGCGGCATCAGCAGACTTGAATTCTACAGATACCTTGTTGTGGCCTACTTTTTAACACCAACACAAATATTGGCACTATTGGGTGATTTTAGAAACTGTCCCAATTTGATTGGTTTCAAAATAGTTCCTGGAGCTAGGTCTGGTTCGATACGGGACACGTGAACCACATTTGGGCCTTTAACTAGTGATGTTAACTTGTGATGAGTAGATATACAGTCTGGACAGAAGCTGACGAATTCTGGAGAAGTAACTGTTTTTTTAGCAGGTGGTTCAACTTCTGCTTCTAAACGTCGTCGTTTAGAAGCGGATGGGCTAGGAGCTGGGTCCGGCGGGAACCCGGGGTAAGGCTGATCGCACTCCATGATGAGAGTTTGAGGTTAACCACAAACTTAAATCGGTAATAAAACAATAAACTTCTTACAGATTAATACCAACACCTAGGAAAACATAACAATAATTTAGGTAAATCAAACTAGTCAGTAAATAAACAACATTGGGAGAATTTGTTTCACAACAAATTCTACCAACGACTCTAACAAGTTTACTCACTACTATCACTTCCGAATGCAGAACCCTTCACACATCTATCTTAGAAGAGTAGCGTCAGACAATCGCATTATACTAGCAATATATGACAAACAACACAAGGAATACTTCTTCACAAAGAACTACAAGATACAGCTACACTAGGATCCTAGTGATAGCTCAGGGATTGAGGAAGTAAGAATAATATACACAAATGGCTCTAAAATGACAACAGGCACCGGCGCGGGTACCTATATTCTCGGATGACTTGAACATACATATATATAAACTACAGGCTTGCCTTGCCTTAAGCACAGCTCTATCTTCCAGGCGGAATTTGTAGGGATAATCCAAGCGGCAACAGCAGTATTAAAAAGGAAGGTATCTGACATTAGTATCAGAATACTCTCTGACAGCGCTGCAGTTTTAAGAGCCCTGCAACGGTACAATCACTTGTCAGGGCTAACCAAACACTATCACAGTGTAGTAAGTAAAAAAAATAGGTTTCCCTCCAATGGATATAGGGACGCAGCTGGTCCAGAGGCAATGTGCCTAGTTTTAGACTTGCAAAGACTAATAAGTAATTCCTAGGAAATTGTGTGCGTTTTTACAATAAAATCCCAAAGCACATAACTGAGCTCACAGAGGGCAAATTCAAGTTGACTGTAAAAAACGTTTTAATAAAAAAGCTTACTATAAAGTTCGACATTATATAGAAGATAAAGATGCTTGGAATACTCCACTTCTGGCAAGCTGTCTCTCTGCCACCCATAAAATGTAATATTTGTAGTATACCTAAGTAGAAACATTGTAAACATCCATATCTTCTCGGTGGGTTCTATATATTTTGGAACGCGGCGGTAGTCTTTAAAGTACATTATAATGAAAAGATGACGTTCATAAGTGCGTCTTTGATGCCTAAATTGAATAAATGATTTTGACTTTGAATGATGCAGCCGACGAGCAATGATCCTGCTACCGTTAAACCTAATCCATATGTGGATCCGTGACCTAACAAAGAGGAAGCTTCAGAAACTCGGATCACCGAGGAAGGTCCAGGTCCGGTGCAGGCCACCGGCGTCAGCGAGCTACTGGCCTTCTTCGACGACATCGGGTGGCTGGAATAACGCGCACCACCCGAAATCACGCACAAAGTGCCGCAATGACAAGACATGGGTGCGGAAAAGTAAGTACAAATACCAACCCATCATCCACTATCGTCCACTGTGTTCTATCTATGCAACACGGGTAGATATGTAACAAACCCCAAATAATGTTCTCATTATAATGAAAAATTGACATTCATAAATGTGTCTTTGATGCCTAAATTGAATAAATGATATTGACTTTTTGACTTTCACAATGAGTTAAAGTTGAAAACAAATTCTATTAAGTATTGTTTTTTTTCAAATAACAAGTTAAATTTAAAATGCAATTAATTTATGCACTTAGTTGCTTAAATAAAAGCAGCAACAATTAACACATTTCATATATCTTGATAGCTTCGCTCCATACGCGCAAGGTATATGCATGATAATCCCTAGTAGTCTGACTTCAAGGAAACCTGTTTTTTCAATCTCTAAAAAGTTCTTTCAGTTCTAAATACTTGTATATGCCAGAACCTTGTTATTGAAAACATGTTCCATAGCTGTTCCCATTGAAAGTACAGTAGTGCCAAAGGGTTGACCGAGATCTCTGTCCTGCAGGCCTGGACAAAATTCAATCAGGCGTGCTTCCACACACACTTCAGACAAAAATGTGTCCACGAACTTAGCGTGATGTCACGTGACTTTTCCACAGGTGATTTCAACGCCATACATTTTGAAGTTGTTGTTTGGCTATAATAAGAATATGCTATATATGTTTGACTATAAGAAGCGATAACAGAAACATCTTTAGTCTAGGCCTGCTGATCACTGCATCCTCTACCACAAATCCAACTGAGAACTCTGTTTCTGTTGTCAGCTGAAAGTCACCGAGATATTCGGCCATAGCCGAGACTCTGTTCGAACAGTCATTGTGTATGTAATATTAAGATTCACATTTACGGCGCTAGATTGTTTGCCACCGATTACTGCAACACTGATTGACTCACTCATATCTTTAAACTAAATAACTGTCTGAAAGCAAAATTAAGTCAGCTCAGCTTCATATCATCGAAACACTCAATTGTAAATGTGGGAACAAATTCTCATGTGATAGCGTGTACTTCTAATCTCACCAGCTAGTTCATCAAATGTGGCTGCAACAGATGAATCTAACTTATGCGCTGCTCATGATTCTATTGAGTTGGAAGATGGGCCAATAACCAAGGATGAAATGTGAAAAAGTTCAAAATGGTGTGATTGAAATAGTGCTTGAAAAAGAAATTATTACAATTCTATATGCATTGCGATTGATTCAAGTTGGCAAAAATAATAGCTGATAATGCTTAAAAGGTTCATACAGTAATTTAAATTGGAACTCTGTGATATTAAGCTACTTTTAGTAGTATTATAAGTATACTCTGTGATTAATCCTTACCCTACAATAATTAATTAAAACAAAAGATATCATATTTTATTCATAAAATGACAAATGTCTACATCCTTGGTAGGAAAGGAGTTAATGGACAAATCGCTTCTCAAATGCTCGACAAGAATGCTAACAAAGCTATATCAGCAATTCAAACACACCTTCTTCCGCAAAATTTTGTTACTGATTGATGGTAGAAAGTGTTGCATTTCCGTAGTGTATGAAGATTGTAAGTGGTGCAAATGGAGTTATAAAAGTTCAAGTACCTAAAATAGGAGTACCTATTTCCTATTTTTTTATATGTTGGTCTTATAGACCATTAAATTCATGTTACTATAATCAGACAGTTATTGTCTACGGAAAGAACAAGACATTCTAATAGAGCAACTTAGCCACACCCGATGATGGCTCAGCTAGGATACTGGAGTAGACCACATCAGACTGGCCAAGATTCACCAAGATGAATATATATTAAGTCAAAAGACAGCACTTCGACTACACTTGATTATAAGGTGACAAATACTTCCCACAAGTTACTTTTTTTTATTCTTTTTCTTATGGGACTTTTAGTCATCACAACCATGCCAGCCCCATACATACATACATATTTAAGAGGAGTTATCCAGTAGCATGCAGCATTCCAGCCATGCCTGATGTGGACACTGCTAGGATACTCTGGAATATACCCACATGCAAAAAATGTATACCCTTTTCTCTTAGCTTACATCTAATGTGTTCACTGCAGACACATTCCACCAAAAAGTGTTGTGTGTACTTTGCTGCAGAACTCACTCAAGTTACAATCATTGCTATCAGTTTTTTACATTGTAGGAGGAATCAATATAGTTAATATTATATTATAGTTAACATAGCCTACTAAGGGAAGAGCATGCCTGTTCTTCTATAAACAGGCCAATTAATGATATTTATAATTATATAGTATGGATTTCAAGGTACACCACATCTATGTACCTGCACTGTAACATATGTGGATGCGGTGGGCACAGCTCTTGGCCTTTTGATGACTACATATACTCAATAGTTAAAGTCAATCTCTAGCAAAAAACTTACGACTTACAATACTGAAACCACCAAAATAAAAGCACCAATCACATAGCATTGCATATAAGAAAATAATCGGAACTAATAAGGCCAGGAAAACCAACTTACTAGGTTGTAGGACTCATGTACAGTAGGCTGTCTTGGTTGATACCAACATAGTGCCAGATATTCTGCCAATAAAGTAACAGTGTGCAAGCAATACTGTGCTGTGTTTGGGACAGTATATTACTGGGTGAAGGATATTAAAAACCAATGCTTATGGGTGAAGAGTGTAGTACAGCAGTGCCACACATAATTAGAGTTCTAAGATGTGGGTGGCTTTGCAACTGCTATAGGCAAGCATAGTGCTTACCATCGGGCGTAGGACTTGCCCGTGCATAGAAAGTGAGGGCTTGTAAGGTAACATTAAACATGAATGAAACAGTCAATTCAGCCCCTCGATACATGGAAAGCAAGGTGAAAGTGGCTTTGGGACACGCGACGTCATATCTAAGGGTCCGAGCAGAGTGACGACTCACCGCTATGTTCAGTGAATATGTTGGAGCCGAGCATGCGGGGGTCCTTTGGCACCCGCGGCTTGCGCGCCGACCGCATGGAGGCACCAGTGCCGGTGCCGCGCTCTTTTGCCTGTTGCGCCCCCATCGCGCTGCACCGACTCCAACCGCGCCCGCGGTTGTACAACACTTCTCTCGGTGATACAGCCGTCCTTCCGCGTTAATTCACTAACACTAACGCCGCGACAAACACCGATACCCTCATTACATTACAAGTTCTAACACGACCTATGTGTTCTTTAATTGTCCGATTAAATTTCACATGTAACGCATTCTACGGATCTGACTGCTCGACCAGATCGATGCAAAAACATTACAAATGTGAGAAAATCACGAAAACAAAATATCCAGCGCCATTATGTGACTAGTATGCACTAGTGTGTGTGAGTGAGATCAAAGAGGAGGGAGAGAGTATAAGCGAGTGTCAGATGTGGTGTACGTACAGTACAGTCAGTACAATACAATTATTGACAATTGCCACAGACTATAAGATACTACGTATTACAATACTGCAAGTCCAGAGTTGCCAACCTAAATTTTGACCGAACTGAATCGTACCGTGGCACCGTGAGTGAACATTCATGAAATCGTATTTCGACTAAATGTATAAAGTAATCGTACCTACTCAACAGTACTAACTACCAACGGTAATAACAGTAAGTAAGCACCGATAATATACTATAATAATATAAAATATTTAAAAATGAGACTGAAATTGGCAGATGCCGTAGTCTCTTCAGTAGCCCACTATCTCCCTTGTCACTAATTAGTTCATATCAATAGCCTTGCCATTTTGCCCATTTTTATAATACATATACCCTGTCACCATCCATCCAAAATGTTTCTGTTTTTTATACTACATTGTATTTCCTATACCAAACAGGCCTCTAAGTGTTGGCTACAGCCCCACTTATGCCTCTGTAAAGACCGGATCAAATCCGTGTTTTTTTTTAAAATAATAATAGGAATAATAATGATAATACCGCAGGGGCGGCTTTGTGGCGAGCCGTCGGTGAGGGCGACACCGCGGACCCTGATTCTCCCTGGGGCTAAATGAGACCCCTGACCCCCGGCTTGCCGTAATTGGCCGTCTGGGGGTGGAGACGCAAGAGCAAGTAACAAAAAGTTCCAAGGGTGGAAGTGTTAAAGGGCATAACGCCGGTAGTAGCGCTCCAGTGAAACCACAGCACACTTCTCGACACCCTTTAGCCATCCACACCAACGTTGCCCCTTTTGTCACCATTGATGGTGGCCCTTATGGGGGGCCCGTTTAGTGGGTTGCAAGTCACCACCTGCCCAAAAATTTATAATGAGACTGAAATTGGCAGGTGACGTAGTCTCTTCCATAGCCCACTAACTTCCTTATCACTAATAATATCATATCAATAGCCTTGCCATTTTACCCATTTTGATAATAGATATACTATGTCCCATCCATCCAAAAGTTTCTGTTTTCTAGACTTCATTATATTGTATTATTGTAGTATTTGTTATATCAAACAGGCCTCAAAGTGTTGGCTATAGCCCCACTTATGCCTATGTAAAGAGCCGGGTTAAACCCGTGATATAATTGAAATACAGAGAATAATAATAATATAATAATAATAATGTATCGTTTATTTCATTTCTGAGCATTTTACAATATAAGGTAGGGACTACCTTTTAGGTATAGTGAAATACTTGTGCCAGGTAGACCCTGTATAACATATCATATGTATAATATTTTTATTTATTATACATATATTTTTTTTAAATTTAAAACTATAGATATGCAGAACACCAACTTTTGCAAAGTTGATGAGTCAAGTCAATTATGGGACGTGGTCATTTGCTATGATGATTGTTCCAGGGGCCTTACTATGAGCTCTTAAAGCAGGACTTCTAGACAACTGCCCGGTTTATTCGTACCATGACAACTTTAAAGCAGGCCTGCCCAGGCCTACTATTCAAGAACCGCAGAAAAACCGTTCACCTGTTTTTTTTGTATGGACCTTCGTTAACACGTCGCTCAAAATCTACTCAGTTTATTAGCTTACAAAAGTCTAGGTGTCTGCAATGTTGGTTATAGTAAATTGTTAGAATGCCAGAGACAATATTATCCGTTCACCTTTGAGAAAACAATATTTAAACAGTTCACCTAAATAAGCGTCATGGTATGATTTCATTCAAAACTGTTTAAGTCATGTTTAAGAACTGCACGGAACTTGCATGGTTTTAACGAAGCTGATAGTAAGGCCCCTGATCATATCAGCCATATCAGTAGGTATAGCAACTAATTCTATCTTGTTGCTAGGATATCCTAGATATCCACTTCAAGCTGTATCGGTTTGACATCTGTCAATAAATTCCTTTTCATCGTCATCTGTGATCACGCACCGATATCCAGAATCAACATATTCTTTGACTTACATGTCAACATGATCGTTGTCTCAGTGCAACAGTATCTTTCGTCAGCAGTAGTCGCCGTAGTACTTCTCTTCTTTGAAGCCTTGTAAAATTCACACTGTCATTTGAATAAAAGGCCACGTGACAACTTTCTTTTTCATTGCAGGTTCCTTTTTTATTTTGGCATTAAGAAAGAAACATAGTTTTCTTTGCGTTGCCCTTCCTTCATAAGAACAGCCACTACGCTACTTGACTCAATCTTATGCATAATATTTCATTGTAATTTAAAAAAGATTAATTAATTGATTCAGGCGTTACTTTGCGGAAATCCATTATCAAAAAACGACATTAAAAAATATTTAGTGACACTTCCGCTGAAAAGAAAACAATGATTTTGGCCTATTTGGGGGCGTGCACCACCCTCCCTCTCGCATAAAATGCTAATAGGAAGAATACAAAATAAAAAACACAAGAAACCCCAAAAAAACCAACACCGATTCGACACGTGTTTCGCCTCTACACGAGGCATCCTCAGGAGATGTTCACTCGTCGAGCGCTAGACCGACAGTCTGTCGGTATTGTTTTCATCCGAGTAAAAATCAGAGAAATGGATATCTACACAGTGCATTATGTATGTAGGTATACCAACAAAATGTTTCTTACCTACTAACAAAAGCTCCATAGGTACCAAGTATAAAGATACAATGTGATACTAGTAATCTGTATGGTACCTATTTCGCAGCTATCTATAAACCAATACTGCAAAAAGACTAGGACTAGATATTAGGATAGCTACTTGAGCTACTTTGCTTTGACAATAAATTGGACGAAACACCATTTCCATTTATTGAAGAAGAAAGTGCTAGACAGCAATGCAACACATTACTAGAGTTGCTGCTGTCTTACTTGATGAATTTTTGTGTAATGAATTGCTGCTGCACTCACTGTGTTTTCATATTCATCGAACCTGGCTCAATGATAACAACATTTTTCTTACAAGATTAGTGACTTACTAACAATAATTCCATACCATGTACCTATAAAACATTTTGATTTCAGATACAATGTGATACTAGAATCTGTATGGTATTATGCAGCTATCTATAAATAATTGCTGCAAAAAGACTATGGGACAATAATAGAAGTATTGACACAGACTTGGGCTACTTCGCTATGACAAGAAATTTGAAGAATTTGGAGAAAACGATTGAACACATTACAGTACATCGTAATTGTTGCTGTCATACAGGATGAATTAATGTGTTATGTACCTACTGCTGCTGCACTGTATTAATATTTATCGAACCTGGCTCAATAATAATTGAGACAGATTATAGGAGTGCCCAATTCCAATTCTGTAAATGTGTTAAAAGTTCCAGTTACTTTGGGAGATGTGTTTATGCCTACAAGTAGACTAAGTTGAGAAATAATTAATTACTTACTCAAGTTCTTTTGGTTCAGTTTGAAATAAATAAATAAAGACATGACTGTTTTCTTGTGTTTACTCATTTGTGAAGGTTACAAAACCCAGTTCTCATCTTAATTAGTTCATTAATAATTAATGATATAAATAAGTAGTTAACTTAAAAAAAAAACGATATTAAAAAATATTTAGTGACACTTCCGCTGAAAAGAAAACAATGATTTTGGCCTATTTGGGGGCGTGCACCACCCTCCCTCCCGCATAAAATGCTAATAGGAAGAATACAAAATAAAAAACACAAGAAACCCCAAATAAACCAAAACCGATTCGACACGTGTTTCGCCTCTACACGAGGCATCCTCAGGAGATGTTGACTCGTCGAGCGCTAGACCGACAGTGAGAGAACAACAGTTTTTTTTTTTTTTTTTTAGAACGGACTATTGCTGTTTGCCTCTACCGGCATTTACAGCGTCACCGGACGGTTGGCGAGCGCAGATGGCACTCAGCCAGATGCGGGCGCAGAGGGCGCACCGCCTAAGGCGAGCGTTGAAGACGCTTCGCCGCAAGGAGAGGAGTAGGCGACTTGCTCAAGGGCACCACTAGGGTACGGACCTCGGCTTGGGCCGTCGCCAGGAGAGAGGGGAGTAGGAGAGAATCGCCCCGGTACATAAGTGTACCGTTGAAAGTGGGCCCTATGAATTTTTACTCTACGACTATTTGGAGAGAATCTAACTAAGACATAACTTTTGCCTCGAGCTCGCCGGCGAGCTCGGTGTTTGACTGTGTTTACCACTAAATCATAACCTTGTGAACCTCGCCTCCCCCCATTTCCGCGACATGGGTCCACACCGCGACCAGGATCGTCGCGTTGTGCACTCATGACTGTACTTTGGGTGGGGCTACAATAAGAATGTGAAGTACCTCGCCCACAGCCATGGTGGCTGGGACTACATAGAAAACCAGTGTTACCTCGTCCGCAGCCATTTGCTGGGCCGGAGGATACATCGCGACCGTGGCCGCGGTGTATACTCCCACCCGCACCGTGGCTGGGACTACAATCGTGTGTGTGTGAATTACCTCGACTGCGACTGGGGCTGCGAAGAAGATCTCGGCCGGAGCCTACAATGCGATCGGGATCACAGCCCTGGTCGGGTCTACAACCATTACCGGGGTTCCCTTGGGACGACGCTAAAGCTGCCGAAGTAACGGCTGCGATGGGGTCGTCCGGGTCACCCAAAATATGCCTTGGACGGCGACGGGGGGGAAGGAAGTGGGGATCGGTTATGTCAGTGGAGTAGTTCGCCGCTTCGACCACGAGAGGATTCGAGTGGTGGGGAGCTTTGTCGAAGTGGCGGCGGGAGCAGTCTTTCATATACTGCGTAATAGAGGGGAGGGTGAAATCGCAGTGCAGTTCGGCGTTCCGCAAGTACCACGGAGCGCCCACTGCCCTGCGCATAAAGCGATTCTGAATCACTTGAAGTTTGTGGAGGTCGTGTTTCTGAGCATGGGCGAACGCTACAGATGCGTAAGTCATGATTGGGCGGATGCAAAGTTTGTAAAGAGTCGTCTTATTTCTAAGAGACATTTTACTGTTTTTGCCTATGAGGGGATTAAGACGACCCATAATGAAGGCCGCCATATTGTGAACAATCTGGATGTGTTTCGCGAAAGTGAGTTGGCGATCAAGGGTGACGCCCAGGTATTTGGCAGATTTAGCCCAAGGGATGGGTTCGCCGAATAGGACTATGGGTGACGGCATGAGATTCCGCCGGGTCTCAGTGAAGTACACTGCTGCACTTTTGCTAGGATTTACTGCAATCCGCCATTTACGAAACCATGCACCGATAACGGTGATGGCTCGTTGGATGGCGCATCTCTGCCTGACCTTGAACCAGCCAGTAGAGTAGATTGCAGTATCATCCGCAAACTGAGCGATCTGAACATTAGGTTCAGATCGTGGGATGTCGCTGGTGTACAGCGAGAAGAGAATGGGTGAGAGTACAGAGCCCTGAGGGACACCTGCGTGAATGGGATGCGGGGAGGAGAGCGTTCCCTCGGTGCGATAGCTAAACGTTCGATCCCTGAGGAAGTCTTGTAAGATGAGTACAAGACGGTCTGGCACACCCAGTTGGTACAGCTTGAATATCAAGCCGTTGTGCCAGACTTTGTCGAACGCTTTCGCTACGTCGAGGAAGACAGCTATGGTCCCTTGGGGCTTTGGTTTCTTATTGAAACCGCCTCCGTGCTCCGTTACGCGGTGCACTTGTTGGACGCAAGAGTGTTTGGCTCTAAAACCAAATTGCTCATCGGGAAGGAGGTTATTGGACCTAACGTGGGACCAGAGTCGGTTCACAATGAGCCGCTCGTAAATCTTCCCCAGAGAGCTGAGGAGACTTATGGGACGGTAGCTGGAGGGCTCGGCTGCCTGTTTGCCTGGTTTGTGAATACCAATGACAATGGCATGCTTCCAAGTGTCTGGGAAGGAGCAGTTGCTCATAGCCGCATTGAAGATGCTAACTAAGAGATGGACTAGTGGGACTGAGAAGTGTTTAATCACCTTGTTGCTGATACCATCAGCACCAGGGGATTTACGGGTCTTGAGGCTCTTGATCAGAGACACAACCTCGGATGATTTTACCGGTGGGAGGAATGGGAGGTCAGAGATGGACATAGAGCTTTTACGTTCGACTTCAGATTCCACCGAATCGAGGTGTTTCTGGTCGACGTGATCTACATTTAGAGTACACTGAGCCTCAAGGCTATCAGCTAAACACTCGGCTTTGTCTTCGTCAAGGAACGCTATGGAGAGGGGAGGTGGCCTAATGAGTGGAGGCATTGTCTGTTGTCCGTCAGATTTCAGAGTTCGAGCCAACTGCCAGTATGCCTGGTGAGTTGGCTCAATCTCTGACAGTTTGTCGTCCCACCTTTGATCACGCAGCTCACTCATGCGCTTCCTTACAGCACGCTGTAAATAGCGCATGGTGGCTTTGTTCTCTGGGGTTGGCATTGAGTCATACGCCCTAGTGGCGGCGTTCTTAGCTGTCAGTAACCTCCTCGCACCCTCGGGCAGTTCGAAGCGGCGACCATCCGCCACTTGGACCTGCTTTGAGGATTCACCTACTGCGGTGCGGAGGTGGTCACTGAGAGCCTCGATCGCAATTGACACGTCTTCTACTGTCTGTATGTCATCGGGGATTCTATCGAGAGCGGGTGAACTGATAGCTTGGAGGGATTCCCCCAGTTGCTTCCAGTTCACTACCGTTCTAGTGATAGGGGTTATGTCCGTCGGGTCGGGGCCTAATTTCAACAATACAGGGCGGTGGTCTGAAGTCAGTTCGTGTAACACTTCTATAGAGCGCAACCGGAGGGTGACGTTCTTGAGAAGTGCTATGTCAAGTATGTCTGGTCGTTGGTTGTCAACATAGGGATATCTTGTGGGCTCCAGAGGGGAGAGAATATCAAAGTTTAAGTGGCTGACCAAGCCTTCAAGGATTTTACCATTACTATTGTTACTAGTACAGTTCCATATGACATGTTTACTGTTGAAGTCACCGATCAGAAGGACGGAGCTTCCTAGAGAGAAGAGGGCTTCCAAGTCTGTCTGTAATAGTTCTTTACCAGAGGGGAGGTAGCATGAGGCTATGATGACAGGTTGATGACCTGACATCGCTAGAAAGCAAACAGAGGCTTCTAGTATTCTAAGTGGTGGAGTAACAATTGGGATACAGTGCAGAGCTCTTTTGTAATAGATGAGAGTGCCACCTTTTGGGGTGGCCACTCTATCATTACGAACCAAACGGTAATTTGCAAACCTAGGGTTCGCTGTACCTGGTTTCAGAAAGGTCTCCTGCACGCATAGGATATCGACCTGATGGGTCTTACAAAATTCGTGAACTTCGTCCTTTTGACTAGAGAGGCCGTCAGCGTTGAAAGTCGCTACGGTGACTGAGTGGGGCTTAATTCGTTTCGGTGTACTATCCATATTGGATGATACCTAAGAAACGCTGGGGAGGGCGTAGCGCCTCACTGCGCTGATAAAACCCGCGTGTGTGAGCGTGGCTTGCAAGCGGTCTTGGTCGTTTGTGGCAGTACGAAGTTTGTGCGCGAATGCACGTACTTCGTCCACATCTATGACCATCGCGTAGTCCATGACAAGGGCTATGTCGGCCGCCAGGTCAGATTGACCTGGGGCGTCCATGAGCCCAGCCATTGGAGGCCTAGCGAGCGGCGGTTTGGGCTTAGGAGCCGGCGCGCTGACAGAGGCCTGCGGGCGGGCGGGGGTGAGGGGGGCGCTTGCTTGTACCATGCTCAAGGGCTTGGACCAAGCGTTGCGCGCGGGCGCGGGCGCGGGTACAACAGGTGTTGCCTGCGGTGCGGGTGTAAGGTTAGGCTTAGGGCCGTTGCCTTGTGAGCGGGTAGTGACCGGGCGAGGAGGGGGAATAGGCCTCCTAGCCGGCCCACTTGATACGCGGGGTGCCTTAGGGCAACCGCGGTAGTTGGCGGTATGTCCCTGTGTGCCGCATAGGACACAACTAGGTGGGTCTGCCGAGTCCCTTGTGCGAGAACACTGGGCTGTCCCGTGATCCCCTAGGCACTTGACGCACCTCGGGCGGGCGAAACAGAATCGGGCGGCATGCCCGTACAATTGGCAGTTATGACACTGGCCAGGCGCTCGGTTTCGGAATGGGGGTTGAACGGTGATCCCCGAGAGGTTCACTACCGTTTTGATATTAAAAATCGCTTTGCCCTCTGGCGTGCAATTTAGAATGACCAAAAGTAGGTCGTAGGGTTTACGATCCTTGCCACTGTACATTCGGTGGCATTCGCGGACAGGGTAGCCTTGTGCCTTCAAGTCGGCGAGGACACTATCTGTTTGTACCTCCTTAGGTACGCCGCGTATGACGACGCGTAGGACTTTCTCTTCTTCGAGAGCATAGGTATGAAAACTTATACTCTCGTTTTTGAGAATCCTGGTTAATGCCCTATGGTCGCTTGGGGTAGGCACCTGGACTTTAATACCCAGTTGGGTTGAGCGGGCGCTAGTATATTGGATCTTACGATCCGTCAAAAGTCGTGAGACCATGTCCCACTTCGCCTTGTCCTGAAGGAACAGAGGCGGCGGCGGTTTCTCGCGTCTAACTGACGCTCCTTGAGAGGAGACGTCGCGTTGAGACGCGGCGATGCTTGCGGGAGCATCGGAGTGAGCGAGAGGGTCGCGGGAGGCGGGAGCGAGAGAGCCTGATGGCTTCGCTCCCGGGGCGGTGCAGGCCGCTTTGGGTGGCGGGGAGGGAGCCTCTGAGGCGGCTTTGGGGACGCGCTTTCTCTTTCCGACGGTAGTGAACCCGTCGTTGGAGATGTTGCCAACAGAGTTAGCGCGGGAGCGGGAGAACTCTACATCCATCTCATTCTCCGAGTTGGATGCCGAGTCGTAGGCGCGTTCGTACTCAGTCCGAAGGACTGGAGAACGATCGCGGGGTGGTAGAGGTGCGCGGGGAGCGCAGGGCGCATAGGGCGCAGGTTCGGGGGAGAGAGGGCTATCTAACGGCTTGAACGCCGAAGAACCGAAGGGCGCCCTCGGAGGGAGGGAGCCGGAGGAGGGAATTTGAGAGTCCGTAAAGCGGGGTCTCTCTTTAAAGTCCCTATTGGACTGGAGATACTCGGACAGCATGTCCGGGTCATCATCATCATCATCATCAGCCTGTAGCAGTCCACTGCTGGACATAGGCCTCTCCAATTGCACGCCACTTAGGTCTATCTTGGGCTTCTCGCATCCAGTTTTTTTTGTGATGTCCGGGTAGCAGTTTGAGACCCACGAGGCGAACGCCTGAGGCGAAACGCCTTGCGGGAGGCTCATAGCGGGGGAGGGAGAGAGAAGAGTGAGAGAACAACGCAAAATCGCCCGGTTATATAGCAAGCAGACTCCGCCACCTTGTGACTCACTGCACGCGCGCCGGCCGCTGCTATATTGTTGTTGGTGACGTATTTTGGGAAAATATACGCAATAATGGAGATGAAACCATGTTGGTTTGGTCATTCAATAGTGTAAGATTATTATTATTATGTTTTATAATCTCTAATTGTTCCAACACACTTATATAATCTAATTACAAGTTTTAGCCAGTTTGAATATGAAATATAAACAGGGAACTGTAGTGAAACCCGTAAGTTAGGCCTCAAATGCTAGGTGCTTATAATAGCTTAAAAAGCGTTGATTAAATCTAACTATTTAACAGGTGAAAGGGCATCTGCACTCCCACATGTAATAAATCATGTTTGCATCTTAATAGAAGAGCATAAGAAATTAATGAGAACTTTATATTTAATAATAAACATGTAGCATCAATTGTACAAGACATATTTTAATATTTATAGTTGTGAGCTTAGCAAAAACAAATTATATGGTAAATAACAGAAACAAAATACACTTTTGTATAATAATTGTTTATTATTATAAACACTATGGTCTCAAAATTAGTAACAATAATAAATATTTAAGTGAAAAATATGTACACAAATAAAGTAAATATTGTAATTCTATTAGGTATCAATGTCTTCATAAACAGATACTCTTCTTCTACATGAGTCAAAGTAGGTACTTTGGCCGCTTCAATCACACTTTAGGTGACCTCATTGAGGTCAACCTTTCCTATATAGTACCAGTATTGTAGTGTTCTGCATTAGGTAGGAGCACTGAAATCACATTCAATGCGATTAGGATCTTAGACACCCATATACCTACACATGTTTGATCTGCAGCGACCAACTGTAGGTAAATGAGAAGCTGGAACATCCATGCATTGTTGTGCCCTATTGACATATTATTTCAATATGATGACATATTTATCGTTTACTATTTCAACTAATATTATATGCTCTTTGATTTCAACTTCGGAAACACTTCATGCCCGTTGTAATTTTCCAAGTTATAAGAGAAAGTCTGCCATCTCATTTCACTAGTTCTGTTTTTTTTTTTTCTGCCCGAGTTGAGCTTTCATCTTGTTCTCAATAGAACTCAACTCTCAATAGAAAAGATAAGTCTGTCCTTCGTCCTCTAATTAGTGATATGAATTAGACTGCGCTGCTAGCATTACAAGTTGTCGCATATGATCCTGACCTGACGTAAAATATGAATTGAGTCAGAGAGTTAGTTAGAGCAGACATTTTACTTTCGTCAATGTTAAACGATGTGTTTATTGACTCACTTTTTCTTCCTCTCCTCTTGCACCTTTTCTTTTTTACATTTCTTTGCAGAATTTGAAAAATTAACAAACCAAGATTATTTAAAAATAATATTTTAGGTATATCGCTTAAATTTTCTTGACATTTTAAGGTATTTATAGCCTGCTACTAAGCTAGAATTTATTTGCGATTATTTATCCAGATTGTCGTTTAGGAATTATGTATTGTTTCATACATTCTCTTTATTTATTTTTTAACTTTAAGTACATGTAAAAAGTATGGATGAGTAAATAGGATCGTTTTGAATGAATAGTAATGAAACAAAATATCTTATCTGTGGGAAAACTCGAGACTATGTGATCCTTCGATAGTTCGGCGACCATAATACGGATGTTTCTCAGACCGAGTCTAAACCAAAAGTCGAGAATTAGTAAACTGAGGTTTAAACCTTCAACCATAATAAGACGGATAGTGTTTAGATATCAACTTGAATTAACTTGGGGACAAGGTATTCCACTTAGTAGTGAACGCTGCAATGACCAAACGCAAAGTGAGCTCCTCCAAGCCTCCGAGCATGTACGCGCGCTCCCACCCTTAGGATACATTATTTATATGCACCCAACGCCTTTGTCGGACGATGACTAAGTACTCAACGGTAATTGGCTCTCAACGACCGACCGACCAACTAATCAGCGAACAGCACACGCTTTTGGATTTCTAGTCCACCAAAACTAAACTAGGTGGCGCTTCCCTAAATAATAACATCGGTAAAAGCTATGCGCCGAGAAATACATTAGTGGGTACGCAAAACATTTGTAGGCGATATTTATCGCTTCCTTATCCTATCACTTATCCTATCGTTGAAAATTAACCTAACGCATTTGTCCTAAAAAGCGAAGGGCTTTTTAGCACTTCGCCGGCCGTGGCCGCGGCACGCTCTCCTTGATCGCTCGGCTCGTGCGTTGTTTTTTCATGTTCTAACCTTATTGATCGTTTAGTTTAAACCGATTTTATGACTTTTTTCTAGAAGTAATTTCGATGACATGATGTTATGGCATATGATAATTACGCCTTACAATGATGATAACAAATGATGTTATTTAAATTGACTTTATGGGAAACAAAGTTTCTAGCACGTGTCTAATATATATGTATATAATGTAAACAATGAGTATGACATATGAAATTATGAGAAACAATATTATGTCTGTTGACCAGTATAGCAGATGAAATTATGGGAAATGAAATTCTGGCGTAGAAAGTGGGTGTAGCCTGTTCTACGCATTTGTAGGGGCTCCAAGCGTTGAGTGACTGCAACGTCTCAAATAATACGTACAGCGTGACGTTGCAGTCTGTCGAGAGCATCCATAAGGTACTTAGCGGATCCATCCCAGAGGTGGCAACAATATTTAATACATTAGCGCACCTGAGTTTGATAAAGAAGGCAACGCTGACAAGGATTGAAAAAACGCCTCGCTCTATTCAGGACTCCGAGTTTGTGGGAAGCTAACTTGATAATACTCTCGATGTATTCACGGTCAGGTCACTACGGATGTCCATGCCAAGGATGTTAATATTACACTGTACAGGTGAGGTGATATTCTGAAGAGAAGGAGGAGATGGAGATGTTGCCGAGAACGAACGAGAACGCGCACATCTCGTTTATGAAATAAACCTGTGACGCTAATAACGTTTTCGGGTTTAGAAAAGTCTCGTTTATGAAATAAACCTGTGACGCTAAAAACGTTTTCGGGTTTATTGTCACGTTTATCGCTAGAGTTGGTTTAAACCTGCAACCATAATAAGGCGGTATGTGCTGAAATAATAAATCTCAATGAGACCAAATAAAAACTGACTCATTGTACATGTAATATCTTATTCTCCTCGCCCGCTTAATGCACGCCTAGCCACGAAATTGGAGCATGCCATCCTATAAAAATCCTGATACGGGCCGTATGCCTTTATATTTAAAACATGTTTGTAAATCATCGTAAAGCGCTAGTAGGAATTTCATAAGCAAATGCATAGCTTGCTGTATTTGCTAATCAAGAAAGATTTGGATTTAGGTATTTGAAATTAATTTAGTGTGGCGTAATTAATTTAGAATATTTCATTCTGTTAATAATATTATTTCAATTAATACAATGGATAATAATACGTATGTCAGTCGTATCCTTATGGAATCTAATGTACGGGCAAACAAGAGAATGTCACATAACTTTTATGGTAAACAAACAAATGAAATTCGGGCAAGGAAAATTCAGGAAAATATGATGATATATTCAGTGCTATATATTTTTCGGGGAAACAATTATATGCATATATTTTTCGGGGAAACAATAGATAATCGCGTAGTACTATAGCTTCTATATAAGCGTTTTTTACCGGTTGTTTCATGGCGAATGTGCTCAAGAGCTTTTTAATGTTATTCATTTCCCACCATTTCGATCCTGAACTACTCGTTCCAGCCTATCATTGCATCCATATACTGTATAAATATAACCGTTTTCAGTGCTTAGCTGAATGCGACACAGTGGATGAGTTGAATAACGGGTTGGTGGAAACTGTCCAAGCGGTTGGGTCCGAATTCTGTGAGACCAAACGCCGCAGGAAAGCTCAAAAACTCTCAAAAGAAACTCTGAAACTAATGGCAGAACGGAGCGAAATGAGACTGCAGTCCGCAGTTGATATGTCGGACTACGGTAAACTCAATAGACGAATTTGGAAGTCCATGCGACACGACTTGGGTGCTTATAATACTGCGCGTATTACGGCAGCAATTGAGCGGAACCAGGGCTCTAAAGTGTTTGCAAAGGATTCGTCTATTGGGCAAAGCCAAATGACAAAACTGAAGACCGAAAATGGCAGTATCGTTTCATCCAAGCCTGAGATTCTGAGAGAGATTGAGAGCTTCTATCGACAGTTATATACCTCGACGCACGAACCCGTTACTGAAGCAGCTCAGGACACCAGAGCAAAGTTAGTCCGACACTATAACGAAGACATCCCGGACATCAGCCTGTACGAGATTAGAATGGCTCTCAAACATCTTAAGAACAACAAGGCGCCAGGAGAGGACGAAATTACGACTAAACTTCTGAGAGCGGGTGGTAGACCGATACTTTTAGTCCTCCAGAAGTTATTCAATTCTGTCATCTTCGAAGGCAAAACACCGGAAACGTGGCACAAGAGCGTGGTGGTGCTGTTCTTCAAAAAAGGTGATAAAACCTTATTGAAGAATTATAGGCCCATATCGCTCTTGAGCCACGTGTACAAGCTGTTTTCGAGAGTCATCACGAACCGTCTCGCACGCAGGTTTGATGAGTTCCAGCCTCCCGAACAAGCCGGTTTCCGTAGAGGCTTTAGCACCGTAGACCATATTCATACACTACGGCAGATTATACAGAAGACCGAAGAGTATAATCAGCCACTGTGTCTAGCGTTTGTGGATTACGAGAAAGCCTTCGATTCTATCGAGAAGTGGGCCATACTGCAGTCCTTGCAGCGATGCCAAATTGACTATAGGTATATCGAAGCGTTGAAGTGTTTATACAGCAAGGCCACTATGTCAGTCCGATTACAGGACCAGAGTACGGAACAAATTCCATTGCAGAGAGGTGTGAGACAGGGAGACGTCATCTCTCCGAAACTGTTCACTAACGCATTGGAGGATGTTTTCAAACTTTTGGACTGGAAAGGATGTGGCATCAACATTAATGGCGAATACATCACTAACCTTCGTTTTGCCGATGATATAGTTATAATGGCGGAGTCGCTCGAGGATATCGGCACCATGCTCAACGACCTCAGTAGAGTTTCCCAACAGGTTGGTCTTAAGATGAACATGGATAAGACGAAAATCATGGCCAATGTCCATGTTCCACCTATACCGGTAATTGTTGGAAACGATACACTCGAAGTTGTAGACGAGTACGTCTACCTGGGACAAACTGTCCAATTAGGTAGGTCCAACTTCGACAAGGAGGTCGCCCAAAGAATCCAGCTCGGATGGGCAACGTTCGGGAAGCTTCGATCCATCTTTTCGTCCCCAATACCTCAGAGCCTGAAAACCAAGGTTTTCAACCAGTGTGTGTTGCCAGTGATGACTTATGGCACTGAGACGTGGTCCCTTACTGTGGGCCTCATTAACAAGCTTGAAGTCGCTCAACGAGCAATGGAGAGGGCTATGCTTGGGGTTTCCCTGCGTGATAAGATCCGAAATGAGGAGATCCGTAGGAGAACTAAGGTCACCGACATAGCTCTCAAAATTAGCAAGTTGAAGTGGCAATGGGCAGGCCACATCGCTCGCAGAACTGATAACCGATGGGGAAGAAAGGTTCTCGAGTGGCGACCACGCACCGGAAGGCGTAGTGTAGGCCGGCCCCCCGCTAGGTGGACCGACGACCTCATAAAAACCGCGGGGAATCGCTGGATGCAGGAAGCGAGTAGCCGGTCCAAGTGGCGTTCTATGGGGGAGGCCTATGTTCAGCAGTGGACGTCTTCCGGCTGATAATGATGATGATGATGACTGTATAAAACCTCTTACCAAGTACCAAAAATTTGGCAGTTCCTACTTCGTCGAGTAAGTAAATTGTTGAATGCTCTGCTGGCGTACCTATATTTCCTTGCAGCTATGTTCCTGGGTCTTTCAAGCGGGGCCTGAAAAAGCATCTATTTGCTCATCATAGGGGTGGTTAGTAGTCAGCTTGCGGCTGCTCTAATGGTATTTGCTTTTTGATTCCATCATCACTTTCCATCAGGCGAGAGTGAGTCACTTTATGAATCATTATAAAAAAAAACTATTTTTGGTTGGCATTACTGTTCAAGTTTTTTTAGCTTGATGGACTGTTCAATGTTGCCAGGTAGATTACATCTTAGATATGACAACAGCGCACATAGTAGCGCGGCTTCTAGACCTATATTTGCAAGATTTGCAAGGATTCATATATTAATCCTTCATATTTGGTAACTACTATAAAAAGTTATGTAGCCACTTTTGTAGCTAAAACCGTAACGAATAAATTGCTACATTTAATGAATATATTAGTTTCAAAGTCAAATGCTTCAATTATGTGAGCTTTGCGAAGTATGTGTAGAGTAAGTTTGAGTGATAGTGTTTGAAACAGCGTTATAAGAGAGTTGTGTAAAGTGAATAAAAATGGAGTTGAGAAAGGCATAGATGGTTTGGTCTTTTAGAAAGGATGAATGAGAGAAGACTGATAAAACAAGCTCGCCTTGTGTACACTAGGCGAGCGTGGGTGGAGTGAATGAAAGAGGTAGACCTCGAACGTATTCCGATCAAATCGGAGATTTTCTGAAGAAAGCCGAGGTCAAGAGTACACGATATCGACGATTATGTAGAAAGAATGGAGATGCGAGTGAGTGAAGCAAAAAAAACGTAGGCCAGGATTGTAGCCACTAAAAATCTGTGATCTCTGCCTACCCCCTTTTTTGATGCATAGTAATCCTTTGTGAATACCACTGGCTCCGGGAGATCACAGTGGTCATGTGAGAGTCCCTGCCAGAATGTTAGCTAAGATACGAGTACAAAACGTCTGCAGTGTTCCATCACTGCTGCTTTTAGCGGGAACGCGGGAAAGCTTTCTTACAATGCTGCAAACCAGCCGCGGCTGTCCGTTGCCGGACCCTACTCTCTTCCGGCGCGCTAGAACACATGGCGCGCCGCCACCGCCTCGAAGGAGTAGACCCGTAAATGGACGTCAGACTCCTCCAAATCTCTCAATACCGACCTCTTCCCCTGCGGCCTCACCGCATCCGCCATCTAACAGAGAATTTGAAGTTTTTGAGGATAGCATTATTGGTGCGGAACGCTTTCTACGGTATTTTCAGTAGTTGTCTTCAGCACCACATGTCTAGTGCATCGATTTTTCGGCGTTTCAGTAGTTTTAGTGACCAAGTTTCTGAGCCATAAAGAAAGATTGAAACACCAGACATCTCATTAGACGAACCCTTGTTTTCGTGGTTATGCGTCTGTTCTTCCAAATATTTCCAATATCAGTGTAGATGAGGATTAATACCAAGGTACGAATAATGTGGCATGAATTGCACCGGCGTTACTATTGCATATTTCAAAATGAAAAAGTATTTATTGTGACACAACTGTAATAGTTAGACATTAAGGTAAGGTGGACTTTTTGTAGATATTGACGTCTTTTATGAAACTGCAGTACAATTCGAGGCACGTAAGTTAGACCAAAACGCTGGTCGTTCGCTCAGGTACAGTTATGGACAAATGTGATAGATGAATACTTACTCTGTGGTCATTAAAAACTAAACGCAAGTCAAAACAAATATAAGATTTCATAAAAATAATACTGAATTTCCTTTTAAATCATTGTATTTCTCGAACAAAGTGTTGTGGGCAGTAACCGTTAAGTATCATTAGATAGGACAATTATAGGAATACTAATCTTAATCATGGGCGTAACACCTTCTCCATAATTTTTAAAGATTTGCGATTTCAGGTTCTGTGTCAGTTGAAGAATCCAATTCAGAATCACTGCTATCAGAATCTTCGACTGTACGTCACTATATGCTTTATTGTCGTTTGTGCATTTTTTTATTGCATGTCGTATAGCATAGACTAATGTTATATGGTCAATAGTTTCCACAGCGTACGCGATATAAAGACTTTTTAAGTATTTTTTCCACATCTTGGGTTACATTATCAAAGTTTTCATACGGATTCCTAACTTTTTTGAAAATATTATAAAGCCTATGACCATTAGAGAAAATGTAGGTTTCTAATGGGAAAATATTTTTTTTAAAAGGTCCTGTAGTTTCGGAGCATATTCATAACAAACAAATAAACAAATTGTTCCTCCTTATAATATTAGGGTAGATAAACAATAAACAGTTTATTAATCTAGATATTTTACTCGGTGGAATAAGCAAATTCCAACCTATTAAAAGAATCAAATCCATTTGCTTTTAAAAATTGGAAAATATGAAACACAAACGATATAAGGCAATTTCCAAAAGAAAATAGCCGTCAACATAATCAACAATATAGAACCGGCCTGAACAGCCATGACATGGCTCTGCGACAGTTGTGTGATTATTGGAGCAGCCATGACATGGCTCCTCGACAGGTGAAGGGTTGTATTTTTTAAATACACACATCAACATGGTCTAGGGATATTTCAATTAAACGTAAATTACTAAAATTCTATTAACTTTTTGTTAAGACACCTACACATTAAAATAAACCTTGTTTAATAGCCTATCTAATCTGATAATAACTTTTAGACAAAGTTAAATTTAAAAATAATTAAGAAGAAGAGGAAAAACTCAGACAAAATTTCAATCTTAACTTTATTTTTGAAACATCAAAACTTAAACAAAACAACAATTTTTTTTAATAAAAATTGTTGAAACATAAAATTAATAATCCGTGAATCCACCTAAGACTCTCCTGACACATCTGCAGCGGTTCTGCATACTCAAAACAAGGGTGTCAATATCCTGTTGTGGAATACTGTCCCAAGTCCTGCTGAGATGCAAGAAAAGCTGGTTTTCATGCACAATATCTTCAGGAAATTCCTAAGAGCTCTTCTCTGAAGCATATCCCAGGCATGCTTAATAGGATTTAAGTCTGGGGATTGTGCAGGCCAGTGTAAAGCTTGGATATCATGCTGTTGTAACCAACTTGTAACGATACGCGCCGTTTGTGGACGGACATTGTCGTGCATTAGCTGGAAATATTGTCCCATTTGCTGTCTGTGGGGCAAGATTACAGGCTCTAGCACCTCATCTCGGTATTTTAGAGCAGTCATATTGCCTTGTATCCAAACGAGGTCCGTTCTACCGTCGAGACGAATTCCTACCCAAACCGTAATCGTGCCATCTTGATAAGCATGAACTTGTTGTGGGTGTTGCAGTCAATTCCAACGTCCAGGTTCTCTCCAAACGCGTACTCTTTGCGAATCAGGATGAAATCCAAACCTGGATTTATCATTGAAAAGCACATCTTCAAGCAATCTTCTTCGTCAATTGCCTCTCCTTAGCGCTGGTACCCGAAGTGGCCTACGAGCACGTAGGTTGACTTCATGCTATCGTCTTCTCAAAGTTTGACCGCTTACCAGCAAACCATACTCTCTCTGTAGCCTTTGAACCAATTGCATCGCCGTTACATTTGGTTGACTTCGTGCACTATTTACTATGAATCGGTCATGTACACGTGTTGTAATGCGTTGAGGTACTCTGTGCCGTTCCACCACTTCCACCGTGACACGATAAGGTGACCAAAGCCTGGATATTGTGCATGAAAACCAGCTTTTCTTGCATCTTAGCAGGACTTAGGACAGTATTCCACAACAGGATATTGACACCCTTGTTTTGAGTATGCAGAACCGCTGCAGATGTGTCAGGAGAGTCTTAAGTGGGTCCACGGATTATTAATTTTAAGTTTCAACAATATTTATTAAATAAAATTGTTGTTTTGTTTAAGTTTTGATGTTTCAAAAATAAAGTTAAGATTGAAATTTTGTCTGAGTTTTTCCTCTTCTTATTAGTTATTTTTAAATTTACATTGTCTAAAAGTTATTATCAGATTAGATAGGCTATTAAACAAGGTTTATTTTAATGTGGACATGTCAACAAAACGTTAATAGAATTTTAGTAATTTAGGTTTAATTGAAATATCCGCCATGTTGATGTGTGTACTATTCTAGCGTCTACGATAATTCAAAATCATACTTGGGGTAAAATGAAAACTTGACCTGGCAACATTGATGTACGTAGGTTAGGTATGAAACTTGAATAAAATCTGATTTATCTATGGTATGAACTTATGAAGATACACTTTAAGAGCGTTCGAATAGACCTGTTGGCGAAAATAACGCTAAGAACGCTCATAAGAGTGTTCGAATTGGGAATCTGTGGGTGAAAATTTCATTAATGTCCCTTTTTGTTCAGCATTCGGAAAGCTAAAAAAGAATTATTTTTGCCACCAAAAAGTGCAATTTTTGACCCACATCCGGAGAATGGTGTTGTGTTAGGTTTTGACAACTATGTATTGGACAGTATATTCATGCGGTTTTAGGTCTTATGCTCGGTTGAGCGTTCGAGTACCTAGGGTAAGGGCAAAAGTGGCGAAAATGGCAAAAATAATGTTTTTGAGCTTTACGAACGCTTGAACATAAGATCAAATGACAACGCCATCAATGCTCTCAATGCTAAACGAAAGCACCTTTTGTATTCATAGAATCATAGATAAATCAGACTAGCATCAGCCAGACTATATGTATGAATTTCTATCTACCTTCATTTATAAAATTATCAAATAAACGTAGAAAGAGAATATCTGTTATTACCCTCTTTCTACAAATAAACTGGTCGCTTATCCGCAAAAGTGACATTCAACGGTACTCTAACGCTCACTTGAACGGTACGAGAGTTGCTGTGCACACACCCGTGATTCCGTAGCTTCTTTTAGTTCTTCCATTAGGTACTTCAGACGGCTAACGGTACGAGGCAAAGTAATCGATTTGTGTTCTACGTAAGCTCTAACTAATAATATTGTTCACAGGCATACCCTTTGCCGATCCCATAACTATGTATCATGCGATGTATCCCAACTTTGGGGAAGCGCATATGGATTACAATGAAGCCAATGGCGATTGTTTCAACGATTGGAACTGTGTGTACATGTCGACGCGGACCCGATCGGCCTCTGCTTCTGCGTACGAGCGTCCACACTCGGTGCCGAAATATGACACTAACGACTTCGACTCGTATAGAATGGTAAGCCTTCCATATAACAGGTTTCAGCGTCCCGTACGACTATACGCAGAACTTTTCTTCGAAAATTGGATGTTGTTTCAAATTATCAGTACGATTGTTAGTTAAGTGCACAATAAATACTTATACGTAAATTGGGACGAATTATACACGGGTTTAAACATTTATAACCGTGTACAATTCTATTAAATCCAATATACTAGTTAATTAAATTTAAGTAGGTAAAACTGTAGAAGTCATTTAAGCTGTATATGATTTGTAATTTTACGACGGAGCCTTTAACGACCTGGAAATTGTTGGGCTCACGCTAAAGCTCCCTAAAAAGTGCAGTTCCAGGCAAAGTGTTACATTCGCATTCGTTTGATTTTGAAATTATTATTACGGACACGTGTAGCGTAGGGTTTTCAATCGGGATATACCCCTGGTTGCTTTGAAACTCCGAAATTCCGAAGCTCCGGAGCAACCAGGGGTACTTTTGAAATCCGGAGTTGAAATGGAACACCAGAGCTGTAACCGGTTTTCTGAAACTAAGTTTTTTTTCTAAATAATATATTATGGTTACAAAAAATATAAAAACACATCTTTTGCGTTTCGCGACTCTTACTTCGTTCTCTTCTTATCATCAGAACTTCGGTATTATTGCGGACAAGTGTGACAAATAAAAGAAAACACCACCACTTCCGCTAGTCAAACATGGCATTTTTTTACAAGTTATAAATTGGGTATACATGTGCATAATCTGGTTTTATTGTTTTATTGTAATAGGCGTACACAGGCGCGAAGGCAGAAAGGACAATTTCGGCTGCAGGCCACAAACCTACTTACTTACCATAGCAAAGATTTAGAGCCAAACCTATGGCAATGATTTGTTATTTTATATGTAATAGTTTACTTACATAATTATATATACTATAGTATACGAGTACTTACCTGATTATTTATTTAATTAATAATAATCCCATGCTCATTTCAAACGGATTCTCTAACAAATAAAACGTACCTATGTTGATTAAAATGATGTGCTTATTTCTTAATTATAATAAACTGTAACTCCGAAGCCAACTCCGAGTTTCGGACTTGATTTCTCAACATCGGATAATAGCTCCGGAGTTGAAAACAATCCGAGTTTGAAAGCCCTAGTGAGGCGCATCAGGAGAAGGACTAAGGGCACGTTCTGGTAAGAGCCGTCAACGCTCACAACTGTCGCGCCCCGGTTTGCTGTTCCCTTTGGTTTCAATGCATAGAATGCCCAACCCGTATGGAACACTCACGCGGTCGCGAAATGCGCGCTATGTTTTCAATCAAAAATCGAAAGAATCCTATACATATTTGATGCTTTGACAGTGACAGCCCGCAACGACCGCGGAAACCCACCTTCGATCCGCGAGTGTGTGGTCGCGACGTGAGCGTTTTCGGTGACGTCATAGATGACGTATCGAGCACGCTCATGATGATCGTTCATCGTTGGCATGTAAGGGAGTGGGTGTGCGAACGCCGCGAGTGATTTCGGCGCTTACCAGAACGTAGCCTAATAGTCTCATCACTAAAAAACATAACATATTTGTATGCAGTAACTACCTACAGTAGATTAACGATTAACTTGGCATCAATTATTTTCTGTAGATATAAATTCAGTATTTACTATTTCCCTCTCATAATCACTGACTATTTTCCCATTAAAATGTATGTTGTTAAGGTATTTTGTCTCTCTCTCTTACTGCTGATGTTCCCTGATCTGATATGTTACGTTTCTTATTTCAAGGATCACAGTGACGATGATTTGTCGAACTCTAGTTTCGCCAGCTTTGTTCGCCATGCGCACGGTGTGCCACATTCTTCACAAATGGACCTAGATTACTCTTGCGGTAAGAATATTTATTTACACTAATAGAAATTTTGACAGACGCTGGCCTTATGATAGCGTCACGCTTGCCCGAAAGTTTTAACCAAAGAAGTTTAACAGCTCCACGATGGTACTACTTTGAATAAATATTAAGTAGTTTAAAAAAACGTTCACACATCGTCATGCCCTGGTACTCCCTGTGTCCCCGTAGGCATGAAACACTGTTAGGCCGATGACCTAATCGGGTGCGTATAATGCAAAGTTCATCCACTGGAGCTGGCCTGCAGGGGGTAACCTTACGGCCCTTTACGGTTTTATAGCTAAAGGGGCTTGAACATTTGTGGCATATACACCCGCCGCCATTTTGATTTTTTTTTCAAAGTTTCCGCGCACGATGTAAGTAGTATATAATAATATGTGTAGTTGACACTTACACACCCAATAAATATTCTGTAATATGATACCCTAAAGTGTCACGTTCTCGAGATATTTGGATGTAAAGATCGCTGTACGAGCACAATGAAAATCACTAAAAATGCAGTAATTACGTGTGTATACCTACACATTCCATTGAATTCAAATAACAGTTCCCAGATTGATTAATCAAATATTTTCTAAATATCATCATCATCATCATCAGCCAGCTATAGCCCACTGCTGAGCATAGGTCTCTCTTTTTGTACGCTATTCATCTCGGTCCTGCGTCAAACTTGTCCAGGTTCGAGCCGCACTATATCATCGAACCAATCCATAGGTACCAACAAAAAATAAAACAAAACTTAACATTTGCAGGAAACAGCTACTTTAATCAATTAAGTAACTAAATCACGTCACATCGCAAAGAAACGCTGTTTTATCAAACTAGGTAGGTATCTATGTAGCTCAAATCATGAGAAAACCATAGACTAACATATACAATGTTAGTCTAGTCTATGATTATACTTACAAACCGCATCACATAAATATGCGCGCACGCAGTGATTGATTTGTCTTGTCTCCTACCTAGACATTTTCTAATTATATGAGTAGGCTTATATTCTATCCCACCCCCGCCTCAGGTAAAAAAATGTTTTGTTTAAAGTCACCGGTTCTTTTTCATTGTTTTGCCGGCATAAGAAAGGGCAGATGGTAGATGAGCAACGAGTGTGAGTGTGACAAGAATATAGATCTACCCTGGATTCTTTGTTCCCTGGTGAAGACGCGGTACTTTTATTATTTAGGCGAACAAATCGGGTCAGTTTGCCACTTTGACTCCCAATGTGCGCAGGCGTGTCGCTTTCTGTACAAGATAAATATCTACCTATTTTTGTTTTGGTTATTATTTGTTGTGTTTTTCGTTATATTTGTTACTGTTGCCTCTACTGTTATACTGTTGACAAAAATGTCAAGTCATTTTGGTGCAAGACAGTACTTTATTTGTGGAGTGAGCACTGTATTTTATAACATCTATATTGTGTGTTTTTGTGCTTTTTCGAGTAAATATTTATAATATATTCTATTAAACAGTAAAGTCAACCTGGAACCTATTATTTGAATTCAATGGAATGTGTATACACTCGTAATTACTGCATTTTTAGTGATTTTCATAGTTCTCGTACAGCGATCCTTACATCCAAATATCTCGAGAACGTGACACTTTAGGTTATTATAGTCCTGAACATCTATTGTTTGTATAAGTGTCCCCTACCCATTTATACTACTTTCATTATGCGCGGAAACTTTGAAAATAAAATAAAATGGCGGCGCGTAGATATGCCAGCTTCCATACAAAAATGTTCAAACCCCTTTGTCTCTAATTGTAAACAAGGCCATTGCTTGTTTTTTAAGTAGTAGTTAGCTACTCAGCCATTCTCGGAATTACCGACCGTTGTTAACGACGATAGATGTTTGTCGTAGGACTCGAGAATGTTCCTTACGACGTAAAAGTAGTTAAAACGTAGAAGTAACGTAAAGACGTAAAAGTACGACGTGTTCAGTTAGTGTCAATAAGCAGATGGTTTTTTGCTAAGTACATTGGAGATTCATTACTTGAGGACCTACTCCCAGAAACGAATTACGATGTTTCGTTTTACGTAATTCGATTTTTCTACTGCGGAAGTCAAAAAGCACAAATACAGTCAAGGGTGTTGAAATGCAATGACACGTCCGTGGTCTCCACTCCAGAACCTTCCAGCCCCATCGGCCATCTGTTCTGCGTGCTATGTGCCCTGCCCACTGCCACATTGCCTCATTTAATACTGTGTAGCAATTGTTATAGTTTGAGCGTGAATATTTTATGACAATTTTGACATGTTATATGTTAGAGACTCATGTTAATAATTCAATGTTTAAAAAACTATTACAAATTACACATAATGATGTGAACACTTCATAATAATATCATCACTTTAAGATGAATCAATTGTATACGTTTTAATTAACCTGTCATCACATTTTATCGCCCTTGGCTGTATTTGTGATTTTACACATTTACACGAAATCCTTCAAACGATACTTCGTAGTTCGTAAGGTGTACCATCGCGTAGGGTTGCCAGGGACTGCATTAGGATGAACACAATTAACCTGGAGGGTACTGGGCCTGGGCTGTCGGAGGCCCAGTTCGGGTTCAGAGCGGGAAAGTCTACTATTGACGCCCTGCTCTGGCTCAAGCAGTGGACGCAGGATGTTGTCAACGAGGGAGAAAAGGCGTTGGCTGTCTCGCTTGATATAGCTAACGCCTTCAACAGCCTCCCTCATGAAGCCATACAAGAGGCGCTCAAATACCATGGAGTGCCCTTGTATCTGCGGAGGCTACTGGCCGATTACCTCCAGGACCGCGCGATCCTGGTGGAAGGACGTGATGGTTTGAGGCACTGTCGCGTCTCCTGCGGTGTTCCGCAGGGCTCGGTGCTGGGACCGCTCCTGTGGAACGTAGGCTACGACTGGGTGCTTCGTGGTACGCTTCCTGCAACCATGCGGGTCGTGTGCTACGCGGATGACACTCTGGTCGTGGCCAGGGGGAGGGACCTCAGGGAGGTGGTGCGGCTGGTTACGGTGGGTGCATCCCTCGTGATTGACCGCATACGCGCTCTAGGACTGGAGGTTCAACTCTACAAAACTGAAGCCCTACTGTTCCACGGACCTCGGGGGGACCCTCTTCTGGAACGCGAGTCATCCTGGATGGGGTCCCGGTCCCGGTTGGAACCCAGATGAAATATCTGGGCCTCAACCTGGACGGACGGTGGGCTTTTGGAGGTCACTTTTCCCGACTGGCCCCAAGAGTGGTAGGAGCCGCAACCGCCTTAGGTAGGCTGCTGCCCAACGTGGGTGGGCCGAACGCCAACTGCCATCGGCTATACTCTGGAGTGATCCGGAGTATGGCTCTGTACGGAGCACCAGTTTGGGCGGACGCTCTCAGCCGCCAGAACAAGGCCCTGCTGCGACGTCCGCAGCGGGTTATCGCGACGAGGGCGATACGCGGATACCGGACGGTGTCCTGGACGGCGGCGTGCGTGTTGGCCGGTGATCCTCCTTGGGAACTTCAAGCAGAGATCCTCGCCGAAGTGCACCACTTTGTTGCGGCGAGGAAATCGCGGGGTGACCCCCCAGCGTGGGAAGAGTTGACACGCATGCGGTTGCAGGCGCGGGCCGCCCTGTTGCAGCGGTGGACGGAAGACCTGGCTCCACCAGTCCCTGGGCAGTGGACGGTGGAGGCCATCCGCCCAGTCCTTCGGGGATGGGTGAAGCGACGTTTCGGGTCGCTCACTTTCCGATTGGTGCAGGTGCTTTCCGGGCATGGTTGTTTCGGAAAGTACGTGCACCAAATCGCAAGGCGGGAGGCGACCCCAGCCTGTCACGAATGTGGGGCGCCGGAGGATACGGCTCTCTCCATACGCTGGAAGTGTGTGCTGCATGGGGCGCGCAGCGGCACACACTCTCAGCGATAATCGGCGGATATCTCTCGCTGCCGAGCGTGGTTAACTCGATGCTCGGCAGCGAGAGATCGTGGCAGGCGGTGGCCACCTTCTGCGAAGCAGTGATAGCGCAGAAGGAGGCCGCGGAGCGGGTTAGGGAGAATGACCTTCGAGCTGACCCACTCCGGCGCAGACGAACGGGGGTACGGAGGAGGCAGTTTGCTCGCCTCCTCCCTCCTCCATAGTGGGGTCAGTGGTGAAGAGTCGGGGGACTCTTCGTCGGCTTGCACGACCCCACACGTCTGAGGAGTTCCCTTGGTGAGCAAGGGCACCCCTTCACAGGCGCTAAGGCCCGGTTAAGATCAATCCGGGCCTACCGCTGGGGCGAGATTGTGAATGCCAGCGCAACCCAATCTCGCACCATCTGGCGGAGGACTGCTCACGGGGGGGTTTTAGTGGGTCTGAGCCCCACATACCCCCTTCCGTCTACCCCCGTAGCGGAAGGGAAGTGGACAGCATTTCCCCCCCTCAAAAAAAAAAAAAAAAAGGATGAACACAATTAAACGATAATTTAATTCCATGCATTAGGATTTATTTCCTGAATTTTAACTATATGTTAAGACTAGTTGCGCCCGGCGGCTATCGCATTTATAAGGTTAAAGTGTAATGTTATGAGTATAATACATTCATTCTGAAGCTTTTTTAAAAATCTTATCCTAGTACCTACGGCTCTTATTTATATTCGTATATCAAGAAACATTATAAAAGGTTTATTATATCTAATTAAAAAGTGTATATTGTTTTCAACAGATCCCAAGAGTTTGGAAGAGCCAAAGCTGGCCTCATTGTCGCTGCGCCAGTTGGAACTCGGCATTAAAAGGCTTACTGAAGCTGTTAGCAAATTAGTGATAGAGTCTTCCAAGCGGAACAACCCAGGAGTAAGTTACTTTCTCTCTTGATATTCAGTGACATTGCGGTCGATGATGTAGCATACTTTCTTAGACGATTCGCTCTTAACTTAAAGCCGCCCAATCGTAAAATCGTACCTCTCGAGAAACATAGAGTTAGGTAAGGATCTCTATACCTTAATGAAAGTAGCCAAATGATTCTTGTGTATAATCTCTTGAATGGCTACCATGTAACTTGCTACCGTACTGGGTTAATCCAAAAAACTTAATGATAAAAAATCGGGGGATACAGTTTGGCGTTTTAGTTTCGAGTCTATCATATACATCCATTAAATTATACAAGTGGATAGTTAACGGATCAAATAATTCATTACAATTAACGAGAACAGTCACGCATCGAGCGAGCTGGTGGAGGAAGCGCCGCCATTTTGAGGTTATTTTGCTGCGTATCGAGATTTGCAATTAGGATAACTTTTGACTCGGAGAAACGTATTCACGTACAACACACGGCCGTGCTAATGGAACAGTATTAAACATTTATAACCGTGTACAATTCTATTAAATCCAATATACAAGTTAATTAAATTTAAGTAGGTAAAACTGTAGAAGTCATTTAAGCTGTATATGATTTGTAATTGTACGACGGAGCCTTTAACGACCCGGGAATTCTTGGGATCACGCTAAAGCTCCCTAAAAAGTGTAGTTCCAGGCAAAGTGTAGCGTAGGGCTTTCATTCGCGATTTCCGGAGCTTCGTAATTCCGGAGTTTCAAACTTTCAACTAGTGGTACTTTTGAAATCCGGAGTTGAAATGGAACACCAGTAGGCCTACCATAAGCCCCTTATAGCAGGACAGTTTAGCGTTTTATTGAGCTGTCCTGCAAATTCGTACTATGGCGTACTCTAGCAGGCCAGCCAACTATTGCCCTCGTGACCTAGCCGGCCAGCAAAGGGCGGACTGCAATTGACCTGCTGTAAGCGTACCATGACGTGTTTTTGACGTTAGATATCCATCAAAGTAACCTGCATATCCGTCACGTAAAGCAGGCGAGCTAAAGCAATTTTTTGTGACCTATTAAACGTAAAAACCGTGAATTTCTATCAATTTGCGAAAAAATAGTTTCTGTTACTTACGTAGAAGAATGTGGAACGCATACGAATAATTATTAGTTAGTTATTAAAATAGTTATTATGAGTTACTAGAAGAAGTATATAAAAAACTATCTCATATTTTTACGCGCTCGAACTGTTTTCACAAAATTACACAATATAATATTGTAGGTAGATAATAACCATTCGGGTCGTTTCTGAGAATCCTAGATAGGATGTGTTCTAATATCATTACAAATATTTGTACTTTGTGTAACTAATGTAGCTTGAAATTAATTCACTGTCACAAACTCTGCTGGATCCCTCAATATTATTATTATAACGTATTTTACAATGCCTATGAATAATATTGGAATATATTTAATCCAATGCTTTATATACTGAACTAATTTCTAAATCGGATCATTACCAATATAAGGCTAGTCTTAGTTTTCAGAACATAACATAAGCCAACATAAATGAAAGAGTAAGAACGTTATACAAAGTGGTAGAGCGTCATCTCTTTCACGCAAACTGTCAGAGACAATAATTTAGGGCCCTTCTTAGCCCTAGCAGTTCAAATGGTACAATTTTTGGCAGGTCAATTTGAGATCCTTTTATTGAACTGCTTGGAACTTGACAAATAATCTGAAAGTTTATGGTAGGCCTGCTGAGCTGTAACCGGTTTTCTGAAACAAAGTTTTTTTTCTAAATAATATATTATGGTTACAAAAAATATTTATAAGATGAGAACACATCTTTTGCGTTTCGCGACTATTCCTTCGTTCTCTTCTTATCATCAGAACTTCGGTATTATTGCGGACAAGTGTGACAAATAAAAGAAAACACCACCACTTCCGCTAGTCAAACATGTCATTTTTTTACAAGTTACAAATTGGGGATACATGTGCATAATCTGGTTTTATTGTTTTATTGTAATAGGCGTAACACAGGCGCGAAGGCAGAAAGGACAATTTTGCTGCAGGCTTTTTTGCACCAAACTAAGAAGTTATCTTTCAGATAAGTCCTTAAATGCCTCATAGCTTCTCGAAACACATTACCAAGATCTTCAATTATGAAAAAAGTAGGTTTCTAAACCTGTTTATGATTATTTTATTGCAATTTGTCCATAGGTACTCTATAATTATTGCATGACAACCTAAGGAATATAAGGAGTAAGAATTTGAATATATAGTTGATATTTTAAACTTTAATACTGTTTATCTATTGTCATTAAGGCTGCGTGATAGGTAATATTTGTAAATGTATCTTTGAGTGTGATTATCGATTGTTATTTTATACTACTATAGGTCTAGCTAGAGCTTAACTCAGTAGGATAGGGGGAAATGAATAAAAGCCACAAACCATATACATACTTACTTACCATAGCAAATATTTAGAGCCAAACCTATGGCAATGATTTATTATTTTATATGTAATAGTTTACTTACATAATTATATATACTATAGTATACGAGTACTTACCTGATTATTTATTTAATTAATAATAATGCCATGCTCAAAAAAAATACCGATTCTCTAACAAATAAAACGTACCTATGTTGATTAAAATGATGTGCTTATTTCTTAATTATAATAAACTGTAACTCCGAAGCCAACTCCGAGTTTCGGACTTGATTTCTCAACATCGTATAATAGCTCCGGAGTTGAAAACAATCCGAGTTTGAAAGCCCTAGTGAGGCGCATCAGGAGAAGGACTAAGGGCACGTTCTGGTAAGAGCCGTCAACGCTCACAACTGTCGCGCCCCGGTTTGCTGTTCCCTTTGGTTTCAATGCATAGAATGCCCAACCCGTATGGAACACTCACGCGGTCGCGAAATGCGCGCTATGTTTTCTATCAAAAATCGAAAGAATCCTATACATATTTGATGCTTTGACAGTGACAGCCCGCAACGACCGCGGAAACCCACCTTCGATCCGCGAGTGTGTGGTCGCGACGTGAGCGTTTTCGGTGACGTCATAGATGACGTATCGAGCACGCTCATGATGATCGTTCATCGTTGGCATGTAAGGGAGTGGGTGTGCGAACGCCGCGAGTGATTACGGCGCTTACCGGAACGTAGCCTAATAGTCTCATCACTAAAAAACATAACATATTTGTATGCAGTAACTACCTACAGTAGATTAACGATTAACTTGGCATCAATTATTTTCTGTAGATATATTCTGTATTTACTATTTCCCTCTCATAATCACTGACTATTTTCCCATTAAAATGTATGTTGTTAAGGTATTTTGTCTCTCTCTCTTACTGCTGATGTTCCCTGATCTGATATGTTACGTTTCTTATTTCAAGGATCACAGTGACGATGATTTGTCGAACTCTAGTTTCGCCAGCTTTGTTCGCCATGCGCACGGTGTGCCACATTCTTCACAAATGGACCTAGATTACACTTACGGTAAGAATATTTATTTACAATCAAAGTCAAAGTCAAAGTCAAAATCATTTATTCAATGTAGCCATCAAAGACGCACTTGTGAACGTCAACTTTTCATTATAATGTACTTTAAAGACTCTACCGCCGCGTTTCAAAATATATAGAGCCTACCGAGAAGAAGCGGCAAGAAACTCGGGGCCATTCTTTTTATATAGATGTTTACAATGTTTCTACTTAGGTACTACAAATATTACATAGTATGTATATATAGTAGAGTATTCCAAGCATCTTTATCTTCTATATAATGTCGAACTTTATAGTAAGCTTTTTTTATTAAAATGTTTTTACAGTCAACTTGAATTTGCCCTCTGTGAGCTCAGTTATGTGCTTTGGGATTTTATTGTAAAAACGCACACAATTTCCTAGGAATGACTTATAAGTCTTCGCAAGTCCAAAACTAGGTACAGCTATCCTATTTGTATTTCTGGTATTAAAAGTGTGGTAATGACTATTTAATTTATATATAAGTAAATTTTTACGAATATACATTATATTTTCAAATACTGTAATAATATAAATTATAGGTACAATACCAGGCAAGCGGGGAAAGTCTATATTGACTATGTCTTCCTGATCGCTAGCGTCAATTGTAATTGAATATAAAGATAAATGTATCTTTCAATTGTAATAATATAAAGTTTGTTAGGGTAAAGTTTATGTAAGCCAATCGAAATAAAGTAAAATAAAATAAGGTAAAATAATGTATTTTAGAATAGTACCTTGTAATCTCACTAAGTTATCTAGAAAATTAATAGAAAAATCAAGTTCGGGCGCCTGGAGCTACCTCACACAAAGTTTATATATATATATATATATTAACATTAACAAAAATTACCTGGAATAGCAGCTGTAGAGGTTCGGTACTTTTAATCTTCAAGCGGGGGAAAGTTGAAATAAGTGGCCAATCATTTAGTTTAGTTCAACTTTTATTTCCGGGAAGGAACACAGTGTTACAATTAATTTAGAAGAATTTTGTAACTAGTTTGGTAACGTCTTAGCAATTATGCAAGGTCTGAAGGACTCCTACGGTTATACTAATGTAGGTAGACAGCCTGAGGGGCTTTATAAGTTTTCCCATAGTAAGCTAAAGTGACTTATCTTATTTTTATCGCACGCTATCGTTATTGCACCCTTATTTAAAGGAAATTAATTATTTTAAATTTTTATAATTACACGTGCCGAGAGTGGGCCCATACAAGGAAAAGAACAGACGATACCTTTCTCAGAGACGTCCTGTGGTAAAAGTATATAACGTGGGCAGGATTCCTTTCATCTGGTACACGAGGCGGCACTCAGCGAGGGCCGAGGAAATGCCGAGATGGTCGGTCTTCAACTTCCCACGGTGAACTCCATTCGACACGTATGTTAAGTGTCTAATGGAAGATTTTAAAGGAAAAAATATCCATCAAAAAAAACTATGAAGCAAAAATCATGGTTTTAAACTATTCAGGACAAATCCTGAAGAAAAAAACGTGCAGGAAAACTCCTTAAGAAAAAACTCCTTAAGAAAAAAACTCCTTAAGAAAAACGCAAGTGGCTGAAACAATACAAAGCTAGTGTTAAAATAATGTCCGTACTTCGAGTATCACGCCATTTTGGCTAAACAGAAAACGCAATTTACTGTTTTCCTTTAGGTTATGTTGCAGACACTCCAAAAATCCTTTATCTTGTTAAAATCACATCGAATATGTAAAGCCCTTGACTTGCGGCTTCCGAATTTCGCCTCAACATCTTGAGAAGTCTGCTCGAAACTCAGATTCGAATGGATAAAATAAAAAATAAAAATTATGATGACTTCACATGTCGTCTGTTGGTAGAAAAGTGATTCGACTTTTTTCCATCGACCAAATGTCAGTCCCGACACAGATCACCACAGCCAATTATACAGATAAAAAAACTGATGTCCAGAGACAATACCTTACAGGGGCTACAAAAGTGTTACTCTTGTAGTAAAATAAGTTAACATAGAATAAATTTCACCATAGATTAGCAATTTGAAACCGTAATACGTGTCTAGAATCGACAACGTGTAACGAAGCGAAAAACGAACGTTACAATACATATAACACTAATAGAAATTGTGATAGACGCTGGCCTTATGATAGCGTCACGCTTGCCCGAAAGTTTTAACCAAAGAAGTTTAACAGCTCCATGATGGCACTACTTTAAATAAATATTAAGTAGTTTAAAAAAACATTTACACATCGTCATGCCCTGGTACTCCCTGTGTCCCCGTAGGCATGAAACACTGTTAGACCCAAGACCTAATCGGGTGCGTATAATGCAAAGTTCATCCACTGAAGCTGGCCTGCAGGGGGTAACCTTACGGCCCTTTATGGTTTTTCTACTGTGGAAGTCAAAAAGCACAAATACAGTCAAGGGCGTTGAAATGCAATGACACATTTTTTTTCATAGTGTTTTTGTTCATCTATTTGAACGAAGTATTTATCATTCAATCATCATCATCATCATCACAGCCGTAGAACGTCCACTGCTGAACATATGACTCCCCCATAATTTTCCAAAAGGACCGGTTGGAAGCAGCCTGCATCCAACGTCGTTCTGTGCAACCTTTATCAGGTCGTCTGTCCACCGTGTCGGTGAACGACCTACGCTGAGCGTGCCGGTCCGTGGTCTCCACTCCAGAACCTTCCAGCCCCATCGGCCATCTGTTCTGCGTGCTATGTGCCCTGCCCACTGCCACATTGCCTTATTTAATACTGTGTAGCAATTGTTATAGTTTGAGCGTGAATATTTTGTGACAATTTTGACATGTTATATGTTAGAGACTCATGTTAATATTCAATGTTTAAAAAACTATTACAAATTACACATTATGATGTGAACACTTCATAATAATATCATCACTTTAAGATGAATCAATTGTATACGTTTTAATTAACCTGTCATCACATTTCATCGCCCTTGGCTGTATTTGTGATTTTACACATTTACACGA
Source organism: Selenia dentaria (assembly GCA_917880725.1). NCBI lineage: Eukaryota > Metazoa > Arthropoda > Insecta > Lepidoptera > Geometridae > Selenia > Selenia dentaria. Next base: position 5,454,199 of record OU862876.1, on the reverse strand, counting down.
AATCCGTCAAACGATAGTTCGTAAGGTGTACCATCGCGTAGGGTTGCCAGGGACTGCATTAGGATGAACACAATTGGACGGCAGCGTGCGTGTTGGCCGGCGATCCCCCCTGGGAGCTACAAGCGGAGATCCTCGCCGAAGTATACCACTTTGTGGCGACGCGGAGATCCCGGGTAGACTCTCCGACGTGGGAGGAGGTAATAAGCATGCGATTGCAGGCGCGGGCTGTCCTGTTGTGGCGGTGGACGGAGGACCTATCCCCACCAGTCCCTGGGCAGTGGACGGTGGAGGCCATCCGCCCGGTCCTTCAGAGTTGGCTGAGGCGGCGATTCGGGTCGCTGACCTTCCGATTGGTGCAGGTGCTTTCCGGTCACGGATGTTTCGGTAAGTACGTGCACCAAATCGCAAGACGGGAGGCTACCCCAGCCTGCCACGAAAGTGGAGCGCTGGAGGATACGGCGCTCCTTACGCTGGAGGTGTGTGCCACATGCTCAGCTTCAGCTATAATTGGCGGAGATCTCTCGCTGCCGAACGTGGTTAACTCTATGCTCGACAGCGAGAGATCGTGGCAGGCAGTGGCCACCTTCTGTGAAGCGGTAATGACGCAGAAGGAGGCCGCGGAGCGGATCAGAGAGAATGATGCTCGAGCTGACCCGCTCCGGCGCAGACGGACGGGGGAACGGAGGAGGCAGTTCGCACGCCTCCTCCCTCCTCTTTAGTGGGGTCACTGGCGGAGAGTCGGGGGCTCTTCGCCGGCTTGCACGGCCCTACACGTATAGGGGATGTCCTTGGTGACCAATCCGGGCCTACCACTGTGGGTGAATGCTAGCGCAACCCTATCTCGCCCCATCTGGCGGAGGACTGCTCACGGGGGGGGGGGGGGGGGGGGTGTTTAGTGGGTCTGAGCCCCACATACCCCCTTCCGTCAACCCCCGTAGCGGAAGGGAAGTGGACAGCATTTCCCTCCTCAAAAAAAAAAAGGATGAACACAATTAAACGATAATTTAATTCCATGCATTAGGATTTATTTCCTGAATTTTAATTATAATTATGTTAAGACTAGTTGCGCCCGGCGGCTATCGCATTTATAAGGTTAAAGTGTAATGTTATGAGTTTAATACATTAATTCTGAAGCTTTTTTAAAAATCTTATCCTAGTACCTACGGCTCTTATTTATATTCGTATATCAAGAAACATTATAAAAGGTTTATTATATCTAATTAAAAAGTGTATATTGTTTTCAACAGATCCCAAGAGTTTGGAAGAGCCAAAGCTGGCCTCATTGTCGCTGCGCCAGTTGGAACTCGGCATTAAAAGGCTTACTGAAGCTGTTAGCAAATTAGTGATAGAGTCTTCCAAGCGGACCAACCCAGGAGTAAGTTACTTCCTCTCTTGATATTCAGTGACATTGCGGTCGATGATGTAGCATACTTTCTTAGACGATTCGCTCTTAACTTAAAGCCGCCCAATCGTAAAATCGTACCTCTCGAGAAACATAGAGTTAGGTAAGGATCTCTATACCTTAATGAAAGAAGCCAAATGATTCTTGTGTATAATCTCTTGAATGGCTACCATGTAACTACCGTACTGGATTAATCCAAAAAACTTAATGATAAAAAATCGGGGGATACAGTTTGGCGTTTTTGTTTCGAGTCTATCATATACATCCATTAAATTATAGAAGTGGATAGTTAACGGATCAAATAATTCATTACAATTAACGAGAACAGTCACGCATCGAGCGAGCTGGTGGAGGAAGCGCCGCCATTTTGAGGTTATTTTGCTGCGTATCGAGATTTGCAATTAGGATAACTTTTGACTCGGAGAAACGTATTCACGTACAACACACGGCCTAATGGAACAGCCACACCCCTATTTTTGATGGTGAAATGGGAATGGCAGAATCAAATAATGCAATATTGAGGAACACTCTTCAAAATGTATGCGATAACAACTGACAGAGTTTTGATCGATGAGCATCTGGAGCCTTGTGTCGGCGCTTAACCTCTGCTTCGTGTGATAAGTGTTAATGTGGCCTGCTTTTGATTGCGTCTGCCCAGAAGGTACCTGCTCACTCGTGACTTGATACTCAGTGTGTATCTAAATTGTAATTATTAAGTTAACATGGTATGTATATGATTTACTTTATGAGTTAGAATTTGGATAGGGCATGGCGAACGTTACTATCCATCCCCCCCGTAGGAGGTTACCCCTCATCGAAACCCCATGCGTGGCCGCTAGGTGGAGACAATCAGGTGAAATACTACGTGGTAAGGGATTATAAAAAAACTGCTTTGTTAGATAATCGGCCTTTAATGCCTAGCACACAGGTGGATTCAACGTAAACTTGGGTAAGAGAAGTGAGGATGAGTTGAAAGTGAAGCAATTTGGTTATGGACAACGGAACCGGTAGGAGACAGAGGTTGGCCGACTTTCTGGAGAAAGAGGGGCTCTTTATGACGAATTCTTTCTTTCATGGAATAGTAAGAGGCACATTGAATATTAATGTCAAAATTGAGAGGTCTCGTCTTTTGAAGTCTACGCTCCGACCCACTCGTGCCCATATTCAAAACCCCGAGAGCATTCAACTTGAGCTGTCCATGAGAACAACATGAGCCTTGAGAACATCGCTTCAGTGGACGAGACCAATGACAGCTTAGTAGAAACTGTCCATACAGTGGGTTCCAAGTACTTTAAGCCCTACCCTATAGATAGGCCACGCTTCTGGAATGGCAAGGACTCGGCATCAACATTAACGGCGAATACATCACTCACATTCGATTTACCGACGATATTTTAGTCATGGCAGAATCCATGGGAGACCTCAGTACAATGCTCGAAGGCCTCCATCGAGTTTCCCAACGAGTAGGCCTTAAAATGAACATGGACAGGACAAAAATTATGTCTAATGCCCATGTTGTGCCTACCCCAATATCAGTTGGGAACTCAGACTTCTCGAAGTTGTTGACGAATCCATCCTCCATCCTGGGACAGACAGTTAAACAAGTGAGGTCCAAACCTGAGATAGAGGTCAATCGTCGAATCCAACTCGGCTGGACAGCGTTCCGGAAACTTCGCGATGTCTTCTCGTTGAAAATACCTCAGTGCCTCAAGACAAGAGTCTTCAATGTGTGTTACCAGTGATGACATATGGCACTGAAACGTGGTCTCTTACTATGGGCCTCATAAGCAAGCTCAAAGTAGCACAACGAGTTATGGAAAGGGCTATGCTCGGGGTTTCTCAGAAATGAGAAGATCCGTAGACGAACTAAAGTCCACCTTTCACGGCCTGGCAAGCGCAGCTTAGGTCGTCCACCAAGACAAGGTGGGCTGACGACCTAATAAAGGTAGCAGGACGACGTTGGATACAAGCCGTTTCCAACCGGTACTTTTGAAAATTTTTGGGGGGAGGCATATGTTCAGCAGTGGACGTCCTACGGCTGAGATGATGATGACACAGATGGATGTGATTAGGAATGAACTCCGTTGAAGGTATGAGAAACATGTCTCTAAGTGGCCCTGGGTCCTTATCTGGGCAGGTTCTCCCATCGTCGCTCAGCACGATGCGACGATTAAAATCAAATAGAGAATATAATTCAGCTCTGGGACGGCGAGCCTCTATGGCCTAAGGGTCATGATATATGAAACGGATTGTCGGCAGACTAGGGTTCGAATCCCGTCCGAAAATGTGTTCATTCTTAAATTCCAAAGTTTTGTCTCGTTAAGCAGGCGCTAGTGCATTGTTTTTCAAATAATAAACAAATATGTAAAGCTGTTGTTGTTTTTAAGGTACCTAACTTGGCATCCAGATCACAAATGTTCGAATTGAAGAGAAAGAGTGACACAGACGCGATCAGTTCTCGGAGTAAACGCCAGTGCACGCGTCAATTTTCATTCTAATTCAAGATCTGTAAAAATAATAATGGAAGGTACATTTTGAGAGCACAGAGAAAATACGCGGAAAATGTTAACAAAGTTATTAAAGTTATTGTTATTGGGTGTAATTTATCTATAATATTTATGTATTTAGAAATATATAAGTATGTTTATCAGTTGTCTAGTACCCATAACACAAGCTCTGCTTAGCTTGGGACTAGATGGCGTTGTGTGATAGTTGTGGAATATTTATTTATTTATTGAACGCCTTCTGTGCGCATATGCAATTTATATATAGGGTCAAAGAGGTCAGTGACTCAAATTTTTTTATAAGATTAAAAACAAAATGCTATTGTCATAAGAGTTGCCTAGAAGTTGCTAGTATTGTTGTTACACTATTATATTTTAGTTTAGCGTTTATGATTCTTCATCATATACTACTTGTATGAAACTAAAGCATAAAAGCATACTACAAAAAAATGGGAGTGGAGCCACTGTCTACAACTGGGTGTACTCACTAGCTCACTACAGAGGAACACAGTGACTAGGTACTACTAATAGAGATCAAGTTCAGTATTTCGCATATGATAGGTAAATTAAATAAAGACTTGAACTGAGATTTCGTTTAGTAAGAAAAAAAAATTTTTGTTTCTTTCGCATAAAGCCAAATAATAGTGAGTTATTATAAAAAAGCATTATTTTTTTAAGGATATTTCTATATCTGTAAGGATATTAGTGATGTTTTAAATATTGTTTTGTAACATTTCACTGATTCACAAATTAAAGTCTGAACTTAACTTGGAGAAAACAGAACAGTTGATTATAATTATGCATTCAGTCATGACATGTATATTTTTCTCAATTTAAACTTATACACCCTCGGCCTTATTAATAAACTTGGCTTACAACCCGGAGTAGTTAAAACATCTATCTGTCAATTTTTCGCTTGCAGTAAATGTCACGCGTGAAAGCAAGACAAAGCATGTTACGCCTAATCTATGTTTACGCAACGTTTATTAATAAAGGCCCCTAACTATAAATGTACTTACTAAAAATTATCTTTAGGTAAAGTTAATCAGAAATCAATGTTTTGTACCCGTTTGTACCCGTTAGTCTTAATCCACCCGCAATCACAAAATACATCAATCATTTTTTAATATCACAATTGTTCATTACTATAATAACGTCTGAGTGATTTATAAATTAAAGTTTAAACATAAATAACTATAGAAGACATGAAATGTCTTCGCGATGACATCTTCAAAAGTAATGTCACATCAGTTATTTTTTCAGTAAACAATAGTGAAAAGGTGGAAATTCTTACCTCTTATTTTATAATAATTTCATATGATAAGGTATGTAGAGCAACTACTAACTCAGTACCTAATATAGCATGTTATCTATGAGTGTTATTAATTAAATACATAATATATGTTTGAGTTGAATAAGCTTTACAATAGCCATAATTAAAAAAAAATAAGCGTTCGTAATGTGCCAACCCTAAGCTTTTTTTGATGGCGGGCAATATTGTCGATCGTTGGTCGGAACATTACTTGATAACTTTAATTTTAAAAGACCATGCGCAATGGCACTAGCATTAATGTACTTAATGATAATTTTACCAACACAGGGTATAAACTAAAATAACCTGTGTTTTCGCCATCTCGCAGAATTTACTTGCAAATTTGGACTAAATTTTGCCCGCAAAAATACGCACCTTAATCAACCAGTTCCAACTAGTTACTGAACAAAGTTAGCAACAAATACGATAGATAGTATTGTCATATATATAACCTATGTGTCACCAAAGTCAATGAATGTTGCCATAATATTAAGACATTTTTGTACATCAAAGATATACTTATAAATTGTTCTTCGGGCAAAGTTTCCCTTAGGGTTTTATTGTTCTTTGGGCAAAGTTTCCCTTAGGGGTTTATTGTTCTTTGGGCAAAGTTTCCCTTAGGGGTTTATTGTTCTTCGGCGCAAAGTTGGCATGTTTTAAGGTAACTAATTATATGGCCAAGTAAGATATTGAAGCTGGTCATTTATTATGATTTCTTACTTAATAACTTTCCGTCCGATTGACCGCCTCCGCGCCCGTTTGGTGTATAGTAAAAAGACGTTTTATTTGCACCTCGCTGCAAATAATTCAGTCATTTTAGAGCTAAACATTTACTAATTTTACTTTACTTGGAATTGTTAAATAAAAGTTTTTAATTATCTATCTTGTTTATTTTTTGTTAATTGGTAAATAATATTCGGTGAAAACATTTGGTACCGTCTGCAGAGATCGATAAATAGCCACTGACAAGACTGTTCTGGCGAAGTATACTGTTCGCAGAACTACTAGTGATACTAACTTATTAACATATGTAGGTATAGGTACATTATATGTTGATCACAACAATCCGCGAAATAAGATGGAGCTCAATTTAGTATTCATCTATGAGCTCGCCCACCGGCCATTTGCTGGGATTTTGCGTGTTCTCTACTTTTTTATAGTTATTACTACTTATCTGTCTACCTGTGAGACACTGAATTAAGTAGTGGTAGTAAGTTAACCTCATACTGCTGAAAATGTGCATCTAAGGATGCAAGTCCGAGACGGACTACAGGCGACACTGCGGCTTGCAGCTGCAGTCGACTGCCTGCGATCGCATTCGACTCTATTTCAAGCGGGGCGAAGACGTACCGCGGCTGCACAATGCATGTAATAATCAACAATGCCTCAGCCTGGTCACTTTTGCACCTTCGCACGAGACATAATGTCGGACAATGTTGCCGATAATTTATTAAATAACATATTTAGGTATTAAAATGAAATGAATTAAAATATATAATGTCATATTCACGGTTGTATATTATATATACGACATATACACTTGTTTTGACTCTCCCAATTATCTTCTATATGCGGTCGAAATTTTTTTTTATAAAATCAAAACTATACAAGACTGCATTGCTCTCCAAGATACCCTGAACATGGTCACTGTAGACTGGATGACAGTTGTCTTATACAGTTATGGAAATTATTTTTGTGTACCGCCTATGATATTTTAATCAAAACATTTCAAACATGTTTTAATGAAGTAGCTATCCAGTATCAGTGGTTGGAGTCGGGCCATCTCTGTCTCTTACTCTATGAAGGAAGTTAAAGAATATGCCTTTCGGCACGCCGTCACGAAGGTGGTAGGCCTCTTGTGCCTGAGACCGTCTTGATGGGTACCACAGCAGTGCCTTATATTCTGCCGCGAAGCAATAGTTAACAAGCATTACTGCGTTGAGGTGTGAAGGGCGCTCTAGCGGAGTGAAATTACTGGGTGAGACTAAAAACAAACGTCTCGAGCACAGTGCAGTGCCACGCAAATCTAGTTGGATGGTCTGGGGGGCACTGCAATTGTTATTGGAAAGCGCAGTGTTTAACATCATACGCACGAAATGCCCGTCTAGTCACGTAAGGACACCAAAGTCCTTGATACTTTTTATTTAAGCTGTATACTATTAACACTGTATGTTCATTTTGATGTAAGTATTAAAAAAAAAAACTGTTTCCAAAAACAGTAAGATAGTTCATAAAACTAACGCAAATGGGTCACATAACGGACGAACAGGTGACCTACTTTCTCGCAGCCGCAAAAAAGATAGACAATCAAACGATTCATTAAAATGCAAGCTTAAAAGCTTTCATTCGAAATCTGGTTTACGGTTTTCATTTAGGATTGAATTTCTAGTAACTTCCGATCTTAAAACAATAAAATATCAGGCTATACAATTTGAAGGTTCTATGGAGACATGGGTTTCCTAATTCAACGAATCGAAAATAATAAATAAAATTAAGAAATATTACATTAGGCTGACATATTCAATAATTCCAGAAATATTAAAACTACATACTTATGACTAGCGTATGTCTATGCGTACGTCGCACACAAGGTGTATAAAATAGAAAAGCTTGTATCGATGTGACAATAATTGCATTGTCCATGCTGCCAACGAAAAAGGTGAAGTTCCCGGGTGCGCTTATGTTGCACAAACCTTTGGATAGAACCTGAGGGATAGGACTTACAGGGGTACTGGTAATTAATTAGCATCCTTTTAAGAGCATATTCTGTACATCAAAACGAATATCTTTTGTTCTACGACTTTCAAATAATCGTATTTTTTTCTTCCATACATAACTTAAAAAAATCAATTTAACCGGTCTAAACTTAATTAACACTATGTAAAAAGCGCGCGCGCAATGCCGACAAGCCCTGACCGGCGCGGGCGGCGCGCCACCCGCGTAAGTCAAGTTCGTCGTAGCTGTGCTACACGTAGATGAATGAAGTGGATGCGATGTAGAGTTATGAAGTGTAAGAGAGAATAACAAAAATTTTTATTTAGGGAATTATCTTTAGTTTTGGGAAAAGTTCTAGAGCAAAAGTTGTTTGTTTTGATGTAGAGAATAGAATATGCCCTTAACAGGATGCTAATTGATTACCAGTAACCCGGTATACTCGTAATGTAGGTAAGTAAGTATTTTATATACGCAAGGCAGCCCCGGATCTACGATTTTTCCGTTACGAGGAAGAAACTTGAAAGTGGCGCCCCTCTCCAGCGTTTGAGATAAACTACTTTGAAAAACTTACCATTTGTACTCTTTATTATCTTTAAGTTCAAGTTCAAGTTCAAGTCATTTATTTCGCTTTAAATTGTGGTTACAATGAAATATCTTATGTAGCTATAATTTTTAAGTACAATACAACTTTTGCGTATTTGGCATGCGAAAAATAAAATCTTAATCTAAAATTATATTAAATGTAAGGTAATATACATCAAAATCCTAAGTTAACTAGGAAAAACCAACTAATATGTTTATAAGACACTACACTGTACTATACTCTATACTACTATTTTAATGATAAACTAAAATTATACTATATGTTTGATATTAGGATGGGCTATATTTATGGTCATTATGCGAAAAGAAATGATTAATTTGATAAAAGCTACAATCATTTAACAATCTGAAAAGTTTGACTTTGAATTTTGGGAGTGGAAGGGATTTTAATGATTCTGAGATTTTATTAAACACTCTATAGATAGATATATATAGAGGATAGACTCTTAACGCCATAATATAACAATTCCTGCGGTAAAGCTCATTATTACACCGCGGAAACACTAATCTGTTCGGAAATCTTGTGCAGTAGCTACGGTTATCACACAAGTTAATCAACAGTCCAGGGTGTTTTTTACAAACATACATATTTCAAATATATACATACAACGAAGCGGAAGCACCTTTAATTCCTTAAAAAGAGGCTTGCAGGATTCTAGAGGACCAACACAGCAAACTGCTCGGATACATCGTTTTTGTGCTTTGAAAATTTTTCTAGAAGCAACTACTGACTGACTTAACTGCCTACGGAGAGAAAATGCAAATCTGCTAAGCTTTAAACACACACTGTCTACATGTGCTTTCCAGTTACAGTGGTGATCGATAGTGATTCCAAGAAATGTAGTTGTATTGTTTTCTTTTATTTGCGTATTTTGGTAAACTATTTTAAGATTTTGAGGTTTAGATTTGATATTGTAAAATTGAATAATATTAGTTTTATTTACATTGACTTTTAGGTTATTTCTTTTAAACCAAGCTATTACAGTTGCTGTCGTTTCATTAATACTTTGTTCAAAATCAATATTCTTTTGTTTTGGGATGATAATGCTTAAGTCATCTGCAAAAAGAACGGATTTATGAGAAATTATACCAGGTAGATCGTTTATATATAACAGAAATAACAGCGGCCCTAATATGCTACCTTGAGGAACGCCAGATTTGTTACATAAGTAATCAGAGAAAAACTACTCAAGATATTGTATTCATCGATGTTTTTTATTTCTACTCGCTGTTTTCTATTAATCAAGTAACACTTAAACCAATCATAAGCAACCCCTCGAACACCGTAGTTTTCAAGCTTCTTTGGCAATGTCTTGTGGCAAACAAAATCGAAAGCTTTGCTCATATCAAAGTAAATTACTGCCACTGGCGTTTTCAGATTAATATGTTCTGTTATGTTTTTGACTAGAGTGAAACCAGCCAAAGTAGTGGAATGGTTCTTTTGGAAGACATTCTGTTCATTTCTTAGAATACCGTTTTTTGTAATAAAGCAATATAATCTCTAGTACATTAATTTTTCAAAGATTTTAGAGAGAATTGGTATTATAGCAATAGGTCTGTAATTATTTATGTTAAGTTTGTCATCTCTCTTATGAAGAGGTTTTACGGTAGAACATTTTAAGGCATTAGGAAAAGTACCTTGTTCAAAAGACGTATTAATTAGATGGCTGACGATCTCAGCGCATTCATTGCTATAAAGTTTTAATACATCACTTAGTGATTTTATTGTAGTTTTGATTTCATCTGGGGTGGTTGGTTTAAGGAAGAAACTGGAAGCGTTATTACTAACGGTATCAATAGAAGTAACATTATGTAAATGTTTATCACCATCGTTACTATTATTTATAATGTTGGTGTTGAATATTTTTGCATGCATGTATTTTGCATTTTTGCTGAATAGGATCTTCTATGGTATAATTGTTATTAATGTGAATTTGTTCTATGTTAGTAGTTTTTATTGCCTCATTATTTTTGATGATAGCCCATGTTGCTTTACACTTGTTTCTAAATTTATATATGATGTGATTATTCATTTCTCTCTGAGATACGCGCATACATGTTTTAAGACATTCCGCATAGACACTGTTGTATACTGAGTTTTGGAATGTTTGCTCTTCTTTTTATAATAAGTATAGCGCAGTCATCTTTTTATAGCGCATGGTTTTCTAATGCCTTTTGTGATCCATTGTAATCTGTTTTTTTAGGTCGTATCCTGTACAGGAAAGTACAATTTATATAATAAAATAAATGTTTTGTGAAACAAAGTAAATGCTATATCAAGGTTATCGTTATCGTACACTTCTTGGAATGATAGACTGGTAAGGTGTTTCCTAAAAATTTCAATATTGTCTTTTCTACAGTCTCTTCTCTCTATATATAAACGTTTTTGCATAGCTTTTATTTCATTAATGAAAATAATTAAAGTTTGTGCTGTATGATCGGACAGACCCGTGTAATGTATTTTTCCTGTAGCATCTAAAATGTTACTCATAATATTATCTATGCATGTATTTTACCTAGTAGGTTCGTTTATATGTATTTTCAAACCATAATTTCTAAGTGTTTCTCTAAATTCAGTCGTTTTTGCATTTTGTTTGTTTACTTTTAATACGTTAATGTTGAAGTCTCCTACAAGTATTATTTTCTGATGTTTACGCAATTTGAGCAGTAAAATTTCAATTTTTCAAGTAGTACATTTATATTTATAGTTCGGTAAACACAAACTATATAACATTTATAATTTGGTAATTCTATTCCGCAACATTGAAAGCCATGTTCAACCGAGAGTTGATTAAAAAGTGGTATTACTTTATATTCTATGTTATTTCTGAGAAGGATACAAACTCCTCCGCGTCTTTTTTGTTTTCTAAAGAAATGAGTGACAAGTTTATATCCTTTAAGCTTTATATTGTTTTCGTCTCCACGTTTAGCAAAGACTTCTGAAATGCATACTACATCTACTGGATTTCCTTCTTCAGCAAAATCTACGGACAACTATGGACTCTTGTAATAGATAGATCTATTTTGCCTACTAGGCCTGCGATATTTTGATGGAAGATAGCAAAATTTGGGAGATTTTGTGTATTTTGATGATTACTATAGTAGATCCAACCGTTTATCCTCTTTTTGACAGCACCAATAGAACGTAACATGACGATGTTACGCAAAAGTTAACTTATAAATGCGAGGTTTTAAAAATATGACAACTGCTTAAATTTGCTCCTTGATCCCGTATAATAATCATCTTTCACAAAATGAGTCCATAAGTGCAGTAGTTTTTTTATAAATTCCATAAAATAACAAACGTTTTTAAAAAATTACGTTCTATGGCTATCAACATAGTGATGTTACGAAGTTACGATTGAGATATCGATATTGTTTATGAACTATTTTTACACGGGTGTTTTCCGTTCTCGGCACATAATATCGGATTTATTTTTATGTAAAACCGTTATATTGATGCGCCTCAGGAAAACATACAGCATTATTTGAAGACGTGTTTATCTCCTGGTGTATATCCAAAAAAGAACAAGGTTATGATGACTATGATGATTACAAGTACAAGTCATACTTGACGAAGCTGTTACCGGTTAAATCTGGGATGGCCAGCGAGCAACACGGAAGGGAGTAGGCATACACAGCGTTTCCCCTCTGTCAAAGTACAAGTCCGCATGGACCATGGAGTTTGATAATATACTGTGGGGTGAGGGCGGGGCTAGATTTGTGAATGGTGCTTTATTTTTTATGTGTTAGTGATTTGGTTGTGTGAGTATGATCGGCAATGGATCGGTACAGGTATGTTTTGTATGTAATAGTGCGGCTTTGCGCTAGTGTGCAACTTCCCGCAAGAAATGACAGAAAGATTTGAACAATATTTTTTAGCTAAGGCTACTCCCTTCCGTGTTGCTCGCTGGGGATGGCAGACATTAAAGTCTGCCGTTTGGTACCAGAAAATAGTAAAGTTTGAGCAACCCCAATTCCAATTTAAGCAAACGAAATCTAATCTTTTATTTTTATTTATTTATTAATCAAAATCAGATTCATCGTTGCTGTCACTCGAGCTATTGCCGACATTTATAATTAATTGTTGACTCATATAATCTATCGCCACGTGTTTATCCCAATCTGCCATTATAGTTTCTTGTGTTTTTTGAATTACATTTTGCCAGCTTTCCGCAGTTACTTTCACACATGCATTTTTTAATAAATTTACCATTTTGTTTGCCGTGAATGGGGGTTTTGTGTTATTTCTAGCAGCGTGTCCTTTAACTTGAGCCCATATTAATTCAATGGCATTGTATTGACAATGATAGGGTGGAAGTCTAAGAACCCAATGACCATGTTCTGCAGCTATTTCGTCGATCACATATCGTTTTGGGAAGTGTTTTTTTGTTCGTAATATATTTAGTAATTGTACTTTTAGTAAGGAGTTATCAACATTTTCACCATGTCGTTGAAGCCAGTCAATGATTACTTGTTTTTTGTCGGCCTGGGTCGGCATTTTATCAATTTGGCGTGAGTGATAGGATGCGTTATCCATAATAATAACTGACGGTTCTTCCAATGATTGTACCATTTCCTTAAACCAACTTTCGTAAACCTCAGAATTCATTTCTTCGTGGTACTCAACTGTTTTTTTGGATTTAAAGGCCAACAAAGCATCTGGCATGAATCCTTTCACAGACCCTGCATGGCAAATGATTAGACGTTCTCCTTTTCCCATCGGTACTGAGGTAGTGGAAGCAGCGGTGTCATCAGTCCAGCTCTTAGACACTGTGTGGTTCGCATTCAGCCAAGTTTCGTCAGTGAAAACAACATTTGACCAATCTGTAATTTTTTTGGCTTCGCTCAAAAATTCGCAACGAGCAAAAGCTACGTCGCGACGCTCCATCAATATTTTGCGTTTGTCCGATTTTTTATAAGTAAATCCAATTTCATTCAAGACCTTTACCAATGACGATTTTTGACCTCGGAACAAATCACATTCACGCAAAGAAGCAACAAGTTTTTTAAGTGTTGGAACTTCTTTACGTAAGTAATAGTTATATATATGACGGCGTATAGCGTCTGCGTCAAAGTTGTCAACCGAAGTCACACGACGTGGTTGGCGTTTTTTCTTCGGCGTACGAAGCTTATTCTCCTGCATGCCGCTTGTTCCGTAGGCTTCGGTAGTAATTTTTGTAATCGTAGATGCACTAATACCTAACGCGGCCGCAACGCGCTCTCTCACTTGCGACAATGGTAAAAGCGGGCCGCCATTTTGATACTCTGCTTCAAAGTAATTACGAAGCTTGATCACCATTTCTCTCGTCTGTCCTTTCAGCACTGATCCTTTCGGCATTTTATAGTTCCAATATAAAACTCAGCAAATAATTACTAGCACGGGCGTCTTGTTGCGAGTGACAGTGACAAATACAAAACGGCGGTGGACCATTGAGTTTTACTACCTTGATAAAATACTACTGCTTACCCATAGACAAAAAAATTGGCAGTCATAGGAATTGCCGATAGAAGTGAAAACTTATAACTCAGAATTTGATAGCTTACCTTGGAAACTACACGGGTGTAACCGGACGGCGTGGCCTCGCCATCTGGGCATGGCCATCTAGAAATGCGTCAGCATTTCCCATTGGCTGATGCGTTTCTAGATGGCCATGCCATGACGGCCTGTCCACGCCCTTTCAACATTCCCCATTGGCTGACGTATTTCTAGATGGCCAATAGCCATGGTCATGGCGCCATTCCTAGGACTATTCTCTTTCCGCACAGACTCGATAGAAAAATGAATCGAAATCGTGTCCACTATAATCACTTGGTCACAACACTTTAACTGACAAATTAGATCTGTCAAAAAGAGGATAAACGGTTGGATCTACTATATGAGGAACGAAAAAACATTTTAGGAGTCTTATTGTTCGGTGATTTGCTTTTATTACACTGGACATAGAAAGGGATTGTGCCTGGTTTAGGATTTTTATTTTGGTCGTTACCGTTCGTTGTGTATAATGCATTATCTGTTGTTACAGGCATTGTGTTTTGAAAAACTTTAGCATTGTTCATTTTCTCAAACATGTGGGTATACATAGTTCCCAGTCTTAAACTAGATTCGTTAATTTGCTTAACATTTTTTATTACGTTTTTGCCTAAATAACAGGACTTATAGTCTTCGGCATTAATCATGTTGTTACAATTTACAGTGTTCGAGTGAGGTTGAATTGGTAGAAGTTTCGAGAAATTTGCTAGTACCCAAATTAAAAATTACGAGTATATTTGGCAGTTCTTTGTTTAGTTTAATTTCGTTTAGGTAGTTATTCTTTCCAACTCTCGCTACAATTACGATTAGTGTGCTGATCCTTTTTAAAATGGCCGAAATCTCGATGAGAAATTTCGTTGGGTTTGTGTCATTTGACCCTACCCTAGGAAAAAGCCAGTCTTCTCTTTTTAAAAGTCAATGTCATTTACCGAACAGTTGCGTAAGATATGGTCTTTTGGGGCATCAGGATAGGAGTAGCTGACTATGTCATAGTCTTTTGCATTTTTATATTGAAACCTACGGTTAATGAGTTGGGGCTAGATCTTTGCAGCTTTGATCTCCGATTATAAGAATTTTAGGTTTATGTTCATAACCCAGCTGTTACTGACAATTTGGTCGTTTTAACACTAAAGGAATTATGTACTGCACATGCAGTTTCATTAGCATGGATTATCTCTTCTCTTCGATTTCTAACTTGGTCTTGAGATTGCGATTGTTGTTTAGATTGGTCATTTGATTATTACTTGCGTTTGCGTCATGAGAATTCTGTTGCATCTTTCGTATCTTACGTTTTTCTTTCTTTTTTACCACAGTTGCATATGATTCCTGTTCTTGACTGGTTGTAGATATTTCTTCTGATATGCTAGTAGTAAGCGGTGTAGTTATTTCTTTCTCTATTTTAGCACCATTTTCTCCACCTCCATTTTTAATAACTTTCTCTATGTGTAGTTTAAAATTTTGTATCTCTACTTTAAGCTTATTCATTTCAATCGCATGTTTTCAGCTTTGCCTCTCTATACAATCCTGAAGCTCAATAGCTTTTACCAAGTTTTTCTTACAAGACGACGGTGAGCTACAAAACAGGCTTCCGTATGCGCGCTTTGTGGCGTAAGTAGGTAAGGGCTGAAGAGAGACAGACTTATGTAACCATAATATAACGACGTGTGTATCTCTATCACTTTGTTCGTTACCTTAACACGGCTGAACGGATCCTATTGAAATTTGGCAAAGAGATAGATCATAGCCCGAGGAAGGACATATTCATATTCACATCCCGCGGGTGAAACAGCGCGGGCGAAGCTAGTAAGGCGCTATACACACGACGGGGCGGGCCGGGGCGGTCAATTTTGCCGCGAACGATAGCGCAAAGGGAATCCTATACTATAAACGCAAACGGAGGGCAAAAAGACCGCGCCGCCAGTGTCCGGCGGGCTTTATTGCTTCGCGATCAAAAAGACCGCCTCGCCCCGTCGTCTGCATAGCGCCAAGTTTACATCAAAATCATCGAAGCTAGGTAAGCTGTGTTACATAATATTATTATTTTAAGTTATTTCGTAGCAACAGAAGTTGAATGAGTACGTCCGGGGAAGTACTGCCATACCATACCTACCTATTTCTATTGTGAAGCAGTAATGTTCGCATTACTGTGTTCTCGTTTGAATGGTTTGGATGCCGGTGAAATTACAGGTAGATTCACGAGCACCAATACCTTATAAACATTTAACAACTATTCGAACTGTTTTTCTCCTACTGTGCTGATTATTCATGTTTTTATGGATAATATTCTGAAACTCATAATTTTTATTGAAAAAATTCTATCTTCATGTTACAAAATGTTACAATCGTTATTTCTCGAGAAAATTGCTTTTATATTTAGGAAAGTGTATACGTATTGGTGCACGTGACTGTACCTTATCAAAATACGCTAACAACTTACGGCCGTTTTCAATAACTTATCTACTCGTATCGTCGGTTTACCGTACTAGAGATAGATTTTTGACACTATTTGTACAGACGTTATGTCAAATTTCTATCGGTAGTAAGGTAAACTGTGGATAGATAGATTATTGAAAACGGCCGTTAATGTTTCAGGGTGACGGGCGCACTGCAATTTGTAACTTGTGACGAATGCGTCTGTTAGAGACAGAGGTAACCACTTATACCGTCTCCTATAATATGTTACAAACAAAGTTATTGAATGATGACATCCGAGATTACACACCTACTTAGGATGGAAACCTTAAAGAATCAAATTGAAACACCCATTCGAGTTCATGATTATTTTACTTTTAACATTTTCAACAACTTATATGACTAAAATAAAAGGCTTACTGAAGCTGTTAGCAAATTAGTGATAGAGTCTTCCAAGCGGACCAACCCAGGAGTAAGTTACTTCCTCTCTTGATATTCAGTGACATTGCGGTCGATGATGTAGCATACTTTCTTAGACGATTCGCTCTTAACTTAAAGCCGCCCAATCGTAAAATCGTACCTCTCGAGAAACATAGAGTTAGGTAAGGATCTCTATACCTTAATGAAAGAAGCCAAATGATTCTTGTGTATAATCTCTTGAATGGCTACCATGTAACTACCGTACTGGATTAATCCAAAAAACTTAATGATAAAAAATCGGGGGATACAGTTTGGCGTTTTTGTTTCGAGTCTATCATATACATCCATTAAATTATAGAAGTGGATAGTTAACGGATCAAATAATTCATTACAATTAACGAGAACAGTCACGCATCGAGCGAGCTGGTGGAGGAAGCGCCGCCATTTTGAGGTTATTTTGCTGCGTATCGAGATTTGCAATTAGGATAACTTTTGACTCGGAGAAACGTATTCACGTACAACACACGGCCTAATGGAACAGCCACACCCCTATTTTTGATGGTGAAATGGGAATGGCAGAATCAAATAATGCAATATTGAGGAACACTCTTCAAAATGTATGCGATAACAACTGACAGAGTTTTGATCGATGAGCATCTGGAGCCTTGTGTCGGCGCTTAACCTCTGCTTCGTGTGATAAGTGTTAATGTGGCCTGCTTTTGATTGCGTCTGCCCAGAAGGTACCTGCTCACTCGTGACTTGATACTCAGTGTGTATCTAAATTGTAATTATTAAGTTAACATGGTATGTATATGATTTACTTTATGAGTTAGAATTTGGATAGGGCATGGCGAACGTTACTATCCATCCCCCCCGTAGGAGGTTACCCCTCATCGAAACCCCATGCGTGGCCGCTAGGTGGAGACAATCAGGTGAAATACTACGTGGTAAGGGATTATAAAAAAACTGCTTTGTTAGATAATCGGCCTTTAATGCCTAGCACACAGGTGGATTCAACGTAAACTTGGGTAAGAGAAGTGAGGATGAGTTGAAAGTGAAGCAATTTGGTTATGGACAACGGAACCGGTAGGAGACAGAGGTTGGCCGACTTTCTGGAGAAAGAGGGGCTCTTTATGACGAATTCTTTCTTTCATGGAATAGTAAGAGGCACATTGAATATTAATGTCAAAATTGAGAGGTCTCGTCTTTTGAAGTCTACGCTCCGACCCACTCGTGCCCATATTCAAAACCCCGAGAGCATTCAACTTGAGCTGTCCATGAGAACAACATGAGCCTTGAGAACATCGCTTCAGTGGACGAGACCAATGACAGCTTAGTAGAAACTGTCCATACAGTGGGTTCCAAGTACTTTAAGCCCTACCCTATAGATAGGCCACGCTTCTGGAATGGCAAGGACTCGGCATCAACATTAACGGCGAATACATCACTCACATTCGATTTACCGACGATATTTTAGTCATGGCAGAATCCATGGGAGACCTCAGTACAATGCTCGAAGGCCTCCATCGAGTTTCCCAACGAGTAGGCCTTAAAATGAACATGGACAGGACAAAAATTATGTCTAATGCCCATGTTGTGCCTACCCCAATATCAGTTGGGAACTCAGACTTCTCGAAGTTGTTGACGAATCCATCCTCCATCCTGGGACAGACAGTTAAACAAGTGAGGTCCAAACCTGAGATAGAGGTCAATCGTCGAATCCAACTCGGCTGGACAGCGTTCCGGAAACTTCGCGATGTCTTCTCGTTGAAAATACCTCAGTGCCTCAAGACAAGAGTCTTCAATGTGTGTTACCAGTGATGACATATGGCACTGAAACGTGGTCTCTTACTATGGGCCTCATAAGCAAGCTCAAAGTAGCACAACGAGTTATGGAAAGGGCTATGCTCGGGGTTTCTCAGAAATGAGAAGATCCGTAGACGAACTAAAGTCCACCTTTCACGGCCTGGCAAGCGCAGCTTAGGTCGTCCACCAAGACAAGGTGGGCTGACGACCTAATAAAGGTAGCAGGACGACGTTGGATACAAGCCGTTTCCAACCGGTACTTTTGAAAATTTTTGGGGGGAGGCATATGTTCAGCAGTGGACGTCCTACGGCTGAGATGATGATGACACAGATGGATGTGATTAGGAATGAACTCCGTTGAAGGTATGAGAAACATGTCTCTAAGTGGCCCTGGGTCCTTATCTGGGCAGGTTCTCCCATCGTCGCTCAGCACGATGCGACGATTAAAATCAAATAGAGAATATAATTCAGCTCTGGGACGGCGAGCCTCTATGGCCTAAGGGTCATGATATATGAAACGGATTGTCGGCAGACTAGGGTTCGAATCCCGTCCGAAAATGTGTTCATTCTTAAATTCCAAAGTTTTGTCTCGTTAAGCAGGCGCTAGTGCATTGTTTTTCAAATAATAAACAAATATGTAAAGCTGTTGTTGTTTTTAAGGTACCTAACTTGGCATCCAGATCACAAATGTTCGAATTGAAGAGAAAGAGTGACACAGACGCGATCAGTTCTCGGAGTAAACGCCAGTGCACGCGTCAATTTTCATTCTAATTCAAGATCTGTAAAAATAATAATGGAAGGTACATTTTGAGAGCACAGAGAAAATACGCGGAAAATGTTAACAAAGTTATTAAAGTTATTGTTATTGGGTGTAATTTATCTATAATATTTATGTATTTAGAAATATATAAGTATGTTTATCAGTTGTCTAGTACCCATAACACAAGCTCTGCTTAGCTTGGGACTAGATGGCGTTGTGTGATAGTTGTGGAATATTTATTTATTTATTGAACGCCTTCTGTGCGCATATGCAATTTATATATAGGGTCAAAGAGGTCAGTGACTCAAATTTTTTTATAAGATTAAAAACAAAATGCTATTGTCATAAGAGTTGCCTAGAAGTTGCTAGTATTGTTGTTACACTATTATATTTTAGTTTAGCGTTTATGATTCTTCATCATATACTACTTGTATGAAACTAAAGCATAAAAGCATACTACAAAAAAATGGGAGTGGAGCCACTGTCTACAACTGGGTGTACTCACTAGCTCACTACAGAGGAACACAGTGACTAGGTACTACTAATAGAGATCAAGTTCAGTATTTCGCATATGATAGGTAAATTAAATAAAGACTTGAACTGAGATTTCGTTTAGTAAGAAAAAAAAATTTTTGTTTCTTTCGCATAAAGCCAAATAATAGTGAGTTATTATAAAAAAGCATTATTTTTTTAAGGATATTTCTATATCTGTAAGGATATTAGTGATGTTTTAAATATTGTTTTGTAACATTTCACTGATTCACAAATTACTGGAGAAAACAGAACAGTTGATTATAATTATGCATTCAGTCATGACATGTATATTTTTCTCAATTTAAACTTATACACCCTCGGCCTTATTAATAAACTTGGCTTACAACCCGGAGTAGTTAAAACATCTATCTGTCAATTTTTCGCTTGCAGTAAATGTCACGCGTGAAAGCAAGACAAAGCATGTTACGCCTAATCTATGTTTACGCAACGTTTATTAATAAAGGCCCCTAACTATAAATGTACTTACTAAAAATTATCTTTAGGTAAAGTTAATCAGAAATCAATGTTTTGTACCCGTTTGTACCCGTTAGTCTTAATCCACCCGCAATCACAAAATACATCAATCATTTTTTAATATCACAATTGTTCATTACTATAATAACGTCTGAGTGATTTATAAATTAAAGTTTAAACATAAATAACTATAGAAGACATGAAATGTCTTCGCGATGACATCTTCAAAAGTAATGTCACATCAGTTATTTTTTCAGTAAACAATAGTGAAAAGGTGGAAATTCTTACCTCTTATTTTATAATAATTTCATATGATAAGGTATGTAGAGCAACTACTAACTCAGTACCTAATATAGCATGTTATCTATGAGTGTTATTAATTAAATACATAATATATGTTTGAGTTGAATAAGCTTTACAATAGCCATAATTAAAAAAAAATAAGCGTTCGTAATGTGCCAACCCTAAGCTTTTTTTGATGGCGGGCAATATTGTCGATCGTTGGTCGGAACATTACTTGATAACTTTAATTTTAAAAGACCATGCGCAATGGCACTAGCATTAATGTACTTAATGATAATTTTACCAACACAGGGTATAAACTAAAATAACCTGTGTTTTCGCCATCTCGCAGAATTTACTTGCAAATTTGGACTAAATTTTGCCCGCAAAAATACGCACCTTAATCAACCAGTTCCAACTAGTTACTGAACAAAGTTAGCAACAAATACGATAGATAGTATTGTCATATATATAACCTATGTGTCACCAAAGTCAATGAATGTTGCCATAATATTAAGACATTTTTGTACATCAAAGATATACTTATAAATTGTTCTTCGGGCAAAGTTTCCCTTAGGGTTTTATTGTTCTTTGGGCAAAGTTTCCCTTAGGGGTTTATTGTTCTTTGGGCAAAGTTTCCCTTAGGGGTTTATTGTTCTTCGGCGCAAAGTTGGCATGTTTTAAGGTAACTAATTATATGGCCAAGTAAGATATTGAAGCTGGTCATTTATTATGATTTCTTACTTAATAACTTTCCGTCCGATTGACCGCCTCCGCGCCCGTTTGGTGTATAGTAAAAAGACGTTTTATTTGCACCTCGCTGCAAATAATTCAGTCATTTTAGAGCTAAACATTTACTAATTTTACTTTACTTGGAATTGTTAAATAAAAGTTTTTAATTATCTATCTTGTTTATTTTTTGTTAATTGGTAAATAATATTCGGTGAAAACATTTGGTACCGTCTGCAGAGATCGATAAATAGCCACTGACAAGACTGTTCTGGCGAAGTATACTGTTCGCAGAACTACTAGTGATACTAACTTATTAACATATGTAGGTATAGGTACATTATATGTTGATCACAACAATCCGCGAAATAAGATGGAGCTCAATTTAGTATTCATCTATGAGCTCGCCCACCGGCCATTTGCTGGGATTTTGCGTGTTCTCTACTTTTTTATAGTTATTACTACTTATCTGTCTACCTGTGAGACACTGAATTAAGTAGTGGTAGTAAGTTAACCTCATACTGCTGAAAATGTGCATCTAAGGATGCAAGTCCGAGACGGACTACAGGCGACACTGCGGCTTGCAGCTGCAGTCGACTGCCTGCGATCGCATTCGACTCTATTTCAAGCGGGGCGAAGACGTACCGCGGCTGCACAATGCATGTAATAATCAACAATGCCTCAGCCTGGTCACTTTTGCACCTTCGCACGAGACATAATGTCGGACAATGTTGCCGATAATTTATTAAATAACATATTTAGGTATTAAAATGAAATGAATTAAAATATATAATGTCATATTCACGGTTGTATATTATATATACGACATATACACTTGTTTTGACTCTCCCAATTATCTTCTATATGCGGTCGAAATTTTTTTTTATAAAATCAAAACTATACAAGACTGCATTGCTCTCCAAGATACCCTGAACATGGTCACTGTAGACTGGATGACAGTTGTCTTATACAGTTATGGAAATTATTTTTGTGTACCGCCTATGATATTTTAATCAAAACATTTCAAACATGTTTTAATGAAGTAGCTATCCAGTATCAGTGGTTGGAGTCGGGCCATCTCTGTCTCTTACTCTATGAAGGAAGTTAAAGAATATGCCTTTCGGCACGCCGTCACGAAGGTGGTAGGCCTCTTGTGCCTGAGACCGTCTTGATGGGTACCACAGCAGTGCCTTATATTCTGCCGCGAAGCAATAGTTAACAAGCATTACTGCGTTGAGGTGTGAAGGGCGCTCTAGCGGAGTGAAATTACTGGGTGAGACTAAAAACAAACGTCTCGAGCACAGTGCAGTGCCACGCAAATCTAGTTGGATGGTCTGGGGGGCACTGCAATTGTTATTGGAAAGCGCAGTGTTTAACATCATACGCACGAAATGCCCGTCTAGTCACGTAAGGACACCAAAGTCCTTGATACTTTTTATTTAAGCTGTATACTATTAACACTGTATGTTCATTTTGATGTAAGTATTAAAAAAAAAAACTGTTTCCAAAAACAGTAAGATAGTTCATAAAACTAACGCAAATGGGTCACATAACGGACGAACAGGTGACCTACTTTCTCGCAGCCGCAAAAAAGATAGACAATCAAACGATTCATTAAAATGCAAGCTTAAAAGCTTTCATTCGAAATCTGGTTTACGGTTTTCATTTAGGATTGAATTTCTAGTAACTTCCGATCTTAAAACAATAAAATATCAGGCTATACAATTTGAAGGTTCTATGGAGACATGGGTTTCCTAATTCAACGAATCGAAAATAATAAATAAAATTAAGAAATATTACATTAGGCTGACATATTCAATAATTCCAGAAATATTAAAACTACATACTTATGACTAGCGTATGTCTATGCGTACGTCGCACACAAGGTGTATAAAATAGAAAAGCTTGTATCGATGTGACAATAATTGCATTGTCCATGCTGCCAACGAAAAAGGTGAAGTTCCCGGGTGCGCTTATGTTGCACAAACCTTTGGATAGAACCTGAGGGATAGGACTTACAGGGGTACTGGTAATTAATTAGCATCCTTTTAAGAGCATATTCTGTACATCAAAACGAATATCTTTTGTTCTACGACTTTCAAATAATCGTATTTTTTTCTTCCATACATAACTTAAAAAAATCAATTTAACCGGTCTAAACTTAATTAACACTATGTAAAAAGCGCGCGCGCAATGCCGACAAGCCCTGACCGGCGCGGGCGGCGCGCCACCCGCGTAAGTCAAGTTCGTCGTAGCTGTGCTACACGTAGATGAATGAAGTGGATGCGATGTAGAGTTATGAAGTGTAAGAGAGAATAACAAAAATTTTTATTTAGGGAATTATCTTTAGTTTTGGGAAAAGTTCTAGAGCAAAAGTTGTTTGTTTTGATGTAGAGAATAGAATATGCCCTTAACAGGATGCTAATTGATTACCAGTAACCCGGTATACTCGTAATGTAGGTAGTAGTATTTTATATACGCAAGGCAGCCCCGGATCTACGATTTTTCCGTTACGAGGAAGAAACTTGAAAGTGGCGCCCCTCTCCAGCGTTTGAGATAAACTACTTTGAAAAACTTACCATTTGTACTCTTTATTATCTTTAAGTTCAAGTTCAAGTTCAAGTCATTTATTTCGCTTTAAATTGTGGTTACAATGAAATATCTTATGTAGCTATAATTTTTAAGTACAATACAACTTTTGCGTATTTGGCATGCGAAAAATAAAATCTTAATCTAAAATTATATTAAATGTAAGGTAATATACATCAAAATCCTAAGTTAACTAGGAAAAACCAACTAATATGTTTATAAGACACTACACTGTACTATACTCTATACTACTATTTTAATGATAAACTAAAATTATACTATATGTTTGATATTAGGATGGGCTATATTTATGGTCATTATGCGAAAAGAAATGATTAATTTGATAAAAGCTACAATCATTTAACAATCTGAAAAGTTTGACTTTGAATTTTGGGAGTGGAAGGGATTTTAATGATTCTGAGATTTTATTAAACACTCTATAGATAGATATATATAGAGGATAGACTCTTAACGCCATAATATAACAATTCCTGCGGTAAAGCTCATTATTACACCGCGGAAACACTAATCTGTTCGGAAATCTTGTGCAGTAGCTACGGTTATCACACAAGTTAATCAACAGTCCAGGGTGTTTTTTACAAACATACATATTTCAAATATATACATACAACGAAGCGGAAGCACCTTTAATTCCTTAAAAAGAGGCTTGCAGGATTCTAGAGGACCAACACAGCAAACTGCTCGGATACATCGTTTTTGTGCTTTGAAAATTTTTCTAGAAGCAACTACTGACTGACTTAACTGCCTACGGAGAGAAAATGCAAATCTGCTAAGCTTTAAACACACACTGTCTACATGTGCTTTCCAGTTACAGTGGTGATCGATAGTGATTCCAAGAAATGTAGTTGTATTGTTTTCTTTTATTTGCGTATTTTGGTAAACTATTTTAAGATTTTGAGGTTTAGATTTGATATTGTAAAATTGAATAATATTAGTTTTATTTACATTGACTTTTAGGTTATTTCTTTTAAACCAAGCTATTACAGTTGCTGTCGTTTCATTAATACTTTGTTCAAAATCAATATTCTTTTGTTTTGGGATGATAATGCTTAAGTCATCTGCAAAAAGAACGGATTTATGAGAAATTATACCAGGTAGATCGTTTATATATAACAGAAATAACAGCGGCCCTAATATGCTACCTTGAGGAACGCCAGATTTGTTACATAAGTAATCAGAGAAAAACTACTCAAGATATTGTATTCATCGATGTTTTTTATTTCTACTCGCTGTTTTCTATTAATCAAGTAACACTTAAACCAATCATAAGCAACCCCTCGAACACCGTAGTTTTCAAGCTTCTTTGGCAATGTCTTGTGGCAAACAAAATCGAAAGCTTTGCTCATATCAAAGTAAATTACTGCCACTGGCGTTTTCAGATTAATATGTTCTGTTATGTTTTTGACTAGAGTGAAACCAGCCAAAGTAGTGGAATGGTTCTTTTGGAAGACATTCTGTTCATTTCTTAGAATACCGTTTTTTGTAATAAAGCAATATAATCTCTAGTACATTAATTTTTCAAAGATTTTAGAGAGAATTGGTATTATAGCAATAGGTCTGTAATTATTTATGTTAAGTTTGTCATCTCTCTTATGAAGAGGTTTTACGGTAGAACATTTTAAGGCATTAGGAAAAGTACCTTGTTCAAAAGACGTATTAATTAGATGGCTGACGATCTCAGCGCATTCATTGCTATAAAGTTTTAATACATCACTTAGTGATTTTATTGTAGTTTTGATTTCATCTGGGGTGGTTGGTTTAAGGAAGAAACTGGAAGCGTTATTACTAACGGTATCAATAGAAGTAACATTATGTAAATGTTTATCACCATCGTTACTATTATTTATAATGTTGGTGTTGAATATTTTTGCATGCATGTATTTTGCATTTTTGCTGAATAGGATCTTCTATGGTATAATTGTTATTAATGTGAATTTGTTCTATGTTAGTAGTTTTTATTGCCTCATTATTTTTGATGATAGCCCATGTTGCTTTACACTTGTTTCTAAATTTATATATGATGTGATTATTCATTTCTCTCTGAGATACGCGCATACATGTTTTAAGACATTCCGCATAGACACTGTTGTATACTGAGTTTTGGAATGTTTGCTCTTCTTTTTATAATAAGTATAGCGCAGTCATCTTTTTATAGCGCATGGTTTTCTAATGCCTTTTGTGATCCATTGTAATCTGTTTTTTTAGGTCGTATCCTGTACAGGAAAGTACAATTTATATAATAAAATAAATGTTTTGTGAAACAAAGTAAATGCTATATCAAGGTTATCGTTATCGTACACTTCTTGGAATGATAGACTGGTAAGGTGTTTCCTAAAAATTTCAATATTGTCTTTTCTACAGTCTCTTCTCTCTATATATAAACGTTTTTGCATAGCTTTTATTTCATTAATGAAAATAATTAAAGTTTGTGCTGTATGATCGGACAGACCCGTGTAATGTATTTTTCCTGTAGCATCTAAAATGTTACTCATAATATTATCTATGCATGTATTTTACCTAGTAGGTTCGTTTATATGTATTTTCAAACCATAATTTCTAAGTGTTTCTCTAAATTCAGTCGTTTTTGCATTTTGTTTGTTTACTTTTAATACGTTAATGTTGAAGTCTCCTACAAGTATTATTTTCTGATGTTTACGCAATTTGAGCAGTAAAATTTCAATTTTTCAAGTAGTACATTTATATTTATAGTTCGGTAAACACAAACTATATAACATTTATAATTTGGTAATTCTATTCCGCAACATTGAAAGCCATGTTCAACCGAGAGTTGATTAAAAAGTGGTATTACTTTATATTCTATGTTATTTCTGAGAAGGATACAAACTCCTCCGCGTCTTTTTTGTTTTCTAAAGAAATGAGTGACAAGTTTATATCCTTTAAGCTTTATATTGTTTTCGTCTCCACGTTTAGCAAAGACTTCTGAAATGCATACTACATCTACTGGATTTCCTTCTTCAGCAAAATCTACGGACAACTATGGACTCTTGTAATAGATAGATCTATTTTGCCTACTAGGCCTGCGATATTTTGATGGAAGATAGCAAAATTTGGGAGATTTTGTGTATTTTGATGATTACTATGAGGAACGAAAAAACATTTTAGGAGTCTTATTGTTCGGTGATTTGCTTTTATTACACTGGACATAGAAAGGGATTGTGCCTGGTTTAGGATTTTTATTTTGGTCGTTACCGTTCGTTGTGTATAATGCATTATCTGTTGTTACAGGCATTGTGTTTTGAAAAACTTTAGCATTGTTCATTTTCTCAAACATGTGGGTATACATAGTTCCCAGTCTTAAACTAGATTCGTTAATTTGCTTAACATTTTTTATTACGTTTTTGCCTAAATAACAGGACTTATAGTCTTCGGCATTAATCATGTTGTTACAATTTACAGTGTTCGAGTGAGGTTGAATTGGTAGAAGTTTCGAGAAATTTGCTAGTACCCAAATTAAAAATTACGAGTATATTTGGCAGTTCTTTGTTTAGTTTAATTTCGTTTAGGTAGTTATTCTTTCCAACTCTCGCTACAATTACGATTAGTGTGCTGATCCTTTTTAAAATGGCCGAAATCTCGATGAGAAATTTCGTTGGGTTTGTGTCATTTGACCCTACCCTAGGAAAAAGCCAGTCTTCTCTTTTTAAAAGTCAATGTCATTTACCGAACAGTTGCGTAAGATATGGTCTTTTGGGGCATCAGGATAGGAGTAGCTGACTATGTCATAGTCTTTTGCATTTTTATATTGAAACCTACGGTTAATGAGTTGGGGCTAGATCTTTGCAGCTTTGATCTCCGATTATAAGAATTTTAGGTTTATGTTCATAACCCAGCTGTTACTGACAATTTGGTCGTTTTAACACTAAAGGAATTATGTACTGCACATGCAGTTTCATTAGCATGGATTATCTCTTCTCTTCGATTTCTAACTTGGTCTTGAGATTGCGATTGTTGTTTAGATTGGTCATTTGATTATTACTTGCGTTTGCGTCATGAGAATTCTGTTGCATCTTTCGTATCTTACGTTTTTCTTTCTTTTTTACCACAGTTGCATATGATTCCTGTTCTTGACTGGTTGTAGATATTTCTTCTGATATGCTAGTAGTAAGCGGTGTAGTTATTTCTTTCTCTATTTTAGCACCATTTTCTCCACCTCCATTTTTAATAACTTTCTCTATGTGTAGTTTAAAATTTTGTATCTCTACTTTAAGCTTATTCATTTCAATCGCATGTTTTCAGCTTTGCCTCTCTATACAATCCTGAAGCTCAATAGCTTTTACCAAGTTTTTCTTACAAGACGACGGTGAGCTACAAAACAGGCTTCCGTATGCGCGCTTTGTGGCGTAAGTAGGTAAGGGCTGAAGAGAGACAGACTTATGTAACCATAATATAACGACGTGTGTATCTCTATCACTTTGTTCGTTACCTTAACACGGCTGAACGGATCCTATTGAAATTTGGCAAAGAGATAGATCATAGCCCGAGGAAGGACATATTCATATTCACATCCCGCGGGTGAAACAGCGCGGGCGAAGCTAGTAAGGCGCTATACACACGACGGGGCGGGCCGGGGCGGTCAATTTTGCCGCGAACGATAGCGCAAAGGGAATCCTATACTATAAACGCAAACGGAGGGCAAAAAGACCGCGCCGCCAGTGTCCGGCGGGCTTTATTGCTTCGCGATCAAAAAGACCGCCTCGCCCCGTCGTCTGCATAGCGCCAAGTTTACATCAAAATCATCGAAGCTAGGTAAGCTGTGTTACATAATATTATTATTTTAAGTTATTTCGTAGCAACAGAAGTTGAATGAGTACGTCCGGGGAAGTACTGCCATACCATACCTACCTATTTCTATTGTGAAGCAGTAATGTTCGCATTACTGTGTTCTCGTTTGAATGGTTTGGATGCCGGTGAAATTACAGGTAGATTCACGAGCACCAATACCTTATAAACATTTAACAACTATTCGAACTGTTTTTCTCCTACTGTGCTGATTATTCATGTTTTTATGGATAATATTCTGAAACTCATAATTTTTATTGAAAAAATTCTATCTTCATGTTACAAAATGTTACAATCGTTATTTCTCGAGAAAATTGCTTTTATATTTAGGAAAGTGTATACGTATTGGTGCACGTGACTGTACCTTATCAAAATACGCTAACAACTTACGGCCGTTTTCAATAACTTATCTACTCGTATCGTCGGTTTACCGTACTAGAGATAGATTTTTGACACTATTTGTACAGACGTTATGTCAAATTTCTATCGGTAGTAAGGTAAACTGTGGATAGATAGATTATTGAAAACGGCCGTTAATGTTTCAGGGTGACGGGCGCACTGCAATTTGTAACTTGTGACGAATGCGTCTGTTAGAGACAGAGGTAACCACTTATACCGTCTCCTATAATATGTTACAAACAAAGTTATTGAATGATGACATCCGAGATTACACACCTACTTAGGATGGAAACCTTAAAGAATCAAATTGAAACACCCATTCGAGTTCATGATTATTTTACTTTTAACATTTTCAACAACTTATATGACTAAAATAATAAATAATGTGACAATTGCTTACAATTAGGTCGTAGACACTGAACTTAAGTACATGCAGGTATCTAATTTGGATCATTCTATAAACATAGGTACTTAACTATTACAGCCCTTAGGCAGAAATATGATTTTATTCATATCCCAAAGCCGAGCACGAAAATTTGTTTAAGTGTAACGTTATCGTATTGTATTCAATACAAACTGTGAGTTATCTGTGCCACTATTGTACTAGATAAATGATAGTTTGTACTGAATACGTTAACGATGTCATTACGTTACACTTAAACAGATGTTCGTGCTCAGCCCACAGGTACGCTGTCAGAGATATACCTAGGTACATTTTATATCTCTTATCTATTGTGTCTATCGGCCGGTCCCAATAATCTATCGCCGGTTTACCTTACTAGAGATATATATTTGACACTATTTGTATGGACGTTATGTCAAATTTCTATCGGTAGTAAGGAAAACCGCGGATAGATAGATTATTGGGATCCTCCATTAGAGTGGTTTGATTTAGATAGTTCTGAAGGTTGCGATTGAAGCAGCAAAGATCAACAAAGAGCTAAGTCCTAATGACCAAAAAGATACTGTCTTATATGTTTAAATAATGTTTATCGAAATAAATATTTTATCACTAACCAACATCACATATATTTATACCATTATCAATAAATTAATAATTTAATCGCTACAATAATAATTATGACTTTGTTTTGTACTAAAACTAGTTTTGTGGTAATAGACAGTATATTAGTTCGTAAGTACTTTTAAGTTAGGTTGCTACTATTTATGAGTAGAGCGTGGCATAGTGCCGCGGATCAAGGGTTATTGTGGGGGCCGGCTGGGCCGGACGACGATCATTCAGCTCTGTTCCTTGGCTTCAATTACATTTGCTACTTTTAACTTGACCACCAGTCTTCACACTGTCCGCATATGATACACCTCACTTAACCGACCACACAATTGTAAATAGAGTAACAGTAGTAGTGTTTCTGGAGTAGACAAACTGTTAAAATACATGTAAAAGGTGATCGTTAAAAATGAATTGTGGTAGTTTTGTTTGATACTACAAGAAATAAGTCAAATTTATTGGAGCACATTTGTACAATGATAATAAATCTACTAAATATGTTTCACAACAATTAGATCTATTAAGGTTTCAGCACACCGAACGCGGGACGTGCGCGGTGCTTTCCGTCGACGGGCCCGGGCCGGGCTTGTTATATTATATCGTAATGTATCAAATACAAGCGCGGGTCCGCCGATAGCTCCGTATTTAATGTGCCGTGTTTGATACATTTCGTTGTAACAACACGCGTCTATGGAACGCACCGCGCACGTCTCGCGTTCGGTGTGCTGAAACCTTACTTGTAGGTACTGATTTATTTTATGAAATACGTCACTGTGTTACGTAGGGAAAGAGATGTGAACTATCAATAATTCATACTAATAAATATATTACTTAACGATTTTTTTGATGAGAATAGTAAAATATCAATTATTAGTGTCATATACATATATAGAAAGAAAAATAGGGTGCTTATGTTGATAACTACCTCCTTCAAATACTAGCCATATAAAATACAATGCCCATTAGATGGTCACTTTCTTCTTTTAACTTTACCCACCACTGGTAGTAGCACTAGCGAACAGTCTTCGTTTCAAAAATAACCGTATTTTCACATAATGTGATATAATATATATTACTCGTATATCTATAATATAATTTTGATGAATTATAGAGTTGTTTATAAAATATACATAGATTTAAAGTAATTAGTAGATATGTATAAAATATACTCTTAGTCTTCATCATATACATATTATAATAAAAATAGATATATAAATGTTTAAACAGGACGCTATTTTTACAATGGAAATTGAATTTTATTACATAGGAAATGTTTGATTGATGTCGCCGTCAATAGTCGTTTGCTGTTTGTGAACTGTTTTTATTCATGCTATTACTAGTGTGCCGATTTACAGGTTTACATGAATTTTAAATTAATACAACATATGTGTAAATTAAAATTCTGATTTGATTATACGACTGGCAAATATTTATTTAATGCTTTATAATACAAAATAAAATTCGATACTGTTCGTTCGCTTAAATAATGATGATAAGGTACTAAGTACAGTCACCTTCATAATTTTAATACTACATTTTACGTTGCGATACAAGCTACAGCTTCGCTTGCGACCGTGGTCGCTGCGCCCGAGCTGCCATACCGCCGCGCCTATGGTCTTACGCGTTGTCTCTTGGTCTATTCTATCATTATTTAGATACGAAACTCTATGAGTATTCTTTGGCACTGCTGCTTTGGCTCTCGTAATTAATATCCATTATCAGTATTCATGACGAACCATTAGGTAAATTGTTCGGAAATAATTGCTATTGCTATGGTAAAGCATTCGATGTAAAGTATTTGAAATACAATTTAGAAATTTATGTATATGGGACCACCTCACAAGAATGACCAATCAGACAAAAAATAATGATTTACCAATAAATAATTGGCGGAATAATTGATTTATACTAAAAAAACGAACCCGTTGAATTGAGAACTTCCTCAATGATATCGGTTAAAAAGGGAAATTTGTGTGCTATTCTTCATCATCATCTCAGCCGTAGGACGTCCACTGCTGAACATAGGCCTCCCACAGAAATTTCAAAAAGGACCGGTTGGAAGCGGCCTGCATCCAACGTCGTCCTGCGACCTTTGTCAGGTCGTCTGTCCACCTTGTCGGTGGACGACCTACGCTGCGCTTGCCGGTCCGTAGTCTCCTTTCCAGAACTTTCCGGCCCCATCGGCCATCTGTTCTGCGTGCTATGTGCCCTGCCCACTGCCACTTTCACTGGCTAATGTTTGAGCTAAGTTGGTGACTTTCGTTCTTCTACGGATCTCCTCATTTCTGATTCGATCACGTAGAGAAACCCCGAGCATAGCTCTCTCCATAGCTCGTTGTGCTATTCTTAATTAATAGAAAAAAAGACTCAATTAAACGGACAATACTTTCTTGTTAATATTAATATTAAAATAAATTATTACCTTAGAAACTAATGCAAAAGATAATAACGGATACAAGATTAAGCAACGGACAGATATGCGTGTTTTGTCGGCTAGACCATCGCTGCGCGGCGGTTTGGTATGGCACCTACCACTATCTACTCACGAGTAAACTATATCACAAAGTTAAAGCTAACAGAAAGGAAAATGCACATACATACTAATTAATGTATATCTATACATAATCACGGCATGACAGCGTGTCATACACGTCGCGTCGGTGCTCACTAGTCTCATCACATCGCGTATTGTCAAACGACCGCTCTGGCGAAAAGTAACGTACCAAAATAGTTTTTAAATATGTACTTACGTGTATACATATGCCACTGAGGCAGTCTAAATACAGTATAGATTTATGATGATAATACAGAATGATAAGTTCTTTAACGATTGTTAAAGTTATTCAAAGATATGCCATCATTTCGGCCTTAGTCTAATAAACATTTTTTTACACCTACACATTTATTTAAATTCACTCTAATTTGATTCAACGATCGAACATTCAATATAGTTAATTAAGTTTTATCCACGTGAAGTAGGTACATCACAATAACATGAATAGATTTTTGAATATTAATCGTCAACAATATGATAATTTGACATTATTATAAGTACATCTTGAACAACATTTATGCTTACCCGAAGTGTTTCTTACACTTAAAGAAGTTATTTAATACCTTCGTAGGTTAGGTCGTCAGACTACACTAATAATACACTAATAACACTAATAATACATACATAATAACAACTAAAATATGAATTATTGGTAATCGGTGTACTAAGTAGAAGTCGGGTACAGAAAGAGTACCCCCAAAGCAAGAGCGGGTTAGGCCTTTCAGGAAGCTGAAGTGCTTCGGGCGTGTCCGCGACAGTATTTTCTTTAACCCGGCAGTGGGGCCTCTTCATAAAAGTCTGGCTCGTCGTCTTTGTCTATGTCTTTCTGAGCACCATCCAGCTGCAACAGAAAACGTGATCATTCATATTACAAATACTTAGAATTGATAAATATTTACTAAAATGGTAATTCGCCGCAACTGTGAGACGTTGACTTCGTGATAAAACTAAGTACTAAAATAAACTTTTGTTAAAAGTATAAATCGCAATGTGTTTAGTTATGTTAACGTACCGCTCGCAACTGAAGGGGCGTGAAGACGTACGCAAGCGACATGCGCAGAGGCACCATCAGCACTAAGAAGAATGGCAGTGCAAGTGAGAACCGCGATGACTTCACAGCGTACAGCAGACAGATCCCAGCCAGCTGGATCAGTGTGAACAGGTGCATCTTAAACGTGGGTACCTGAAAAACAAACAATTCTTGAGATATTTTGTAGATGATTTTTAAAGCACTAACGTCTGCATAGTGATCCCAAACATTGTAATTTTAGAGAAGAAAATGCACATCCTCGAACGGGTTCGAACCCGCCGCGTCTTCCGACAACTTGTCCTCATACGACAGTTAAAATAAAATAGTGAATTAAAATTTGATGCTCGAACCTCGTGCCTCGGTGTCGGATGACACGGGTTCGAAATGTTCGAACCCCGTCCGAGGATTTAACTTTTTTCTCTAAAATTGCAAATTTCGTGAGATATTTATTATTTCTTTTTATTAAACGCTGAAAATATTAAGTGAAAATTTAGTAGACATATTCCTTCGACTCTATATTAACTTTGAGGTTTATTTTATTAATTATTTTATTGTTACAGAAAACGTGACAATCGTTCAAAGAATGATACAAAAGTGTCGTATTCAGGTGTGGCTCCGTCCGGTGTCGGGTCCAATACATGTGCTGCGTCGGCGCCTCGTGTCGGCTTGACCTCGATCGGCGATCACCTTCAGTTGTAGCCGCGATTCTTATACCTTGCAGGTTGTTATGAAGGTGTTGCAATGTGTGCGGATTTAGGGTTACGCATATGTGTAACAATCATTATAAAAATCACTATATTATTATAAAATAAAGTACCAATGATTTTACGTTCTATGGAAACCTCATCCGCATCATCCCGTCGTCAAACGAAAAAATACAGTATGTTTTATTGATTCAGACGTTAGTTTCCAAAATCAATTTTAAAAACAATATTAAAAGAAATATTTAATTACAGTTCAGCTGGACAAATGATTATGGCACAGATCCAGTGTACACCACCCCCCCTCCCGCATAAAATGCAACCCTAGTAGCATTTATTGTTGTTGTTTTGTTGGACAAATGTAGTATTTACAAAACTATTTGTTAGCCAACTGTCAGATTTGGCCGCCTTGTTTTAAAAGGGCCCAACAAACATGCCCAACGTTGGCCTAACCTATTGAGGCCTAACGTAAATTTCTCCATCGTAGGCCCGATGCCAAAAAAGACGTAGGCCCTTTTGTATATTTAGCAACCATAGATTTATTTCAAGCGGGGCCACCGACTAATTGCCTTCTAACATAGGACCTACGATATATTTGATAATTTTTTTGTTCCAAAAGTTAGTTGGGCCAATGATAGAACCCCAGACAAGGGCCAAAAACTACGTCCATATAAATAAGACTTGATAAGACAAGTGATTCTACTAGCTGGATACGCAATTTTACTTTTATAAATGGTCTTATCCTATACAGTATTTTAAGTTTGTAGAAGCAACTTCGAACTGATTTTGTTATATATTTTTTAAAACGCAAGTCACAGTCCATATGCAGGCCTAAATTTTGCGCTTCATACACACGCTCTATGGGATTGTTCATGAGCATCACATTTACAGATGGGCTGAGACTCGACAGTTGGTGCTTACTACCGAATATAAGGTATTTGGTTTTATTAGGGTTAAGAAGTAAACAATTATTATTTACCCATGCAGTTATACTCGAAAGGTCTTGATTTAGCTTGCCAATCGCTCTGTCAATTTCATCTGGTCGGCAAGCAATATATACTTGCAAATCATCCGCGTAAATGTGAAATTGGCAGTGTTTAATATATAGTTTTATATCGGCCGTGTATAAAATAAAAAGGAGTGGTCCGAGAATTGATCCCTGAGGAACTCCACGTTTAACCGCTACTTTTTCAGAATCCAAACATGAACCATCACTACAAGTGAGCTTTACGTATTGATAGCGATTACTGAGATAGCTGTTAAACCATTGTAAAGTTTTCCAGCTAAAACCGTAAAAACTTAACTTGGACATTAAAAGATTAATATTCAAAGAGTCAAAAGCGCGGGAAAAATCAAGAAGAACTAATAGAGTGCACATACCCTTATCCGGAGAACAAAGGATGTTGTCGGTCACATCGAGTAGAGCAGTCACAGTACTGCGTCCTTGTCTAAAACCGGACTGTACCTCCGGTAAAATGCGGTTTTCTTCAAGATAATTGTTTAATTGCGTACTAACTGCTTTTTCCATAATCTTCGATAAACAGGGTAAGATGCTGATGGGCCTAAGATTTTTTATTTCAGCTGGATTAGAAGTTTTAGGAATCGGACGGACGATTGCAATTTTCCAAAAACGTCAGGGAATACCGAGGTACGAATAGATTTATTTATTAAATCATGAACGAGGTCTATTGTACTTGGAAAAGTCATCATGAGCATATCTAAACTAATATTGTCACATCCTATAGCATTCGATTTTAAACTTAAAATTATTTTAGTAAGCTTCTCAAAACTTATCGGTTCTAAATTGAATACAGCATCGCTATGTCTATGGTGCTCAAAAAAAGTTAACTGAGAAATAGAGACATCAGCTGAACCAGGTATATTTAAAAAATAACTATTAATTATAGTAGGGTCATTAAAATTAGCGGGAAGTTTCTTATTTTTTTTAGGTAATAAACAATTTTTTAGATTTTTCCTTATCAATTTTGGATATTTTATTTTATTATTTATGTTAAACTTAAAATAATTAGATTTTTCTTGAAATAGTGCTTGATTTCTAGGCTTCCTCCCGTAATCTCATCATCAATTTGATTGTGTCGGTAATCCACGGATATGAGCGTTTTTTAACTCTAATCAGCTTGAGGGGCGCATGCAGTTCAAATATACATACCACGTATTTAATAAAAACATGAACTATTTCGATTACATCATATAATTGTGGTATTAGGTTCCATTTTATACCGTTTACGTCATTGTTAAAATTAGCAAAATTAATATTTTTTATGGATCGATACGTAATATGCAAAGGTCTGGGTTTAGCTCGTTTAATGTTAAAATCACATACAATGAGACAATGCCCAAAAAGGCATCCTACATGATCTAAAACAACTTTTTTTGTTTGCATATCAGTACAGACCACATCGATCAATGTTTGGCTTGTATCCGTAAAATGTGTTGGCTCATTCACCACTTGAGTAAGATTAAAAGGTGATAAGAATGTTATTAGTTTTTTTGTGTTACCATCATCATTGCAAAACAAATTTATATTAAAATCTCCTAATAAAATCAGATTATCATAATTTGTGATAGACGTAGAGTGTATAATTTCTAATATTGATGATATCTACACTACCTATCAGAAAACAATGCTCGAATTCAAACAGCTATTATTTAGGCCACAACGTTCAATGATAATTATTCAATTTAATTTCTGCTAAAATTAAAATAAATACGATTGATATTTTAAAACAATCTAAATAGTATTCTGTAATTCTAGATTGAACATTTTTTTACGAAAATCTGACGTCATTATTTCAAGGGCGATGACAATGGTTCATTAGGTTAAAAGTCAAAATCAATGTTGTCCCAGCTTTCGTGCATACAAGAACGTGTTTTGCTGATGTTCTTAGACGTCATTATATGACGAATAGCATAAATCGCTCAAAATGTAGCTGTTTAGTCACATTTTTTGTTGCCGTATTTATACGCTAGTACCATATCTACCTTTTTTAGTATACGATAATGACCTTATATTTAAAAAAGGGAGACGAACCTATGACTACCTATGACCTACGACTACACACTAGCTATTACGCTCTACTTCGCCCGCAGGATAAGCTTGTCGCGATACCTCTGAAGCTACGCGTTGGATTGAGATAAAAAGTTATTCTTACTCCAAATCTGAGCAGTGTCATCGTGAAGCAATAACAGTGAGTATATAAGTGAGAGCCCACACGCTCACCCACAAATCATCACATTTAATATTATAAATGTGAAATGTAGTATTATTATTATTGTCTCTTCGCTGTACATACCCTTCTAACGTAGGGCACTTGTGGGTGATGCTTGACAGGTTTGAGCAGCAAGATGCAGCGGTCCCAGAACTGTATGCCGCCCAGCGCCGAAATGCCCATGTACAGGAACACGCCGAATAAAACCGCCATCGGCACCAACCGCAACCACCCAGCTGCCAGGACCGATATACCGACCAGTAATGCCACCAGAAGACCGGTCAGCCGTTGTTCTGGAAATTGAGGTGAAACATTTGTTTTTGAAAATCTATTGGAGTTGGTGGTTTCTAAACATATTTTGATTGTATGATAGAAATATGTAGAATGTGGTGTTATCAAAATTATTCAAGTATCGACTATGTCTAGTCCCGAGATTTAAATCAAATTGCATTTTTGTATACGTTGATCGGTAATAGCACTAGTGGCCGATCGTGTAATGTAATTATGGATTTTTATAAACTTCTAGCAGTCACAGAAAGTTAATAGTGTATTTTTATACGTGCTGCCTTGTATAACTTGAAACCATTAAACATGTACTGAAAGCATAAACTAACTTAATACCTTGAGGCATAGCGGCCAAGGTTCGTTCATAAATCTTTAGTTGTCTCCATAAACACGTTATGTACGATTTGATGGACCATAGCTATTAAAAATCTGCCATTTCCAACCAATTAGCTCGTTTATTGTATGTCCTAAATATGTATCTATATACTTTTATTTGCTACAGTACCATGTAGAATACAGGAAATACTGCACACTCTCGGTTTGAGGTAGTCGTCTGCAATAAGATGTAGGTATACATATAGCAAAGTTAAAAAGTGCCTCAGCAATCAGTTTTCTAAAAATAGACATCAATATTATTCTAAAATTAAGTAGTTTATATTATTTACCGTTTAAAATAATTCTTATCTACATTGTTATTAAGGTGCTGTCATATCACGATGTCGATAAAAATGAAGGGTTTTAAAGCAGTTTATCTCTTAAGCAGCGATTTAATTAAAGCTACAAAAAATCATGTGAAATTTTTAAGACTTCTAAGTACACATTGACGGAATTAATCCTTATTTTAACATACTAGAGTATATTAAAAAAAATCAAACAAACCACTTAATTTGACCTTTAAAGCAGTTTTTCTCTTTATTCACTATTGTATTTGTTATGAAACACATATCATATAATAATAATTTTTAATACTAATGTATGTGACATTGACGGATTATTTATTTTATGAATTTTGTACGTTTTTACGCCATGCATTTTCTTGATTTCAAGTAAAGGAAATTAAACGTAGCCAAGCGCTGAGCTGACAGCGCCTTAAATGTAGTACCTACTGTATCATAGTTATGAAAATTAATGCATCATATTGCAGGCGACTGTACCTCTACACATAGTGCCATACAATTATTCAAGAGTGATACCTACTGTGTGTCACTTGATTTGCAGCACGAAAGAATACTCTACTCGTAAGTAGAGGGTATTTGATTTTCTTTGAAGGAAACCTCAAGAAGAAAACGTATTCATGGTATCTTTTCATACGCATTATTAGAATATTAGAAATATAACATGTGAATATAAAGTAAAGGGAAGTGGTATCAGCGTAGATATTTATATATTGTCAATCGAAGTAGGCAATCGCGTCACTGAGCCCCAAGATACAGGCTTTTGCTTAGTTTGGGACTCAATGTTAACAGTTTTAGATATACTACAATTACTTTTTGTTAACCTGTGTACCATGTTCGTATGTCATTCGTTTTGTAAATAAAAAATATTTGTATTTGTATATTTGCATTAAGAGGTAATTCTCTAAGGTACAGAGTCTATTTAGAAGATTAAGCAGTTCTATTTGGGAAATACGTACAAACTAGGTACTAGATGTGTTTTAGAAAATAGCGAGCGTTAAAAATATGTTCTTTTACTTTTAGAGTAAGGGGCCATAGAGATAAAGTCATATACTCGTACCTTTCACCTCGACGATGTGAGGCTTGTCTCCGGGCGCGTGTGTCGTCGACATGACGGTAAGAGCCGCCACGTGAGACACGGAGCGGACAGTGGCCACGCACTGCCACGGTGCGCCGAACAAACCGCACATGGCATTCACCATCGACATGATCACAATGTCCATGTGGAACCCACTGCCTTTCTTCAGCTTGCGCTCCGGCTTGTCGATTATCAACCTTCGGATGAGATACAAGTTATGATATTGTTTGAACTGCTATACGTCGTCATTCTATAGCAAGCAGTAGGTATAAGTACTTGTACATATATAATATATATGAGTACATATATAATGTCGCCAAACGAAATATTTTTTTATTAACATCACTTGATGGTCAGTGATGATGCGACTATTGTAGGTCGGAGGTGGTATCACCCCAAACCTACAATAGACACTGGCTCTTATGTTAGGACAGTTGCTGTAACGTGGTTTTCAATCTTAAGGGTAGTACTTAGCTAGCCAAGCAGGCACTAAAAACCTACCACCTACCAATCAAAATTGATATCGATATTGCCAAACCTTCCAAGAAATTAATGGATGTTCGCCGCGGCCCACATTTACACGTTCGTCCATCAACGCCTCTTTTACTAGCCGCTGCAGTAATGTACCTACTAAAGTATTTGTTTTGTACTAGACTGACCCTCGCATCCATTAATACCTTGGATATCATAATGTACATCCCAGAATGGTTTGGCAGATGTCCATAAGTCCAAACAATCACATATACATTATAGTACCTATCAGCAAAACGAAGATCAACCAAATATAAGCAATCGCATTGCATCAAATCGCAAATGATGATGAAATTCGCACGTAAACTGCATTATATAATACATAGGGCAATAAAACATCGCATTTTAACTATAGAACACCGTATTGCCTAACCGAAACGTTACAAAATAAAAATAAATCCGTAGATCCGCGACCCCACGATACGTTTTAAGTGTAGCTAATGTAAAATCTTAAAAACCTCTACTTAGACTAGGTTCTCAACATATTAAAGAGGTCGCTCACTCAGCAATATGCGTCTCCATGAAGACTATGATGTAGACCATGAGCGCCGGCAGTGCCATGGCAGCAGCGGCCCACACCGGGATGGTCTCCAGGCCGGGGTTGAGCGGTACAAGCCACGAGCGCGTCGCCGTGGGGCTGAGGCCGGCCGGAACACGAAGCGTCTCCGTCCACACCGGGACCAGGCAGGACACACCGACCATAAAGACGATCGCGATTGGCACGCCGAAGTCGCCTAGAGCGCGTCGAGCCTGGAAACAAAAAAAAACTTATAATTATACTTCTTACCTATGCTTAATATGATTTTCCTAGGCTAATTGAATACCTAACCGGTTGGCGCAGTTGGTAGGATCCCAGGACAGATCAAATATTTTTGTGCATGAACATTTCTGCTGGACCTGTGACTGGATGTGTACCTATATATTATATCAGTTGTCAGGTTACCGTAGTACAAGCTCTGAATAGTTTGGTACCTGAAGACCTTGTGTGGATGTTGTCCCATATTATACAATATAAAGTTATAAGGGTGAGTTCAGGCAGAGCCCTGGCAGGAGATAAAGAGAAATATGATAAAACCTGGACTAAGACTTTTTAGAGCCGTAGACTCGGGCAGTCGTGGTGTTATACCATGCTAGTTGAATTTTTATTATAGTACTATAACTGGAAATTCGGCCACTTATCAAAAGACATTGCAATCCCTCGGCAGATATGTGGACATCATGATAACAAGTACACATAATGTTAACCCTGAAGTTAGCAAAAACAAGTAGGTAAGTGGCTATTCATAAAAAAACTATACCGACTGCTACAACTAGAAGTAGAAATCTTTAACAATACGTGCTCTTACTTATCTCTTGGAACGCTAATGATGTCATCTAGATATGCAAATATTTTTTTCTATTCTTGAGCATAGCACAAAAGCCGTTCAACCGACCCATTAAAATTTAAATACGACCACCTTGAATGTTACTATTAGGTAAAGTCAACTCTGATTTTACTATTGACTACCTATCCAACATATACAAATAATTATACAAATATGGTCACAATCGGCGGCAGATTTGCCTAAGGCACTCACAAAAAATACGGCAGATTTGCAAACATCCTCATTTGAAGTCGGTTACTAAACTGATAACGATAACTAAATGATAACTAAATCAATAATGGTATATTTCTATAGGAGCCAAAAATTCGTAAGAATAACGCAAAAGAGATTTAACACTGGGACATAAGTATTACTTTCTTCAGTTGGAGTAAGAAACTTCGAGGATTCTCGTTAACATTTTTCCTACTATCAAATAACAAGAAGGCCATGTCGTGAACCTCATGGTTAGCGTCCTTACCTATGTCAGTTGGAGTGCCAACCAGAACTTCAAGCTGAAATTTTTGCAACACTGCACTGCGATTGTTACCTTGAGACATGAGTTAACACAGTGTTTCTAAATGACGGAGTTAACACGGGGAGCTAGTATACAATTCATGACGTAACTAGACTTTAAAAAAATCATAAAATTAGGTAGGAATTGGTAGGAATAATTCCTGGTTTGCAGAGAAAGTCAAATGAAATTGTGAAACGCAGTGTAACGTAAATAGGTGAACCGCAGATTGCTGCGTTCGTAGTTTAATACGAGTATCCACAATATGGGTCTTCTATAGCTAATTTGTCGTAAGCATCGTTGTAAATAATACTAATTATATCGTCACTTAATACCGTTTAGTACCGATCAAATTTTAAAACGACACGGTCAGTGGTGACCACGGAGTTTTAATAACCTTTCCGTGGTAAACTGAACAGCAAATAGCAACATATTTAAGTACTTAGGCACTTCAAAGTGATGCTCTTTGGTTTCGAATGTGAAATTGACGAATTTTTTAGTGTAAATCGTCACGCGAAAACTATTACATATTAAAAAAAATGAATACTCACGCTGCGGCCAAGGAATTTCCCGTTGCGGAAGATGCGCAGATAGTAGGCAATGATGAAGGTGACGAGGGTTAAGATTGTGCACCAGAGGGCGGTGTTGGGTTGCGCGGGCATCAGTACGGGGGCTGGGGCTGGGGAGGGCGTGGGCAGCGCCGTAGCATTACCTGGTACAAATATTGATATGATTTTCCTAGTTTACATGTCAATATTTTATTCTATTACATTCCCAAAGAGAACAAGGTCTTGCTGTCAGAGAGAATATTGCGGAACTATACTCAACCATGGGGTGTGCGGGTTGTCGGATAAGCTATAGATAAGTCCCTGCAGTTCATTAATGTCAGGAGTTATGAGAATCTGAAACAAACGCTACAAAACGCTACGTAAAAAAATTATTGTGGTTTACTAAGAGCACATATACAGACTAACACGCGCAATTCATTAGTTTTTTGTATTTGAAGATAAGTCAAAAGTGAAAAGGCTCGGTAAGTTTAGTTGCTTACTCTTTAAGCTTACTCTGGAAACTGAATTGATAAAGTTATGCGTGCATAAATATGTGAAAATATCAAGTTTTTATGTACTAACCTGCTGTACAATAGAAGCTT
The DNA here is from genome assembly GCA_917880725.1 of Selenia dentaria. Classification (NCBI taxonomy): domain Eukaryota; kingdom Metazoa; phylum Arthropoda; class Insecta; order Lepidoptera; family Geometridae; genus Selenia; species Selenia dentaria. The sequence continues at coordinate 5,410,787 of OU862876.1, read as the reverse complement.
AAAAACTATATTTTTGCTTCATAATTCCTTCGTGTATTTTATAGAATTTTTGATGGAACGATAGTTTCGTGTTGATGATATTTCGACTCTTAGCAAGCTTTACTTTAGCCGGCTTTACAAATGTACCTAGTTGCAGAATTTCACGGAGATTTAAGCTTAAATCCTGAGCCATGATTCTAACATCCCATTCATCCAGCAATTTAATTTGCTACAGTGCCCTACAAATGTACTATAAGCTACAACTGATACTCAGTAATGCTTGCTAGTAAGCTGCAAACTGCAGTTATACCATTGCATGTTTTTTAGAAGTATTGTAATATCACCTGTATAGAACTTGCTCGTACCTTAGTACCTTATTGGTACTTAGCTTACCTACGCTTATTGGTACCTAAGGAAACACAAATTGTACCGATGACCAGATTTAGGTAAACATTAGAGGGACTGTTGAGTGCATTCTAGAACTCTGTTGGTGGGAATCTTTTGTAAGTATACAACGATTGTAACCAGATTTTTAATATTGGTATTTGGTACATGCCTGCTAGAGTTCCATTGAGGATAGGCTTGGTGCCGTTGGCGACAGAGACATTATGCGAGAGACAGTAGTCGATGCCGAGGGGATGCGCGCGGTAGACGGCGATGGTGGATGTGATCGGCTCCGATATGAAGATCAGGGAGATCAAGAACGCGAATATATCTTCTGTAAAGCTGTAAAACCAAATATGTTTATTACATCCTTATTGCTGAAGCCAAACATCACTTCATTATTGTATTCTTCTAATATTATAAACACTAAAGTTTGCGTCTTAGATGTTAGATATATATATGTGTGGATGTTTGTTACTCTTTCACGCTCAAACGGCGGGGCCAAATTTGCAATTTGGTTTGGAGGTAAATGAGGCGCTGGATTAATTCTACATATATATAATTTACTCTATGGGATTAACACATAGGACTTTTCACCATCAACAAGATCAAATTAACCAGCTCTCCGCCCATAGATAAAATTTTGTATATATAACATCTCCGCCTTCGTCAAGATCGTAATGGTGACAGTTCTGTAAAAGTTTGTTTCAGTTTCTGATGGCTTAGTCAAAAGCACGTTATCATTTTGACAGCTCGATAACCTAGACGTGCTCGACGACCGCCAAGGGAGATGAAATATAACACAAATACTCTACTACTCTACTACAACTACAACTAAATTTACTCATATAATACTTTTATAGCAAATGGTCAAAAGACCATGTTAATATTTTATGACGTTTTAGTATAATATAAAGATAGATAGACATATAGTATATATGGCCTTCAAGAAGATAATAAACTACTCGAAGTACCAACTGGTCCTTCGCAGTTCCTAGTATTTCATACTAGTGGTTCGTCCCGAACTAAAACATCTTGATGTCTGACTTTTTGTCAATTTATCGGTTTATATCTAGTAAGATTGATATCTACTCAGAGGTATGCAATTAACTTTAGCTTCTGAGTTAGAAACTTATTGCAAGACGTGTTGTTCATAATTAATTAATCTTTAAGAACCGGCTAGGCGGTGATGTACATTACAGTTATATTCAGTTTATTTTCTAACTGGTGCTGGCTAGATAAGTAGGTACGTAACAAACTTCAGTTTTACAAATGCATTGAGTACTTATAGCTTTTGTTAGTAGCTGTAAACTATGCAGGTTTCCAGGTGCCACCCCAAGTTGCCTTGCTTGCCGAAAGATGAAGGGCTCTAAATGCTTGGGTAAATATTTATTGCCACGCTGTAAGAAATACCATATTAGCACTCAGAAGTACTTCCAAGTCTCCCAGCAGGTCTGCCCTTGAGATGCTGTATTTTGCCGCAGATTATGTATATCGGATGATGAAAAGATCTTTGCCTCAAAGAAAAATAACTAATTATTAACTGTTTTTTTTTCTCATAAGAGCTTATTGTTCACTATCCTTTAACACATTGTTGATATCGTTTTTCATTCATAACTTTGCCATCAATCTGATTGTGTTGGTTTGGTATCTAGTAAAAGTATACCTGCATAGCAAAATATCTGTAAGTACCTCAAACATAAAAAACTGTAGTAAGTCTATACACAGACATACCGAGTGATCTTCTTGACGGCAACGGATCCCTCCACTGATGCCACGCAGAGCGCGATGACTATCATCCACAGGCCGCAGTAGAACCGCGCCGCGAGGAAATCAAAACCGTAGGAACGACAGAACATGGAAAGTGATTCATCAAGCAGGAGCAGGGGTCCAGTGGCGCCAGTTATCATCATTGGCTGACCAGCTATCAGCGCAAACAGAATACCGCCCGCACATGTAAACACCTGCATGATAACAGTAGAGAGTGAAGACATTTTTATTTCAAACCTGTAAATGTTTCAGAATATACACTCCACCTAAGTCTGATTACCAACGAATAATAGGGTCAATTCAAAATAGTGCAGGGCACAATACGATAGAGGCATGTTAGGATATACCTATTGATCGAGGTGCTAATTGAAGTAATCATTGTCGAATAATTTTTTTAGTAAGGGCTATAACTAAGGGCGCGCACCCAAATTGTCGTGACGACAGATAATTGTGTAGCTTTAACTGTCATTGTCGTGAGAAATGCCGTGATATGAATAAATTCCATAATAATCTTTATAATGGGAACAGCTAGAGACGATAATCGTCCGACGATAAAGTAATCGTTATGACATATGGGGAACGCGCGCTTAAAGAGTGAAAGTTCTCACCAGTGTCTCTGAGATGCCGATCTGACCGTGTGTCTTCTCAGCGAGAAGACCGCCGAAGGTGATAGCGGACGAAAGTGCAGCAAAGTACATGAAAATAGTTGCGGCCACGCATTGCCCGTTTATAGCATCTTTGAAGTCTGATAAATAGTAGGGATAACGACGCCGCATGTCCCGAATCACACCTGCAACAGAATTAATCACAATTCAGCGACGAACTCCTAATATAAAGAGTGTACTTATTGCTTTATACTATACTGACCGCCAAAAAGGCGCCCGCTCCGGGAGAGTGGGTCGTCGGGTTCCTTAGGCGGTAAGCCACCTGTTTCCGCTTCCAAGAGCGCTTTCTTTTCGTCCAGCGGTTGTGCAACGATGCTGGCGGCGCGCTTGCGTTCTATTGCCGTCTGTTTGCGCTTCCGGATCATCTCGCTCTTGGCACGTAGCTCTTCAAACGGCAGCAGGGCTTGTCTTTCCCAGTCACCTGGTGGCAGCACGATAGAATCGTCCAGGAACTCGTTGATAGCCGAAAGGAGTTCCCTCCGATCCTCTGCCTTGTACGCTATTCCGTGGAACGACGGGTTCGCCATGAGCGTTGAGATCGATCGTCCCACCTCATGGTAATCCAGGTCCGCACCACTCGGCCCCAACAGAATGAACATGAAGCGCACCGGTACGGGCACTTCCGTGATAGATGGCATCTGGATCCCGTGGGCGAGTCGCACGAACGCTATGGTGGGCTGGTCGAGGAAGCCGACAGCGCCCACCAGTACGGTGGTCGCCTCAGCATCGCCCGGGATGCGCTTCATCAGCGAGTCATTCTGACCGCGGCGCGTCTCCTCCTGCGACTCGACACCGGCGGCGCCCCCTGCACCTGCCGCCAGATACTCCACCTCGCGCATGTCGATCCCTGTAGCGGACGACTTCTTGCGGGCCTCCGGCGGCAGTGCGTACGAACTGCGCCGCCGTTTGCTGTCCGATAGATTCTGCACACACACATATGGAAAAGATTAGCTATTACATAAAATATTAACAGGCATAGATGAAAGGGCTCGCGACCGAGTCGTGGGTCGGACATATCGCCCTCAAACGGTGAACGAAATTCAAACTTCAAATCAACACTGATGATTATATATATTCACCATAATGGTCATATATCGCAAGATATCGCTGCACTAACGTTATTCAAAATTGAAAACCGACATAGAAACTTGTTTAGTCAAAGGGATTGGGACCACACATTAGTCATTTAATCCTTTGTGATGTTGGCAGATTTGCAATGATTTTGATGATTGATATCACAGTATTTTTGTAATCCTTGATATGTTATGGCCAATACATGCTGCTTAAAACTTGATACATAGTTGTTCGTACACAGAACATATCTATGAATGACAGATATATCGACTTATAGTATAAAGTATTTATAAAGTATTTACTACAAGTTATGAAGTAACTAGATCAAGTACTCAAGTAGAAAATGAATTATGTATCATACAATCTACGAAATATATAATAACTGTAATATATAAATACTATTTTATATATATATATTTCTAATAGAAATCTACACTAGTAAAGTGAGACATCCTGGTACTAATCTAATTACGCAGAAACGAAATAATAATAAATTCTTTACAATTCAAAACTACCGTGCATACTTGCTATTTGTTTTTGGGTATTGAAAATGTAAATATGACGCCTAACAGAAAGTCATTACTATTACTATGTTTTACAATAGCAATTGTATGCAAAATAAAAATCTGTGTATAGAGCAATGGAGTAGCGAGTGTAGTGTAGCGAGCACTACGGATGCGATGGTGGATAGCACTATGAGAACACAAATGTGCGGAGAGGAAGGGGTCGCGCACAGGGGAGGGCGCGCATACGATCAGATGCGCGGAGTGCCGACGGCAGGTGTTGGCGACGGAGACGCGAGGCGGCGGAGATGCGCCTGCGCCCAGCCCCGTCGTGCACAGCGAGCAGCGCGCGCGCCCCGCGCCTAAACCTGCGCGGGCGCCACCGTTCTCTTCCATCCACAGCGACTGCGCATCACACACGCAATGCTTATCAGCCTTATTTCATCCCTTACTCATGCATCTTTTCTTTTGTTTTATTTTAGTACAGTAAAGTAATTGTTCGACAATAGCATTATTCTGTGGGCGGTAGAGAAGAGCTCTTAAGAGGATTGCATAGCTAGCACTTTCAATGCTGAAAGAGAAAACTCTTTTCTACCTCTTAACATTGTCCGATTTTAGTGATTGTTTTTTCATGGAATCATGGCATTGTTTACTATGCCCGTACGTTTTGATTTTTACAGTATTTCAAAGTACTATAAATTTCCTTTTTTAGAACTTAAAAAAACTGAAAAAATCAAAAAGTACGGGCATAGTAAACAATGTCATGATTCCATGAAAAAAAAATCACTGAAATCGGACAATGTTAAGAGGTAGAAAAGAGTTTTCTCTTTTAGCATGGAAAGTACTAGCTATGCAATCCTCTTAAGTGTTAATAGTTTATTATTTCTACCAACTCGAAATTCTCTCATATTGCTTTAGTATCTAAACAAGTTTCGTGTTTGTCGAACTTTACAGAGAAATTTGCAGTATTTTCAGTAATTAAGGTCGGATCGGAGCTATATAAAACTAAAAGTTTGCTTATTGTGTATGTATTATAGTAAGTCATTTACTAAACATGCTGTCCACCTAATGCGCGGAATGGAATGCGCTGCCTGTCAAAATCAGGCAAGCAAAGTCCATTTCGTCTTTCAAAGATATAGTGAAGAAGCAATATTTATCAAAGACCTACTGAATATTATATTATATTATAATTTATTATTATGTATTAGTTTATCATTATTTGGTATTTAATATTATATTTATGTATTTATTTTTAATTATCTATATTAGCACTTATTTCCAAGATAAAAATGTTTCTTTTTATGTACCATCTACTAACTACCGCATTAATATTAAGAATTATCTCCATGCAAGGTTGTCTGTAAGAGATTGCTTTAGCGATAAGGCCGCCAGTTGTCCAATGTAAAAAGCACTAGAGTAGATTATCTAGTGTAGTGCTTTTTTACTATATTATGTATTGTTTTCCATAAGATTGATACTCGATAAAAAAAAATTGTATGAGGTTTTCGGTAATTATTCAATGTCTACCAGTATCCTGTAGGTTTTGTCTTGTAAATATTAAGCTATAAAGTTTGCATAATTACATACATGCATAATACTTTATCTAGCTAACGGTGTGATGGTAAAATTGTTTGGAAAATTCATGTTCGTTAAGTAAAAGTAACAAATACGTTGGTAAGACAAACCAAGTATACTTACTGCCTTTAGTTAGTCGTACCTATACATTTCTTTCATCAGTCAAACCAAACATAATGAGAGAGGAACGACCTGGTAAAGATAATAGATGTTTTATTAGTTTTTTAGTAGATATGTTTGTTCATAAGTCAGGGCATTAGAACAATGAAGTAGTACCTAGTCAGGTGATATTATTTAGACTCTGCGATTGCGGAGAACTCCTGTCCAGGGGCTTGTTGTATTAGATAAGTTTTATACCACGACACACATGTCGTATCGTGTGGGTCATATCACAGGCACAGTTAAAATAATAGTTAGTACGTGCTCGTGGCGTGCCGCTTGTAAAATCACCAGCATCAAAGCCTATAATAGCTATAATATTAATTTTATTATTATTATTATTATGATATGAGATACATTTATATGTTCTTAATTCTAATATCTACCTATATTGTTTATAGCTAATAACGAGAAAGAGCGTTGACAGTACAAGCAGGAGAAGACGATTGCGTGGAAAACGAATGAAGCAAATATGTGCTCTAATACGATAACTTGTGAAATAGTAACCGTGCTACGCACCGCTACCGTAAACATTTAAAAACGTGCTACGCTTCGTCGTATAAACTGTGAGTTACCTGTGGCATACTTAGTTGTGCTAGATAAACAATAGTTTGTGTGAAAGTACGGTAGTTGTAGGACTTTTGCAGTCTGTCTGGGGAAGTAACACACCTTTGCTAGTTATTGAACCGTGAAGCAGTAGTGTGCAAACATTACTGTGTTTCGTTGAAGGACAATGTTTCCAGTGAAATTACAGGGCAAGAGATTTAACATCTTATATCTCAGGGTGACGATTAAAGTGCACTACCATGCAGGGTTTTGATCTCTTGTAGTTTAAAAACCCATTGAATTGTTATGAGCAAGCGTGACGCCTAACGAGTGACTTGCTCTCGCTCCGAGTTACATAGAAAAAGTTTGTGCGCAATCTAATTGTTTTACGTAAACGATGCAATCACGTTACACTTCGTAAAATTTTTATGTTACGCCCACCCATTGCTGATAAAGTACCAGATATATGTACTACATCATTATTGTATACTTTATTGAAATCGAAGCAGCCATGTGTGGTTAGGACTTGTAAGCACATTTTGTACAATGTTGCAAAGCGGACCAGACCTGCACATAGATATGAATATTTTTCTATTGTACCTAGATAGATATATAGATAGATAGATAACACTTTATTGAGGCACAACATTTATGACTAAGGCTGGAGTTCACCAACACATGTTTAAACTGTAAACGGACGTTTAATTCTTAAATGACCGTTTAGCAATATTTTTCTGTTCACCAAGCAGTAACCATTGATTAAGTTTCGTAATCGGATGTTTAAGTTAAACGATGTCTGCGACCTTGTTTAACCATTGGTTATTGTTTATTTACGTGAAAATGTCAGAAGCTCTGAATTATATCTTTGAAGAAGATAACGTGTTAGGTAGATGATTTTGAAGATATTGAGAGAATTTTACGCGCACCCCGTGTTTTCCAAAGTGGATACAATTAAGTATTTAGAAGAAACTGACGTAAAAGCATTCGTCACAAGATTTCGTTTATACAAACATAGTGCCTTGGAATTATTTGATTTAGTTGATGAAAGTTGTAATATAATATCATCCATAATCACTTCAATAAAACTCACTTTAATTTTTAATTTCAATTACCACAAAATAACTCTGACGCCAACAAAACAAACACATAGAACATCGAATCGAACTTTGATATTACCATAAAAAAGGTGCTGAATTAGAAATACATACAACTTGTGAACATACCATTGACTTGTCACGCATTACATTTTGTAGTATATTAATATTACCTTACCATATTTCAACGCAGCTCGGGTAAATGTAGATGATACAAAATACGCTACCATCTTTTCAAAGTAGTATTATACCATTCTTTCATTTACGACTCATTCGTCCAAAAACGCTCGATTACTTAAACGTTCGCTTTAAAAAGATGGTGAACACAAAAAAAAACGTGACATGTTTAAACAACTGTTTAAGTTTAAGGGGGCGATTAGGTAATCAATGGTTAAGTTCTAGTTGGTGAACTCCAGCCTTAATATGAGAAAATAAAATAAAAAACCTAGTACCTACTTACATATTGATTGTCATTTGCCACTGGATACCGTGAAGCCACAATTTCAAGTTCAATTTATATCTTTCGTTATCTTTCATTAGGAATTAATAGAAAATTATTACTGAGTGCTAACTTGCATCATTACAAATATCAGATCTATATGCTACGGATTGTCTTTGTTATTTTAAAGTAGTATGGCGCATCATTTAATTTCACCGGTAATGTTGTCAGATTTGGAATATTTATATAGGTATGTCAGCCGACATTAGAGCCGATATACAGGGACTGCTCGAGCAACTAGACATTGATCAACATACACGGACCGCTCTTGCAGTCATAGGCAACAGCTTGAAGCTGCCATTGCTGCTCAAGCAGTTGGTATTAACTCAGCAAGTGACAATTTCAATTCGGGGACGGCAAGCGCGCGCGGCGTGGAACGACGAGCGCGGGCGGAGGTAACTGCGCGAGAGCAGTCGACAGCTCGAGAGTGTATGCCTGGCAACTGCTCGACCGCCAACCGCCCGAAGCTGTTGCAACTGCTCGAGCGGTTTCGTGTATGTGTGTACGTAGCTTGAAGATATCAGCATGAAGCAGTTCATGCTGACACCTTCAAGCTGCTCGTGTATCTGGGTTCTTAGACGCCATAAAATACTTTATGATTATTTTATACTTATAGGAATCTTATAATGAAAACTAATGTGGTTCATACACATTTTCAATATGAGACTAGATAATTACTGACGTCAGGTCAAGTCAGGTCTTTCGAACTATAGTTTCAACCACATCAGCCGCGGTTGCGCTTTGCCTAGCAGTTCTTATGGGAAATACTTATACTAATAGGAAGTAATTGACGAAAAGGTAGATGCTTGTATTATTGTGTTTCATGAAATATAATAATATATATATACATAACGTTATGCCTGTTCCTAGAGGGGAAAAAGTATTCACGGCTTTTCACTTGGATCCTAGCATGCATTATTTACTCTCAAAGCGACATACCGGCGTTATGTTCGCAAATTTAAGGAACCCACTCTTGTCTTGACTTTCTGCAGATACGCAGGTATCTGCAGAAAGTCTGCAATCTCTTTTCATCTATTATTGTGTCCAAACTCTCTTTTATTATCCTTTTTCAAGTCTGTTATCCACATCTTCATCAAATCTACTCCTCTTACCATGCCAAGATACCTCTCGAAGAATGCAAAATAAAATTCCTAAGATTTACGCATTTCTTAATAATGATATAATTTAAGTGCACTCAAACCGTCGCTCTTTCACACACACAAATTTCACGTAGAAAAAATTATACACTCGATCCTAAGCAGGATCTGTCGGTACTAAGTAGTATCCAAAGAGTACATTGTACATGGTCGTAACCCGGACTATGACGTCATAGTGTATAGGGTCCTAACTTATTGGTTTCCCCCGTCATCTCATCTATACAAAAAAAGTAACTGCCTCTTCATTCATCATATACATCTGACCCACTTTAGTTTAACATAGTAAATGGATGAACGCTATATGTCCCCCTAAAAGTCGAGACAGATTGCAGGCCTCATTGTCAAAGATTAATAAATAATTGAGTTAGTATTATTAAATTAGTACGGACAGAAAGTAACAGCTTTATATTTAGCTTTACAACGTGATATCATAAATACAAAATATACTGGGAAAGTTTAAAGGGCTTGCACTCTGACTTTCACCCTTGAGAATAATAAATAGAACTGCATAATGCACTTTAGCAATGGAAGGGCGCCAGCAGGTAACCGAAGAGAGATCTATAAAAGAAATACTAATAGCTGCACCACGCGGCTGCACGCAGAAACTTACGAGTACAATCGCGTTTAAAAGCCGTTTTCAACGAGAAGAATAAACAGACATACACGTATTAGCAAAATGTATATCTTATGATTGTTTATTATATCATAAAAGAAAATATATATAAAATAATAAAAGAACAGAAAATTAATCATGGCGGCGGATTTAAGCTGGTTCAATTCCACCTGACCTACGAGTTATCAATATTCCGAACATTGCTATATTACAGCACCGCAACAAATCCTATACTATCCCTTATCGACGAATCATAAATAATGATAAAAATATAATATTATATAATGACAGTTGTTTACTGTGGTATTCGTCGTAAGCCCTTCCTATCGGGTCAACCTTGGGACATTTTCACAAACACACATTTCAATACGTGCCAAAAGACCTTATCGACGGCGACTATTGATAAACGTGACTATCCATTGCTATCTGACATCGGAGATTATCTTATCACGGCCGATATGTTTTTTATTTATCGTTTACGTAAACTAAAAGGAATAATAGTACCATCGTTTACTTATGATTGTAGCCGTTGGCTTCCGCTTCCTAGTCTGCGACGGGTTTGCTACGAGTTTTGGGCGCACATTATTTCGCGATCATAACGAGTTTGAAGCATGTTGTCCCCGCTTTGACTTTAGTATATTCGCATGTATAGTCGCATTTTGGCCCTTATTGCTCGGTATAGCTTGGTACATCTACATCTCTGGATCTACATAACCATGCCCACTATGCCCATATTTTAATATATAAGCGAAAATATATAAATGTTTAAGTGTATTTAAGGATAACCCCGCTAGTTGGCATTTAATTATTAATCTTCTAGGATTGTACCTACTTTTAAAAAATGATTATGAGAATCGGAACACAAAGGGGGGATTCAGAATATTCAGTGAACATGAATAAAAAACATGCAGTCGTTTTTTGAAGTCGGTTAAAAACAAATTGCAGTTCATTTGCGAAAGCTTCATTAGAATAAACTTATATGTGATGGATTTATTTATTTATAGTAATTGACACAAACTTTAAGATTTATAACTTAAATTTAACTATGTATGTACATTAAAACTAAACAACTATATGTAACTGAAGTTAATCATATATTTACATTTATTATTTAAAAATAAGTTTTATTTACAAGGTGTTAAAAATAAAAATAAAAATAAAAACGAATCTATGGGGCTTATAGATTTTTATTCTTTGTATATTTTATATTATAATAACGACGATTCTATCAGTTTTCAGCGGTCATAGAATCGGGCACGCGATAATATCAGTTTAGAGTAGTTTAATTATAATGAAAGAAACCGGGCATTTGCTGTTTTTTAATTGCTGGCTCTTTTCTTTCACCTTTCACCTTTGATCGTGCCAGAAACAAAATGTCCAACCAGTGGGGGTTGCAAGTTGTGTTTATGGCCTTTTTTACTTTTTTAATATAAATACGGAGTATTTGAAAACCCATATTCACAAGCATGATTTTTTATGGTATACCTAATCGTATATCTTACATATTTCCTTATATTTTCCAAAATGTCTGCTTTTATTGAAAAATATTAACACTCCTCTAAACACCTATATAAGTAATATAAACACGCACTATATTTTCGAATGAGTGCGATATGTTATTCCATCTTATAATGATATAAGTGGTCCTAACACAAAAGTAAATATTTATAACAAAAAAAGAAACAGCCTTCCGTGCTATCCTGGAAATTTTATTTGGTTTATTTTCAGGGCCACAGAATCACGATTCGATTTGGATTTCGTAATGGTTTTCTGACGTAACAGTAGGTATGCTCACCCATGTAACAACTGTTAAGGTGATCTGATAAAGATAAGCTATCAACATTAAATTTTCATTTAAGTAAATACCCGCTAATTGGCATCTAATTGATCATAATACTAGGTTTGTACATATACTCGTACTATAGTGTGAAGGTATAGGTACCTACTACTTTATAGTAGCATAGATAAATTAAATGGTATAATTGATAGTAATTAAGTATTTACTAAACTACAATGGACGAAATTGAATTACATTTAAATTCTTTTTTTATGTAATAGTCATTGACGAGATGGGCAAGTAGTTCACCGGATGATAAGCTAGACGTCTGCCCATGCAGATGCTGCATGATGTTGAACCTTCAATTCAAAGTTCTTTATTGTCGAACTACCACAGTACTGTTATTAATTTTGTGGCATTGGTTTATCGCAAAAGTGGCTCTCTAGTATTCCCAGGACTCTTCCCAGCAGTAGGATAAGGTTATTATTATATTGATGTGTTAGCATTCGCAATTATATCGCGAAAATTTGACTTTTTGTATAATTTTGTATATTAGGATAATTTATATATAATAAAACGGTACACTATCACACATAATGATTGATGTTTAAATGTCACCGGGCATAAACTTATCCAGATTTTAGTAAACATCCCTCAGATACATTCAAAAGTAAATAAGCCAACGGGCTGATAATTAAAAATTGATTAATTGACCTTTGATATTCATGGTTAATACAAACAATATCTAAAAAATGTGTGGGCGCTCATGTCAAATTATACTATGGTATCGATGTACAGTTTAAGTGCATGTATATTTTGAATGCAGGTTCCTGAAGGCCGCGTGTATTCTATATGTCTGTATTCTGGTCATGTGTGAACAGTAATATACCTGTAAACTGGTGTATGAAGCCTGTTTTTTCCCGCTGATGGAGAAGCGGAAGCGGTCATCGTGCACATGGCGGTGCCGCAGCAGCAGCGACCGCATCACCACAGGCTTGTCGTCCTCTTCAATCAGGCCATCTGACACCATACTCTCCACGACCCTGTGTCACGAGAATTGACATTTACTGACATTTAATTAATCTGTCCCAATAAGAATAAAGAAGTGATTAGAGTTACTACTGTACACACCCATCACACTCACTACTACACACTACTACTACTACTCACGCCCACTCTAAACACACTTTTGATACTTTATATTTATTTATTATACTTAGGCATACTGTTTAACTACTTACACAGTTTGTGTTGTTTGACACTTTATCGACCTTGTTAATAAACTTGACTTACACCCGGAGTAGTTAAACCATCTATCTGTCAATTTTTCGCTTGCAGTAAATGTCACGCGTGAAAGCAAGATAGAGCATGTTACGCGTAATGGTTTACGCAACGTTTATTAATAAAGACCTATATGTTTAGACACACACCTATATGTTTGACATTTGACACTGTCTGCATTCTCTCTCTCTCTCTCTCTCTCTCTCTCTCTCTCTCTCTCTCTCCCTCTCTCACACACACACACACACACACACACACACACACACACACACACACACATACACACACACACACACTCTCTCTATTGAACATTTGATACTGTATTAGTATTGTATTATATTTAAGCATACTGTTTACTTACGTACATACACTCTATTACATACATTAGATACTTTATGCTGTATTATAATTAGGCATACTGTTTATCTACTCACACGCACAGCTACTACTACAAACAACCGCACTGTAACCTTTATTATGTTTTACGTACATTTTTCACTACCTGTACTGTAAGTATAAGTACAGTAAGGAACAAACTTATAAATTAATCAAAGAATATTAATTAAATTAGTACCTATTATTGCATTCATCTTCGTTTATGCATTCGTGTGATGTGAACAAATGTATTAAAAAAATGGATGAAGGGATGGTACAACTTACAACTCAGTTGTAAGTTGTAAGCAGGGTGCTTTTACCTTACAAGCACGAGGCCCACCTGATTTTAAGTGGTAACCTCTGCCTAGAACAGATGCATTCGTCACAAGTGACGTACTGCACTGTGTGAACCATGAGACATTCAGTTGTTAAGTTTTATGTGTGCCTGTAATTTCGCCCGCACCGATACAATTCAAACCAGAACGCAATATAGCGAATATTACTGCATCGCGGTAGAAGTAGCTAGGTATGGAAATAGTACTACCCCGGACGAAATTTACTCTGACAATAATTCGACTACGCATTTGCTGGATGAATAAACCTACGTGTTATTTTAGACCTTAAACATTAGATACTGTAGGTAACAAAATGTCATGAACACAGTACGGTACGGAGACCTAAATTTAAACCCCGGAACTCTGGTATTATCTTACACACATCATATCATATTACTATTAAGTACGTTATCTGGGTTATAACAAATAGTTGTATTAGAAACCTGTAGATTACTTAATTTTTAGTTAATACTATGTAAACTGCATTGTCAGGCAGATAATGTTCTTTCAACGGAAAGTTTCACAAATCTAAATCCATTAATTACCTCGTTATTTGTTTTTGCGCATATGGAGATAAGCATCAACCCATTAGATAATACATTTGAATTGTAGACGATGCCTATACGATCGGTAAGCTGAGAGATAGCGCGGGAAATCATGGTGGAAAAGCACTTGCAAACAGTTTGCGGCCGAATGTTTTTTTTGGAGGTCGAGTCACTCACAGGTTCTAACTCAGTCCATACAGTGCCACTGGCAGATGACGCACTGTACCTATGTATGGGTAGGTACCATGAAGAGCTAGGTATTTTTCGTGAAAGCATTGCTATATGTATATTAAGTTAGTGGACCGTATCTAGTGTAATTATTCAGCAGAACTATACGCTCATATTTCATTGCTATGTGTTTCGTGGAAAGGAATTGAGTTCAACGAAATTATAAGGCAATAGGTTTAACATATATCTCAGGCTGTCGAATGTAGTGCAGTGCCACGCAGAACTAAAGATCTGGGGACCTAACCCCACCTTTTACGAAACTATCATAAATCAGGAGCGTTTTGTAACAAGCTTAGAATAATCATACCTACTATCGTACTCCCACCGACACAAAACGGTCAACCGAATTTAATGGTAAGATTGCAATATGACAACTTTAAGAGATGGGAGTACGGATCCATAGAGTAAATTATATACATGTAGATACGGATCTTCAAAAATTTGACAATGGAACAATGAAACTTAGTGTCAAATGTCACGTCAAAGTACGCGAATTGAATGAAATATTTGATACTACGTCATCAAAATATCTATCGTAATGCATTATTATTTTGCTTGCTATATTGACGTGGTGGTACCAAATATAATGGTAAGGTTGAAACATGACTGCTTTAATAGGTGGGAGTCCCCTGGATCGCAGCGTAATTGTTAAGTTCAGCGTGAAACGTATCAAATCAGACAAACGTTTTCGTTAATGTCCGTTGGGGACAAGACGAGCAAGTCTCTTGCCTGATGTTAAACGGTAGCAGTTTAGCCTCATTCAGAATTGTGTTCAAACCCTGCATTGCAAAGCACTGCGCTCGCCACTCCGAGATATAAGATGCTAAACCTCTTACCTTATTTCGTTGTAAACCCCATCAATATTTAAGAAACATAAAGTAATGTTTGCAACAAAGACATCTTGTATAGTCTTCGTTTAATAATCAGAGGTTTGCACACTACTGTTTCACGGTTAACTGGCAAGGTACTTCCCTAGATGAACTCTGCAAAAGTCTACCACTAGAATAAGTTTCATGGATCTTACTTTTATAAGTACTAGAAAAGCGAACCTGCAGATCGCAAACTCAACTAAACATAACTTCCCACAATTTGGTCGTCGAATAAACGTGTCTGATTATAAATTCAACATTAACGACCTTACTTATAAACGTTGTTTAAATTTAAATAACATCATTTAGTACGGCGCAGAACAATTTTGTTGTGCGCACTACTAAATAATATAAATTAAACTTAGGAAGCATAAGTAAGGCCCTATGAACATAAGACCAAATATTGGCAAGTTCATAAAATTGTAAGCATGTCTACTATCGCTGCATACCTGCCGCTGATCTGTAGGTACAGATTCTATGAGCATTCTTAATTCAAACTGGTAGGAATTTTTACAAATGTCGTAAATCATTTGCACACAAACAAACAGTCGGTCGACAAACTGTTGGCTTAGTGCACACCCTTACACGAAATAAACGGGGCGGGACAAAAGAAAAACGTACTAATGCAACCAGTAAACAGCACTGCCTAGAATTTCCTAAATAATGTCAACTTTACTAACGTTCTTTAAACCTTATTTTCAGACAGGTTTTTGTTTAATTTCGGACAAACCCTTGTAATTAGTTTACTTTCGGTATCTGTATTTGATCCCTCTTAAAACATTCCTGTACTTTAATAATGTAATGTAACCCTTGTAATGTAACATACTTTTCGTTTCTCGCTGAAGGTTAAGCTTTTAAGGAACTCCAATCTACTACATCACGAATTATAGTCTATCAGCCTTACTTATAAACGTTGCTTAAATTTAAATGACGTTATTTAGTACTGCGCAAAGTAAAAATGTGCTGCGCCGTACTAAGTTACGTTATTTAAATTTAAGCAACGTTTATAAGTAAGGCCGTTTAATGTTAAATGTAACCCATATTTAGTCAGACATATGATTTTATGGGTATACAATCCTTAATAATTAAATGAAGCACAGCCTACGGTAATCATGAATATGAATACTATATGCGTATACGTTATATAATTTACTTAAGACCAAATCTGCAGATCTTTCGCATAAGAGTTTGTAAAGGCAGTGAATGTTTTATGATAAGTATGCAAATGAAATTTTTTTAGAGGGATTCTCATCAGCATCCGTTATATTTCAACTCATCAGCTTCAGACGTGTTTTAAAATAATATAAGCGTGACACAGAACCATATACTATATCTTAGCAATGTACACAGCATAAGTTACGTAAGTGTTGGATAATATTAACAATAAACGTGGATGTTGGACGAGAGCGGATAAAGGGAGAGCGCTTGGACCAGGTTGTATAGCAATAAGTAATAGTCAGCTTGTCAGAGCAACTAAAGTAAGAAAATCGGCACCGCTCAGTGCCAAAAGTATAGTACCTAAAACGTTTTTCAAAGTCCATTGCTGCTTGTATACTAAAACAGTTCACAAACCAACAAATGGCGCAATGGAGTATCGTACTTAACGGAATACCGTAAAATGCGGTACTCCATTTAAAAAGAAATCCATGCGAGGATGCGTGATTGGTCCGCTGCTTTTAAAAATTGCCATACCACCATCCCTTCCAACGGCCAGAGTTTAAATTTTTAAAAACAGTTGGTGTACCTGTATGCCACCCCAGGCAGGTCCTTCTCGTCGAGGTCCAGCAGGACGACACCAGTTTCGAGGCAGCGACGCAGGTTGAGCAACGAGTGGAAGGAGAGGGAAGCCACGTGGGGCCTGCCCCAGCGCGCCGACCCTTCCTCCACATCCTCCTCGTACTTGATCCAGCGAGCCGTCTCCTTCCATTCCGCCTCGCCGTCTTCGCCGGACAAAAGCTCGTCCAATTGCACGAACACCTGCATCACGCTTATATCTTCAGACGCCATCTTGTAATGGCCTGCGGGGCCTTATATCGGATAACCACGCAACGTAGCGCGACGCACGGGCGACGCGGTGTGAGCTTTTCAAATGATATTTGCAAACTGCCTGAATCAGAATTCGCCATAGTACATTTGTAGATAAAAAATCGTCAAGATTATGATTTATCAAATGTTATTGATTACCCAAGAATGCCTTAAGTAGACGATTACGATAAAATTCGCAATCGTTGAAATAAAAATTGGTTCTTACCGCATGCGGGCTGTGGTCGAGGCGTGACTTATACGCTGTGTCGGATAGGAGATTCTGCAGCTTCTCGTTTTCATCACCATCTTTACGGCCCACGTGTACTGTAGAACCCTGTTGAACGAATATACTTCACTATAGTACAATTTATTGTATTTTATTTGGTCACACATTTATGAATTGCACTAGTTTGTATAAGTTATCGCTTTTATGATTCAATTTTTTGCCCGCTACTTCGTCCGCGTGGAAGGTTAACGGAACCTCTCCTGAAGTTCGTGGGTCCTATAAGTGTTTCAACGGGGAAAAGTAACAAACATACACATTCTTTCGCGTTTATAATATTAGAGTGACGATTGGGATCACCGGTCCAACGAAATAAGCAAAATAATGACACATAGCGCAATATATACATAATATTACGGCTTTGTGGAGACAGACCAGCATATAGTATACATATATAAATTAAATTTAGGGGAATGTAAACATTAACATTTTTTAATGTATACACACGACGTGGGTAATTTATATATAGCCATGTAAGTAATTGTCAAGTTAGTCGTCGCCCGCCCCTCTTGTAACTAGGTGGTAAGACCAATAAGCAAAATTAAATTTAATCAATAAAATAGTATCTGTCCGTCACCCTCTACGCACCCCTATCGCCCTATGGGTAGGTAGGTATAGGACATGAATGCGTACATTAAACATCCCCTTGTATGTTTATCATTGTAAAGAACGAGGATAAGTATACATATTATCATTAGGTTTTACGTTTTGTCTTTTTTGTCTTTTATCGACAACCAACATACAAAAGTGACAGAAATGACAGAAATATGTTTATTAATTAGTATAATCATCTCATCATCACCAGTTTCATACATATTTTTCATGAGGCTCATAATGGAGTCCTGAGGGTCTTTCTGTCCGATATCATCACCCTTAAAACGGTTAGTGCGCTGGTCCTCAGACCTCTTTTCAAGTTCTGTCATGTGTGACCACTTAATGTTGGGTTGAGACTTGGCCAGGAATATGACCACCATATCTGTTTTTTGTTTCCAATGACTCTTATTAACATTGATAGGTTCCAAAAGCTTATTAATCATCAGTACATAGTCTTTATTCTCCAAGTTTTCCAAATGTAATTCCATCGATTTCTCTGTGAGTTTGCAGTAGACCTGTTCCTTTGGCATATTTTGTACATTTTTTAGGGTTTCAAACACTTTAATGAATTTATCTGACTGATCCCAACCATATCCATCCATTTAACTTGATTTGATATCGTTTGTTATGCAGTGAAGGTATAGAAGTACTAGTAGATGGTGTAGCTTCTGCGGTCGCTGTTTGTTCAGCTTCCCGTATGTTTGTAATGTCCGTATCTAGCTTACGGATCTCTAGAGAAACCAGATCCTGAACCTTCTTGCGTTTAGCCTGATTCATGAGCTCATTAAGCTCCTCAATATCACTTAGCAACTCTTTTATCTTTGTTTCAGACATTTCAGATCTTGTTGAAGTCTTTTGACCTATGCTTTTGACTTTATGCACAATAATTTTGTAAATGAAGATGATATGAAGAAAGAAAAGAGAAAATCAATCAAAAACTGCGGTACACACAGGCGGTACAGACCATAGATATGGGTTTATATTTACGTGTTTATTATATACATTTACTTAAATGGTTAATAAAGACGTTAGAAAATAGTTCATAAATTGTGTCATCAGAAGACTATGAAGGAATAAATGCGGGACAGTCCTCAAACAGTCATAACGGTAATCATCATCAACCACCAATCAACCGCCTAAACAAGAGCCTGAGAGGAGATGCGTGAGGAAGAGAAGACATACATAAGGTGTTTGTCAATTAGTGCACAATATTGAACGGGGTGGTATGGAATCGATTACTGGATATTAGCTACAGTGAAAGAAAAAATACATGATTTTTATTATTATATTTTTTTTTACAATTACATTTGATAAACAAGCATTTGACCACAGTCACACCTGATGGAAAGTGATGACGCGGTCTACGGTGGTACATGCTTGCCTAAAAGGTACCTATTCACTCTGTATTTGAAGACTCCTAGATTGTATATGTCAGGAAATATAGATAGTTCCTGACGCTGCTGGTAGGGTGTTCCATACTTCAGACGTACGCACTATGAAGCTAGGTTTAATTATGAAGTTATGAACCCATATTCACCGCTCCAGCTTCCGTAAAATCAATGCGCGACTGAACGTCACAACGTCGTCGCTACATCACAGAATTGTTGACAGTTACTGCGCGAGATATACCTTACCTACCCATTTAGGATAGGTACAACGACGTACGAACGTAGATCGTAGGCAGTAGGTTTAGGCATAGACATCAGCTGTGTAAACATTCGCGTGTAGGTAGAATCGTTGTAACTATTCTTTAGGAAGTAGGTCTCGCTTTGTAACTGCTATCTATTCTGTAATGGAGCGGCGTCGTCGTGCGTTCAGCTGCGCAATGGTTATTAGTCACGGAGTAATTAATGGATTCATAAAAATTAAAAACATTTTTTCCCCACTATAATGTCAAGTTATCGATTCAAACCACCCCATTAAATATTGTGCACTAAATAACATAGACCTTATATATTCAGCAGAATACAATAGGCAGTTTAGCCACTGTGTAACATACCCTAGGATGCATATGAAGTCGACGATGTGCTCGCGGATCGTCGCTGCGGTGTGCTAGCAACTCTACCCGGTCAGCCTCTCCAAGCTCTTCGGTCTCAGCGCCACCTGAAGTGACGTCTGACGCCCCAGCACTGCAACCGCTGCTGGCGCTCCTACTGCCCCTCGCGCCTTCTTGCAGTGAATACTTGCGCGACTTGGGGTGCAAGTGTCGGCTGCCAACAAAGCACAAAGTACATTAGACATTACATTATGATATTCTCATTATTTACACATACGATACATCAAGGAGTGAGCCATTAAAAAGTGACTTTTTCAATTATGTTATTTTTACAGGTATCAGGTATTATAGGAATAACCAAACCAAACAAAACATAGTCGTAATAACGTATTTACTTTAATTTTGCAAATAATAAAATGTAAAGATAGGTTCTACCGTTATACACTAACGGCCTTATTAATAAACTTGGCTTACATCCGGAGTAGTTAAAACATCTATCTGTCAATTTTTCGCTTGCAGTAAATGTCACGCGTGAAAGCAAGACAAAGCATGTTACGCCTTTTTTTTTTAGGGGGGAAATGCTGTGCACTTCCCTTCCGCCACGGGGGTGACGGAAGGGGGCGTGTGGGGCTCAGACCCACTAAAACCCCCCCGTGAGCAGTCCTCCGCCAAGGTGGGGCGAGACAGGGTCGCGCTGGCAGTAACCATCTCGCCCCAGCGGTAGGCCCGGATTGATCTTAACCGGGCCTCAGCGCCTGTGAAGGGATGACCTTGCTCACCAAGGTCACCCCCTAGACGTGTAGGGCCGTGCGAACCGGCGAAGAGTCCCCCGACTATTCGCCAGTAACCCCACTACGGAGGAGGGAGGAGACGTGCAAACCGTCTTCTCCGTTCCCCCGGTCGTCTGCGCCGGAGCGGGTCAGCTCGGACATCGTTCTCCCTGATCCGCTCCGCGGCCTCCTTCTGCGTCATCACCGTTTCGCAGAAGGTGGCCACCGCCTGCCACGATCTCTCGCTGCTGAGCATGGAGAACACCACGCTCGGCAGGGAGAGATCTCCCCCTATTTCCGCTGAAAGCGTGTGCCGCTGCGGGCCCCATGCAGCACACACTTCCAGTGTGTGGTGCGCCGTATCCTCCGGCGCACCGCACGCGTGGCAGGCTGGAGTCGCCTCCCGTCTTGCGATTTGGTGCACGTACTTTCCGAAGCATCCATGTCCGGAGAGCACCTGCACCAATCGGAAGGTCAGCGACCCGAAAGGTCGTTTCACCCACCTCTGAAGGACCGGTTGGATGGCCTCCACCGTCCACTGCCCAGGAACCGGCGGAGCCAGGTCCTCCTCCCATCGCCGCAATAGAGTGGCTCGCGCCTGCCGTCGCATGCGTGTGACCTCCTCCCAGTTTGGGGCTGCTCCTTGGAATCTCCTCGCCGCCACGAAGTGGTAGACTTCGGCAAGGATTTCCGCCTGCAGCTCCCAAGGGGGATCACTGGCCAGCACGCATGCCGCCGTCCATGACACCGTCCGGTATCCGCGAATCGCCCTAGTCGCAATGACTCGCTGCGGACGTCGCAGCAAGCTCCGATTATTGCGACCGAGGGTGTCTACCCAGACTGGTGCCCCGTAAAGGGCCATACTCCGGATCACTCCGGAGTACAGTCGGCGGCAGTTGGCGTTCGGACCACCCACGTTGGGCAGCAGCCTTCCCAACGCGGCTGCAGCTCTCACGACTCTTGGGGCCAGTTGGGCAAAATGGCTCCCAAAAGCCCACCTCCCATCCAGGCTGAGGCCCAGATATTTCATCTTGGCCCCAACCGGCACGAGGACCCCGTCCAGGATAATTCGCGTTCCTGGAGGGGCCCCACCCCGAGGCCCGTGGAATAGTAGGGCCTCGGTTTTGGAGACAGCAACCTCCAGTCCTAGGGCTCGAATGCGGTCGATCACGAGGGTTGTGCCCAATTCGGCCAACCGCACTACTTCCCGGAGGTTCCTCCCTCTGGCTACGACTAGCGTGTCATCCGCATAGCACGCGACCCGAATGCTTGCGGGTAGCGTGCCACGAAGCACCCAGTCGTAGCCTACATTCCACAGGAGTGGTCCCAGCACTGACCCCTGTGGAACACCGCAGCAGATGCGACGGCGCCTCAGACCTTCGCGGCCTTCCACCAGGATCTCGCGGTCCTGGAGGTAGTCAGCCAACAGCCTCCGCAGATACAAGGGCACTTCATGATAGCGGAGCGCCTCTTGTATTGCTCCATGCAGGAGGCTGTTGAAGGCGTTGGCTATATCTAGCAAGACTGCCAACGCCTTTTCTCCCTTGCTGACCGCATCTTGGGTCCACCGCTTGAGCCAGAGCAGGGCATCTATTGTAGATCGCCCCGCTCTGAACCCGAACTGGGCCTCCGACAGGCCAGGCCCAGTACCCTCCAGGTGCCGGATGACACGTGAGGCTACCACCCTTTCTAACAGCTTGCCCATGTCATCCAGCAGTACGATTGGTCTGTACCCGGAGGGCGAGTCAGGGGCGCGGCCTTCCTTCCGTAAGAGGCACAGTCGGCCGTCCTTCCACAGCTTCGGGAACTGCCCTGACGTGAGGCACGCGTCGAACAAATCCCGAAGCTGGTCACCCATTTTCCTCAAAGCGATCGTGAGGACCCGCCCCGGGATCCCATCTGGACCCAGTGCGGTTTTTTTGCCTTGCAAGCGGCCGACTGCTACCCCAATTTCCACCTCCGACACAGGTGGGATCGAGGCCACGTCCAACACGTCGTGGGAGGGTGGCGCCATCGTCCGAATGATGTCGTTACTCATGGCGGGGAAAAGCCCATCCAATACTCTGTCAAGAAGCTCTGGCTCTAGGGCCCTCGCTACAGGGGAAGTTTGGCCACGGAATTTATTCCGGGTGGCCTTATGCGGACGTCCCCAGGGGTCTCTGTCGAGACCCACCAGCACCTCACCCCAAGCCCGAGACTTGGCCTGCCTGATGGCCACCTGCAGCTCCTGTTTTGCGTGGCGGTACACGCCGTACAGCTGGGCGTCAGTGCGGCCATTGCGCCGTCTCCTGCAGCGGGTGTAGGGCCGCCGCGCCTTAGAGCAGGCAGTTCGGAGATCCGCTATCTCCGTGCACCACCAGTAAACCTCTCGGCGGTCGGGACGACCCCTCGATCTCGGCATGGCCGCATCACACACGGCCGTCACTGCCTCGCGGAAGTGACCTGCCGCGGCATCCACTTCATAGGGTGTGGGGGCAGCCAGCCACGACTGGACGATTGCTGCTTCTTCCGCCAGTTTGACATCGAGTCGACTAATTGTCCAGCGTGGGAAGTCAGCTCGCATGACGCGCTGCGATCCTGCTTGGTTGTGGGAGGTGGAGATCTCGAACCTTATGTATTTGTGGTCCGAGAGAGTCTCCACCTCCGACAAGACCCTCCAGTCACGGACACGTGCTGCGACACTTGGGGTGGCAAAAGAAACGTCTACCACGGACCCCCCATTGTGCCGCACGCACGTGTGGACTGACCCTGTGTTCAGCAGGGTCAGTCCACACGTCAGGTTACAGATATAACACTCGCATATAAAATATAAAATTATCATATGTCCAGACCAGCAGTCCAAGTACCAAACTTACTGATCGATAAATTTATTCAGATTCCAATTCAGATTTATTTTTATTGTGTCAGATTTATCTTTATGTCTTCAATTCGTCATAATTTAAAAAAAACTGGCAATATCAATCTTGTGTCGATCATTGTTAAATTACGTTTGAGATCGCCTATTTAACCGATTTTCACGATTGTTTTGTCAGCTTTGAAAATTACCTCGATATAGCTTATCGACAGGCGACGGGAATGGGTATTATTGTTTAGTTGCGTTTGATCTTACTAATATAAAAAACGCGAAAGTTGGTATTTATGGATGAATTGATATTTGTTATACTCTTACGCTCAAACGGCTAGCCCAATTTCGATGAAATTTGGCATGGACGTAGATGGGGCGCTGCATTAACACATAGGATAATTTTCATCAACATTGTCATCATCCATCACCATGCGGGTGTAAACGCGGGGCGCAAAAAATAGACTTCAGCCTTCTTTTGATCGTAGAAGAGCGAAATGCTAATGGGCGGATAACAAAGTGATCCTATTAGGGTTCCTTTTTTCTTTTGGGATACGAAATCTTCAAAACCTGTTATCTGACAATCTATATCAGAAGACAATCTTACTTAATTTGTAAAAGTTAGTTTTGGTACGTAGATGTTAATAACTATTGCATTATTGTGTTTTCATGATACTTGGTACCAGTGGCCCGAGCACGAACATTTGCTAAAGTGTAACGTTATCGTATCGTTGACGTATACAGTACAAACTGTGAGTTATCTGTGCCACAGTTGTACTAGATAAGTGATAGCTTGTACTGTATACGTCAACGTTAAACTTGAGCAAATGTGCGTGCTCGGGCCACTGGTATTTGTTACTTTCGATATGCAAGATATTTCTTCCAAACCTTTCAAAAGTAAAGATAAACGTAGTACCTACAATCATGCATACATGACGGGCTTTCCATTCAAATGAAATTCTTTTGACTCTACAGACGAAGGTATTGAATGAAGGGGCTTAGAAAAACACTGAATTGGAAATATAAGGAACATAAGCAGTATATTAAATGTGGTATAAATAGATACTCTTCAAGGAATTCGTATAAAAAAGGTTAACAGTCAAAAAGTGAGGTAATGGTTCTGATTCGGTAGAGCGTTACACTAAACTAAAATTCTCTAAACTATGGTAGTTCTTATTATGTTAATACTAAAATCTATATTCGTGTAACACTTGGAATGATAATTTTAAATACACACATCAACATGGTCTAGGGATATTTCAATTAAACCTAAATAACTAAAATTCTATAACTTTTTGTTAAGACACCTACACATTAAAATAAACCTTGTTTAATAGCCTATCTAATCTGATAATAAACTTTTAGATAAAAACATGACACTGGCAGAGTAACGTATTTCCACGTTAAAAAGCCACATAAGAAGAAGAAGAAGACCTTTTAGATAAAGTTAAATTTTAAACAAACTTAGAAGAAGAGGAAAAACTCAGACAAAATTTCAATCTACTTTATTTTTTAAACATCAAAACCTAAACAAAACAACATTTTTTTTATAAAAATTGTTGAAAACTTAAAATTAATAATCCTTGGATCCACCTAAGACTCTCCTGACACATCTGCATCCTCAAAACAAGGGTGTCAATATTCTGTTGTGGAATACTGTCCCAAGTCCTGCTAAGATGCAAGAAAAGCTGGTTTTCATGCACAATATCTTCAGGAAAATTCCTAAGAGCTCTTCTCTGAAGCATATCCCAGACATGCTCAATAGGATTTAAGTCAGGGGATTGTGCAGGCCAGTGTAAAGCTTGGATATCATGCTGTTGTAACCAACTTGTAACTTTGTCTAAAAGTTTATTATCAGATGAGATAGGCTATTAAACAAGGTTTATTTTAATGTGTAGGTGTCTTAACAAAACGTTAATAGAATTTTAGTTATTTAGGTTTAATTGAAATATCCCTAGACCATGTTGATGTGTGTATATGATTATTTTATTCAAATGTGAATACTAGTCTAAATTTTAGATCAATTTAGACTAGTTTAGAGAGCAGGAACTATTAGCATGACTATTAAATTTGCACTAAACATACCCACAAAATTAAACAGAAACGGCAAATTTAAGAATTGTCACTTGCAACCATTATACGAATTTGGACTTAAGCGTGAACAGTATAAGAACTACCATAATTTACCAAAAATAGAATTTAGTTCGCTAGTTTAGTTTGGTGTTCTGTAAAAAGTAAGTGTCTCAAGGGGCGATCTTTTCGCCCAGAGCGATCTCTTCCTGACAACTATGAATTGAAGCAGTATAAATACATTATTATTATTTGTGCCGTCTTATAAAATATAATAGTAATATGTGAAAACATGCCCAAACATGTTACAAGCAACATCATGGATCCACAGTTTAAAACCATATGCGATGGATGTATTTTTGTTTTGTTCTATTATTACGTAATATTCCTACGTAAATATGTCCATCCCAAGTCCACTCGACAACTCTTTCTGACGATTGAAACGGTACGCGTCAATTAGCATTCATTCATATTATTGTAACTAGTTGGGGAGCTTTTGGATAAGTTAATCACGAGACAACTTATCTATACAGGTTAAAAATATCGCTCTGCAGTTGGGATGCAAGTACTAGGAAGAATGCCTCTTGTTACTTCAATAAATCGTCTTGGTTGGTACCACCCTAGTGCCTGTATTTCAAGGAAGCAGTGTGCAAGCACTACATCTATATAGTTGTATATTTTGGAGCGGATGAATCTCTAAAATTAAAATCTTAGCGTGCATAAGCATGTACATCTTTAGCTAGGAGCTATTCTCTTGCTTTCTACACTGCAACTCTTTATGTTCCACTTTTCAAAAGATGGCAATCTTTTTTATTATCTGTTCTAATTTATTACTATCGCTACTTGAAAAACAATCTGAGCTAATCGATATTAGTACAACTATTTTACGGTTTGACATGGAAATATAACATACTAATACTAAGTGAATATTGCATTTTGATACAGTATAAAATTTTTCGAAATCTATTGCAAAATGATAATTGTAAAAATAAATAAAAAGGTCTAACTTATTCCTATATTTTGATAAAATAAAATTTGAGTCACTTTTATTCTAAAATGATTCCTCAAATATTTTAAATATTAGCGCATTTTGATAATCGGCCCGCTTTCTTTGCATCCCAGTGTACTTTGTTAATTTATGTAACTGTTATTGATATTTTTAATGTTCATAACATACATTGTACCATAAATAGCTAATTCATATTTTAAACGTTGTGTGACTGATTGATGTGACTTGAGAACTTCGGACTAACTACGCAGAGATAAGTTCCATTTACCATTTAATTTTAGTCATACTGCCTGAATACATACTCATATGTTAAACTTTATATGTTAAAAGTTATATATTATTATATATTATATTATTAAACTTTTTTACTTCAGATATATTCACATCATTTTGCCGGGTAATAGTATAATATTGATAGGTAGTAATAGTGTAATATCTTCACATAAATTATATGTTATATAACTATATATTTTATACCTTTTCTAGGTATGAAAGTAATATTTTTTTAGTCTTCATTATTTACTTAGCATCATAATTATCATCATCACACCTTGTCTATTCACTGTTGGCTATAGATTTCATTATTATTACGACAAATAAAAATCAGTATTGTATTTTGCTAAGTTCGCTAATAATTGTTTAAAGTACAGTAAACATTTTTACTTCCTTAAAGACAATCAGCAAAGGATTCAAAATTCTAGCAAATTAGCAATTACTATTATTTTCATATTTAATTTAATGATTTCTGTATATTTATACTATACCTACCTATGACAGTTAGTGATACTTAGTTAATATTTTTTTTAATTTGAGAGTTAAACTATATATTTTCAAATCCGCGGTATCTGCCTAACCGTATCTAACTCCATTACCGCTAGGCCACCGAGGCACCAGTTCCAGGATCGAATATATACTCGTATCTCATTAATTTTTAACCGTTGTCGTATGTCTGGGGACGCCCATAATACTTATATCCAATTTATCTATTTCTGCTTTAAAGTTAGAATATGTTGAAATAAAACGTATCATTGAACAAACTATATACCTTAAGTCCTTAATTAAAAGATCATAAAATAAACAATGAATTACTTTTTCTACGGAATATGGCTAAAATATTTACAATAAATAACAGTAATTACAGTACGTATGTTTACACATATATTTGTTGAGACAGTATTTGTGCTATAAATCGTGTCGTGATGAAAACAGACAGTAAGTATCGTCCTATTGATATGATTATAACGTCCTTCCGCGGGAGCCGCGGTCGACGTCCCGCCCGCGCGATAATGAAACGATAATAATACTATAATTGTGGGTGCACTGAGTCCCAACGATCCCATTTTAGCATCCCACGCTTTCCATTACCTACTACTTACCTAGTTTACATTACCAATGGTATTTTATTCCTCTCATTGCATTACGGCGAGTTACAGTCTTGCTATCACTGCAATACGAACTACATTACTCCGTCATGACGCCACCGCCGTCCTTTTTCAAACTTATGCCAATCTTGCCCACTTTATTACCTGCTTGGTCACCGACGTCTGCTTTGAGCCCATGGTGTTGTGTGAGGATGGTAATATCTTAAGGATTTCTAAAGATGCGGGGTTACCTATTCGTAGTAATATTCAGGTCCATCTTATTAGATAAAAATATAAAACTCCTTAGATAAACACCTCATATACCTACGCTATTTAGAAGTTCTGTTGATCTTAAGATGTTATAATATTGTCTGTCCGCCTATCCATCCTAACCGAACTAGATAAAACTTATAATATATTATAAATAACTATAATATTATGAATGCAAGTGCATGAAATTTTGCAGAAGAATAGCGTATGTTTGTAAGAATGAAAAATCCTTGTAATCCTAATGTATTTAATTCAGGAGTTACATGTGAATCGGGAACAATTAATGTTTTCGGTACTACGCCCTGTGTGGGTTACCATTGCATTGTTCTATTAATGCAATGAATGGTTATTTAGTTAATGGCATTCTACTTGAATACGCCATAAAATTATATGTAATAACTGCTATAAATAAATAAACAAATTTATGTATTAATTCTAAGCCCTAAAAAGTGTTGCCTAACGTGATTTAGGCATGTTATTATGGATCTTGCCAGTGACCAAAAAACTACAATTACTATAGTATAATAGGTTACTATAGTATTATAGTATAATATTTACTTACATTGAATAAAAAAATAATACGTTAATAAAAAGGGTTTTTGCACCATTTTTTTTCTTATTATTATACCTAACTGGCCTCCACAGACTCCACAGTCCGTGCCCTTTTTTAGGTTGTTTTGCAAATTTATCAATTTTATATACAATTCAAAAAGAGACAACAATATATACTTAATAAGAGGACATAGGATATGTATGTTAAATTACTTAACTAAGGGCTATATCGTTTCTAAGTTTGCATCAGCATTCAGAGCAGACCGGTCTCCGCAGACAGCACCCGTGCACGAGTTGGCGCATGTGGCAGCCATCGCCTCATCTTAGCCAGGATGGTCGATGACGAGATGTCATGGGAGGCGATGGTCTCTTTCTGCGAGGACGTGATGTCACAGAGGGAGACCGAAGAGCGCGAGAGAGAGATTAATCCTCTTTCTCTCCTGCTCCGGAGGGCGCGGACACGGAGGCGAGCTATTAGAGCTCGCACACCGTCTCCGCTAGGAGAGCCTGGGGCGTCGGACGTGGGGACGCCTGGCACCCCTCAACCATGAGGTCCTTCCGAGGCGGCGACGCGCTGGATGTCCCAGTGCGTCGCTGGAGCCGTATGAGAAGGGCTTTCTGTCCCTCCTCCGAGGTGTGTCTGCCCTGAAACATCGATGGGCGGACGTCGGCAAGACAGGGCTGCGGAGAGTGCGCAAACGGACCCGTGGCCTTGTTTGCAGTCGTTGCCGAAGGACATCGTGGGGTTTTTAGTCGGTAGTGAGAGTCCGACATAACCCGCGCGCTTTCCCCAGCGAGCGGGTATGCGTAAAAGCATTTTCTCCACGCAAAATAAAAAAAAAAATGTGGCAGCCATCGCCTTCCTCAACCATATTTGAGGGAAGATGGCGACCCGCCACACGACGCCACCGCCTGCTGACACCTTTTCGTGTGCATGAACGTAAATAATTACTAATATTAACTTATTCGCTTAGGTACTCGTATTGGACTGAAGCAGGGCCTCAATTACTACTTCGTTTCTTTCCCTGATGGTCAATTTATTATATACTGTATTACATATAATTAAATTATTACTATATACCTACATGTAAAATAAAAGGTTTGATATCTGTGGTCTAGAACTTATTCTTAAGTACTACATTGCATTTAATATATAAATACGAGTATTAACAATTTGATGTTAAGTGCTATACGCCTTAGGATTTCTGGCAGCTGCCCTAAGAGAACTCCTGTATTAGTTAATTTCAATTGCTTAAAATAAGCTTTTAATTAATTAAGTTATTAAGTAAGTGCTTACCATTGCTATGTATTAGTGTGTTTTCATGTTTTTAATCAGCCCCTGCGCCTCGGTAAGTGTAAGGCGGTAAGTGTGCGTGATCCCTCTCCCCTTCCGTAGCCCTGGCTGGTCAGGGTCTCCTTTTCTTCCTGGGTGTGAACCAGGAACAGAGTATTTGAAAGGGATTTAGGGATATTCGCACCTGAGTACTTCTCGAGGCGCAGGGGCCTTATACGGGGAACTGAAGAATATTTACCGGAGTATGTTTACCGCAGTGCATACGCGACATCCATTGGGTTCCGGTGCGTACATAACAATTCCTGGCTGATGTTCGTTACCAGGTTCGGGCGATTATACCTTAGCTCGAACAGGTTTTCCCTGTCGATATAAGGTAGTTGGTTGAAGTCTCCGATGAGGACAAGTTCGCTAGTTCCAGACAGCCTGGAAACCATTACTATGGCTCCGAAATGGTTCATGAGAGCTTCGTCCACTATAAGACGGCCGTAGCTTTAATTATTTTTAAAACCATTTACGAGGACAGAAGCCATAGTGCGCACCTTGGTTTTCACCAGGTCTCCGATTCGGTGCGCTAGCTTCTCCCTCAGATCTTTTGCTGTCTCTGTCGTTGTTGTGACGATAACGTTCTTGTCCACATCGAAAATTCTTCCCACCCAAGTCGTCTTTCCGCATCTAGGAACTCTGTTGATGACCCATTGTATTTTCGGTACCTCCTAGGTGTCTCCAAAATGTCTCGATCTCAGAGTCCCCTGAAATGGCTTTAGCCATTTGTCTGTCTGACTCTGTCATCCAGCATTATTTTGGTACACCGGGCTATAACCACAATAGGGTCATTTCGTGGTGTCGCGTATTTAGGCATGCCAGTGCGCTCCGTTTCTCCCTCGTCGAGACACACAAAGCCTTGTTGCGTTGTGAGCCGCGTTGTGTGTCTCGGCTGAAGGACTGCAGGATGTTTTCGCAGTTCCTAGATTTACTTCTCTTGTCGCTCTCATTATGGCGAGAAACTCGAAAAAGGCATTCGCTGCGTGGTTCAATGGTCCCAGTGTCGTGATATATCGGGGCGGACTGACCTGTCCCATGTCAGCTCTATAGTCCGAGCTCGTTTTAGCGTTGCTGAGCTTGGGACTAACTTTTTGGCGGGCGGGTTTGTGTGTGAAAGACGCCAGGAACGCTGTGACTCGGCCCTTGATCTTGGTCGGGCTGCGCTCTTGGTTCTTCTCGGATTCTGCTTTTTCCTGGAGACGTTCTGATCCGCTTTAGAGGTTATGGTTCCAATTGAGCTAACATTTCACACATATTCATCACTGACAAAGATCATACACCATTACACAATGTGCAAGTTAGGGGAATTAACGAATTCATGGCCTGTCATCAATGAAGAGTCTTTCCAATACAGACTAACGAACCATATATTACCCCTTGTTAATTGAAATTAAAACTATTTGATACGATCAGCAGTTTGGAAATTACATAAGTAGTAATGTACAAATTTCGTTAATGTCAATATGCCTTCACCCGCGTGATGGAGAATTACCATTTGTATGTTCTATTGTACTATCCCATTGTGTTATTCTAGTAATATAGTAAACGGTGACGAGAGAGAATGGAGTAACATTTTTCCGGCCCCTTATGTTAACCTCATCAGCTCGAATAGATGATAGTTTGATGAAGATTTTGAAATTTGTGTGTATTCAAGCATGTTGTACGTGTGAGTGATCATCATAATATCAACCTCTGCAGCATATGCGAAAGGTTTGAAGACCAGGCAGATAACTAAGAATCCAGAAATATCTATATGGTGATGGAGATCAAACAAATCTTCGAGACTTGGAAAATAGTAAGTCTTGGCAGACTCAATGCCTGATCTGGATCCTGCTGCTTTTGTGTTTGAAGTACAACGCCGATATAAAATATCTCAAAAAAGGAAAGCGACGGATACAGATCATTCTTATCAAAACTTTAAGGACTTTAAGAAATTGCGGCATACATATCGTTGACACCCTCTGCAACAAGATATGGCATAAGGGGAATATGACCTACTGAGTTTATTCATACTGATTCCACTCTTTTGTCAAAAAGTACACTCTTTACAAAAGTATCCAAGGCTAAATGTAGTAACTACCGCCACACCGTACTCTCAACACATGCAAATAAAACAATGTAATTTATTCTATATAAACGACTGACTACAAAATAGAGCATCTGTTTGCCCCTTACATAAAACTACGTTTCGTAACTTGCTCGATAATTTTCTAGATGATGAAAATTTGTTCAAGAGTTTCTTTACTATTTCCAATTTAGGTTTTCTTAAAATAAAATGAAAGTAGACGAAAAAAAAATTAATCAAGTGCATAAAAATTCAAAATAAAATAATAATATAAATATCTAGTACATTTGGATTAAATGGCAGATTCGATATTGCAACGTACAGGTTGTAAATTTATTTATAACACAACTAGCGACTGCCCGCGTCTTCGTTCACATAGTAGGCTCAGCGTCCGGCCTCGCCATAACCTTCAATATTATCTTGGTTTTTCTTTCCTGAACCTTCTCCTGACAATGATTAACACAACCAAAAATAAGTAGCAAGATTGTTCCATCAATTGACAAGTAAAGCGCAGTCAGGAGAAAAGGGGTTAGGAGAAGATATAACACTCGGTTAACGGAAAAATTCCTTATAATTTTATTGTGCATATTCTCCATCTAGGAAATATGTCAAACATCATTATATTTCTACAGCGTCGAGGCGGAATCATTGATGCATGAATTTAGTTGGTATTGGTATACGATATAGGAACTACATATTAATATCGGATCGTAGCTATGAAGCAGCTCACGTGTTGCTGGATATACGAGTATTTATGCGCCAATGATTTCGCCTTATCCGCTTTTAATATTAGCCTTATATTATTAGTGATATTTTAGTTATAAGTTATGAGAGAACTTATCGTAAAGTTAGGGTACGATGGTGCTGACATATTATTTTGGATATCAGGCCTCAATGAATGATTAACTATATAAAAAAACATAATTAATTGAAATAAGATTGAGTGGGCATTATAATATATTATAACGAGGTTTTTATCAGGGTCCGGAAGGTTCTGGAGTTGAGACCACGGGCCGGCAAGCGCAACGTAGGTTGTCCACCGACAAGGTGGACAGACGACCTGATAAAGGTAGCAGGACGACGTTGGA
The DNA here is from genome assembly GCA_917880725.1 of Selenia dentaria. Lineage (NCBI taxonomy): Eukaryota > Metazoa > Arthropoda > Insecta > Lepidoptera > Geometridae > Selenia > Selenia dentaria. Next base: position 5,377,098 of record OU862876.1, on the reverse strand, counting down.
TGCAGGTCACTTCCAACCGGTCCTTTTGGAAATTATGGAGGAGGTATATGTTCAGCAGTGGACGTCCGACAGCTCAGATGATGGTGATCATTATGAGGTGTTTATGTTTATATTTGTCCAATATTTTATATAAGTCAAAAGGTATGCCAGTACATTTACGTGACTCGTTTAACCCCTGTATAACGTTATTATTTATTTTTATTTCCAGTGTTTTTTTGCAATCTCTGTTGATCTGTTTTCTACGAAACTGGAGCTCGTTGATGTAAACAAAGCATTATACTCGTAGTATACGGTATGACTATTTGCTTTCAATATAGCTCCTAAGGTTTTAGATAGAATAAGCATTATGCATAAATGTTGTCTTTTGCCAGAACGTTGTGTTCAGCTTGTTTGCGAAATGAAATCACGCGTCTTGTTTTTACACCATCAGAGAAAACACACTCACTGAACATTTTGATTGGTTAAATAGTTTAGCTTTTCGACATTTTACTCAAGTTGAGAAAATAATTAATCAAGTTACATTAGTAAAGTCAATTAAGCTGTGATTCTCAACACTTTAATATTTTTTTGTTGCTAACAGCTAAACCTTTGCAACTAGTTAATAAACAGAATAATTATATTCACTGAACTGATTAGCTGTAGTCTATGTCAATAATATAACTAAGCTATCAGTTACTTACGAATATTAACTATTATATATATAATAATACCTACTACCTAGGTGCCTACTTAACTTTATCGCACTGCCCAAAACACACAGAATAATAGTTTTTATTCATTTTACCTTACCTATTTCCTGTCGAAATTCATAAATACTAGCCTCTTTAAAACTTTGGACAACTTAAATAAAATATTGGTAGGTATGGTATATATTTACATAAACTAAGTAACTAATAATATTATATATGTTTACCGATTAAATAAAATAGTTAATGGTTATAAGTATTAAACATAAATTACAAAATTCCATAGAAATGTTTGGTTATTGATATAGATCTACCACAGACAACTAAGATGACTTAGAATACAATCGTTCGCTAGAATCGTTAGACTCGACGTGAAATCGTTACAATCGTCGTTAGGATCGTTTACATATTTGAGTAAGAACCTACCTATTTTATAGGTTTAACGTCATACTTGTCTAGGTAGTTAGGCACTTATCTCCCACGTTTATAGTTTTGCGTATAACTAATCACTGGCAATAAAAATGTAACAACTGATTTATGAATATAATATGTACCTATTAATAGATACCTAGCAGTCAAGTGGCCAGATGGTTCTGGCCACTCGACTGCTAGGTATCTAACCTAATATCAAACTCAGGAAACCAATGTCTCGGGTGACGAGGGCAGTGCCCAGCAAAACATAAGCAGGCATAGTGGTTAGCAACAGGCGGACGACTTGCGCGACTGCATTACTCGGGCAAGCTCAGCGTTAAGGCGCTGTCAGTTCAGAGCTTGAATTCTTTCAATTTGTTTCACTTGAAATCAAGCAAATCTCGTAAAAACATACAGTCATAAAAAAATAATGTTCACTATTCAATAAAAACAGTATCCGTCACTGTTTGTGTATTAACAAATACAATTTGAAAAATTTAATACAGACTTCCATTCTAATCAGTTATTGTAGTGTATTTCAAAAACTACTGGACCGAATTTGATGAAATTTAATCATTTTGAGAATCGGTTCAGATTTTAAGAGTTTTGAGAATCGGTCGAAGATTATGAGGTAACAAAAATAAAAAATAAAATAAAAAATACAGTCGAATTGAGTACCTCCTCCTTTTTTGGAAGTCGGTAGAAAATTGCTATTTTATAATACGTGTTTCATGACAAATGCTATTGTAAATAAAGAGCAAAACTGTTTTAAAGGTGAAATTAAGTTGTATATTTGATATTTTTTTAATGTACTCTAGTATCCTTTCTCCTACTTCCTACTATATCCTACTACTATTATAAACGCGAAAGTTTGTGAGTATGGATGTGTGGATCATTGTTACTCTTTCACGTTCAAACGGCGGGGCCAATTTTGATGAAATTTGGTATGGACGTAGATGAGGCACTGGATTAACATATGACGCGAAGGTGAAACGTGGGGCGGTAACATCAGTCTAGCGGTCTTGAGTGAATCTATATTTTTGCCTATATAATGCTTGAAGGGTAAGCAGCGGTGTTTTCAATGCCTACGTTTCACCATATATGTTTTTGGTCATGTGATCATGTAACAGGGGGCGAGCCTATTGCCATCTACGGGGCACTGTTCCAGTCTCCGGACTGTTATTGAGAAAATCTTTCTTTTTTGGAAAAACCCTTAACTTTACAACGCGGGGATCAAACCCATGACCTCGAGGTTCCAAAACGGCACTTCCACCACTACACCAAGATTAAGCGAGCGAAGCCGCTGGCGGGTCAGCTAGTACTTAATATATTGTAGGATCAACACAGTACACAACAAGAAATAGTGTAACAGATTATTGTTAATTTTTTTATTGTTTGAAGAACGGAAAATAAGACAGCAGTCATTCCATACGATAGCACAATGCGTGACGAGTCTGTAAGTCTAAGGCCCCAGATACACGAGCAGCTTGAAACAGTCAGCGTGGACTGCTTCAAGCTACGACTGCACAGTCAACTACAGTCACACTTCACTACAGCTTCGGGCGATTAGCGGCCAGGCATACACTCTCGAGCTGTCGACTGCTCTCGCGCAGTTACCTCCGCTCGCGCTCATCATTACACGTCGCGCGCGCTTGCCGCCCCCAAATTGACATTGTCACTTGTAGAGCAGTTAATATCAACTGCTCGAGCAGTCGACTATGACTGCAAGGGCAGTCCGTATGTTAATCGGTGTGTAACTGCTCGAGCAGTCCGTGTATCGGCTCTAATATAATTGCACGAGCATTAGGCACGAAATAGGGTGCAAAATCGATTTCTACTAGTTTAGTTTAGTACCTGCCTAATAGAATAAATTTTAATTCATTGACTATGCAATAATTATTAATATAAACTGTAGATTTGTATGACAATTGTAACATATAATTATTTTGGTATTTTTTATTTGAGATCAAAGTATTAGTGGCGCAAATTATTTATAAATTTTACACAAAAACAGAACACTATGCAACATTAGCGATCTTAAGGGCGTACTTTTCTTAAAAATAGCATTCCACTACCGACTGGCATGGACAAATTGTATGGTAATACCGTTGAAATGTTCCCCTCAGTGAGCGATACAACGGGAAGTTACCTACGTGATCACGTAAGTAAGTTACATACTATTTTCATCTTTTTAACAATAATAATAAAAACTGACAATGTAGTATTTTTGTTCAAGTAGTTTAGTACTTCAAGTTTCAGGACCATAAAGTATATTTTTTATATCGTTAACATTATAGTACTTACGAAAGCCCTTAATTATATAGCTAGTACTTTTTACGTACGTCATGCAGTATTGTGGCATAGAAGACGATATAATATAAAGCACCTCAATTAAAAACCGATTTTATAGTAAAGATATAAAAGATTGTATATAAAAGTAAATTAAAATTCGAAAATTGCAAGATAATATGTGATGACACGGCCCCGAGAAACAGGCGAGCTATGTGTATGTAGGTACGTACACTAATCCACGCGGCTTACATGCCACTAATTTTGAAATGCATTACTCCCTTAAATAACAATAGTTGTACATCATTTGTAAACATCAAAACTGTTTATAATTTTTGTATGAGCTGGCATCTATTCTTCAAAAATTGCGCAGAAAAAGCGCGCCTGTAAGGGTTTTACAAAATTTCTGACAACTTATAAGTATATAAAATATAAAACTACTCAGCTAACGAACCTACCTAACTAAGGTTCGTTAGCTGAGCAGTTTCGTGCACGCTGATATCGAAGGTAAGTAGTTATATTTAACTTATGTTCAAAATTAACGTGAGTGCTAATTTGCACATACAATGTAGCTGATGTGCCCATACCTCACCCCCGTCAAGATAGTTTTTATTTGTAATTTAGTTGTGTTTTTTGTATTTCCATCGATTTTGTATTTATAGCGATAAATCAAACAACATGCACCTACGTGTATCAAGCACTTATCAATATGTTTCCTGGCGGTATCAATCGGCGCAGCATACTCGAATAATAGAAATGACCATGTTCGCATTAATAGAGCTCCAATAAAATCAATACCGAACTGTATTACATATTAATAAATATGATGTGGGTGAGGGACACCCACGCAACAGTTAACAATTATTATTAATAAATATAAGTCGGTTGTACCTAGGGTTACCAGATGTATAAAACGAAAAGTCCTGACAAATACCTATAAAAATGACGAAGCGAGCGCGTGCAATTTAACATAATAACACTAGTTATGAGATATTTCGTAATAGTAATTAAACGAAACAACCTTTTAATTCTTCAATTAAAGTAATTTAAAAATAGACTAAGCATTATTTTTTTCAACACGTTCGCAGCGGCAGCGTTCGAGTAAACTTTCTGCCAGTGCGGTACGAGACAAATACTATATTTCCCCCGTAGCTACATTTCCTGCTATGCGTTATTACCTCTATTTTTCCGTACCAGGACCTGATAGATAGATAGATAGATTTATTGGTAAAATCACATTTTACAAGTCAAACTTAACATTATTATTACAATGGACATAGTTATACTTAAGTACTTGAATGTACAATCAACTCATCTTGAGTATATTATTTTATATTATAATAAGATTTCATTTGAAGGAATAACTTCAGATTTCTCCTAAAAATATTCAAAGAAGCTGCATGTTTTACACTATCTGACAGGTGGTTAAATAAATTAGGGCCTCCCACGTACAGATTTACTAGATTTAGCAAGTACGTGAGAAGGTGTCGCCAATCTGTTCCTAGACCTGGTGTTATAGGTGTGCGACGCCCCCATGGCACAGAACTTCTCCATATTGTTGCGCACAAACACAACACACACACCTGATAGTATATATATTCCTGGTACAGTCAATACTCTCAGTTTAGTAAAATAGGGCTTCGCAAACACGTCCCATTTTACACCCGCAACAGTACGTGTAGCGCGCTTCTGGAGGATCAACAGTCGCTCTGACTCGGCTGCATGCCCCCATAGCTCGGTTCCGTACATTAGTACGCTGTGTACGGTGGCAAAGTAGCAGCTAAGTACTGCATGTTGGGGAGCCGATGCTGCTAGTCGCTTCAGAACGAAACAGGCCTGGATAAGCCGCGCGCAAAGAGCGTCTATGTGCAGATTCCATTTTAACGCTTAATCCACATGAAAGCCGAGTAGTTTAACCGATGAGACTTGCTGTAAAGCAGTGTTCGGTATTGTTACTGTCAGGGCTTTCAGTGGTCTATTTGAAAGGTCAAAATGTATGTAACAGGTTTTGTCCAGGTTAAGGGCAAAACCATTCGTTGCGAACCATAATTTTAATCGAGTGGTAACTTCTGTAAGTCTATGTCTCAGCAGGGATAGGCCTGGTGCTGTCACTAGTGCTGCGACGTCGTCAGCAAACAAGTCCACATCGGCACCGGGAATCGCCTCGGGTAAATCGTTCATAAGAAGCAAGAATGTGGTGACCTGACTTTCAAGGTCCATACAGACGTGGAAGCTCACCATATCAACGTTTTCCATTAACTATTCGATAGGGTAAATCCTCGTGTATACCTAGCTGAGGCAGCCTCGGGTTTTGTAAGATATTTCGAAAGATACAGCCTTTTTTTAGTCAGCCATTTACGGGAATATATTTGCCGTATAGCATAAAAGAGATAAAATGATAGGAATGGGGTTTACTTGTAAAAAGACAATCGATATTTTTAACGATATTCTATAGTAGACACAACATTAACATTCAACCGTGTATGAATCAATATAATTATTATTCTTATTACGTTGATTAACAAAACAATTATTCTTAGAAATAACTCAGTTTCAAAAATATTTATTTAGTAAAAAGCAGCCCAGTAAACAAACTGACCAACGAAAATGTAAACAGGTTTCTTTTTAAATTTTGATTCAATTAAGGCACAAAATTATATTTATCATTTTGCATCTATTAAAGATCGCAAGTTATTATGAGTAAGCCAAAAAGTTAGTAAGTTGATGACTGGAGCTGTCAAAAGTGACATAAAGCCGCCAATTTTTTTCGATTACTATTACCATTTGTTAGCAACTGAGATAATAGCCGTGCTGAGCAATAGCTAATAGTTCTGATATATCAGGAAACATTATGACGTCTGGTAACCCTAGTACCGCCTAAGTGTGCTGTTTAGGCATGTTGCTTTGAAATACGAGTAGTTGGAAAAATATTGATACTCGTATGTATCATGTACAATTAATACCATGAAATAATAAGTTATTATCTTCTACAAAAGTCCTCCCTGGCTCTACTCCAGTATCAGATATTATACCTCTTCTAAGCAGTATGTGCAAGAATTTTGTATATTTGGATAGTACTGGGGCAAATGAATAGGACAATTAACTGTCTCGAGGTGACTTGTACAGTGTAGGACCATACAGATACCGTAGCACAAACAATTTGCGAAAAAGTATTCGTATCGCAAACTTCAACACGTCACGATTCGGCGTACTAACTAAGAGTTATCCGTGTCACAGTAGCCTTAGATAAATGACAGTGTGTACTGTTTACTAATATTGATTAAACTTGCAGTATGGAGGTAGATGAGTCCATGGATTAACCGTTTGAATCATCATCATTATCAATCACCACGCTTGTGTAACAGCGAGGCGCAGCTAGTTTAATAAAAGCTTTTGTATTTTTTATTAGTACGTTAAATTATAATAAGTTTTTTGGTGTAGGTATCAATTATTGTCAGGAGATGGTTCTTATGAACGAAAAATCAGAAAAAGATGGGAGGTTGTGACGAGACCGTCACAACCTCCCATTAGTAGTACTATCCAAGTTAGCTAGTACCTATCCAATAGATGTCGCTTCGACCCCATACTATGGATAATTTCAACTAGAGAGTAAAATTCTATATACGGATGGATTGCCTCGGCGGCATGGTATCTGACACGGATGGTCGGGAGATGCGAGTTCCAGTCCCGCCTGAAAGCGTGTATTTTTTTCTCTAAAATTACAAAGCTTACAGTACATAGCTCTTATACATCTTTTTTGCGTCTTAAAGGCTATATCTTTATCTGTCGAGTTGCCCCAAAAAATGACACCGTAACGTAAGACTGATGCAACTAATCCATGATAGGCTATTACTACTGCTTCTGGGCTAATCACTGGGGACAGCTTAAATAGCGCGTACGCAGACGTGCTTATTTTTTTAGTTAGTTGTTCTATGTGTGCCTTCCAGTTGAGTTTTTTATCTATAATAAGGCCGAGGAATTTTGTGGAGTCTACTTCTTCGACTGTTATATTATTATATGTAACCCTAATTGGGGTATAATTCACCCGTTGGCTGAAATGCATTATGTTTGTCTTATCTAAATTAATTTTTAAATTGTTGTTATTTAACCATATTATTATTGATGTCAAAGTTTGATTAATGTCATATTATCATATGATTATGAATAAATATCATATGATTACTATGTATAGTATAATTACAAGTAAGTACTGAGTTTCAACATCGTATAATATGTTTAAGTGTGAGACGCGGTAACTTAACTACGTCAAGTAATAAAACGATATTATTTAAATTTTTAGAATTATATTTTTATGTAAATTGTCAGAGCTGCAGACTGAGGAACCTTCTGGCGATAAGTGCCGTGTAGAGGAGTTCTGTTAACTGTATTTTGTCTTTATACTTAACTCAGGGAAGCCTCCTATTCAAAGCTTTCCTGCCTGGAACTCTAAAGCTCTGGCACTGTCTGGAGACGTGGCTGACTGTTTCAAACAGCTCGCTTAAGAGCTACCACGCGTGCTCTATTGGGTTTAAGTCAGACGAGCCGGCAGGCCAGTCTAACCTCGTGATGTCGTATTTTTGGAGAGCAGCATTGACTCGTTGAGCTCGACGGGCGGGCGCATTATCATCGACCAGTACAAATTGGTGCCCATGGTTTACTCGGAATGGTCAGACATTTCCATCAATAATAACTAAAAAGACGAAGAAATCATGATTATAATCTACCTACCGTAACAAAATGATTTCGATTTGTGCAAGGGATCGCTAACTTTTCTACTGACTTCCAAAAAAAGGAGGAGGTACTCAATTCGACTGTATGTTTTTTTTTTATATATTTGGTACCTCATAACTTTCGACTGGGTGAGCCGATTCTCAAAATTCTTTTAATGTTTGAATGCTGGTGATTCCCGTGTGGTTTAAATTTCATCAAATTCGGTCAAGTACTTTTTGAGATGCACTCCAATAACTGAATAGAATGGAAGTCGGTATTAAGTTTTTCAAATTGTACTTGTTTGATGTGTATATGTGAAATGAATCCCTTTTACATTTACAGACAAAACCCTAACCTTATGTGTCGCAGAGAGGTCAGCAAACTAAGATCAATAATTCATGTTTGGCTTTGTGACTTCAACTTGAGTAATCGCATGTTCTGTCTAGATTTAAGTTTGCATTGGATACATGCATTTTTTTGCATACCGTAATGGTGAAATATAAAGGATTTATCCTTTTGTTTGGAATTAACCCACGTTCACCAAAACAAGGCATGTTCGTGAAAATAATTATAGTTTTTGGTTTTGATTTAATCTATTAACTGTAAATTAACTTCAACAGTGGCAACTGTAATAAATAACATAATAACTGTATTGCACTCGTGTGACCTTTGACGACGTCAACAGAATCGGTTTTATTTCTCTTAAACGTCATATTTAATAATATCAATTATTAAAAACCCGTTTATCGATGTTATATATCGAATTTGTCGAACGACAAACTACCGTACTTGCACTGCAGAACGGACTCTTGCATAATTAGGCCGCTGTAGGTTGGTGAGGAGTAGGAACTAGGGACGTGGTAACATTTAAAGTACCTACGGATTTAGAACTACAGGCACAGAATAAATAATATTAGCTCGGTATTCTCAACGTAGGAAGCGATCGCTTTACAACCGAGTTTGATCGCTAAATCACCACGGACTCGAAATTAACCTTACCTGCGGCCTTACGTGGGTAACAAGCCGCGGTGCACTAACATAATATCCAAGGCTGTAGTAAAATAATTACTTAGTTATTGAAATAATATAAATCAATACAAATAATAATACAATAATATTAATGTAAAATGGAGAATATTATGTTGACCTATATTAACAATTGAAGAGAGACATATAATCTAAATTACTGGCCTGATTTGAAAAAATATTTCACTGTTAAAATCCTACATCATACCTGATGAACATAGGTTATTTTTTCACATGAAAGCTTCACACACGCACAACACTCCCATTATACAGGATCACTCATCAGTACACAGATCACTGAGCACCAATAACGAAATTCTTCATGCCACTTTAATGCCAGCCAATAAAGGCATATCAATGAAGTCTACAAAAGTTAAGTAAGCTGATTAGGTACGTGGTAGTTGTAACAATTTATTTGTCTCTCTCTATACTTTAAATGCGTGACACTGCGAACATAATGTAGTTTTATATTATTGCTAAATAATATGCTTGCTAATAATACACTCGAGAGCAATGAATCCGGGTCACTTAAAGAATGTTAAAAATCTCGGAAACTAAAAATGATAGGTTAATGCAATAAATTGTATTTAATAGACAATGTAATACTCCTTAAATGAAAGTAAAAAAAATATGAGTCACCATACATTTTATTAACACAAAATTACATAAAGAAAAAAACTGCTGATCTCTCCTTAAAACAAAAATAGGAAACATGAAATTTTTGAACTTTATTACGATTTTCTTGAATTTTAATACTTCGTATTGCCTCCTCGTGCTTCCATTACTGCGTTTACGCGGTTTGGCATGCTGTACACCAAGTTCCTTATACGATTTTGGGGAATATTCTCCCATTCCTCTGTGAGAGCAATTTTGAGCTCACGAAGCGTGATTGGGGGAGGGTTTCGTTGTTTTACGCATCTGCCTAGCTCGTCCCAAGCATGCTCGATCGGGTTGATATCCGGGCTGCGCGCTGGCCACTCCATACGAGTAATGTTCATCTCTTGAAGGTAGTCATTCACAATCCTACCTGTATGAGTTCGGGCATTGTCATGCATAAATATAGCATCCTCACCTAAATTGACCATAAATGGACCAACGTGATCATTGAGGATTTCTTCCACATATCTTTCGCTAGTTATAGAGCCGTTTTCTATGATCACCAGCTCTGTGCGACTTTCAGAAGAAATTCCGGCCCACACAAGTACAGACCCACCACCGTAGGCTACTTTTTCTTCGATGCATGCTTGCTTGAATCTTTCCCCTGGTCTTCGATACACTCTGTGTCTTCCATCGTGCTTGTAGAGCATAAATTTTGATTCGTCGGAGAACATAAGTTTTGACCAATCTTCAATACTCCAATTTACGTGGCTCTGGGCATATCTTAGTCTTGAAATACGATGCCCACGCTCCAGTTTAGGGCCGTTTGCAGGTCTAAGGGGTTTTAAGTTAGATTCAGCAAGCCGACGTCTTACTGTCCATGCACTTGGGTTACTTCCTCCGAGGCGTCGAAACTGATTTGTGAGTTCAGTTCCTGTGAGAAAGCGATTTCGAAGCATGGTGTTCACCAAGTATCGGTCTTCTCGTGCTGTGGTACACCTGGTTCTGCCTGTTCCTGGTCTGCGTAGGTTAGAACCAGTTTCTTCGTAACGTCGGAGAACTCTTTGTACTGTTGACAGCGACACACCGACAGTCCTGGCTGTATCGCGCTGACTCCGGCCGGTTTCCAGCATTGTAAGTATTCTGGTGCATTCTTCAGGCGTAAGCGACATAATTTCAGCTTGAATAATGAATATAGAGCACTATCAACATGGTTTATGTACCCACATAAATGACAGATTACAAACAAAAGCAAAACCAAATGCTGTAATTTCGTAGTTCCATCTTCGAAAGTGGCCCTTTTTCAAATTTGATTTTTTTATGATATAACTTTACAATAACTAAGAAGTTTTAATACCTTCATTTAAGGAGTATTACATTGTCTATTAAATACAATTTATTGCATTAACCTAGCATTTTTAGTTTCCGAGATTTTTAGGATTCTTTAAGTGACCCGGATTCATTGCTCTCGAGTGTATATGTAAATAAGTCGTAAATAATCATCAGTATCATAATCATATCAAGCCCATTTCGTTCCCACTGCTGGGACACGAGCCTTCCTCTCAGAAAGAGGAGTTGGGCCATAATCAGCTGTCATAGTAGACGTTGCAGCACGCGCGTGTACCAATCCCTGCTTTCCTTCGTAAATTTAAACCAATCACCGAACATGTTTATTTGTAACCTCGGAAGTAATTCGTATTTGGAATCATACGTCGTTTTGGTTTGAAGGACCACTTTTTGTGTGGAATGTGTTCAGAGTTATGCTTCCTGACATTATTTCTTCGTAGAATAGATAAAGATAAACTGAAACCAAAACGTCGGCACGGAAGCCGACCTGAATTTGTCTGAGTATTTAGATATTTTGACTTAAGTTTCAAAGTCAAAATCATTTATTCAATTTAGGCATCAAAGATGCAATTATGAACGTCAACTTTTCATTTGTACTTTAAAGATTCTACCACCGCGTTTCAAAATATATAGAGCCTACCGAGAAGAAGCGGCAAGAAACTCGGGGCCATTCTTTTTATATAGATGTTTACAATGTTTCTACTTAGGTACTACAAATATTACATTTTATGGGTGGCAGAGTGACAGCTTGCCCGAAGTGGAGTATTCCAAGCATCTTTTCTTCTATATAATGTCGAACTTTATAGTAAGCTTTTTATATTATAACGTTCTTTACAGTCATCTTGAATTTGCCCTCTGTGAGCTCAGTTATAGGTTTTGGGATTTAATTGTAAAAACGCACACAATTTCCTAGAAATGACTTATTCGTCTTCGCAAGTCTAAACTAGGTACATCTATCCTATTTGTATTTCTACGAGTAGTATGAAAAGGGTTGGTGATCACTATTTAACATATATTTATGTAAATTTTTACGAACATATAATATATTTTCAAATACATATAAGGAAGGCAAAGTTAATATGTTGATTGCTTTAAATAAATCTCTCAAAGATTCACGGGAACCCATTTAGTATATAGCTCGAATAGCACGTTTTAGTAGGACTTTTGTTTTTGTTTACTTGAGGATGCGATGAAGAGATGGTGTTGATAGTGGTGAATGTCTCCCAAGAGCTCACCGTTGATGCGCTGCCTCGGAGGCGCTAGAGTACGTGATGGGCATGACACACTCCCTGTCGCTCGTTACCCTGCGCCGCAACAAGCCCGCTCCGGGAGCTCGTGGGAGAGACTTCCCGCGTTACACACCGGCGCGACAATGCCAATGTCAAACGATGAACTAACTATTTTTGGCGCCAATCGAACTAAGGTGACACTTCCGCGAGAGATTCGCCCGTTAGATGAACGTCTGCGTGTATCATTGATTATAATAATTATATGTTTGATTACAGATTACTACTTTTATGTATGTTTATAGATCTATCTATATATAATTATACAAGTATATATTTAACCCCAATTTTTTCCTGGTCACGCTATACTTAAATACTCCGTAAACATAATACTTCGTAGAAGGTTCTTGTATAAAAAAATATATTTTTTATCATTATACAATCGTAGAATAATTTAAATGCTAATTTGGCCCCGTTCCAGTACAATCGGAGACATCTCTTCGCTCGATCAGCTGTATTCTACGAGTGAGGGGCAACATTTTCCTCAACGATAGCTATAAACAATAATGATAGGTAGAAGAGGTACTCACGCATTCCTCTCGATACGTCGTTCCTCATCGACATCATTGAGCGTGTCGCCACCATCGTCGCTGGGCTCGGCGCGCCCGTCAAACTGCACATGCCGATCCTCCGTTGAAGACAACTGCCAACAAACATACCTTCAATACTAGATCAAAATCTTATTCTTACAGTGAAAGGTGAAAGGAAAACTATTCAGGAAAGGCATCCGTAAAGGTCTGTTCAGGTGACCGAACAGTTGGACATCCAATCATCCACCAAGTCAAGCCATTCACACTCGAACCATCTACGCAATAAATGACACCAATTAATCAGATTGAAAACTGGAAGGGTAAATCAAAATTCTGAAAGGAGGACGATTATAATACTTATCAGTATATATTGCGACTAATGATAGCTATACAGAACAGTTAAGTTTGAGACTGAGCTTCGACTAGAATTATAAATGGCACAGCAAGAGGAAGATCACGATTATGAAAGGTTCTAACAGTAACCCCCAGTTTCTGGAACGCTTGTCAAAGCCTTGATTAGTTGATCAACTAAATACTAAACGCTCATTGGTCAATGGTATTCTATGACGTGATATGTGACCAACCAGCGGTCAGTATTCCGTCTGTTAACTAATCACACTTTGACAAAAGTTCCAGAAACTGGAGGTAACTCTCCGAAAACGACACTTGTGACGAAATGCATCTGTTATAGACAGCATATTTCGGTTACCACTTATCACACTCGCCTCTTGCTTCTCTAAATCGCATCTTCTAAACTTACTTTTATGTATTGAAATTCTCATAAGTTTGGCACATACTAAACTATTATTATTAACCAGAGAATTAACGCGTTTAAGCATGCCAGATGTTAATTTTCAAGGAGAGTACTCTGAAGATGAGATATATATACGAGTATGTATATGTATAACCCGTGGTTAATAATAATAATTTAACGTAGTAAAATATTTTTTGTGATCGTTGACTAATTACTAAGCCTACATGTACACTTAAACAATATGTCGTAGCAACATCATATCATCATATATCCTGTAAAATCCGGCTCCTGTATGAACTGAACGGTATATGGTAGAGTAATGTTAGAGTAAATAAAACAAATAATTAGGGTAACATGATAACTGAAAAGATACAATTTAAGAAATTTGAAACCGACTTCCCCTAATGTCGTAGGACGTGTTCACCTGGTATTAAGCAACGATTTTAATTCTATAGCCTAGTATTTGCCTGAAGTTAGAACTATTTACGAGTGTGATTACACTCGTATTTATAAACAAGTAATTACTTGTTGCTAAGTTATTTCTTAATGAAGTAATTACTTGACGACTGAATTAAACCTTCAAAATAAAATCTTATTTTATAGGCGAGCAATGAAAGTTACTTACTAAAGTAAAAGCCTAAGTACGTAATAACATAACCCTATCAAAATTGAATGTACCTTTTTAGTGTGTTCCTCGTAAACAGGGGAAAAATAGCTTGTTAGTACCTAGGGTCTAAAAGTGATTTGAATTTGGAATGTGGATATTGTAAGTAAATGTTCCAATCACTAAAGAAATCAATGACTGAACTCATTGTAAAGAAATCATTGTATAAACGCAAATAGGTGACAGACAGTAATGAAACCACGCGGATAAAAAAATTTTTAAGAAGTGAATATACGCGCGAAATATAATTTCCGCCTTCGTATAGTAATTGCTTTTAGATTTCTCTTTATTAGAATTTTAGTTATATGCAGTTTTATAACAAACGAGTGTGGCTTTCTCAAGTAATGAGAATGAAATAAAATGTTAATGCATTTCCATAATTGTTCAAATAAAAATACTCGTCTCTAATTAATTTTATTTTATGTCTCTTTGTTCCTAATTGTATGTAAATAAATAAACGTGATACTCATATTAATAAGTTGCATTTGCTTATTTTCTTATAGGGAGTGATAAAAAGTAGACTTTCCACCTCGGAAGCAACACTGTTTTAAGTTCGAGTGACGTGCTTTGTATCCGTCGCTCCGCTCAGGATTCTACTTTAGAATTCCTCGCTAAGCTCTAGATTCTGCTGTAAAATCCCTCATTACGCTCTGGATTCAAAAAATACTCTCGTATTAACAGCATTTCTTTGCTCTATGCAAAATATCTACTATTTTAGGCTATTTACCAATAAGTGGAAAATATACATAATGCTACTTTTGATTTTTTTTAAATTAAAGAATAACATTTTTTCTTGCAAAACTTCCCTTCGTGATCCTAAGGGAAACTACAGATATTAAAAATGATTTCTAATTGTAAAGCCCAGCCCTCTTAATCTATAGGGAGAATATCTAATATAGAGAGCGAGTTAATTAAACTTTTGCGTAGAATCACATGAGTATGATTCAGGGCAGCGGACCATTCATTAAGGCGAGTGCTACAGTTACATCACTCCCTCTCTTTGGGGTAGCACACAATGGAACACGTGCCCTGCCAAATGCAGTAATAACGGCGAACTTTCAAGGCCCGAAATGTTGACGTTCAAACTGACCGTGTTAAGAGGATTGCATAGCTAGTACTTTCCATGCTAAAAGAAAAAACTCTTTTCTACCTCTTAACAATGCCCGATTTCAGTGATTTTTTTTCATGGAATCATGACATTGTTTACTATGCCCGTACGTTTTTCAGTATTTCAAAGTACTGTAAATTTCCTTTTTAAGAACATAAAAAACTGAAAAAAATCAAAACGTACGGGCATAGTAAAACAATGTCATGATTCCATTAAAAAAAATCACTGAAATCGGACATTGTTAAGAGGTAGAAAAGAGTTTTCTCTTTTAGCATGGAAAGTATGCAATCCTCTTAAGCCTTTTGCAAGTATTAATTTTTTATCACCTTCAAAAAGGAGAAGATTCTTAATTTGACTGTTTTTTAATGTTTATTACCTCAGAACTTTCGACTGGGTAAACGGATTTACATGATTATTTTTATTTGAATGCTGGTGCTTTCCGTGTGGTCCTGTTTAAATTTTATTCAATTCGGTGAAGTGGTTTTTGAGTTACACTCCAATAACTGAAAAGTTATTTCGCCTATCTTGATGATATCCTTATAGATGGTAAATGAAAGTCATCCCGTAAGTAGCAAATGTCACTAAAAAGGGTATTCGAAATTTTTATACCTTAATAATGGAACCGACTTCAACGCTAAAAAGTGTGAATCCTCGTATCATGGCTTCAACAAGTTATTTCACACCTTTTAGTGTTGAAATCGGTTCTATTTTTGGTCAACATTTTGCAAGATTTTGCATAATAGAATCATTACACTATTGTTGACCTCGCGAAATTGTTCATATAGAACCTACATGGTGAATGCTGGGAAGCTAGTTCTAACATGATGCCAGGATGGCTGGGATGGAAACCAACAATGGCTATATATTGACTAGATTTCAGTTTCTTCGAGTTATAACATGTAAGAAATAAAGGTGGACTACGAGTATTAACGGTACGGAAGCGCTCGTAGCGGAACTCGACTTAGCGATCGTAACCGATCAACAAGTTAAGCATCAACAAGTGCTGCGGTTAGGACTTGGATGGGTGACCACTAGTGGCATTATTCAACTGAGCGCTTCCGTGCTTCGGAGGGTACATTAAGCCGTCGGTCCCGGTTGTTTGTTACAACAGTCGTTAGGCTATGTCGAGGACCTTCGGGCGGCCTGAAAACTTCGAAATGGGTTGACCACTAACCTATCCACCAAGCTGCACTAGGCCCGCGTGGGGGATTATGGCCCAACTCCTCTCTCTGAGAGGAAGGAAAGTCTGAAGTCCAGGCAGTGGGAACAAAATGAGCTGCTTATGATTATGATGATTAACGATACATGGCACTAGTATAGGCAGAGTGTTCAAAGCCACATAGCGATATCTTTGTGTTTAGTCGGCAACCGCCCAACTTAGTTTGAGTAATGCGTGTACCGTTTCACTAGAACCTGACCTAGACAGGACACTGGACAGGACATTTGATTATTATAAATTATTTTAAAATAACACGGCTTTCGAATAAAAAATATTTGAATATCGAATTGCGATCCAACCCACAGATAATTAAATATGAAAATGCTGGTTATAAAATCTCCAATTCCATAAGTAAAGACCTATTTATGAACTTTGGCAGTGAATAGTTTGTATCGAATTATAAGTTACACCTGGCTTGCACCAAAAACAATATACATGTAATCTACGAATATTATTATTATTCGTAGCATGTAATGTTTTGAAACTTGTTTGACATAATTAATCTCACAACTTGTTTTGTTGAGGTTTGCGTTCCCACTGCAGAAAACTGTAGCACTGTAGACTGTAGTCGATTTGCATCGTTTCTGAATCTCGCGACATGTTTAGATCATCATCATATTGTGTGACAGTGCGTACACACTGTTAAGGCTTGATGGATTTGGGCATAAAACGGATATACCTATATTTTATACCCTGCGTAAACACATGAAAGCGCAGGGGGAATCAGGAGGTGCTAGTAAATCATAATTCCAACATTCAGTCTGAATCATCATCTCAAAAGAAACTGTTTACCATTAAACTTTCCACAATTCTCATCTGTTGTACGCAAAATCTTCCTTACCCGCCGACCGCTTCGTTGGCTACGCGCCCAAAGCGAAACATTTTCAATACATTTGTACAAAATAAGAATATAATTATCTATTAGCGTGTCGTGCAGTCTTGTCGGATTACTTCGCGTGAAAACGAGCATACATTATTCGTGCGAAAAAACAACATGTTTATTTTAAGACGCCGTGACAATCGGATGACCAGACGCGTGGATATTGCGGATGAACCCGAAGGCCACATACGCTACATCTGTCTGCAAGTGGAAATGTGATGTGGTATGTGCCTATGTGATATTTATCTATACAGGGCGACACTTTTATAGGTCGTTTTCTTTCAGGACGTGTTTTAATAGGTCTCGGGCTTTTTTATGTCACATTAGTATATCTATAATGATTCGTTTTGAAATAATTAAGAAAACAACGGTCTAGCCTTCCAAAAATCGGTGGTAAATTGGTGGCTTACCACTGATTCCCGAAATGCAGGTATATGATAACCAGTTTCGTGCTTATCAGATAAAAGATATCGGAGCTACTCTAATGATAATTAAATTTAATTATATTTAACAGAGGGGTTCAAACACTAAAAAAAAATATATTTAAATGTTTTTTAAAAGGCATTTGAAGACTAAACTTTTGTTATGTGAAAATTAATTCTTGGTTTTCTTTGCAATTAAATAGTAATACTAAAACAACAATGCTTCTGGCCGATATGAATTGTACATGTACACTACCCTCCTATCATAAAAAAATGCATACAGAAAGTATACGACAGCATTCCAGCCCTTGACGGCATTTTCTGGGGATGTCTCGTGAAGTGAAATTCGTGTAAAATATTTTGACTGAGTGAGCTACATGTGCTGTTATCCTATTTACTTCCTGCACGATTTTTATGCAAGTGAGAGTGATGCACATTTCAAAATCGGCAAGCACGATGAAAGTGGTATTTATGGATAGAGGACACATAGACAAAAAATATCAAGTACCTTAAAAGTCACGTTACCGGGATATTTGGAGGTAAAGAGATCGATATATGAGTGAAAAGACAATAATTAAAAAATAGAGTTATTAATTGTCTACAGGCATCAGATTGTATCCAAATACGTTCCCAGGTTTGATATTATTATTTCTATTTAATTGAAGATCTAAGAGATAATTATTTTTTATTAATTATCTTGATAATGTAACACTTTAGGTTTGGTACCCTGTTACTTGACATTTTTTATTTGTGTATTTGTCCTCTACCCATAAATACAATTTTTATCGTGAGTCGCGAATTTGAAAAAAAATAAAGCTGGCGGCGGGTTGATATGCCAGCTTCCATACAAAAATGTTCATACCCCGTTGCGGGATTTAAAAAAAAAACTTCAGAAAAAATTTGAAGCAAAGAGTGAAGCTGGGCCATTGTCAAGCCGACCTCAACCGCCTCAAGGTTACGTTTCTAAGTTTGTTCAATTACACATAAAACGGAGTGTTAATGTAACGGACACATGAATTATTCAACCAATGTCGCGTTTCACGCTCTCGTCGCAAAATACGCAATAGTGCCCCCTACGTATAATGTTATTAACATTACTGGAGATATTTGAAAATCGAACATGTAAGTAACACCCGATTCAAAAAGTCAAAAGTTAAAACGTAAAATAAAAACATTTTAACGGAAACATGGATTCCAATTCGCTTTGAAACAGCCGTGCGATTCTATAAGAGCAAACATCGATCCATATTTGACAACATCCGTGCAACAAATGAAGAGATGACAAGAAATGTTGGAATAACAACCTTATGTACAAGGGCGATATCAAAGTATTTGACATCGGTGAGCTCGTCGATGAATCATTAGAGAATCGCACGGCAGCTGAAGGGTTCCAGATGGTAGAGTAGGAAATAAAGCGATTTTGTTTTTCAAAGGAACAACTCAAAACTTAATTGATTAAGATCAAGCTTTACTTATTGACCTGAATTATTTTCACATAAATGAGTTTAGTTTTCACTTCATAAAATTTGTAAGTATGTATATCATGCGAAAAACATGAAGTATTAAAGAATTCTAAATGTTATTACATACTATCGGCTTACAGCTACAATGTGGTAAACATATACGAGTGTGTAGCATGAAAAAAAGTATTGTTTCATTTTTGTTTTCGAATTTGTGTATTGTTTTGTAGAATGGACCATACTTACATCTTAATTTGATCAAAATAATGTAAATTCACAAAAATGCACAGAATAAAACAAAAACCGCTAAAAGAACAAAAAAAAAACATTTTGCATTCAAACCTTGTCCAATCTACTGAAGTGTTTTTTATTGTATTATGGTTTTACTTAAGATTAGTGACAAAGAATTTTTGTATTGTATTGTATTTTTAGTTTACAAACGGAAAAACCCATAAACGTCAATGTTATGCACACTTTAAAAGTGAGTAAAACCTTTATAACTTTTAAGCTTCATATAATAAGTAATACCTAGTTTTCGTATATACAAGGAATTAGTTACTGTCATGTAGGTACTTTATAATAAAAAAAAACAATTAAAAACAGCATATTGAATCTCAGAAAAAATAAAAAAGTCAAGACAGAATGTTGTGAACAGAGAAGTGAGGCCGATTGAAACTACGCCTCGCCGTGTCCATACATATTTACATACAAAATCTACAACGAAACTACGCCTTGGCTCGTCAGTCGAACTATCGCGGCGCGTGGAAGCAACACGTAAAGTTTTAATTATCATTTAATTTAACGTTATTAATTTTTGATAATTTGAATTACCATGACAGTACCTAGTCACGCACATGTAGTTTAGAAAACTGGCCTAACTTCTCTGTTCACAACATTCTGTCTTGACTTTTTTATTTTGTCTGAGTATTGAATATAAGAAATACGAAATTGAAATTTTCAATGGAGCAGAAAGCCACGTGTTCTCAAGATTACAACTTGAGCTCTGAGCTCGACTCCGTCACGGTAATGCTACATTACCGTGACTCCTCGAAGCACACGAGCTTTTTATATGGTTCACAAGGAAGCACCTTTTTTATTTTACACCTAAATTAAGCTTCCATTTTATTGCGATGCAAAAATAGTGAGCGGTGGAGAGGAAGAAATTTATACGCACACTGAAAGTACGTGTATGTAAAAAAAATTTCATATATAATTTTATTGTTTTCAATACACTTTCTCGTAAAGTAAGTCTTATTACATCGTTCTTAGGGCCATAAACCGAACTATAACACACGCATAATAATATTACACACTAGTGCTCATTAATATAATTATCCCCAAAAGTTTAGTACCTAACTGCTAATTATATGCGAGTAAAGAGCATTTTCAATTTAACCGGGCAATACAGTTTTTTAGTAGCAAAAAAGAGGTTTTATGCTTTGGAAAATTAAGTCAAACAAGCATTTATTACAATCAAATTATTAATATTTCATATGAATTTAGTATAAAATATTAAGATGTTTGTATTTGATAAAATTAAAATTATAATTTGAAGTAGGCTGTATGCTCACTCACCATGCAGGATCTTGAAAAAAAAATTACGCGCCTTTTCCTATAATTTTCATTTTTCATATTTTGTTTTTATCGTATTTGTTGCTGTGATGTGTCGTAAATAATTGTAAACATGCCAAGTTTTAGTACAGAATATGTACAATTTATTGATCGAAGACTCGATTCATAACAAAGCTAAAATCAGTGACAAAATAAAGCAAGCCATTAGTTTGGAGCCAATGGCAAAAAAGTTTTACCCTGAACCACAACCATGTACATCTCGTACCATAAACAATGAGTATTAGTTAATAGTTAGTTATTAGTTATATGGTACCTTCTCCTTTCAGCAATTTGTATGACTTATCTTAAAAGAAAGTAAATGAAGGTTCTAAAGAAGTGGCAAGTAACGCAATCTAATGTAACGCAAACTGTGAAATTGCCATCAAAAACAATACAATATCGTTTAGTAAATTGTGCATTCACCAATAGTTTTAATTATTAAACGATTTATGCAACATGTTTGTTTTTTCCTCGCCAGCGTGTTGGAAAAGCGCGTATGAATCTTGTGAGCAACCTGCTCACTAGACACTCGGCTGATTTACGTCCGCACCTGCGGTTCGGACTACAACCCACAGTCTCGTGTGTAATGAGCATCTAAGCTCACTTGTATCATAATATACTATTATATTTTAGGAAAATTATAACTGTATCTATCAACACAAAAAGGAAACTGTAGATGCTATACAATGAAAATACTTTCGATAACATATCCCGTTGATAACTTTTTCGATAATATTTTCAATGGGCATGTTCAATTGATATTCGTCCGAATCAGCAAGCCTCCAGTCCATTCATAAATCTTTTGTTATAGCTTAAACCTGATGCGGACATTTTAATTTGTACTAGCGACTGCCCACGACTTCGTTCGAGTAGTAGTTTCGGCCTTTGGTTTCGCCATAACCTCCCGTCTTTTC
The DNA here is from genome assembly GCA_917880725.1 of Selenia dentaria. Taxonomy (NCBI): domain Eukaryota; kingdom Metazoa; phylum Arthropoda; class Insecta; order Lepidoptera; family Geometridae; genus Selenia; species Selenia dentaria. The sequence continues at coordinate 5,355,184 of OU862876.1, read as the reverse complement.
TTGGTTTTTCTTTCATAAGAACCTTCTCCTGACAATAATTAACACAAATTAACAAAATGTTATGGTGGAGCCTACCAATAATGATATGTGGGCGGCGCTTTTCTTCGCTAGACCACGCTGTTTAGCAAGGATAAGTCAACTGGATTTAAGTAATAGAAACAGACAAAGACATTGAGCTTATGATACTGAATTGACGTATCAAGGTGACGATTGAACTCAAGTCTGCTGATGAGAATAGGTATACGTCAACTGGATCTTAATACTGGATAACACACTAACACAATGAGTGGTTACATATACAATAGCACACCTGACAGTTATACTTAACTGGTTAATTACCTAGTAATAAAGAAAGAAATATGTCTATGTGATGATGAAATTTGTGTATGTATGATCTGAGTAAATATACTATATTTATATTTTTACCATACATGTCTTCCTACCATTAATAATACCTACCATTCCACATCACTATCTATATATATATATATCTTATTGAATGGCCACAGTGTTGTGTTTTAAATTAATGCTAGCTGTAAACTCTTAACTAATACTTAAAAGACGACTATGTCGTAAAACTATTTCAAATATGCGGTTCTGAGGCACCGTATGCCGTAGACCATGTAACCGAAACCGCGGGTGGGTCTACTAGTTATTGAATAAATAAGGCCACAAATAATACGACCTACACTCGAGAGCAATGAATCCGGGTCACTTAAAGAATCCTAAAAATCTCGAAAACTAAAAATGCTAGGTTAATGCAATAAATTGTATTTAATAGACAATGTAATACTCCTTAAATAAAGGTATTAAAACTTCTTAGTTATTGTAAAGTTATATCATAAAAAAATCAAATTTGAAAAAGGGCCACTTTCGAAGATGGAACTACGAAATTACAGCATTTGGTTTTGCTTTTGTTTGTAATCTGTCATTTATGTGGGTACATAAACCATGTTGATAGTGCTCTATATTCATTATTCAAGCTGAAATTATGTCGCTTACGTCTGAAGAATGCACCAGAATACTTACAATGCTGGAAACCGGCCGGAGTCAGCGCGATACAGCCAGGACTGTCGGTGTGTCGCTGTCAACAGTACAAAGAGTTCTCCGACGTTATGAAGAAACTGGTTCTAACCTACGCAGACCAGGAACGGGCAGAACCAGGTGTACCATAGCACGAGAAGACCGATACTTGGTGAACACCATGCTTCGAAATCGCTTTCTCACAGGAACTGAACTCACAAATCAGTTTCGACGCCTCGGAGGAAGTAACCCAAGTGCATGGACAGTAAGACGTCGGCTTGCTGAATCTAACTTAAAACCCCTTAGACCTGCAAACGGCCCTAAACTGGAGCGTGGGCATCGTATTTCAAGACTAAGATATGCCCAGAGCCACGTAAATTGGAGTATTGAAGATTGGTCAAAAGTTATGTTCTCCGACGAATCAAAATTTATGCTCTACAAGCACGATGGAAGACACAGAGTGTATCGAAGACCAGGGGAAAGATTCAAGCAAGCATGCATCGAAGAAAAAGTAGCCTACGGTGGTGGGTCTGTACTTGTGTGGGCCGGAATTTCTTCTGAAAGTCGCACAGAGCTGGTGATCATAGAAAACGGCTCTTTAACTAGCGAAAGATATGTGGAAGAAATCCTCAATGATCACGTTGGTCCATTTATGGTCAATTTAGGTGAAGATGCTATATTTATGCATGACAATGCCCGACCTCATACAGGTAGGATTGTGAATGACTACCTTCAAGAGATGAACATTACTCGTATGGAGTGGCCAGCGCGCAGCCCGGATATCAACCCGATCGAGCATGCTTGGGACGAGCTAGGCAGATGCGTAAAACAACGAAACCCTCCCCCAATCACGCTTCGTGAGCTCAAAATTGCTCTCACAGAGGAATGGGAGAATATTCCCCAAAATCGTATAAGGAACTTGGTGTACAGCATGCCAAACCGCGTAAACGCAGTAATGGAAGCACGAGGAGGCAATACGAAGTATTAAAATTCAAGAAAATCGTAATAAAGTTCAAAAATTTCATGTTTCCTATTTTTGTTTTAAGGAGAGATCAGCAGTTTTTTTCTTTATGTAATTTTGTGTTAATAAAATGTATGGTGACTCATATTTTTTTTACTTTCATTTAAGGAGTATTACATTGTCTATTAAATACAATTTATTGCATTAACCTATCATTTTTAGTTTCCGAGATTTTTAACATTCTTTAAGTGACCCGGATTCATTGCTCTCGAGTGTATTTACTATATACGACGACTTTGATCTAATAATTATAATAAATAGAATGCATATAATTAAATTGAATTAGAATTATGAACAACACGTAACTAAAATGTATATAACTATAGAATTGACTTATTTTAATGCAATGAAAGAATAATTACCTCGTCAGGAATCATCCGTGATTGCTCAGAATATCAAAGTACAGTACAAAGTAAAGTATTATAGTACTTAATGTAGCACGAACTCGAGTATTTCATATGCAGCTATGTGAAACAGCTGGGATGGTGTTAGAAACAGTACCAGTGGTGGCACAATAGTGACTGACTGCTGCTCCTCGTGAGTGAAGTGCCAGTGGGGTAGGCCAGGCACCGTGCCCTTACATATTGATTATATTTTTTCATAGTCTACCAGTTGTGCCCGCGACTTTGCGCGCTGTGAATATATGTATGTGTACCTGTACACCTACAGCACGGATCGTTTCTGTCATGGTATTCATGTTTACAGTACCCTCAACTCGATTAATATATTAAACATATATGACTTCCACTGAAACAATGTTTGTAAGCAAATCACCTGCCCCTAAAGAATTTGACTAGTAATAAATTTAAAATAAACAGGCTTGTATATATAGCCAGATAGACAAAAGTGCCACATAATAAAGTGACATATATATGTCATACAATCACTTGTTAATAAAGGATTCCATGTTCAGGTACTTGAGCATAAGTTGGCAATATGTTGTAGACCAAGTTCAGTTCAAGTATTAATACTCGTATAACCTTATATCTGCTTCTGCTCCAAACTTGGTAAAGCCTTATACCACGAATTTACCAATGGGTCAGTCTGTTGTGCCCAATACTGTACATTATTTACTCAGCAATAAACTGAAACTTTGTTATTGGTACATATAATTTATTTTATTTATTTTATTTATTTATTAAGGCTTCACATTGATAACTACATTATTACAAACACCATGAATTCTTATTTTTCTAACTTAACTAAATTCTTTTGAAGGAAGCACAGCATGCATAATATAAAGGAAGAAATGTTTAATAACTACTTTTATATAAATATAAGTTTTCCGCATTACTTACTAAAAATGTATTGAGAAGAGTTAGAGAGTAGGGTTGGCCATCCTATTTAGGTGATAATGTTTCGGTTATTTATTGTTTAAATCACTACACATAATAAAACTGTACAGGTCGAATTTCTGTACAGTTAAAAAAATGCTAAAGACCGAGTCAGGGGGATGAAAGGAGTGAATACGACCTAATTTTTTTTTTTTTCGAATTTTTTGTTTCTATGTTTGTCTGTCTGGTTGTACAGGATAATCTCCGAAACGACTTGACCGATTCAAATGAAATTTAGTATGGTGTGAGCTTATATTCTTGGTCAACATATAGAATACTTTGATCCCCGAAAATTAAATATTTCGCGTGGGATAGATAAAAAACTGTAATTAACCGTATCCCACGAGGACACCCGAGCAAAGCCACTGGCGGTTCAGCTAGTTAAAAATAATTTCGTTTTATAGGTAGCTTTTTAAATACAACGTAGCATACCATTTAGCCCCGAGTTGCTTAATGTCGGTTAGTATGAAGATGATGTTTATTTTATACAATTTATTGATTGATTACATTTTGCTTATAATATTTATGGCTTATTTTGTACAGTCAAACAGTCTCTTCAATTATATCGTTATATTATAGCTGTTTAGGACAAGCGATGTCGCCACCAAGCAAGCGCCTTGTGCTCCGCACGCGCGTACCTGCGACCTTCGTCACTACCAACCAATGAAGGTTTTTCGGCATGTTTAGGTACCCTTCTAACATTCAACTTGAAAATTGACCTGCCTGCCGTATGTACTATCTTTACACTAATTAAATAGCAATCACCCCGTCGTGTCACGCGTACACCACGTGTACGTTTAGAAAAGTGCTAAGCCATGTCGCGCATACACAAAGTGTATACACATTTTTATACCTCAATTTTGTAACTAATTTTAGCAGATCCAATACACTCCACCGGTATAAACTTGCTTTGAGTTGGTTAAACTATTCAAGAGTAGTATATTTTATTTGAACTTTCATGCGTAGTTCGGAAAATAAACCGAAACAACTAGACATTAGAAGGGTTGATAAAGATTACAATCTTTACACACATAAGGAAATCAGAGCGGAAAAGGAGCGGTGGAGCATCATATAGAATTAGCACATTACTTACATAAGTCAAAGTCAAAGTCATTTATACAATTTAGGCATCAAAGACGCACTTATGAACGTCAATTTTTCATTACAATGTACTTTAAAGACTACCGCCGCGTTCCAAAATATATAGAGCCTACCGAGAAGAAGCGGCAAGAAACTCGGGGTTATTAACTCATAAGTTTTCATATTAAATATTGTCATCTATATGAAATTGTCATAATGATTAGGACACTGCCTTCTGCAACACAGTAATATACTAAATCAGTAGGCAGGGTTCCAACTATAGTAAATAAGTGTATACCTATATGTATGAACAAGAAATAAATATTTTCTATTTTTGTATTTTGTATCAGTAAATGTATCTTTTTTTATAGTATTACTTTTCAAAGCACTAACACCTGCTTTAGCGATCTCAAACATTGAAATTTATAGAGAGAAAAATTCACATCCTCGGACGGGATTCGAACCCGCGTCTTCTAAAATGTGTCTAGTAATAATCGGGTCGTAAATGGTAAATTAGATTCTTATACAATTTTGATAAGACTTTCAAAAGCCCAGGGATCATTCAATGTGCGAGTGTGTCCTGGATGAGGGAAGTGTGGATCAAACAACTTCTTTAGGTGTCCTAAACTATGTATTTAATTACATGATATTTTTCCACCTAGTATCCCTCGTACAACTCCTTTTAAATGCCTGATGTCCCTTACCTTTTTCTCTGTTATTAATTATATACTCTTATATATTATATATCTTATATCTGTAAATGTGGATATAAATAAAATTAAAAAATAAATGTTTTATAACATGTATAAAATTAAATATTAGGTTGAACATGTCTGTTTGATCTGTGTCTGGGTGTTTATATGTATATAAGTATTTAATATCATATATAAGTATGTATATCAGTCATCAGGTTACCATAGTACAGGCTCTGCCTAGTTTGGGACCTGAAGACCTTTGTGTGAGTGTTGGCCCATATTATTATTATTATACTAAAACAATTTAAGAAAGGTGGTCTACTAAAACTGTTAAAATAAAAACAAATTTAAAATAAAAAGACTTTTCTTTTTAGTCTATAAAGTACCTGTAAGTAATCCTTTTTGTCTTTTATTTTAGATGTCATCATGGGTTTTTTGACTACCTACAATCTTCTCACGGTTTATGACACCAACATGTACGGATTCTAGAAGCTATCTAAAAAGAAGAAGAATACTGTTTTAAAAAATCTAGATGTCCTAGAGTTGTACTTGAGTTCCGAGATTAACTAACAAATTGCTGGTTTAAAAAAGTAAGCTATTAGCGAATACATATTAAGCTAATAAAACATTTTTCTCAAATATATGTTTGAAAATTCTACATTTATATTGAAAACCTTTGATGAGACTAATCCAAAATTTTGATGGTACTTATAAAAAACGCGATAGTATGAATCTTGTGAATATACAGCTATAGTATAAAATATTAATTACCAGATGTGAGCACATCATATATGTATTAAAAGTTTATCCTACTTTAGTAAGATATAAATATTACATAATGGCTTTACAATATGAGAATCCCTTACAACGGAGTCCTTACAAACCAGCCGTCAAAGAATGCAAATCGCTAAGATTGTCAGATTATGCCAGCACTCCGCTAATATTTCCAAAAGCAACCGCTTCATCCGCGTGGAATAAATATATTAACTTATATGTTAATTCTATCTCCATTCGAATATTTCATCTAAATCAAGTATAATAACATTATTTATAATTGTTGTACGTTACTTACGTATCAACATTTTTTTTTTAATTCAAGCAGTTTGTTATACCGAGTCATCGAGTTAGAAATACCACTTGTAATATTGATAGCACTCATCTTGTCTTCGTCACTAATGAAGTTCACTGATACGAGAATTGTACATTTGTTACCTACTAGTCGAAACACGTGAAATAAAATAGATAATGTAACAAACGGTATATTATATATTTTATTATTATATATTATAACTGGAATAGTGAGGATAAGCTATATATACTCTAGGTCACTCATATCTATGAGTAGGGTTTGGGCGACGATACTCGATATATTTAATTTTAGAAACATTTTCTTTTTTGGTAAATAATATCCCTCTAATATACGATAATCTAAAATACTGTCGGTCTGGCGCTCGACGAGTCAACATCTCCTGAGGATGCCTCGTGTAGAGGCGAAACACGTGTCGAATCGGTTTCGGTTTATTTGGGGTTCCTTGTGTGTTTTTCATTTTGTATTCTTCCTATTAGCATTTTATGCGGGAGGGAGGGTGGTGCACACCCCCAAATAGGCAAAATCATTGTTTTCTTTTCAGCGGAAGTGTCACTAAATATTTTTTTTAATATCGTTTTTTGATAATGGATTTCCGCAAAGTAACGCCTGAATCAATAAATTATATGATAATCTCTTTATGGACTCTATGTATATATATAATCTATATTTAAATCTATCTACATAAATAAAAAAGAACCCCTATTTCTCCTGGTCACGCTATGAACTGAATATATAACTTAAGTACGGATGGAACAATTTCGCTAATTATTTTTTTATTCTTTTTTTATAGGACATGATAGCGAAACGAGCAAGCAGCTCACATGATGGTAAGTGATACCGTCGCCCACAGATATCCGCAATACCAGAGGTCTCGGGGATGCGTTGCCGACCTTTGAGATAGGAAGATAGGAAGGAAGCGAAAGGAGTGAAGTTGAGGGGAGGGGGCGGGGGAAGGAGAAGGAGAACGGGGGAAGCAGGAATTGGGGGCTTCGGAACATCCCACAGACCGACTGAAACGCAATAGCAAGCTATGTTACTTCACGTCGGTGTTACGTGGAAGTGTGGTCGTGCAGGCCCATTCGGCTTAGGGGTTACAGCGTGGCACTACCACCGAAAAATATATTATTTTAATTATTGTCAGGAGAAGATTCTTATGAAAGAAAAACCAAGAAAAGACAGGTTATGGCAAGTCCGAAGGCCGAGCCTACTACGCGAACGATGTCGCAGGCAGTCGCTAGTGTATTATAAATGAAGGTAGCTGCTGCTTTAGCGTTAGTTTTGTTGTTTCGATCTAGATAGTCTACCACACATGCCAGCATGTTCGGTTTGCCCGAATTAAAAATCTATGAGTTTTATGATTATTTTAAATTTTATGAGCCTAAATCAGTTAAAAAGTCTCAATAAGTTAAAAAGTCTAAATAAGTTCAAAAGTCTAAATAAGTTAAAAAGTCTAAATAAGTTAAAAAGTCTAAATAAGTTACCAAGTCTAAATAAGTTAAAGCCTAAGTAAGTTGGGAAACTTACCTACTATTTAGTATTTATAAGTTTTTTTTTCTTATGGTAAATACGTATTGCTCTATAATTGAAATCGTTACAATACACTCCGCAGCCAGTTTTGTACCTGAAAATACCTTACGTATATCTGTAATGGTTATGATGAAGCACAATGATCAAATCTCTAACTGATCAATCACATAAACGCGACATTTCCAATTCGCAGGATAACTGTATTCATCATCATGTCAATAAGAGATGACGTAATTTAAACAAAAACTAAGTATTTGAAGTATTATTTACGGGCAAAACAGTCGCGTAAGAGATCGCAAATGCGATCTGGGGGCCGATTCCACTACCGAACCGCAGCTGAACGGCAAACATATTCTGCTATTGAACAACAGTCCAGCTGCAGTTACGTTTCTGTTGACGCCAGCGCTCGATAAACACTTTATATTCTGTTAACTCTATATATAGATAATGAATGCGACGCTAACTCATGTTCATCATTTATAGCATTTAATGTATATTTTAAAATGTGTTTAACCCTTTGCGTGCCATAAGCGTAAATTTACGTGAGTTTCATTCATAAATCTTTTGTTTTAATTATCACGGTATATGAAGGGTTAAGATGGCATACGTTCCAGTTTGTGTATAGAAATAGTAGAATATCTTGTTGGGTTTCGAGCACGGGCGCCCGCCCCGGTAGTTGGCGGACGCCGATGACACTCACCCTGAAGATGAGCATCTGACATGTTGGATCTCGACATCCCGGCTTTACTTAACGTCCCAGGTCCCAGGTCCCAATAGTTTAATAAGTAACAAACTCATGAGAATTTTAATACAAAAAAGTCTAAACTTAGGTAAAAGGAAAAATAAATAAGGACAAGCTCTACTCACGTGTGGCGATCCGAATTGTGTGGCGCGTGCAGCGGCCGCAATGCGCTGTGCTGTGTCTAACAGCGGGCCTTCTGCAATAGAATACATTACGTCGTTATTAAATTGTTTTTCTATAATATCTATGTACTCTCTTTGTGGCGTTCAAGACTCTCCAACTTCTTTTAGAAATCTATCTTTTTTGGGGTTCCGTACGTCAAAAGGAGAAAGGAACCCTTATAGGATCGCTTTGTTATCCATCTGTCTGTCTGTCAAGACATATCGCCATTGTCCTCCGGAACGTGTAAAGGTATACAAGTGGAAATTTATATCAACTACTAGGGTCTGCGGTCTCATTCATTTGTGAAAAAACAAACTTGGATGTCAACGTGATCAAAATATGTGACTGCATTTTTAGCACATTTTGCGATTTTACAAAGGAATTTGAACCTAGGGTTCTTCTTGTTAACCTAGAAACATGAGACTTCGCAAGAAGGAACATCTCACAGAACATAAAAAGGAAAAATCGGAAAACCGCAAATATGTTGCGTCTAAACAAAAAAATCAAGTAATTACTAATTTACAATTGAAATTTTTACAGATGATGTATTTCTGTGGCACCATTAATATGAATGGTATAACAAATATTAAAAAAACCGAATAAAATAAATATTTAAGAGGCTCCCATGGAACAAACTTGATTTTTATCACAAAATATCTCGATCTATAACGATAACAGGTAGAGACTTGAAATATTTTATAGATATTGGTACGGAACCCTACATGCGCGAGCCTTCGCACTTGGCCTATCGTCTATCTTTTTATGTGACACTGGTAAGTGGTGGCTCATTCACAAAAGTCAAAAAGCAAGACTAACTAACTCTGTATACGGTATTTCAGTGTAAATGCTTTCATAGCTGACAGCTGTTTCTTTTCAATATTGGCCTTTTAAAGTTCGATCACAGTATATAGTCAAGTTTCTAGGTAATTATTAGTACAGGATGGCTTATATGCTAGATCAGCTTAAATCTAGAATGCATCGTTAGCGTCTGGGTGATCATTGTGGGAATGCTCGTTCAGCGCTAATCGAGTACAGAGAGGTGAGGTACACACATAACGATATATAGTACAATATACGTATACAACCTAACTTAATTATTAAAAAATACGAAACCAGCTTCATGTTAATTAACTTGTATATCCAGCAGTAACATAACAACAACAAGTGAAGTGATGTGTTGTTTTAGTTGCGAGTGATTTCAAGCAAAAGATAAACATTGTACTTGCTGTTTTGTTTTTAACGCGAATAACTTGTTATAACGCTGAATATTTTCACTCACTCACCTTTTTATATAATTTATAAAGAGGAAAGATTTGTTTGATTGAATTGAATAGGCACCGAACTATTGAACCGATTTAAAAAAAGTTCTTTACCATTAAAATCCAACATTGTCCCTGATGAACATAGGCTATATACTCGTATTTGTATTAATCATCATCATCTACGCGGAGGAAACCACAGGACGCAGCTAATTAATTATAGAATAGCTAATACCTACCCAAATGCAGGTTATTTCTACACACACCCTCTCTCACTCACACACACACACACACACACACACACACACACACACACACACACACACACACACACACACACACACACACACACACACACACACACATACACATAACTCACAAACATACCTGCTATTCTTGCTATTCTCACTGTAATTGTAATATGACCTGTGCTTGTATCTTATCTTTGTCCGTTGCATATATTTTTTCGTATTATTATTACTTTTCTGTAAATTGTTTTTAATTTGAGTAATTCTGTTTTGGCCATATTTTAAGTTTATATATTTAGTGTACATGTTAATTGAAAACGCTGTTGAATTACCAAAATAAATAAATAAATAATATTATTGTTGTAGCTTAAGAATTAGTTATAATAGTCAACTATCAAAACTATCTATCATACTCAATAACAATGCGGTGCATTATCTAATCTAGAATCTACTTATCTTCCTGTTAATTCCGAAACTTCAGGGTCATATTCATTTTGATTGCTATAACCCATTATATATAACCCATATGGATTTTCTCTTGAGTCTATGGTTCCTGATACAGGTGAAGGCATAAGTATTTATCGTGTGCGAAGTCTGGGGGCACTGATATCCTAACACAGGGAAACCTAGTCAAGAATTAAGTAGAGCTAAGCCATGACCTTACAGTAAACACTTACGGCTGCCTTATTTATAAAATAAACAAACCTAACAAAATGCTCAATGACTGTGAATGAGCCCAGAAACACTACCTATAGCAAATTAAATCTATTTGATTTCTATTCATGAATATAATGTATTAAAATTAGGAAGTGTTATCAGTATACTTTGTCGTGTTTAGTAGTGTATGAAATATATTGATAAATGTTATTTATTATTATTATTTATTTATTATACTTTCACTATTGACTTATTTAGAAATTCTAACGATAATATGAAAACTTGCAAAACGTGCTTACCACCTTATTGTCATGTATAAGTGTTAATACTTTTTATTGCGTAATCAGCCCATTATGTTCCCCCTGCTGGAACTCGAGCCTTTCTCTCAGAGAGAGGAGTTGGCCATAATCCACCACGCGGGCCCAGTGCGGCTTGGTGGATAGGTTAGTGGCCAACCCATGTCAAAATTTTCAGGCCGCCCGAAGGCCTCGACAAAGCCTAACGTCTGTTGTCCTAAGACGAACACGAAACACGGAAGCGCTCAGTTGAATAATACCACTAGCACACACCCATCCAACTCCTGAACGCAGCAAGCGTTGCTTAACATTGTTGATGGGTTAAGATCGCTATTTTTAAATTATTTTTATGAGGGCTTCTTTATTAATGTATATCAAAAACTTTTAAATCGACGTTGATGTATTTTTAGTGTGAACAACTTGGAAGCCCAAGCTGAAATAAAAAGCACTGCACCAGCAAAAAAAGACTCATAGAAGTGGAACGATCCAATAAAATGCTTTGCATAGTTTTTAAAATATTCTAAAAATTATCGCCGCCATGACAGTATATCCTCTTTTTGTGGAAATCGTTTGAAATACTACGTTAAATTAACTACGTACCTGCATAAGGTGGCGGCGCAGCGTGGTCGCGGAGTGGTTCTGTAGAGGAGGTGGGGGGCGCGTTGGGCTGCCCCTCTCCCCACAGCACGCGGTCCATCTCTTCGTCCAACTGCACCTCATCTTCTCCCGCCTCCTGCACATCGACAACACTTGCTTTAGTCCATATCGTTCTCTGTCTCTGTCTTACGACCTGACTTCACACTTTTTAACCGACTTCAAAAAAAGAGAATGTTCTCAATTCAACTGGATGAACCGATTTAGATGATTATTTTTATTTGAAAGCTGGTGTTACCCGTGTCATCCCATTTAAGTTTCATCAAATTCGGTTCAGCAGTTTTGAGTAACTCTTCAATAACTGAAAAGTGTTTCGCCTATTTTGATGATTTTATAATAACATAATTTACGGTGAATAACAATCGATACCGTAAGTAGCAAGAGCTATGGCAAGGGTCACTAAAACAATAACCAAAAATGGCAAGATAGAAAGCAACCAGGTGGTTGCTCTCTAGCGTCACTGAAGAACACATGCTGATCAGGTGATCAGCAGGTGTTCTTCAGTCCCCAAGCACAGCTCAGCTATAATCTAAGACCTAAGTCAATGACGCCAGCTGCTGGTGACGCCGTCTCGAATACTAACTCAGACTTGAGCTTTTGATTAAGATCGTATATTGAGCAAACCCGCAGATGTTACGTTCCGCGGTTTCACCCGCATGGTGACGGATGATGATGACGAATCAAAATATAAAGCCTTTATTCATTAATGTAATGTATGATAGTGTAGGGTTCCAATCGTAAAATAAACTACACAATCAAAACAAAGTGCGACAGCAATAAAACGCTAGCAAATCTATTGTTTAAAAAACTCCCGAATTAAAACCTCCGAACCAAAACAATCCCTTTTCACAAATAAATTGCATAAGTGTACAATACAGTAAAAAATATTGATGGACGCCATCATTTGATATATTGTCTCTCTACAAAAACGCACTGCATTTTTCTATAATTATTTTAACGGTGACATTACGAATATTTCTCGCATATTGCTCGCCTCTGGCTTTGGCCACCTTGTCGAGAAATATATAGGTCACAGGTTAGACGCTGCTATTATTAGAATATGGTCTTTGCATATTTTAAGAACTGGGCCAGTAAGTTGTAACTAAGAACAAATTAAAACAGCGGGATTATTTATTAAGCTATTATACTAGCCAACGGCACACTGTGTTAACCAGTGATTAATGAAATCATGGTCACAAACATAAGAGGTATTCAAATTAGCAACGGGATAATTACCATGTACATTTTCTATGAGTTTCCGATATTTCGGCACTGTTGCAAGCGCCATGATCACGGATGAACTGAGGAATTGCGGATGGGTGAATATTTTACGAGCAGACGAAACGGTCTACCCTCTTCCGTACTCGTTTGCTATGCGAGACACCACTACTATTCGTTCGTACTATTGGTAAATGTAATTAATGAGGTAATGAAATCGTTAATTTTATAAGTGGTTAACCATAACCGAAACTATGGGATATCCAAACTAAAAATATATGCGTAACCGTAGTATCCGTTTCAAAAGTTTCGTATAGTTGCGTATAAGGGCTGAATCTTAATAAAATATCTATTTAATTAGACTCCGTGAAATTGAGTCGGTGTTTAATAATTACTAAGTAACCTATTATGACTGATTATAATACCAAGTATCTCGACTAGATAATCATAAAGCCAAATGATTACATACTATTTGTGTTTATATTTTACTTTAATCGTTATTATTAATCGTTGTTTAATCCGTAACTGAAAGTATCCGAAACTGACGCATAATCCGAAATAATTTCATATCCGTATCCAGATCCGAAATATCATATCTATACTTGGTAGGTAAACACTCGCAAATTCGAGGATTTGAATTTTTCTCTCTATAAATTTCAATGTTTGAGATCGCTAAGCATAGGCATAGCTGTTTCGACGTGAATACGAAATGTATTTCTAAAATACTTCTTTCGGTTGGATATTGTTGTCAAAGCTGTTCAATAGATGTCGCTCCGTTTAAAAAACTTGCATGATTCTCATGTGTATTTATCATATTATGTTATTTGATGGTAACCAGGGGTAATTCGCTACACATTCGCTAAGCTTGAAGAATTTCAGTGCTAACTAACAACAAAAGTCAAGTCATGTCATTGGTTACGCACAAAACCATTTATTTAAATGAATTTGAAGTCAAATTCATTTGAATAAATGGTTTTGCTACAGATGATCTAAAACAATTAACATGTCAAACATACGACACAACATCTTAGTTTGTCCGTCAGTTATGACAGAACTCTGCCATAAAAATTAACTCTATGCAATTGCTTCTTACGAATATAAATTGAAATTTCAATAATATGAAAAGTTCATAGGCAACACAACTGCTCAAGATTGCGCTAAACACGTGATAAGACAGATAAATTAAATGCATGAAATGAAATAATTTGATCCTTCTTTCTTGACATAATGAGGCAATCTCAAACTAAAATACCATACCAAATTAATATACTTATTATAAATAATATCAGATTCCAGAACAGATTCATGACGTTCTAAAGAAGGGCCAGGTCAAGAGTACCCTAAACCGACGCTCGTGTATAAAAAGGTTGATGAATGTGGATGAAGTGAAAACAGTGTGCCAGGATCGTAGTAAGTGGAAAACTGTGGTCTCTGCCTACCCCTATGGGAAAAAGGCGTGATTTTTATGTATATGTATGTATAAATCATATTAGGGAATGTTTACTGATCTCTTTAATTCGGAACTGTGTTTGGCATATTTCACTATCGAGCCATCAGATTTGAATTCTGACACGGACCACAAGTGTGTTCTGGCATTTGTCTTTGAAGATCCAATCGCTACTTCTAGGTCTAATGCGACTACCACCGTCGACTGCATCATCACTGTCCATCAAGTAACATTGCAGTTAAGCTAAGTCACAAAATATATAAAAAGTATTTAAAATTCAGTACCATAGACAAAGTCGTAGCAGTTTACGTGAATTGGCTTCCATTTAAGGTGTCCAATAAGAACTCTGATTCGCAAGCCGTCGTGGGCTACGTACGGGGCCTTAAGTCCCGGATGTTTTTGTGCAACAATTATCTGCTTTCATAATCATGATCTAGTCGTATATTCTAACTAATGCTACGGTCTAATTTTATGTAGTTATAACATGAAACACTTCACGGATATCACGGACGAGTAACATGAAAGCAAAACGGTGATAAAATAATGTAAAAATGGATGCAAAGAAGAATAATTGTAAAAATAAAAGTGTACTAATCAAAGTTATGTACGAAGTTTTTGGCACTATCTGCGATGGCTGATATATTTAGTTTATTTAAACAGTAAGATAATATTTAACCTGGGTAAATAAGTGAATACAAATGTTTAATGCGCTTCGATCCTGACGATAATCTCAGTACACACGTACAACAACGTATTCCGGAGCTCTCCATTTGCATATTCATCACGTACGTGGCCGCCTTATATTAAATACTGGTTCGCTAACTACGTGTTAGTTATCAGTGTTTGTTTGAATAATAAATATTAAAAATGTTCGTTAAAACACTTTTAAAATGGCTGTTGGTCTTTCTGATACTACGAGTATATAAATAAACATTTGTTTTCGACGTATAGTGATGTGCAGACAGATAGTATAACGAAATCAAAAAGAATGGTTATCAACTAACATTCTTCTATTTGTTTTTTTTTTTTAAGTTACGGTCTGATCAGTGGGCCTAGCGCGAATAAGCGTAAATGTAAAGTAATGTGTCGTTCAGCCGTGCGATTCTCTAACGATTTGTCGATGCGCTCGTCGACGAGCTCACCGACGTCAGACACTTTATGAGATATCGCCCTTGTACACAAGGTTGTTGTTCCAACGTTTCTTGTCGTCTAGTCATTTGTTTCACGGATGTTGCAGATGCAACGATGTTTGCTCTTAGAGAATCACACGGCAGGTGAAACAGTACAAACTGACATTTATTTTGGGCAACTGTAACACAGATAGCACATAGTTTGTGAACCAAAGTGTGACGCGTTGACGCTTACGATACGAATACTTTTCGCCAAATATTTGTGCTATGACTTCAGACAGAGAGTGATCAACGAGTAGTTGGTATATGCGTGAAGGGAGACCGTGGTCTCCTTTATTTTACATATCCTCTAATGTTTACGTAATCTAATCGCACAAAACGTTATTTTTGATTTTTGATTATACTCAGTATCCACAGCGAGTGACACTCGCAGACTGATTTTGAATTTGACAAGTGAAATCCAAGTATCCCTGCTAGGGTTACATTTTTTTGCTTCATTAATTTTGAAGTATTAGGCATCTGGAGACTTATATCTATGCATAGGCTATATATTGAGATTGACCATCATCATCAACCATCACCACGTGGAACCGCGGAGTGCCGCGAAACGCAGCTAGTTTAATTAAAAATTTGAGCATGACCCCGAAACTTTATTGTGTATGACCCCGCCACTCATGACTATTATTTTCAATGATTTTAGTATTTGCCTGAGTAGTTTGTAAACTTTTATATGTATCAAAGCGCTATATACGCTTGCAAAAAGATAAATAGCCGGAAACTCTTAAATAACTTTGTGTGAATGTTTATTTAATTCCACACGTGAAATTTGCATTAACTTCAACCATGTGTAGCTGTTGCAATATGAGCACATTCCATTGAAAATAAACTTTCCTCAATACAAAACTTTTCGTATTATCGACACACTTACGTTTTGGAGATATTTGGATAGGGTAGGGTAGGGTAGGGTTCTATGTTTGACCACGCATAACTTTTTAGTCCGATTTTGATAATTCTTTTTTAGATCTAATGGAGCCGACTGTCGGATTAGGTTAAGGCGCGCTCATACCTCGATTAAAGAAAAAGCAGAATTTTTAAACACCTAGTGTAACGAAACAGATCGATAGTATATTATGAAAAAAGTACAGAGGTTAGAAAAGGAATAGGAAAAGAGTAATAACCGAATAGAATTCATAAATATAACTCTATTTCAGCAGAAAAAAGTCCTGAATAGGTCCACAAAAATAAACTTTCACGTCCAAACTCTCAGAATTTTCAGCAATAACACTATATTTTTTTTTAGTTAATACTTAGCCAACGTATAGTACTAAAGTAATAACCAGCAGTTTTTTCAATTGTGTTAGTATATATCGAAAAATATAAAGAAAACATACAAAATGAACGCATTTTCGCGTTACATCATCCATAAATTATTTTAAAATTGGTTTGGACCGTCTTAAGCAAACCTGCGGTCATTAGGTGTACGTTCACACCAATAAGAGCCAGGCTAAGCGCCCCGGGGCTCTCTATGTTCCAGGATGAATTATCCAAGCGAACGAATGTACGTATTACCGCTGCGTTGTTCATTCCGTTCGCGCCTCGCTATCTAAGAGTTCGTGTCTGTTTTTCCAGGATACATTCCGCCGTAAATTGGAGAATCAATTAATTAGTGCAGTTTTTGTTAGGGAAGCGTTATGGAATCCTACAAATTACATAAAAACGCGAATTATATATAGATGAGCGTTGATTACGTCAAATTGTTGATGAATTTTCAACAAGTAGAAGCTGTTTTACGGTTTTACATAAAGACATCTTCCATTCGATGAAACAAAGACCCAACTGCTGCATTTCTTATATCCTTGCCAAGCAGGCATCCTCGGGTGTGACAGTAGTATATCTTAGCGTAGCACCTATCTTGCGAGCTACCTATGCTGCCACCATTGGTGGGAACGTACACTAGGTACTATGGCTGATATTTTCAACAGAACGCTTCCGTGATTATTGGTATAATATAATATATGGGTACGATTTCGTTTCGTTCCGTTGTTTTAACGACAACAGTCGTTGCACAATGCTGGAGTCCTTCGGGCTAGCGAGCGTTTGCGAAAAAGTTAATCCAAAGTATTTTATAAGTTTCCACAGTGAACACATCTCAAACAAAGGGTACTCGGTCTGGGTACGAAGCAGTTCGGGCGATCTGAACACCCGTGTCGAGCGGAATGGCCTGATCACAGATATATATGTAGGTACAATAGAAAACGTAAATGCGTCTTCCCGTGTTCGACCCCGACCAAGCGTCAAGGTTGGCCGCCGCGACCTACGGCAGGTAATAATGTACAACCATAATAATGCACATCCAAGTAAAGTGCAGCCAATAATTCATGTACATGGATTTGATATACATGTTCGGCTTTTCCTGGCCGCGTTTTATTGTTACATAATAAGCACAACATATCTTGTTTGTAGCTTTTATATAAGGTTGGTACCTATTGTTACTTATATTACCTAAGTTATTAAGGCATTTTTTTTCCTGTTACTCCGACGAAAGAGTCCTGGGTTCTATAATACGGGTCTCGAGCCTAGTTTAGAAACCAGGTGCTCCTTTACATTTATTCTGTAACCTATATGTTTGACCTTAATAAATTTATTATTATTATGTATATTTATTATTATTATTCACATTATTTATTTCTTTTTCTTAAAATTACATTTTTTACAATATTTCTATATAAAATAAAAACATTATAAAAAACCTAATCCTAGATTGCCATCGGCAGTGGAGCATGACCCAAACTACCGGTGGTTAGGGCTGCAGACTGAGGAACCTCCTGACAATACTTGCCGTGTCAAGGAGTACTGCCTTCTGTATCTGGCTCTTGATCCAACCGTCTAGCGAGAGCCTCTTAAGATGTTGGTCGAGGCTTTTTGCTATAAGGCCGTTTGCTGAAACCACTATCGGAACAATGATCGTCTCGTCAACATCCCACATGGCGGTCACCTCGTGAGCTAAGTCAAGGTACTTCCTGAGCTTGTCCTTCTCGGCCTTCACGAGATTCTCATCATGAGGAATGGTGACGTCAACAAGCATTACCCGGCGCTGAGATCGATCGATCACCACGATGTCAGGCTTATTAGCAACAACAGTCCTGTCCGTGATTATAGATCGATCCCAATAGAGCGTAGCACGACCGTTTTCAAGAACAGGCGTAGGTGCGTACTTATAGTACGGCACCTCAGACTCAATAAGGCCGTATTGAAGTGCAAGTTGCTGGTGAATAATCCTGGCTACTTGGTTATGTCTGTGCAAGTACTCTCCATTAGCAAGATGTGAACAACCGGAAATAATATGTCTGAGTGACTCTCCAGGACGGCGGCATGCCCGACAAATGTCGACCGTACCGTCTTTCAGAATATATTTCCGGTAGTTATTCGTCTTGATAACTTCGTCAGCAATTGCACAGACAAAACCCTCGGTTTCACCAAACAGATCACCGAAACGTAGCCAGTTCACTGACGCGAGCTGGTCTACATCAGGTCCTGTTAGGGCCTTGTAGAATCGTCCGTGCAGCTCTTTGCCCTTCCATACGTCTCTTCGGTCTTCGATGCTTAGCACAACTGGTTTACGCCAGTTCTCGTTTGCCAAGGAGAGAGGCGTGAGGCTCCTATCAACTGCTATGACATCGCGATGTATCCCACACTCGGTGTTACGGAAATACTCTCTGAGACTGGACACCTCACAGTTATGGAGGTTCTTGGCATTGAGGAAGCCACGACCTCCCCCTTTCCGTGGGATGTACAGCCTCATAACAGACGAGCGTGGATGTAGCATGCGATGTTTTGTAAGCATTTGACGGACCCTCCTATCCAGGGTGTCAAGTTCGGTCTGAGTCCATCTTAGTATGCCAAAGGAGTATATGAGTAGGGGCATCACCCAACCATTGAAGGCGCGCGTCTTGTTTCCGCCCGACAAAAGACTATTAAGAACTTTTGTTAAGCGGTAGAAGAAACGCTCCTTCACTGTCTGCTTAATGTCTCTATCCATGATACCCAATGACTGTGACATACCAAGATACTTATAGGTTTCAACTTCAGATAGACATCTGAGAGTAATTGTCTCAGAAAGTTGTAAATTTGAAGAATTTACAACCTTCCCCCGTTGCACATGCATGACCGCACACTTATCTACTCCGAACTCCATCCTGATGGCACTACTGAAAGTTTCAGTAATTTTCAGAAGGTTCATCAGGTCTTGGTGCTTCGGTGCAAACAGCTTGAGATCATCCATATACAGCAGATGAGAAATTATCTCACCATCTTTACGAAGTCGGTAGCCCAGTCTTGAATCCACCAACAAAGTGCTGAGAGGATTCAACGCTAGGCAAAACCACAAAGGACTGAGACTGTCGCCCTGGAATATGCCTCGTTCAATCCTTATGTAGTCCTGTGAACTAGGGACGCTCCCTCGACCTACCGGTTGACAAAGGACTGTGGTCCAATGTCTCATGCATGTGCTTAAGAATGATCTCAGAGTTGCATTGATTTTATACAACTCTAATACCCTCTCTAGCCATGAATGAGGCACTGAATCATAGGCCTTCTTATAGTCAATCCAGGCAGTCGATAGAACCCCCCTTTTTCGCCGGACTTGTTGACATATGGTCATGTCTGTGAGGAGGAGCTCTTTAGTACCACGGGACCCAACCCGACATCCATTCTGAGCAGGAGCCAAAATGTTGTTCGCAACAATGTGCGAATTAATTTTTGTTCGCAGAATAGATGTAAGGAGCTTGTATAGCGTTGGCAAGCACGTGATGGGTCTGTAGTTCTTCGCTTCCGCGGTACTACCGGACTTATAGAGCAAAAAGGTGACACCAGTTGTCAAGAAACTGGGGAGGGAACCATGTTGAAGGGCTTCTTGGTACTGTATTGCCAAGCACTCATGTGAGCATCGAATCCATTTTATCCAAAAGTTGTGCAATCCGTCTGGTCCAGGGCTTTTCCAGTTCGGGGCCTTACGAATAGCACAACTTACGTCTATGGGGCTGATGTTCACAGCCTCCATGGGTTCGATGGATTCACATGAGCGTTCGACAACCGTCATCCAATTGTCCTCCGTGTGTTCAATGGGTAGTGACCAGATGCCACGCCAGAAGCTTGTCATGGTGTCAGCATCCGGCAGCCGCCCATCACTCACACATTGGTCTTTTCCTTCCCATTTTCTGTATACCTTTCTTTGGTCGCTTTGGAAAAGGCGATTTTGTAGGTATCTATCCACACGTTCTCTGTAGCGGCGAATGCGGTTTGCCCACGCATAGATTTTCTGTTTCAAAAAATCTATGCGCTCCGTGACACAAGACATATATTCCTGGGGTCTAATGCTAGTCCCAGCAAAAGCTTGGTTCACAAAGCGCATGATTCGAGGGCGATTGTTGCCCCTGCTGAAGCAGATTAGCTTTGCAATGAGAGTCCTAAATGTAGTGATACGTCTCTCGATCCGTATTTGCCACGCAGGAACACTTGAAGCAGTTCGCGGTGTTCGGTCAGTGTCCGGAAATTTGACACGAGCAACGCGACATGCCGCAATTGCCCCACAATACAGGATCGAGTGAGTATCAGTTAAATCTTTGCTATCGCGTAAATACGGCGCTAGCAAAGCATTTAAGGCTCCCATTAACGCTAGGTTACGTCTATTCGTGGGTAGACGAGGTAAGCGCGGCCTAGAGCTAAGTGTGAATCTATATGTAAAAATCGCGTCATCCAAAGCCCTCCTCAGTTGCTCATTCGCCTGGGTACTTACGGTCATATTCAGGCAATCTTCCTCGTCGACTACAGTATCCGGTCGTATAGTCGTCGATACCGGAACCGATATCGACCCTATGACAGACGGGTCCCGTGTCGAGGACGAGCTTGCATGAATAGGTAGTGTCTCCAGTATAGTATATATAGTATCTCCAATCTCCATCTCTCTCTTATTATTATTATTATTATCTGTACATTATTTGGTGGCGAATTATTGGCTGTATATTACAGAGACTACTTACAGTCCGCGCACGTCTGTTGTTGCAGTGGCCGCGATGACCAAAATTGCGAGATAATTTACTGAAATAGCCTAAAAACGTCGCGCCCCCAAAGGCAAAGACATTTTTCCTATCACGAGTAAGTAATTTTTAAATTATATTAAGCGTCAATTTACGTAATTCAATTAATTAAAAAGTCAGCATGCTTGGTTTTAATATAAATCGTAATACTTGCGTTATCTATTGTACATATATCTGTGGGCCTGATGCTTATGCAACTGCTACCACATACGCTGGTATGAGGTAGACAAGGGTAGACATACCGAGGTAGACAAGGGATCATAGTTGAATTGGGCATTCGTCATCGATCTTGAGTATTGTAATGCTTCACGTATGAGTTAATTATTTACATAATCATGTGTATGACTAGGTTAGAACGCATGCATTAATAATGCGCTGTATTATTAATGTCACGTAACGTACGATTTACATACATTTTATTAATATTTATGTTTTATTTCCTACTAGTTTTACGAAGTTAGTTACAAGTTTACATTTTTACGTAACACAGGTTGAACATAGTACGTTTCTGAAATGATATAACTTATTTATTGTTTTACACTTATCCTACCATTAGATATTTGTATATTTGAATGTGTATGTTAGGCCCCTACATGTAAAACATGTAACCTGTAATAAATAAATAAATTGTTAATAATAGGTTACGTTATGACTTGCTGTATTGCTTGCCAGAAATGGTTAACACGTTAGACTATATATTGAAATGTAATATACTTCGCCGAAAACTAAATATTAAAATACCATACCGTCGAGTAACACCGGAGGCGCAACTAACGACGTCTCAATTGTGAAGCTGAGGGCAGAACTCAGAAAGTTACAAGGTTCGAATAATTAATTTGGTCACCGCTAATGAAGATTTTTGTATAGAATTATTTTTGAGTATTAATAAAACCTAATTTCACTTCCGATAGCTCGAATATTAATCGATTCATCAACAACATTAGTAATTAAGATTTCTGAGGATTCAAGTGATGAGTTCATGGAGAAAAATACGTTACAGTAAAAAATATTTTAGTTGTTTTATTTGATAAAAGAAAAGTAACTTTTTAATATATATATATATATATATATATATATATATATATATATATATATATATATATATATATATATGTTATTAGAAGATGGTACAAGCACGAAACCCACCTGGTGTTAAGTAGTAGCCTAGAAAAGGTGAAATTCATCACAAGTAACAAACTGCACTGCGCCTGTAACCCTGTAACCGCTGCTAAGTGTAAACAAAATATTTTATATCCAATTATATATATTTTTTTATGTAGCATCCTATACCATAACAATACCAATTGTACAGGTCCAACCAGGCTGCACCTAGGTAGACCAACATTTTTAGAGTAGCTTTTTACCCCTTTTTCCAAACTGAGTTTAGCTGATACTCGAACGGGTTTACCATTCGTATTCCCTCAGCGTACAATTGTCATGACATGGCGAGCTCAGTAATGAGCAATATTGAATCACATTGGAACTCTATGGGTCTGATCAGACAGGAAGCGTTCACGCGGTCAGTTTTGCGTTCGAGCGTTCAGTCGCACGAATTCCGCTGTTGGACGTTCTACCCGGTACCACTACTGTCACCATGTTTTGGAAGATAGTTTTTTTTACGGAAGACTAATTATTGATTTTGGGGTCATTATCAGCGTTAAGACAGAAGAGGAAAATATTGGTTGCACCCAGTAAATAAGGATAGAGAACAAGTAGGGGAATTTTATAGGTTATTTTCTATATGGCTTAAAGATGAAGAATTATAATTTTATTCTTTGCGGATGTCAAATGATTGCTTCAATAAACATAATTAAAACATGACTTAGTAACTGGAAGAAAGCCATTTCAGCAAAAGAAAGACTGATGGTATGTTTGAGGTAAATTAGTTCATTCCATATTAATTATATATATATATATATATATATATATGTATATACACACATATATATCATATATCCATATTCATCCATAATTATTCATCCGTTCCACATACGAGTATACATAAATGAATTAATAGTTATTAATTAATTCAATTGATTGGAGCTTTATTTCGTCCTGCAAATAATGTTACTGTATATATTTATTCAGATATTAGACATTATTTGCATAACAAGTTGATTATATTATTACATGATGCGCAACATGTTATGTCTAATAAAGCAAATCAAGACCAATGTCACTGTAATATGACATTACCGTTCTAAAGTGCATCATAATTTTCTTGTATAAAAATTAATAATTTTGAAATCGTTACTACTTACTTATTTACTCATTGGTATTTTATTTCTAAAAAAATAATATTTGTTTCAGAAATAAAGAAACTGAGCTTCTCAGTCTCGCATCTTCCTTCCAATTTGATCACCAAAACTATAGTAAACACACGAACGTGCGCGTTCTAGTTGACCGGCGGCGCGGTCAAAACGCCTCCTGTGTTGGCATGTCTATAGATATAACCCAATACAATACAAAGAAAGCAGAAAAAGAACGCGGAACGCAGAACGCGTGACCGCTTTCTGTCTGATAGGATCCTTAGGTACAGCCAGGCGTACAACATCAGGCA
Source organism: Selenia dentaria (assembly GCA_917880725.1). Taxonomy (NCBI): domain Eukaryota; kingdom Metazoa; phylum Arthropoda; class Insecta; order Lepidoptera; family Geometridae; genus Selenia; species Selenia dentaria. Next base: position 5,330,946 of record OU862876.1, on the reverse strand, counting down.
AATTTCTTGAAACATATTTGTACATTGTAACATACAGAAAAATATTTGTGAACATAAAACGTTTTTATCCATAAAGTGGTCAAACGATCCAAAAGTAAAATTGTAATGTAAATAATAACAACGTTCAAGTCGCAAACAAATACGATTTCTCTATAAAGCTGAGTACCTACTGAGAAGAAGTCCAGTTATAACACGAGGGTAGTAGTAATTGCAAAATTCCTTTACTGGGAAAACAGCGAGCGCAAGCATCTCTTACGTAATAATTTGCAATCACAGCTCTCTTTGTGAAACTGCATTGCATATATTTTTAAGAACTACGTAATATTGTAAGGACCATTTTAATTTATTTAGAAAGGGAACGGAGTTGAGAGGAGAGTCGGGATAATAATAATACGAGGCGAGGAAACCTAATATCTTAGGCGTGAGGACTAGGTATGATAAGAAGAATCTCTTATCAAATAACTCGAATCGCTCTTGCAGCGGCGCTTGATTTGACAATCTTAACCGATCAACAATTATTCAAAATGATATATATTTATTTCAGGCAAATAAACTCATAAAGCGTGTTAATTACAACACAATAAAATATGTCATGAGTAAAATACTAAAATACGATTAATGTTTAATAAATATGTGCAATTAATAACAATAATACAAAATTTAATGTCAAAAATAAAATAGTACAGTCGAAATAAAATAATATAATATCAATTCAATCTATCCATTTCAATTCAACTACTTTATTTGCATGAATATGTAATGAATAATCTCAAAAACGAATGTGCCGATTTTAAAAATTCTTTCACCATTGGAACGCTACATTCACCCTGAGTAATATAGGCTATATTTGATTCATCATCATCCATCATTACATGGGTGAAATCGCAGCTAGTCATAAATAAAACTAGAATTAATGTTACTTAAATAACGCAGCAAACAATTTAATGTTACTTAATAGGTAGTTATTCATGAACAGATTCTATATTCAAAAAAGACAGACAGCACAGAACTTTGCAAAAGGCGGTGTACGCAATATAAATTTGTTTCCGGCATGCCTTACCAGTGGATGCCACAAGATCTTTTTTAAGCAAAAAGGTCAGCATTGAATTTAAAAAGGAAATGTTATTTTATTTACTACGTTACAAACTATTGGGGACATGGCCTCGGTTTATATATACGTTAAAGCTAAAAAAAACATTCAAAGCTTGATGAGTTTATCATAAAATAAGAGTCTGGATTTCCACAAACTATACAAACTAGGTACGTGAAAATATGTAAAAAATTGTACGGATTGGATTCAACCGTCACTAAAAAAGCTTTTGCGTAAAATTTTCATACACAATGTACGGGAAAAGTTTTTTTGCAATTTGTGACTTTTTGAGTACTCTTCTTCTTCTTCTTCTTCTTATGTGGCTTTTTAACGTGGAAAGACGTTACTCTGCCAGTATCATGTTTTGGCGGATATTTTTTGAGTACTCCAACGATGGTTGGTCCCCATTGAAGTTTTTGATCAGTATTAGAAACAAGATCGATTGGCATCATAAAATGTTTTTATGTAAAATGGCTATTTTCTAGCTAACTGTTTTTTTTTTAAAATCTGTGATAACGGATCAAAATTGCATAAAAAATTATGGATAGTCTCCTAAGACCGTTTTCGAGTTGCTGCAACGGATAAGGTACTTCCCCTTACTGCCCCGCTGAAAGTTTCCACCCTGTATATATATATACTAGCAACTACCCGCGACTTTCGCGTAGTAGGCCCGGTCTTCGGCCTTGCAATATCCTTCTGGTTTTGTTAAATTTTCATTTATAAGAACCTTCTCCTGACGATAATTAATGCAACAAAAAAAGAATTAGCAAGATTGTTCCATCCATTCTCAAGTTATAGTGTGACCAAGAGAAATAGGGCTTAGTTTTTTTTATATATAGTATATTGTCATCCGGACCATTATACGTAACAAATCTAGTGATAACTCTACTCATGATCAGAATCATCAGAATCAAAATCAGCTAAAATCAGAACCCTTCCTTTTGGCTTTGCCGTAGTCGGGTAAAAATTGATACTAGCTCACTTGACCATTAACTTCTACGAATTCTATAGAACACAAACCGTATGCTTTAAATTTCGGTTCCACCTATTGGTTGTCCGAAAGAATACTTTATCGTAATGTTGTTGTTGTTGTTGAAGTATAATTCATAATATATGTTAACATTCTGTTGTATGTTAATTGAAATGCCTATCTATATAATGATGCATCTGTTATATCATGAGAAAACAAGAGAAATCGATATGTAATCTCTGATTCCATCCAGATTGGGGCATTTATCTGCGTAGTTTCCGAGTTCGAAATACAATATTCCCTGGCTGTTGGAAGTTTACAGCGTATACTGGCCAGTAACAGGAGCATTTAGCCCCAGGGGTCAATTATTCAAGACGACCGTGACCCCGTTGTTTACCTAATTCCCAGCCGCACTACTAGAACCGAATAATTCATCACACACATCATAGAAACCTAGCTTCACTAGGTTTTGCCGATGCTCGATAACGTTGGGCGTGTGAGGCTTCAATGCAATTAAAGCTATTGCAAACCATATATTATATTCGTCACCATGATACAGTTCGAAATAACAATTTGTTACTCTCCATACTGACTCGTTAAGTCAAATGTCCTTACAAAAACATGTCAGTATATAACACTATGGATTCCGATGAAGAAATATTGTTGCTTCGAAGACGTCGTCTTAGGAAACAAGTTCATATAAAACTACATATTTGGAAGAAACCTTTTTTTTAGAAAAATCGTCTTATAGACAGTATTTACTTTGCTCTAATCTTTTGCAAAAGATTCTGATCCTACAAAACTTCGCGCCTACCTGCGAACGTCAAGAGCTTCGCTTGATGAAGTATTATAAAAGAGGGCATTACATTTTAGTAATTACGACTTTTTAGATATTATTGTTTTCGAGATTGCATTGGCTATGCAGATGTAAAAGAACAGCATATCCCTGCTCACCTGCTGCATGCTGCTCACAAGAAACTTGATAGAATCAAGTGATCTTTAGAATTATGATTAAAGATGGAGAAGAATTTTATGATGATCTATCTTTATCGCAATTGTAAAATATGGCATCTACACTCATCAAAAAAAAAGTTTGCGGTCAATTTGAAAAATCGTTTTTTTTTGTTACGGTAGATTATATTATGATTTCTTGGTCTTTTTTGATTCTTTAACGAGCAGTTGATATTGATGGAATTGGCAGACCATTCCGAGTAAACCATGTAAACCAATTTGTACTGGTCGATGATAATGCGCCCGCCCATCGAGCTCAACGAGTCAATGCTGCTCTCCGAGAATCCGACTTCACAAGGTTAGACTGGCCTGCCGGCTCGTCTGACTTTAACCCAATAGAGCACGCATGGGGTGCTCTTAAGTGAGCTGTTTGGAACAGTCAGCCACGTCTCCAGGCAGTGCCAGAGCTCAGTGAAGCCGGTATTCAAGAAAGGGACAGGTTACCCCAAGAAATGCTGATTGGTGCCCACGGTTTACTCGGAATGGTCTGACAATTCCATAAATAGCAACTGCTAATTTAATAAATAATCTAAAAACGAAGAAATCATAATAAAAAGATTTCGATTTTTCAAAGTGATTGCAACTTTTTTTTTATGTGTGTACGTCTCATTGACGCGGCGACTTTGCTGCGTACTCACGGCACGGCGATTAAGTCCCGCGCTCGCGACATACACGGTGCGAACACGTTCACTAATCGCCTCGCTACTCTACGCTCGCAAATCGCCAGTGTGATAATATATAATATAATATGGGACAACATCCACACAAAGGTGTTCAGGTCCCAAATTAGGCAGAGCCTGTACTATGGTAACCTGATGACTGATATATGATATTAGATACTTATATACATATAAACACCCAGACACAGATCAAACAGACATGTTCATGCACACAAATGTTTGAGCTGTCCGGGGATCGAACCCGGGACCAGCGGCTCAGAAGGCAGGGACTTTATTATATATTATACTCAGACTTTATCATAAGATAAAGCTCTTATGATCATTCCGCTGGATTCCAATACATGATACGGTAAAAAATTCCTTAATCCACTTCCTTAATCGTTCCCTCATTACTGACGATCGTGACTCCTCTGTTGCAGTTTGTTTACTGTTGATACTATATAAATATCATCAAAAATAACCGACCGATTAATACGAACAAACAAATAAAAAAGGCAAACATAATGTTAAATGGTACAGATGTATATTTGCTACTGTGATGTTCTCAAATTGCTTTATCTTTTCAATATAAACAAGAGAGAAAAGTATAGTCAAGATAGATAAACCAATAAGGAAAGCGAAAGACTGAAAATAAAACGTAGATAGAGAAATTCCTCTACCGATAAAAGCTTCTTATGTTAGTTCTTAAGTTTAAAGAAAAATAATTATACAATATTTTTATCATAACTTCAGACAATACTTATTAGTTATGAATATTATGAATCTAGACACGCGGCAGCGTGTCTAGCCAAGTTCAAGCTAACAGGACTGGCGAGCAGCACCGTGTGTAATATTACACGAACCATTTGGAGCCACTTTTGACCACTTCATAGCTCAGGAAGTATTTAACATAAACATGTCAAATTTGGTTCATGTATTGGGACTTGCGAGATACATATGTGTTCCAAATTGCATAAATACACCTCAAACGGTTATTTAGATATTAACGTTCCAAAGTCTTCAATTTTATCAATAACTGACCTATAGATCAAAAATTATAACCCAGTTCCAGATGACCTACAACGTTCAAATTTGGATTCCAGATAGGGAGTTGGATGAATACAAAGGAATAAATCAGAAAGTAGTGTTTTTTATTATTTTATTATATTTTTTTAAATAATAGGAACACTTACTTAAAGCGCATGTAATGTAAGAATCAGCAATCAAAATTAATGACAGCCGGTCTTTTACTGCCGGGGATTTTATGGGAGTTTATTTACTACGTTATTAACTGGAATTTAGTATTTATAATTATTATTGCAATATATAGCGTGATATATAGTGATGACTTCTGGCACTGAGACGTGGTCCCTTACTGTGGGCCTCATTAACAAGCTTAAAGTCGCTCAACGAGCAATGAAGGCTATGCTTGGGGTTTCCCTGCGTGATAAGATCCGAAATGAGGAGATCCGTAGGAGAACTAAGGTCACCGACATAGCTCTCAAAATTAGCAAGTTGAAGTGGCAATGGGCAGGCCACATCGCTCGCAGAACTGATAACCGATGGGTCGGTTCGATCGAGTGGCGACCACGCACCGGAAGACGATGTGTAGGCCAGCCCCCGCTAGGTGGACCGACGACCTCGTGTAAACCGCGGGGAATCGCTGGATGCAGGAAGCTAGTAAACGGTCCAAGTGGCGTTCTATGGGGGAGGCATATGATCAGCAGTGGACGTCTTCCGGCTGATAATGATGATGATGATGATGACCTACTAAACATTTCTGTACAAAAAGTAATGATATCCCATCAAAAACATAAATGTGAAATGAGAGCCAAGTTCAATATTATAATATAATCCTTAGTTGTTGATTTCCACGACAAAATAACTTAGCCTTGTCAGACCTTAGGCTTCAATTATATTATCGTAAGTTATAAGAAGAAATGATATTTAATATTGTTAAAAATAAATTTCAGGACTGATTATTGAAATTAGCACCTATTTAGATATCAGTTATTTTGTCGTGGAAATCAACAACCAAGGATTAAATTATAATATGGAACTTGGCTCTCATTTCACATTTATGTTTTTGATGGGATTAGTAGTATTATGAATGAAGCGCTCATAGCGGAGTTCGACTTGGCGATGAACAAGTTAAGCAACACTTGCTCAGGACTTAGACGGGTGACCGCTTGTGGCATTATTCAACTGAGCGCTTCCGTGCTCGGAGGGCACGTTAAGCCGTCGGTCCCGGTTGTTTGTCTTAGGATAACAGTCGTTTAGCTATGTGAGGGCTTTCGGGCGCTGAAAATTTCGACATGGGTTGGCCACTAACCTATCCACCAATCCGCACTGGGCCCGCGTGGTGGATTATGACCCAACTTCTCTCTCTGAGAGGAAGGCTCGAGTCCCAGCAGTGGGAATAAAATGGGCTGATTATGATTATTAGTATCATTATGAATGTTGAGTAAAAACTAATTAGAATCTAACTTATGTCTGCAGATAAAACGGAATAGAATTGCATCAGTTATTCCCAAGAACATTCAGTTTATAAATTCATCTCGATTAAACAAAGTGAGCATTTCTCTTTGATACAAATATAGTGCCTCCTATAGGAAATCCAGCTTGCGCCTCGACTAAAATAAATGAAAATGTTTCTTTCGAGTCTTGTTTACATGGTTTGTTTGTATCTATGAACTGTTTGTGTATTCGGCGTACATAATGTATTGATTTATTATATGTGAAAAGTAGGTACTTATACAAATGAAATCGGAAAAGTAGGTACTTATACAAATGAAATCGGAAAAGTATGTACTTATACAAATGAAATCGGAAAAGTAGGTACTTATACAAATGAAATCGGAAAAGTATGTACTTATACAAATGAAATCGGAAAAGTAGGTACTTATACGTTTCAAGAACAACGGCATATTAAAACATTTAATTAAACGTACTTGATGTACTAGTAAATACTTTGTACAGTGCCTGTCCTTGTATTGTTTTACACGCAGCGAAATACTTTATGTATATAATGATGTATGGACATAATGATAGTTGTAGTTTCATCTGGAATTGTTAGAAAACACAGCTAGAAGTACTCCCCGGTTTGCACCGTTTCTAGCACCTACGGACCTATATAACAAGGATATATTAGGTATATACTATAACGGTCTGGTGATCAGAAAAAATCAATGAAGTTGGAATAGTTTATTGTAGTTATGAATAAAGTTCCTATATGTATAGTGAATTACAATAAAAAAGTCGTGCGACGTACGGAATATTGTTTATTTTTATTTCGGCTTTAGGAAAATTCTGGAAAACGGTGGAAATTTACTATTAGGTACTCGTATATACTCGTATATAAGCATCATAAACGTTCAGTTAAATTTGCACCAATGTGCAAGTTACGGATCATTTCTTTTCAACCGACTTCCAAATAAAGGAGGATTTTCTCAAGTCGACGTGCATATTATGTTTATGTACAAATTTTACAGAGTAGTCCAATTTTAATAAATATTTTTTTGGTTTGGTAGAGTATACGTCCGAGGGAGTCTCATTTAATGTTATTAAATTCGGACAATCGATTTTTGAGTTACAATCCAATAACTGAAAAGTATTTCGCCTGTCTCGATGGTATAGTAATTGATTTCATTTCAGTTATCATCTCGTTTAGCCCTCTTCCGGAGGTTTACTTTCGTTGGGATGGAGTTAGACATGATACTTAATTAAAGCATTTTAACCCAAATAAACAAAAAATCACTTTCGAGAAATACTTCCACTCTTTCGAAAAATTAAATATAACGAGCACATTGACTCTACTAAAAACATAACAAACTTGGAAAATAAGCCGGCAATGGTTAAATATATAATATACAATAAATCACTTTCCGCGTCTGTATGTCTGTATATCCGCTAATTCCTCCTAAACCACGCAGGCACGATTTTGATGTGGTTTTGACCATCAGTTTAATTACATTTGTATGTATACGTTGAAAATTATTAAGTCATATTTTTTATTTTTTAGGGTTCCGTACCTCAAAAAGGAAAAGGGAACCTTTTAGAATCGCTTTGTTGCCCGTTTTATCAGGAACGCGTAAAGATATGAAATTTATATCAAATACTCGTTCAGTACCTACTTTCAGTTGTCAAATAATCAAACTTGTAAGTCAACGCGATCCAAAGATATAGATAGATAGACATTTTTTTTATTGCACATAATTACAAGTACAGTGCAAACTTAATGCTAATTAGCATAATTTATTGATTCAGGCGTTACTTTGCGGAAATACATTATCATAAAACGATATTAAAAAATATTAATGACACTTCCGCTGAAAAAAAACAATGATTTTGGCCTATTGGGGGTGTGCACCACCCTCCCTCCCTGTCTATATCTGTCTAATCTGTCGGTCTAGCGCTCGACGAGTCAACATCTCCTGAGGATGCCTCGTGTAGAGGCGAAACACGTGTCGAATCGGTTTCGGTTTATTTGGGGTTCCTTGTGTGTTTTTTATTTTGTATTCTTCCTATTAAGCAGTTTGTGCGGGAGGGAGGGTGGTGCATACCCCCAAATAGGCCAAAATCATTGTTTTTTTTTAAGCGGAAGTGTCACTAAATATTTTTGTATAGGTAACGTTTTTTGCTAATTAGCATTTTCTTCCAGCTAACCTTTGTGTGATGTGGAAGTGTGTTTGGTAGTGCTTTATTTAAAACTTAAGAGTTTCTATAGAACAGATATTTAAGGTAGAATATTAATAAATAATAAACTATTTATATACTATAACTTTACATATACATATATACACATATAGATAGCATACATATATTTAAACTTAAAAAGATGTATAAAAAGATATGAATGTTTATGTCGCGTATTTTAGCATATATTGCGAATTCAGAAGGAAAACAAAACCAGTTGACCTAAAATCCAAAATTTGGAACGAAAGCAAAGACTTACAGCTCATAGTGCTTATATAGTTAAATTACAAAAAAGAAGCTAATTTCCTAAGTATTACAAACTTATTATTTGTGGTTGCTGCTCAGATATAGTCGTGTCTAGTGATCGAATGGCAAAGTAAAGTTTGACCTTTAAGGCGCTGTCAGCTCAGCGCCTCATTTCCCTTTACTTGAAATCAAGCAAGCGCATCTCGTAAAAGCGTAAAAAAAATCCCAAATAATGTGCACTCTTAAATAAAAAAAATATCTGTCAATGTATGTGTATTAAAAATTGCTATTTTATGATATGTGTTTCATGACAAATATTTACTGTTTTTACGGGTAAATGAAGTGGTAAATTTGTTTATTTTTAATGTACTCTAGTATTTTAAAATATGTTTTTAATTCCATCAATGTGTACTTAGAAGTCTTATAAATGTCACATTAGTTTTGTAGTTTTACATAAATCGCTGCTTATGAGGTAAACTGCTTTAAAAACCCTCTTTTTTATCGACATCGTGATATGACAGCAGCTTAACTTATATATGATTTTATTATATTTGTCTATTAGTTATAGCAATATTGTAAGATGCTTTCTTAATGCACTGAACCCTCGTTGTACGAGTCCTACTCACACTCGACCGGTTTAATTTCTCTTACACACTCGCAAAACCGGGGCGTGTCGGTAGTTTATTATAAAAATAAACAAATTAAATGCAGGTATATATCAAAAAACAATCTTACCGTAAAGAAACTGTTTACTTATGTTAATACCTATTTATTCCTCCGAGGATAGTTGATTTACTTGACCTTAATAGTTAAAATACGTGTAGGCAGTAGATATATTTACTGACTCATATGCGTTATACGGGCCTTAGAATAAAACTGTAGAGGCCATAAAGTCTGCACACGAGAAACAGTTTTTTTAATTAAAAGGGACGCTGGAAATCATTAAAATAACAAGAAACCTCTATATTTTGTGTTGCGTAATCACTGTAAATCATTCGTACGTCCATTAATTTCACAACCTTCCTCTCAGAGAAATGAGTTGGACCATAATCAACCACGCGGGCCCAGTTCGGCTTGGTGAATATATAAGTGGCCAACCCATGTCGAAGTTTTCAGGCCGCGCGAATGCGGCCCCTAGCGGTCACCCATCCAAGTCCCGACCGCACTTAGTGTTGCTTAACTTTTTGATCGGTTAAGCCCGCCAAGTCAAGCGCCGCTACGAGCACTACATTATTATTACCTAAAATTTAACAGGAATGCATACCTCTTAACATTGTCCGATTTCAGTGATATTTTTTTCATGGATTCATCACATTGTTTACTATGCACGCACAATTTGATTTTATCAGTTTTTTTTTAATTTTTAAAAATGGAAATTTACAGTACTGTAAAAAAGAGCTTTTTCTTTTAGTATGGAAAGTATATGCAATCCTCTTAACATATTATTTTAATAAGCAATATTGTAATAGACGAAACTGATATCTGTTTGAAAATAAAACCGTCTATTTTGGTTACGTTTAGTAAGATACGTTGAGTACCGATAATCAATGTGAAGAAAATAAAGGGCGTTGTACGAATCAGTAAACACATAACGCAAGCAGCGAAAACATAATGGAAACCCTTTCAACGACGTGTAGGGAAGTATTATTGTTTTTTACAGTCTTATAGTAATAATACAATCCTGTCTTTACAAGATATTGAGCAGTAACGTAACATGTAATTGATAGTAATAAACTAATAATTTAACACAAAAAAACGATATTTAAAAAATATTTAGTGACACTTCCGCTGAAAAGAAAACAATGATTTTGGCCTATTTGGGGGCGTGCACCACCCTCCCTCCCGCATGAAATGCTAATAGGAAGAATACAAAATAAAAAACAGACAAACAGACAAACAACAAACTTTTTAATATCGTTTTTTTGATAATGGATTTCCGCAAAGTAACGCCTGAATCAATAAATTAACTTAACACAAGTTAGGTACATTAGCTCTCCCTCTATCTTCATAACCCTAGATCTTAGTTATCCAACTAATTGGAAAATACGTTAAGCTAAGGCTATGTAGGTCACTAAAATGGATCAGAAATATCGAAGGGTAGCTAGTAACCGACCTAGATTACCAATCCGGTTCCCGCTTCAAGTTTACACTATTTGTTTTATTTTAATTCAGGACATTGAAATGGTATGCTGTTAACATAGCTGCTTGCAAAACTTTTTTTATGGGTGATGCTCAGAGCAGTCAGTCTGGTGCATTAAGAATGTAATAAATTTTGCCAATAATTACAATTAATGCATAACTTTATCACGCTAGTGAAACCACAGGACGAAGTTATAGGACATGGATGATGAGGATAATGATGAAAAGCATCTTATTTTCTTCCCCGGGAGAAGTTCCTAGTATAGGTGATGGATGATGAGGATGATGAAGAAAAGCATCTTAAGTTCTTCCCCGGGAGAAGTTCCTAGTATAGGTGATGGATGATGAAGAAAAGCATCTTAAGTTCTTCCCCGGGAGAAGCTCCTAGTATAGGTGATGAATGATGAGGATGATGAAGAAAAGCATCTTAAGTTCTTCCCTGGGAGAAGTTCCTAGTATAGGTGATGGATGATGAGGATGATGAAGAAAAGCATCTTAAGTTCTTCCCCGGGAGAAGTTCCTAGTATAGGTGATGGATGATGAGGATGATGATGAAAAGCATCTTAAGTTCTTCCCCGGGAGAAGTTCCTAGTATAGGTGATGGATGATGAGGATGATGATGAAAAGCATCTTAAGTTCTTCCTCGGGAAAAGTTCCTAGTATCGGTGATGGATGATGATGAAAAGCATCGATATGATCTATCTCCTTGTCATCCTTTAACTTTAACAACAAACATTACTGAATTTGTTGTTATTATAATGCTACTTTGCAATTATTTGTTTTTATCAATTAGACCGATAACGAGATTTAAAAAAATCACTAAATAAGCGAAAAGTTACTCAAAAAAGTTGAACTGTTATTTTACCATGGAATGTATTAGTTATCGCTTATTATTATAATAATAATAATACTTATGTAATATAGAATTAAGGTGCGGATTTTGTAATTGAGTTATTGTTTAGCAGTTTTCAGAGCAACATTACAAAGTAGTTCTTATAAACGTATGCATACATGCAACACCTGAATTTTTCGATTACGTAAAGAAACATTAGAGAAAAATGTCTGCCTGAACTAAGGCGGAAGTTGGTAGTCGGCTACACGTAGCAGCAGCAGACGACGTGTCGTCGCTTCATGTCGCCGCGACACGTCGTCGCGTCATGTCGCTGCAGTCATGATTTCGAACCCGACTGCATTATTATGCATCAACCATTTGAAAAGCGATACGAAAGGTTTAGTTTAAAAGCTTTTTAGTTGCTTTTAGGTACATTGGCACTCGAGAGCGGCACTACTGATCTGCGGTCGGACGACAGTGTCGTCTGCCGCTCGACGACGCGTAGCTAGCTTCGTGTCGCTAACTAAGAATGTTATTTCATAGAAATACATCGTCGTTTGCTGCGGTTTCATGTAGTCGGCTACCAACTTGTACCTTTAATATGCTGTAATAAAAGTTTACAAGTAATATACTGCTTTGACATTTGACAGCGCTTTGAATGTTAGAAATATAATGATTTACTCAATCTGCCTCTGAAACTGACATTCTGAATTAAGTACTACGTTAATACAAAGAAAACCGACGAGACATCCAAGCCTCCAAAGAAAGATCATTCGAATATTTATTGACATTGATGACGACGCAATAACAAGTACTATGCAACTCCAAGAAGTGTAGGTAGAAAATTTGTATGTAGAACGGGTAAAGTAAAATGACAGATCTCTCTCTACATATCTGCAAAATATACGCGTGCAACAAAATAAAACTATACACGCTTGCATACAATTTTATTGTGACCTGACTACTGCGTCCTCCGAAGCAGTAATAATTCCGAGTTATGAGTAACCAAAGTTTTTGTAATACTCAAGCAGGTTCATCCCTGAGAAAATGTAGAGCAAGGACGGCAACGACGGCAGAATGTAGATTAACAAGGGTCCTTAGCGAAGCCCGGAGTTGGGGTGCGGGGTGGGGAGAGGGCGCATGCATGGTTGGCGGTGAATGAATAGGTGGCGTGGCGATTGATTCAAACAAACTCCAAGAATAGGCATTTATAAATAGGGCTGTCTAAAAAGACTTCGAATTTTAAATTGTGTATGAAATAATGATGATTTTAAAGCGAGAGTAAAAGAGTATTCCCTCTTCAACTAATTCTAAATTGGCGTATGTTTGTATTGCTTATATATTTATTGTAGACTAATATGTATTTTATAATAATTTGTATGTATATATTTTGGTTAGTATTATATTTTCATATGTATACATTATGTTTGTATATATAAGGTTTTGATATTATTTTGTAGTAGTAGTAGTAGTAGTCATGATTATTTTATATCTTATTGATTGATGTACACAGAAACCTACTTACTTATACTTAGTTCTCTGTCCTTAAGACGCGGTCCAACCCCAATTTTAAAATAATTTACGATGCTTTACGTAAGGTTGAAAATCGGTTGTTAGATTGGACGATGTAATGCGAAAATGCGTTAATTTCGTACGTTTTCTTTATATTTTTCGATATATACTAACAAAATTGAAAAAAACTGCTGGTTATAACTTTAGTACTATACATTGGCTAAGTATTACCTAAAAAAAATATAGTGTTATCACTGAAAATTCTGAGAGTTTGGATGTGAAAGTTTATTTTTGTGGACCTATTCAGGTTTTTTTTCTGCTGAAAGTGAGTTATATTTATGAATTCTATTCGGTTATTACTCTTTTCCTATTCCTTTTCTGACCTTTGTATTTTTTTCTTAATATATACCATCGATCTGTTTCGTTACACTAGGTGTTTAAAAATTCTGCTTTTTCTTTAATCAGGGTACGAGCGCGCCTTAAGGTTTGCTGGAAGAAAACTCTCTTTAGGGTTAAGCTCGCCTATGTACATGCTTTTATCTAATACCTCCACTGTATCTGTGTTTTGTGTACAATAAAGTATATGAAAATAATATTAGCTATTTAATTTTTCATTCTTTGCCAAGTGAATCCTGACTAGGTACATATGCACAACTTTCAGTATTACTGCATCTTTTTGTTACACGCTGTATATGTATGTTCGTATGATTACAATAATTTAATATTAGTAAACCCTATCGTCACGGTAGCAGACTGAGCGATCATTCAGGGTCTGTACACGTGCTGATATTTACAATCCTCTATCAATTAACAACATGCAAACGCAAATACTAGTATGGGGCGTTTAACCATTTACCACGGGTTATCCGTTCACGCGAACGATGATTAGTAGCCACTGTATGGTGAGGTAAGGAATGAGAGTGCTACATCAGTAACCGTTGCTGCACAATTAGTAAATTACTAACAGACGTAGGTACTGATTTTTCAGCATAGCAGCTCGTTATCAAGCAGTCAGCATGGACTGCTTCAAGCTGCGACTGCACAGTGACCTACAGTCTTCTACAGATGGGTGTGCAAAACATCAAATAAAATTATAATACACACGATAGGAATACCACAACAGTTTTCCAAGAAATACTACGAATGTAAGGTGCTCACTGAATTGTCGATAAAGCAGATTTCAAGCAGATAACATCACGTGTCTGGGCATACACAGAAGGTATAGATAATTAGATATTTAAACAAGGGCACTGCAGGCAAAGAAACCTGACTTCTGATGGCATCTACTTTTGTATGATACAATGTATGTATTTCATAATACACACAGATTAATTGACATATACCTAAGTCAAGTCCAACTAAAGCCATGCAACTAAATGGAGTGCAACTAAAACCATGTAGGTTTTAGTTGCACTCCGCGATTTCACCCGCGCATTGGTTGATGATGATGATGATGATGACTCAAATATTGCGTATGTTCCTCAGATATAGCTTTCTACTAATGAAATATTTTTTTGAACCGGTTATGTAGTATTTGCGTTTATCCGTGACCAAAAAACTGGTAAATCATTTCCTCTTTATTGTTAGGCTGGATATAAGGATTCACACGAAGGAACGAATAAGGTGGCCTATTTTGAGCCGGTGTTAATATTACATAATTTAACGTAATATACTTTGTTCTACGAATATCCTCATTTCTGATTCGAACACGTAGAGAAACCCCGAGCATAGCAGCATAGCCCTCTCCGTAGCTCGTCGTACGACTTTGAACTTGCTTATAAGACTCATAGTACATATGAGTTTGAAACTTTAGCTTACTTTATTACAATTTCTCAAAGATATGTTAATATAAATAAACTTAATATACAGAAACATCTATGAATTGACGTGAAGTTTTTCAAAATGCATTTGTATATAGAATACATAAAAAAACGTGAAACCTACTCTGTGCCTGTGAAAATTTTCATGTTGTTGTCTTTTCGCATACACATCAGCACAATATGGAACTGACATGAACGGCGCGTGAAACAATTTGGACTTTATATTCATGAAATTTGCTTCAACAGCACAAAGCTTTGTTAATCAATTTTCCTTTGACGGCGATATACTATGCCAGTAACAATAGCATGAGCTCACAGATCAGCTCTACGAACGAAGGAGCTGCGTCGGGACGTGTGTTGTGAGGTGTCCCCTTTAAACGGGATCACAGCAATGTATTATGGCTATTACTCTTTCGTGGCAGGAATAGGTATAGTCGCAGCTACTGTCTCGGACGAACTCTTTTCCAAGGGGCTCTACTATACCACAACTATTACTATAACACTATGTAAACTTTATATGACTTTTAATCTGTGTGTATTATGAAATACATACATTGTATCATACAAACGTAAATGCCCTCAGAAGTCAGGTTTTTTGCCTGCAGTGCCCTTGTTTAAATATCTTATTATCTATACGTTCTGTGTATGCCACGTGTTTTAAGTCTGCTTTATCGACAATTCAGTGAACACCTTACATTGGTAGTATTTCTTGGAAAACTGTTGTGGTATTCCTATCGTGTGTGTATGGTTTGATGTTTTGCACACCCATAAAATCAAATGTTCATTTGTGTACGACTGGTTTTTACTATATCCATTCATAGGAGTGTGTATAATCTAACTAATAAACTTGCGTTTTACGTGACGATGCAGTCAAAATTAAAGCACGCAAAATCCCTTGCTACATTATCTTTAAATGTTATTATTGTAAAACATTATTTCATCTCTACTCTAATCATGTATTTTTCTTTAATTGTGTGTTTTACGAAAATGTATGCTATATAAATATAATATCAATAAATAATATTCACAAATAGATGAATAACCCGTCATGTAGTAAGATGTACCTTTATAACGGTGGAGGAGGATCGAACAATGAAGATATATTAACGTTTACTTTGAAACAAATTCCAAAAATTGATTATTTAACTGTTTACAGGTATTTAAGTTTTTAAAATAGGCTACTTGTTTCCTGAATTAGACCTTTAAAGTTTCTTTTTTCAATACATATTAAATCACCCGAATGTGGGTGCAAAGTAAGCCCAAGCCACTATTGACATGTTATGTATGTTTACAGTCTGGCTGCTAAGTTAGGGGTAAAGGTAGAGTCAATAGGGTTCAAGTTGAATCTCTACTTTTCTTCTCTACCCTCTATTGAGTTCTAGCCGTTACTAAGCTTGAGTAGCCAATAAGATACTATGCAAGTGAGTATATTTACGTCTCTGAGACGCAAAGGGATATGGGGCATTTTCAGGGCGGGAAAGTGTAATAATATTACGTACTCTAATGAACATTATGTTCTATATAGTTTCGTTACACAATGCCCATTATCTCTGTAATTCAATTAATACTAGGAATGAATGAGTGACCTTCCGAAACAATGCACACAACGAGTAATACCAATTGTCAAAGGTGAAATTTGCGCGCGCGTCCGAGCGTCGGTACCGAGGCGGGTGAATAATTCCACTGTATGTACCGAGTGTGGACTTTGAATCCTATCTCACTTAATCTTCTGCACAATAGTCTATATTGAGATGTACTGATGTGGAATATATGCTTCTGTTGGTCCTCCGATCCCGATTATGAATTGCTCGATGACCTTCTTAATTAATTGCCTTTCGGTAATAATACACACTAGAGCGATCACAAGAAAACCAAAGACAATGCACTATGTAATTACAGATGAGATTAATTGCACAATTTTCTTTGCTTATACATTAACTTATACCATTATATAATATTATTGTCATTGTCAACAAGTACAATTTGACAAATTTAATACCGACTTCCTTTCTATTCAGTTATTGGAGTGTATCTCAAAAACTATTGGACAGAATTTGATGAATTATTTAGATTAAAGACGGGATGGGATGGGACAAGGGAAGCACCAGCTTTCAAACAAAAAAGAGTTCTGAGAATCGGTTCGTCCAGACGAAAGTTATGAGGTTACAAACATAAAAAATTACAGTCGAATGGAGTACCTCTTCCTTTTTTTGGAAGTCGGTAGAAAAGAAGGATGGTGACGGCAATACTTAAGGTGACCATAAGTGTAAGGCCTAGCCTAGATCTTTCTTAATTCGATCTAATTTTTTTATGTGTGTTTGCGGATTACTTCGTCGTTTATGAATTTTGATGATTCTTTTGTGTTTGATAGAGTATACTTCCATGATGGTGCCATATAAGTTTCATCAAATTCGGTCAAGCCGTTTTTCAGTTACACTCGAAAAACTGAAAAATGTTGATTTATCTAGATGATATCGTTGACGGTGTATCCCGTAGTAGCAATGTCACTAAACAAGGTGAAAAAAATGTTTTTATCACAAAATAGAACTGACTACTATACTATAAAGTGTGGAATAATTAAATTTACATATTCAACCACACCTATACATGTTTTTCGTTTAATATGTGCATATTGCACGGCTGCTCGCGTGCAACCTTATCTTACGACTAAGAAGTTCAAAACAAACGGAAGATGACTTTCTTTTTTTTGCCACAACATAGAGAAGGAAGAGTTTGCAGTTATTGTCAATGTTATACTCAGGGGAAAGTTGGTGTTCAAACCTTCGATAAACCACAAGATGTTGTGGTTAAGCCTTATACTTGTTCAGCAGCACTGTAAACATCACACTATAAAATGATATTCAGCTCTAGCTAATTATAAGCAATTAACTTTCCAAAAAAGTCCTTTAATTTGATTTAATATTCTTATGCAAACCTTACCTTAACCTTATTGGTATAAAGAACATAATTGGATTGTGGTAACCAGATATCTACGCGATTATCTAACAAACTTTGTCACTATCATTCACTTTTAACAATTTGACGATTTTTTTTCCCGATTTTATTTTCTAATATTTGTCGCTATCAAAAAAAAATCTTTTACTTTGTTTTGAGACGTAAATCTTTTGACTGGTTGGTAAACAAATAATTTCTGAGACTACTTCATAGTTTATTTAAAGTATTCGTCGCTACGACGAGAGGTTGCTACAAGCTTGTTTCCACGCTTGTATATTATTTGGTATTTACTAAGTTACCTTTGTTTTGTAGCACGTCGTCATATTTAAGCGCGCGTTACGCGGGCCTGGCGGCCTAAAGCGCGTGTATTGCTGCCGATCTACGCGAGCACTGCCGCGCTGCCGCCACCGCGCGTTGCACAGCCTCAGCTGAGCCTGAGCTACACCCGGACTCCCTCGCACATGAAACCACCCTATTAACAAACCCTAACATATATGCACGTGTTTGTGTATCAATTATTACCTCCTAACTAAAGAGTAAGATTATGTATTGAATGCGCATTTCGGATTTACATAGTTTAAGCAGTTTAAGTATTTAATCTCAATTTTGAATCTATATACTTGCTCCCTAACTGTACCCTGCGTACCATGTACCCCTTTGTCATTTTTCACACTCGTATACATATATACAAATAGTTGTATAGAAAACTTGTATGGAACTTGCTGTCTCTCAAATCTCATGTTTTCACCCACGTTATAAACATACTTACTTAGTTATGTTTTGACAAATTTTCTACAAGTTTTGTATAACTAGTAACAAAACTATAAAATAAACTAAAATAACCAGTATTTGACTTGTTTCTTGGTGAAAACGAGGAGATTACTGATTCGCTTGGAGGAGACTAATAAATATAGTTACCGTCTGAATTTTAATTAATTAAGTAGGTAGTTCAGCTGTGCAGTTGACGCATAAGTTAAAGTTAGGTAACAGTGTGTACAATAAATGGGTAGATCGTATTTGAATCGATTAATTTTAAAGAAGCATTAGGAGTGAATTACTCCCTTCTTCAATGATACTTATACCTGAAATTGAGTTGTATTCAAAGCAACTATAGGGGTAATATTATCAAATCACAAATGAGCTAATATTGCATTAACCTAGCATTTTTAGTTTCCGAGATTTTTAGGATTCTTTAAGTGACCCGGATTCATTGCTCTCGAGTGTAGTAATATTTTTTTTAATTTAATTGTCCATCTTTCGGCTGATGTACTGACTAGCCACTTTGTAGTGCGTGCGTCGACGGGGATTCGTCGGTATAATAGGTCGATGGTCTTGAGCGTCTTTTCTTACGTCTTGTTTGTTCTCACTGCTGATGAAAAGTTGTAAGTGAGAGACGAGAGCCAAACTATTTCTTTCGTGTGCCTTTAAGCGCTTAACCACTGGCGCTCAGTGCTAACATAATCCTTCACTTCCGCGGGTTTCAAATACAACAATAGCAAACACGAGGGTCGCTCTTGTATCACAAATCACAAAACATATTTTTTTATACCAAAAGCTTATTTTATTCAATGAAAACAGTGAATAAAAAGACTTTTTAATCACTGTCTTTTTGTTTGAATTTAGAACACACCAAACCAATATATTCAACCTCCATCACAACGCTTATACAAATTCCTTGCTCAAAAAATACTCGATACAAACTCTTTGCGCAAAGAATACTCGACATACAAACTCCTCGAGATATGATTAGTCGATATTTGCGACAAGGAGTTAAGCATTAGAATAAAAAACGTATAGTGTTCTTTGCTGCCATTACAGAAAAAAAATATTAAATAACAATCAACCAATTTAGATAATTAAGAAATTTACTAATATGTTTAGTAGTTGTTTCAATTTTAATGTGCATTTTAATTAATTTTATCCTCCTTTTTTCGTCATTAAATCTCTATTTTCGGTTAGGTAAGTAATTTCTTTTTCTCGTTGTCATACTATATAGAGTATAGTATGCAACTCTTGAATAAAACGGGTTTATGTCGAGGGCCATGAATCACTCAGGATTCTAACACTCGAATAACTCGCTACGGTCGTGATTCAATCATCAAGAATCACTCCCTGCGGTCGTGATTCAGTTGTTAGAGTCCTTTCATCTCTCTCTCTCTTGTGATTCATCTATGGCCCTCCTTTATTCACTAATTGCATAATAAACTATTGTACGAAGTGATGAGACAAGAAAAATGGTGTACCTTGATGGAAAGCACTAAATCTGCCCAAGGCGGTCGCAGTGCTCAGAACCATGGTAATATTATATTATTACAGTGTCAGAACTAAAGTTTTGTTTGGCAACTGGCAATGCACTGAGACCGTCACTCATAAGATATGTTTTTGATTCTCACTCGCCGCAGTAATTTCAATTAATTACCCTTTTTAAAACACCGTAACGCTTGCAACAACTTTTAAAAACTAAGACGACATCTATGTATAACATAAAATATAGCCCGACAAAAGAAGACCTTTACTTTACTACATATGAGTACATACAAAAATAGTTGACAAAACATTAATTCTGAAATAAGTAAATCAAACTGCATTCGCAATTATGCTTATCCACAAAATAACCTATACAACGAGGAATTATAATTAAGTATAATGACATGTATTTGTGAGCCAATAGGTGCGGTTTAAATATATAGTTCAATATCACGCCGTGTACAAACAAGAAAATAAGCCTAGCGTAACCGTCAACGTAATCGTTACGTTGACGTAAAATAACTGAGTTCAACGCAAACTATCATTCATGTAGTATAGCTGTGGTACATATAATTAACTAAAAGCTGTCGGATTGAATTCTTTCAATTTCTTTCACTTGAAATCAAGCAAGCGCATCTCGTAAAAACGTACAAAAAATCATAAAAATCAATGTTCAACAAGTACAATTTGAAAATTTTTATACCGACTTCCATTCTATTCAGTTATTGGAGTATCTCAAAAACTACTGGACAGAATTCGATGAAATTTAAATGGGACGCACCAGCTTTTAAACAAAAAATGAATTTTGAGAATCGGTTCATCCAGTCGAAAGTTATGAGTTAAAAAAATTAAAAAAACAGTCGAATTGAGTACCTCCTCCTTTTTTTGGAAGTCGGTAGATAAAAACAGTATCGTTCAGTGTATGTGTATTAAAAAAATGCTTTTTATGTTGTGTGCATGACAAATACAATTGTGAATAAAGAGCAAAACTGTTTTAAAGGTTAAATTAAGTGGTATGTTTAATATTTTTTTATACTTAAAGTCTTATAAATGTCATATTATTATTATTTTAAGTAAATCGCTGTTTGTGAGATAAACTGCTTCAAAACCCTCATTTTTATCGACGTCATGAATTAAAGCGCAGCGCGTCTTTTACTTTTTGGCGAATTATTCGTGCTAGCCGCAGGTGTCGGACAGTGTACTATACTATATTAACTATCATTCAATATGTGTCGCAAGTAACAAGTTAACAAGAATGTATCATATTTTTCTAAACACAGTAACTCAAGCATTAACTTTGTGTTTTAATGTTTAAACGATAATAAAATGCGAATAGCTCTACTGCTCGTTTGTTACTATTATTGTTACGAGCGCTTATTTATATTCAATTCGTTTTCATTGTAATACAAAGTACTGAACGGCAATAATAATGTCCGTTTTCACCAACATTTTAGGTAACACCTAACCCAAGTTAGGTGACATTTTTGTACTACTAAGTGTTACCCAACTGGCTTATGTTTTACCTAAAATGTTGGGAAAACGGGCATAAGTATTTTTTAAATACATGTTGATTTGAAAATATACATTTGTCACTACAGTCTATCAATTTTGGGTACAAATAATCAATTGTCTTGTATAGGCAAATTAATTCGAGCGCGTGGCCCCGTGTTCGTGCAGTAGAGTTGGCCTTTGGCCTCGCCATAACCTCCCAGCTTTTCTTAGTTTTTCTTTCCCAAGAACCTTCTCCTGACAATAATTAATACTCCAGAAAAGAATTAGCGAGATTGTTCCACCCGTTCTCAAGTTATAGCGTGACCACGAGAAACAGGGGTTCATTTTTATATATATATTTTTTTACATTTATCTGACACTTTTTTTTTTGGCGACCTCTGCGGTCTACCGAAGAGGAGAGACGTGTATTGCTTAGCGACTACAGAAGAAATTAAAAAAGGCATTGTTGCGAAATCTTTAGAATTTCTTTAATTACATATGTAATTGACTTATTAATTTAATTTATTATTTATATTGAATTATTTTATATTCAATCATAGTGAAAAGTAGAGTGTATAAGCATAAAACTGTGGTATAAGACAAGGCGTTAAAAAGTCATTATACTTAGCTCCATTTCTATTCACTCCCTCAGTAGAGCTCGGAAGAAAACTACCGCGTACATAATGAGTCCTTTTAGCCCCTTGTAGAACAATCTGCAATCTTTTTAAACATGAACAATGTTTCTCCGTTCACACATTTTGCGATACAGCAGATTATTGTTCAGGCGACGTGAACATCGTTGTCGGAGTCGTGTATCCCATACCACTAATCCCACTTATATTATAAATGTGAAAGTTTGGATGGATGGATATATGGATGTCTCAAAAATGGCACAGCGGCTGAACGGATCTGGATGAAACTTGGCACATAGATAGAATATAGTCTGGAATACCACCTAGGCTACTTTTCATCATCATCATCGTCATCCAACACTATGTGGGTGAAAAAGCGTAATATTCTTGGGCACAGCAAAGACAAGATCTCCGCCTACGACAAGATCGTAATGATGACAGTTCTGTCAAAGTTTGTGTCAGTTTCTGATAGTTAAGTCAAACGCACGCTATCATTTGAACAGCTCGAGACACTAGACGTGCTCCATGATAGTCAAGGGTGATGAAATACACAAATATCGTCGTATTTTATTATTCGTGTTTACTGATTCATTTACTAAGTATTTAAATTTACTAATACTATTATAACAATTGCGTTTGACCATATAAATATTTTATGACATTTTGGTATAAAGCTAAATATGGCCTTGGAGAAGATAATAAGTTACACGAAGTACTAATCCTGCGCAGACGAAGTCGCGGACACCAGCTAGTATGTTATAATATTTGTAAGTAAGTAAATGAAAAGTCCGTAAAATACCGAAACTAATAATAAAAATGAATTGAATTATCTGGATTTAAATTAATTGATGTCCTGAACTGAAAACAATATATTTATTATTTTTAAGGTTTATTTAGTTTTTCTATCTGTCTATTACGCAATGATTGCAATTGAACGGATTATATATTACATATTTGTGGTGTTGTTGCTTGATTTAATCATAATGCTCCTGGTCACAGAATAGGAAACAAAGTTGTATGTGTTTTTAAATATGTTTGTTATACATTTTAGTTAAGCATTATTTTAACCTTTAATATAAATAATTAAGGACAAAGTACAGTACTAACTGTCTAAGTGAACGGCTTACGTATGTACATTCATACTCTAAGAGGCCGTTACTTTGTATACCTACCGTTTTATTATTTTCTGCTTTACTACTCCTTTTTACTACTTTGTTTATCTGTTTATTTATTTATTTGTTGTATTGAAAACGGCTAAATAGATTTCAGTGCAGTGTTTTTACTTGATAACCGTTCTGTCCCCGGCGTCATTGGTAGTACTTTAAAATATTAAATGTCTAGAATATGAAGAGAAACCAAGCTCTATATAGATAAATAGTTGCTCTCCGCAGTTTCACCCGCGCGGTGATGGATGATGATGAATCTTTTATAGCCTATGTTATTCAAGGTGAATCTAGCTTTCCAAGGGTGAAATTGGTCCAGTTCTTTTTGAACCAATTCGTTACAAGTATACTTACATAGAAATCTTTCCTCTTTATAATATTAGTATAGATGATCGCTTTTCAACCGACATCAGTCGGTAAATCGCCACAGATAGAAAATTTACCTCAGATGTGTCCATCCTCGTAACGGGCCGCGCAACGGAAATTCTTAGACTGTGGCGTAACATGTTGTGACTACCGGCCTAGTTTTACTGTATCAGTAACGAAGGGTTAGTCAAATTCGTTCCGTAGAAACTGAGAGCCTGAGAATGGAACACGACACGGAGTACACGGCGCGCTTCGTTGCACGTCGCCGCATCACTCCGCGGTGGCGCAAATGGTATACACTTACGAGATCTTGAAGAAAGCGTATTGATTTTTATAAACCGTTTCCGTTCAATTTTTATAAAATTGATGATTCTGTAGACAAGCAGCTAACTGTGATTTCATCTTAGTTGGATTGAAAACATAAGATTGAACTATTCCTTTGGGCCGGTAGTCGCGACATAGCGATCGCTGTACAACCGATACGAGTATCAATACGGAAGTCGTTACGGTCCCTAGCAGAATCCCTAGAATATAGCAATAAATATATATATATATATATATTGCTATATATATATATATATTGCTATATATATATATATATATTGCTATATTCTATATTTATATATAACATATTAAATAAGCAGAGGCTAAACTATCAACTTACCATAATATGATGCACTCGCATCTTCACACGCGTAAGATTTATTTTTTGCGTGGAAGTTATTATTTTTCGTAACATAAAATTAGTCTTAGTTATCCATTACTACATCAGTTATCTGGCTAGTGAAAGTATTCTCCGGAAATGCTGGGCCGATTTTGACAACCGGAACAAACAAACAGGCAAACATTTCAAAACACTTTTTGTTTTAATATTTTGTAGATTATACTTTCATAAATTAGTATTTAATAAAAATTACTTATTTTGATATTACAAACAATACAATATGGGAAAATGCGACTACGATGTAGAATGAATGGTGAAATGAAATGAAATGTATGGTGAATTCAACCCTATTTTTCTAGTATACATATTCACGCCTCATATTACATATTAATATTATACCAAACACCAAGTTGTCTCAAGTTGCAGGGTGGCTGAGATAACAAAATTCTGCGAATCGAAAACCGAGTGAAAAAAGGAGTGCGTGTGTAACGGCTCGATGGGTTCGGGGAAAATTTGTAATAGAGATACTGAGATACTTTATACCCAGAAACAATACAACGGCTACTTTTTTTACAAAGACTAATTATTGACAGTTAAATAACCTTATTATTTCTCTTATTGCTGGTTTAAGCAAGTGTAAAATATGTCTCAATCACTCCAGTTCTGTACTACAGAATTGCCATTGCCCTGCCATGCCCATTGATCTCTGCCCATGCCTTGTTCTACCTGTATAGATACTATACGCGGAAGGAAATCTAAACAAGGTTACTTTAAATGCCATCGCTCTGCCAACCAATATAGCCAATATTGGCCCGATCCCACAGTAAGAATGCGATTATGAATGTTAATATGCAGTTAGTAATCTGCGGTGCATTATACCCAACTACATTCTAGTTGTATTTTGACGCGCACCCATCCGACGAGACGCGACGGGTGACCTAAAAAGCAATGGAACGGCATGCGGCAACCCTAACCGTGCAGCGTGTGTGGTCAATCCGGTCCGTAACTCCGCGGATCGGCGACCCGCGGCGATGCGGCTCGGTCAGGGTCAAGGGTGGCGGAAGGCCGCGGCCGCGCTAGACTCCCCGGCGACGCCACTGCGATACGGCGCGGCGCGGGCGTGGACAGGTGCCTTCGTCCGTTCCGTCTAATACCGACTCATGGACGAAATTAGACCATTCTTCTGAATGCAGCATGCGTGATCGTGTAGATCGAGTGTGTGCAACGATTTGTTGTCATGTTGTTGCGCTTGCTCACACAACATAACATACTTCTATAGTAACATGTACGCATAGCAATGTTGAAATAGAATCGTGCTGAGTTTATTATAATCTACTCAAAGGTACGTAAAAGCGTAATTTGATTCAATATATTTACATGATAGTGCACTTGCGTTAGTCTTAGCATAAATGTTTATTTTCAGCCAATGTTTTTCTACAAGTGGCTTGCGTTTAACCAAATACATATTGTAAGCTATATAGATGAGTTTAAATATTCTAGCATATAAATAATTGAATTACAAAGAGTTTAAGAATCTAACATAATTTCGGGCGGAAATTGTCATTTGAATCATTGACCAATCAATCAGATGCGATTAGTTTGAAATTTAGGCGTTAATAAAGAACTAAAAAATATCCAAAAACGTATCAGTGACAGCCATATGTTTTTTGCATGATGAATGGCTATTTCAGTGAAACCTTTTATTGTGAACTAGTGACTGCCCGCGACCTCGTTCACGGGGTAAGCTCTGCCTTCGGCCTCGCCCTAAACTCCCATCTTTTCTTGGTTTTTCTTTCATAAGAACCTTCTCCTGACAATAACAAACAACAAAAAAGAATTGGCGAGTTTGTTCAATCCTTTCCAAGTTCCAAGCCTAACCTAATAGAAGAAATAGGGGTTATTTTTTATATATACAGCTTAACTACCCATAGCTTCTCATGTTACCAACATGAGAGGCATCCATCCCGCGTTACCAACATGGTAAAGTTGAAATGCAACCTTTTCCATTACGCTTGTTTATTGTATAAGTTTGCCTGCGTGACCAGAGGTACACAGTATAGTAGGCACTTTTGGCCAATAATATAAAAAAGTGTTGATACTGTATCATTTGATTTCTCCCAAAAGTGGAAAATGCCGTCGCAAGATATAATTTGCGAGCTAGGTTTTCTGCACCTATAAAATGAGTTAACTTATAATATTTATAATATAATTTTACTTAAAATAGGTATAAGTATGCATTATATGACGATGCTATACACGCGATATTGTGATAATAGGTATTTTTGAACTATCATGGTGTCGACTTCAACAAGTTATATCACACTTTTTAGTGTAGAAGTCGGTTCTATTTGTGATAAAAAAAAATTCACTATCATCATCATCCACCACCACGCGGGTGAAACCTCGGTGTGCAGCTAGCTAGTATTTTATAATATAAATATATTTTCCACAACAATTTCCTGCTTACCTTAACAATGAAATTCTAAAACGTAGAATAACGTCAATAACTCCCTAACCTACATGCCTACTCGTTATATAATGTACGCAGCCGACGCGACCCCGGCCTCGGGGTTATCCTATCACGGTGTGATGGGGAACTAAATAAAACTGCCAGATAAAAAATAAGCTTTAGATAAATCGAGTAGGTAAACGAGTTTGCCTTCGATGTACATTGGTACACGTATAAATATTGTTTCGACCTATAGAAACAGAAAATCCAATAAAAAAGAAATTCACACTTTAACAACTTTAGTCCTTATCAAGGATCGATGTCATTATAACAATGAAATTTCTATTGTGTCTGGCCGTGCGACCTTTGATGCAATATACGTTTGAACTCGAATATACTAAAACTTGTGTAGGTAAAACTTGCAAGGCTACCCATACAAAATATTTTCTAACACAATGCAACAAATTCAGTTTAAAAAACATCTAACGAAACTATTATTTGTGGCCCCTTTTATTACTATTTATGGTTACCCTTATGGGGGGCCCGTTTAGTGGGTGGCAAGTCACCACCTGCGTAAATATTTTAGGATGAGACTGAAATTGGCAGGTGCCGTAGTCTCGTCCGTAGCCATCTATATTCCTTACATGTATAAGTTCATATCAATAGCCTTGCCATTTAACCCATTTTTGTAATAGATAATCCATGTCACCGTCATCCCAAATTCTGTTTTTATACACATGTGTACATTTTATACCAAACAGGCCTCTAAGTGTAGGCTATAGCCCCACTTATGCCTTTGTAAAGGACCGGATGAAATTCGTGATAAAAATTTAATATTAATGTTTTTATTGAACCAAAGATAAATAAGTTTACAGCAGCTAGATAACTAGTATTTTACACATAATAATTGGGACCTATATACTAGTATATGGGTTCGGCTAGTTACAAATTATTATCTACATTTTCATTGTTAGACTTAGATAAGTCTTAACTTAAGGAATAGCATGTATTGCTACTGCATGATCCTTTTATTGGAGGTCATTAGTTAAGACTTAATATAGGTACGTAACTTCTACCCGCTGTCCCGGCATCAAGGCGCCCGTAGGAACACCGTGTGGGGTTTAGTCGGTATAGTCTGCTTGCTGCTATGGGTGCAGTTAGCGCGTAGATGACGAGTCCGACATACCCCGTTGAACCTCCCCAGGTTGGCGGGGATGCGTAAGAGCATTCCCCACACGGAAAAAAAGGTACGTAACTTCTGTCCCCTGAACTATGTCAAACGGCTTGTATCCAGTGAGACAGTGAGTCAGTGAGTCAGTGACTACGACTAAGTAGAAAGACAACTGTTGACATCTTTTGTTTTTTAAACGTCTCTGAGTGCGGTTGTTGTTCGTAGCGCTCAAGCTTTGCTGAAGTTTTCACAATCTATTAACTGTCGAACGACTGTTTTCGGTTATCGGCTCTTCCGAATTGTGTCGCCACCAATTTTATCACATGTCTCTTGTGATCTTACTTAAACTTTGTCTATGCAGAATGAGCAGTCAGTTATTCTAGTGGGCAGTGGGCTCAACTGGGCTCACAGAAAACATGTAGAAGATTGAAACGGATTGAGCAAATTTGTGCTGCACTTGACAGCGCCATGGTATTGAATTACTCCACCGAACCAGTTTATTCGTTCTCATGACTATAGTAAGAATATAACTGACAGTAAACGAATTGCATTACTGCATTAAGAACATATTCTACTTATATTATAAACGCGAAAGCTTGTGAGTATGGAAGTGCGGATCTTTGTTACTCTTTCACGCACAAACGGCGGGGGCAATTTTGGTGAAATTTGTTATGGAAGTAGATGAGGCGCTGGATTAACCCATAGGGTATTTCATCATCAACATCATCCATCACCACGCGGTTGGAAAGCGTAATATGCTTGGGTACAGCATAGACACAATTATAAGATCTCCGCCTACGTCAAGATCGTAGTGATGACAGTTCTGTAAAAGTTTGTGTCAGTTTCTGATGCCTTAGTCAAAAGCACGTTATCATTTTGACAGCTTGATACACTAGATGTGCTCGGCGACCATCATGAGTGATGAAATGTAACACAAATACCGTTAAGGGTGATGAAATGTAACGACAATTTTTTTCCATGGTCATTAACTTTATAGTTGTATGTGTGTAAGTCCTGTATTTTATTATTAATGTTTACTGATTGATATACTAAGTATTTAAATTTACTTATATAATACTATTATAGCAAATGCGTTTGACCATGTACATATTTTATGAAATTTTGGTATAAAGGTGGATATGGCCTTGGAGAAGATAATCATCATCATCATTATCAGCCGGAAGACGTCCACTGCTGAACATAGGCCTCCCCCATTAGAGGGAAGATAATAAGCTACTCGAAATATAAAACCTGCGCAGACGTAGACGTAGGCACCAGCTAGTACATTATATTTTTGTAAGAAAAATTGCATTTAAAATAGGCAACGCTTCATTGATAGGCATAAAGGGATCATAGAAAATGAGATGTGTTGTTGGACTCCTTATAACTAATCACACTGCATTTTTGGTGTAATAAAATATAAGTCGCTAAAGCCGCACAGGTTTATGCGATTAAAAGTAAATCGTCTGCAAATTGTGTTATAAACCCTGAAGTTAAACAGTTTGTATAGCATTGGGTTATAACCCTATAACACGCTTCCAGATTGAAAACTGAGTTACCGCGTAAAACCTATTTTCTCGTCGAGTTCGCTGTCGTCGCTATACGTGTGTGTGTGTATATATATAGCTGAATATGTTGCACTGTCTTCGAAGCGCGGTGTCCCAGATTCATTTTTTTAAGTTCCGAAATAATTTTAGTTCTCGAGTCTGTGATGTTAATGAAGTGTTAATGTGCGGATTCACGCCTGCCCTAGGCGGTGGTTTGAGTGAGTGAACGTCTTGACCACTGGGGACCGCGAGGAACCAGGTCCGAACGAACGCTGCCTGGGTAAAATAATTGTGATTTGAAGTGCTTGTTCCGGGGTTTTAGATGTGTGTTTAATAATTATACATGTAGGATTACACAGGGAATCTTAATATATGTGTATAAACGGTATTAAGTCTTTATTAAAGCTATACGGTTTTGTGGATTCTTGTCTTATATTCACCCAAAAACAAAGCTTGAGCGCTGCACTCTTTACAATGAAAAACCAACTGTATTTAGTCATAATTAAGGTGGAAATGTATAAATACGTGTTGAGACGTAACGTTGACTAAAGTTTTCATTACGTATTACCCGATTTTAGTTTAAGCGTTCTTTCTATACTTAATATTATAAGGAGGAATGATTTGGTTGTTTAAATTGAATAGGCTCCGAAACTACTGGACAGATTTGAAAACTTCTTTCACCATTAGAATCATCCCTGTTGAACATACCTAGATATTTTGATTCATCGTCATCATCATCCATCACCACGTGGATGAAACCGCTAGCGGATCAGCTAGTATAAAAATTAATCAAATGTTAATGAGGCTTAACAGTGAGCACTGAGCACAACATTATTAAAGTAATTAACTGACTCGACAAACGTTCTCCTGACCCGTAGTCAAAGCAGCGCCTTATTATGGATAATTCTGTTGAAAGTGCTTTTAAAATACTATCAATTTCCTCGAACTTAGCGGCCCACTTTTCCAAACTTCCCTTAAACTCCTTAATACCTTATTTTTAATAAAACTAAAAAAAACAGTGGTTCTATTATCTGTTGAGTAATGAACCACATTTAGTTTTATTTAGATAAATAACGCCTCATAAAAAATAAGTATATAGAATATGCATTCATAAAACTCGGCTTTTATGTCTGTACTAGTCAGCATTCAACAATGACTAATGAATGACTAAACAATAAAAAATATAATAAATTGTATCTGTTGCGATGGTAATTGATAGTGAATACCAATAATTGTTTGATTTGCCCTCAGTGCTTAATTAACTTAAAGCCCAATTCGAGTTGCTCAATCTCTGGAATACTGATTACACAATATTATGTGAACAATAAAAACGTGTGCAGCACCATGAAAAGACCATAGCGAAGGTGGTGGAGGTCGCGGTCTCGAGAGAATCGGAGCGGAGCCGGCACGTGCGCGGTGCACGGTTCTCCAGTTGCACTCTGTGTTGTCAAACTGAGATAAACATCGCCAGGTTTTTCCCGTAAAGCATAGAATAAGTACCCTATTCTTCAGCTGTCCAGTAGTAAACTACACTTCAGTCGGGATGGGGCGGAATCCGAGAAAATTTGTTAAACGTATGACGTACTCTGGATGGATAATCTATCTCGTACGTTGTCTTACCGGCACAGTCGCAAATATGCTAGAATTTTTAGGGTATGATTTCTTCAAGTTGTTTGTCACAGGTTTTAATCAATTTGAAAACGATAACTTTTTAAACGGAAACAGTACAGTGTGTTTACGATTTCACGTAGGTAAACTGATTTTTATATGCGTAGCTTGCCTTTAGCATGGATCTAGCCCCGGCTGCTATATCGTGGGCTGTCTTTTATCGCTAATAACTGTCAAATTTTATCCTATAGACAATCCGTATTGCAGTGCTGGGTCTGTACCTACTGTCAAACAATAGATACGTATTAACAAATACATTAGCGTGTTGTATAGTGTAACAACTCTATGTTCATATTTTTATTGCCGAGTGTCTAGTACCAACCAACTATATTTATTTTAATAATAATTTACATTTTGTATCGTACAAATAAATAAATGATAAGTATGTTCTCATTTACATGATAATTTAAGGGAAACCATCAAACTCCGGGCTCTTCTCATGTATGGTACGTACTATTTGAAATTTCATCATTTTGTGGGAAAAGGTAATTCCTTCATAAATTTTCCAAGGTATTAAATATTGAATACAGAAGACTTAAAAATGGTGTATGCAAGAACAGCCGGAGAGCGCGGACGTGTCATGATAGGCTAGGATGCGATTTGATTGAGGAGGGACTTTTTAAATTTTTGAATGACCACTTTACAGTCCATAGAGGTTCATCCAAGACTTACCGCAACTACATAAATAACTACGTTCAAGTGTATAATCCAATTACTCATTTAATGCGTGACAGATATATATAAGCGGATTTGTGCTAATAGGCCCCAGGAGATTCCAAAGTGGAATAGATCACATGCTAAATCCTAAGTCAACATGATAAAAATAAGTAGAGAGTATATCTGACGTGGCGTGCTAAAATTGCTAATTGCTATAGCAGGCAAAACGCACTTGTTAATCTAATGCTAAATAAGGCAATACATGGAGGATTGTTGAGGAAAAGGCTGTAAGTACCTGCATGTACATATATAACGTGTATCCATACTGTATCTTACTTAGATGAAGGACAAACTCAGAGAATAGCCACCACAAATTTCATACACTTCAGGAAATACTAATATTTAAAGCAAAGTTAACAATGTTTTTGTGATTCTGAAATACCCAAAACATGGCGTTTTAGTTTTTAACAAGACGGGTAAGAAGTACCTACGTCTGATAAAATGATATGTAGGTCCTACTACCGAGGGTGAGTTCCGGTAAGCGCCGTCAACGCTCACAACTGTCGCGCCCCGGTTTGCCGTTCCCTTTGGTTCAAGGTTTTTTTAATTTTTTTAAATTTTTTTTTAGTTCAATCTTCCAATGCTTATAATGTCCAACCCGAATGAATATTCATGCGGTCGCGAAATGCGTGCTAAATTATCAGGCAAAAATCGAATTGAGTGCCTATACTTATATGATATTTTGACAGTGACAGCTCGTAACGACAGCAATAACCTCCATCCTTGCAAGGGTGCGAACGCCGCGATTGATTTCGGTTCATAAACGAGCACGACCCTAGTGAGCCCATTGTCCTTGCTTCTTACGATTCGTAGTCCGAGAGCGTTGGGGAAATTTTTTGACTAAGTCGGCGCCCTGAGTTAGCTCATAGGAGTGATGGTGCGTAATACGTCTATCAGCTGACTTACTCGGTAGTACCTACAGCTCTCATTGCCTCTCACAGCGGTTGCCCTGCAGTCTGATGTGATCTCCAAGCAGTTTAAAGATAAAATAGCGAGTGATATGAGTGTACTAACAATAAAATTGTCACAGTGTATTTATTTAACACAGCAATGTTTGCACACTCCTGCACGATCCGTAGTAATAATGTTTCAGCATCATTGGCAACAACATTTCAGTTTGAAGGTAGTACAAATATCACACGGAGGCGTGGCGCTTACCATTTCACAGCAAATGATCACGTCAATAATGAAACTATTCACTAATATCCGCTCGCGACATTGTGCATGTGGAATTGGTTCTTTCGAGAACTACCGGTCCCACCCCAATCAGGATAAAAATTGCGGTACTCTATGTGTTAAATTAAAACATACCCGTGTATTAACCATCTTCAATCCCAATATCATCCAAATCCATTTATTATAATGGTTCATCAAAGTGACTCCCTCTCGCCTGATGGAAAGCGAAGATGGAATCAAGAAGCAATGACCATTAGTGCAGCCGTAACCTGCACTAATCTCCACCCCTATGATGACCTGACAAAACCATTCTACAATCTATGCGTGAATGATTAACAAACATCTATACATAAAAACTTTTGAGATTATTAATAATTGCTTATGAGTAAAAGGAACCAACAACGGTGTAGTAACGTTTCAAGATTCTTCATCAGAAAACACAACATTTTTGCGACGATGAATATCTGTAATGTAAATTAAATAAATTTTGTGGGCCGTGGCCGATTTGGGAGAAAAACTAATCCATTTTATTATAGGCCCTGTTAGATTTTTGATAAAGTTTACGACTAGTGTGTAGGCAGGGCACACTTTAATTGAAGCACTAACGTTGTATACACATGCAAATGTGATAAGCAAAAATAATAAATGAGTCATGGTGCTAGAACGAATTCAAAAAACATGTGATATCTTTTCTCGCTAGGTCTTGGCTCACACCAAGAACGGGAAATTATATATGGCCTCACTAGCAGCACCCCGCGGCTTACCTAATTACCTTAAACAGTTCAAACTATTATTCCACTCCACAGGAACTTTTTCCAAGACAAATAGAAAAAGGAGAAGAGTACCCCATACTATATCCAAGGTATCTCCAAATTGTATTCCAAACATTGAACAATCTATGAAAATCGAATGTATATAAAGAAAAACATTAGCAGTTTTGATAAAAGGAGTGATGCTCATTCTATCAACATGCGAAATAAGCACAAGCTATCCGTACATGTAACGCGTCTCCACAGAATCAGTCATTCTTTTATGGGATAATGTATACGATTCTATAATAAAGTTCCTAATGTTATCCGAGATTTGCCTATTAATAAGTTTAAAATTACTATTAAAACTAAGCTCTATCAAAAAGGTTATTACCAAATTTCGGATTACTTGGAAGAAAAACAGCTTGGGACTGATCACTCCAGGATCTATCTACTCGTGTACTAAGATGTCAAAGTGTAGCGTGTCTTGCCCTACTGATACCATTATTATGTTCTCTTTTGTAAGGCAACACACTGGAGCTAATATTTGTAGTACCTAAGTAAAAACATCTTTATAAAAAGAATGGCCCCGAGTTTCTTGCCGCTTCTTCTCGGTAGGCTCTATGTATTTTGGAAGGCGGCGGTAGGCTTTAAAGTACATTATAATGAAAAATTGACGTTCATAAGTGCGTCTTTGATGCCTAAATTGAATAAATGATTTTGACTTTGACTTTGACTTTGAATTATATCTGTTGATCGCTTCACTATGAAGAAGTAACAAACACACTTTTTGTATGTATGACTGTCATATATAGCAATTGCTAAATGTCATTCGGAAAATTTGCCACTTTATAGATTCGACACGCAAAACTATACACTTGTTATGTACCAAAACATTACGTATTCTTCGATCAGTTATATCAATGTATCCAGTGTAAATCAAATTTTGACGATTGTTTCCAGCATCTCAAACACATGTCCAAAATGCTAGCCTCAATGCCGCGCTGACATATGAGTGTGGTTTTTAGTCACGCCATAATCACAATGAATGCATATTATATATTCTACACTGTAGCGGCATAAATGGTAAGATTTTAGACAAATAACAAGTTTTGCGTATCATACAGACCCGTCCAGTAGTCTTTGTCAAAACGAGCTTGAGACGACGTCCGGTATTCAAGAGTGCAATCTCAAAAATTCCCACTATGCCACAATACGCAACATGACAGCTGGTATTCAGCAGCCAACTATAACATCATACTCTCCAGTAAATACTCCGAGCGGCAAAATAGAGTAATAATACCTACCATGTTCTACTTCATGTATGAGGCCCCTCAGACTGAAACCGGTTTACAGTAAAAAAGAAAAGCTGGATGTTGTATACTTATCACCCAATTTAAATTAAATTTCGTCAAACAATAATGTACATAAGATTTATTTTGATCACAGATGATAATAACCAGTTTTTACATGTAATGATAATATAATTCGAATTGTTCGTATATCCCACTCCTACTACTACATAAGTTTATTGTTATAACTTCGCTTGTCATCTTGTAACTTATATAAACTGTCTACTAAAACTTGTATCGATGGGATATTAACGAGATATCGGTTATTGGTCCTTATTAAAAGCTTTCTTTATAAGGTAACTTACGTAGCATGGGAAGGCAGCAGAAAAGGAGCAAAGTTGAGCTTTTACGTGGTATTGCTCGCAAAATACTATTTATCAAATTGGACTGAAGTTTGTGAACACACAGATCGTATGGAGACCAAAGCCAGTTTATCCCCCCCAAAGACCTACAGATGGGAGGTGGATGCGTTCACGTCGTATCGCATCTGTGAGCCAACGAACTGCTGCCTGATCTATGACCACTCAATTATTGTGTAACCGCAGCTTTTCTTAGAAGCTTTGACTCCGGTTGACCTTCCCTTCATTTTTTTAAATTTTACCAGTATATTATTTATAGCACTATCTGCTTAAACGACGTTAGTACCCTTTTCGACTGTGATATTATTCATATTTCTGATAAAGGTGTGCTGAACTTTCATAACGAAGTGTTACAAAAAACTGTGGTGATTGGTGTGTACTAAAATAACACTGACCTGTACGTACATGTGGTCTCACAGCAAGGTCGCAAATGTTCACGTGCTGCTTACTTTTTATCATATTGTAGTAATTATATGTATATAATATATTATATGTACCTACGTAATATACAGTATTAGTACTAGTACATAGAATATATTATCTTTATATCCATATGAGCTCACGAGTTACAAAAGGTTTGCCAGCAACATTACTACTCGTACTAAGTATAAATATAGGGATAAAGTGTCTTAATCTTAAAACAAAGTTTACATGGTAACAATCGAGGTGCAATTGATGCTTACACCCGAGCTAACTACTCTGCTTTATATCTCGATTGTGAGGTAAGTAGGCATTAAAACCGGCATTACAAAAATAAAATTGATGACTATTATACTTATACGAAGACAAGGCTGAATAGCGAAGCGACCTCTTTTGTCATTGGGCTGAATGCATGTCTATTGCCAGTATGATGGTTAGATGTACGCGAACTTTTTGAAAGAGTAAAGTGTTTTTTTTAAATTACTTACAGCTCTATGGCTTTTCTAGCTACATTATTACCCTAGATATAGAGCGCTAATTGGTCACCTACAAGTCACTTTAACTAAATTTAAACTAAGTATGATAAGTGTATAAAGGTTAGATTATTATGTAAATGAGAAATTACAAAATTAAAGAAACTAATAAAGCACTGTAAAACCAAGGCAATTGAACGTTGAATGTCTTTCTGTTTTCATGACTGCCCTGCTAGCCGTCTGCCAAGTGAAAACTTGGCAAGAACGGAGCAAAAAAATGTGCATATTATATTCACGGAGAATAAATACTATAAATACATTTCCAATAATACACACTTACAATTATCTAACGATGCAAAGCGACGTGCGACGCACGAGTACATACCAGCTAGATAACGATGGTTCAGCGGAAATAATCATGGCCACAGATTGATGTCTAGCTAGTTCCTCTTTGGCGTCTTCTTATACACTATCAATCGCATACATGACATAATTATTCCCCAATTTATTTTCTGGATGTTGACACTAGACCTAACACATCTCTTATTTGACATAAATATTCTCAATTCTCAATTCTCAATTGTTTATTGCAACATATGTAGCTACATGCAGGTCTTATTTAACATGTTTGTGTGTGTTATACCATATGACCCTATAAGGGTATGGCAATGGTAGGACGGAACGATCTATTTATATATCATTGAATTTATCGTTGAAGAATTCGTCTAAGGTATAGTAACATTTAGATTCAAGTAAAGATTTTAGGTTTTTATAAAACATTCTACCTTTTCAATGTCTTTTAGCGTATTAGGCAGCTTATTATATATATCTATAGTCATTAAATTAGGGCCGGATCTGTACATTTCTAGATTGGACTTTGGTTTTATCAATTTATGCCTATATTGAGATCGAATATCACGTCGTTGATCGGTATATTTTTGGAATAATGATGGGTATTTTTTTACAAATTTGCAAATTTCTAGAATATAAATAGATACTAAGGATAGAATTTTAAATTTAATAAAATATGGTTTGTGAAAATTTGGTATATTGATGTTAGGTGCTTTTATATTGGCAAGTATCCTAATACATTTTTTATATTGACCACTAGCTGCGCCCCGTCGTTTCACCGATGTGGTGATGGATTATAAAAAAAGCATCCTATATGTTATTCCTGCGCCTCATCTATGTACATGTAAATTTCATTACAATCCGTTTAGTATTAAATTTTTGCAAGTGAAAGAGTAACAAACATCCATACATCCATAAATACGAGTACAAACTTTTGCGTTTATATTAGTAGGATTAACATGTATGTAGCCTGGGTTTAGCTTTCTCTGTTACTAGTTAATCAGAAAAAAAACATGCTATATGTACACTTGTTTGATACACCACCGCCTTCATAAGTTTATGCCTACTTCTTTCCGTGCAAGGTTGTCTGGAACAGATCGCTCTGAGCGATAAGACCGCTCATTGTAACACTGTAGGTTTTAAGTAAGCAAGGTTACTTTAATTGTCGTAAAATATTGTTGTGTTGCTTTTTTATTTGTAACAATTGTGTTTCAATAAAAAGTTATTCTATATTAGCTATTTTTAAAATCCTTTAAACTGCCTGAATAACTTCTATAGTTTTTATTAGTTTAACAATAGTAGTAGTAGTAATAGTAAAGCATTATTCTCCTAACAAAACAATGCTATAACACATTTTTTTAATTATTAAAGTACAATGTGTCCCGACCAAAGAGGTTTCAATTCAATTTAAGTACACATTATCTGTGGCGAGCGCGCTGCGCGCGCAACGCGCTGGTTCCGAGCCAATATCCCAATAACAGACTTTTTCCACTGATATTGGCAAAATTGTGGTTACGCCGCACAAGCCATACAAACAAGAAGAAGAAGAAGACTTTTTTCCATTTTGGTGCTATTTCGTACATACGAATTTGAGTAATATTTTGTTGGATAAAACTTTAGTAGCAAACATGTCATGAGATTAAATAAAGTAGTGTATGCAACTGCATATAATTAGGTATTAAAACATGAGTGTAGTTGTTATAATAAATTCATTTAGCAAAATAAGATTACACGAGTCTCTATTATATGACAGTTGCATAAACTACTATTTTTAATTTTCTTAAGGAAGTATGTAAATAAAATATGCCAATAAAAGTCTGTATTTCATTTCATAATTAGAATATTACCGAATGAGATTATATAAAAGAAATAATTAAACTGTTTGAAATGTATAGCGTTCCTATCGTGTCATTAGTCATCACTGGCATCAGCAACAAACTCGTTCGATCATAATTTAGTTAAGTTTGTGACGTTCGGTTCAAGCTTCGGACAGCTTCGAGTTTTTTTGTTGGTTTAATTTATTCCTATCAAATCATACCATCCACACTAATATGATAAATGCGAAAGTAACTCTGTCTGTCTGTTTGAAAGTTTTAAGAATAAACATCGGATATTCATGAAATTTGGAGCTCATCTGGAATAGGACATAGGCTTAGGATACTTTCATCATTGTCCTTTTACATCACGTGAATGAAACCACAGGGCGCAGTTAGTTACACTTATTTTATGAATACGAAACTTTGTGAGTAAGTGTGTAATAGTGTATATTTGTTCCTCCAAAATTTTAAATTGAATTTTATAATTAAGTAATCAAAAGTCAAAAGTAAGTATATATTTATTTCTTCTTCACATCAGTTTCGCGTAATCAATTTCACAAACGGACCCCGATTTTGTTCCCACTGCTGGGACTCGAGCCTTCCTCTCAGAGAGTGGAGTTGGGTCATAATCCACCACGCGGGCCCAGTGCGGCTAGGTGGATATATGTTAGTGGCCAACCCATGTCGAAGTTTTCAGGCCGTCCGAAGGCCTTCGACATAGCATAACGACTGTTGTCCTAAGACAAACAACGGGGAGCGACGGCTTAACGTGCCCTCCGAAGCACGGAAGCGCTGAGTTGAATAATGCCACTAGCGGTCACTCATCCAAGTCCTGACCGCAGCAAGTGTTGCTTAACTTGTTGATCAGTTAAGATCGCCAATTCGAGCTCCGCTACGAGCGCTTACAGACGTAGAGTGAAATCATTATTATGGTGCTGTTAGCTGAAATATTTTGGTCTGGTAGCCCCGCAGGTAGGAACGTACGTTCGCTGGCTTGTACTAATGGAGGAAGTTTTCATTCTAGATATACCAAGATATTACACATTGGCTAATAGTATATAAAATAACTAGTAATAAAAAAGATACATTTGAGCCAAGTTTTACCATAATCGGTGCAGTAGATATGCGTGAAAGAAGAATAAACCAGCAAAGAAATGAACTAAAACGAAAAATTCCCCTACATTTACGTTAGTAATTTTAAGTTTGAAATCTAGATAATGCTCTCTCTTCAGTCGCAGAAAACAAACAGATGAATAGTGGAGACGTAATATATTCAGCCATTAACATATATTAATATTATAAAGAGGAAAGTTTTGTATGTATGTTTGTAGCGAATTGACCCTAAAAGCACTAGAATGATTTTAAAAATTCTTTTACCGTTGGAAAGCTACATTCACCCTGAGTAACATAGGCTATATAAGATTCATCATCATCATCATCCATCACCGCGTGGGTAAAATCGCGGAGAGCAGCTAGTATACTATAACTTAAAGTGTTGAATTGGCAGCTGTTTTCGTTCTTCCCATTTCCCTCTGCTTCCTGTGTTTAAGTGGTTGAATATTACAATTATTTAAATTGTTTAGCAGGTTCATACACTATTATTTATATATTACCTTATTTCATACGGCCTTTTTTGTAATATATTACAGAGATATTTATCTATCCTAAAATTCTAATAAGTTAAAATTCTCTAAATAAAATATATATAACTAAAATGGCGTTTAACAGCTGCCACCTTGTCTTTTTGCCTTTGATTTGATGACAGCCGTGATGCTGCGCAAAGAGGACCCTGGAGTCAACTGCACACTATATTTACTCACGTCAATCATCTGTGAATGACATCACCAAGACATCGCCCGCAATTTTTTTGTTATGTTAGCGATTGTGTCTTCGCACTCATATTAAAAATGTTTGATCAAGTTTGGTTTCATCTCATTAGACGTGTAGCCTTGCGATGATGCTTTATGTAATTTAGATGCTGTGTGATTATATCCGGCATCAGCATCGGTTTGGGAAGCGAGTTGCGGTGTCACGAGACTTAGCCATTCCGACTAAACCAAAACAAATATGGATGAATAAGTACATTACTAACACAACACAGTGTATGACAAATCATTTCAAATTCTCGGAAACAATAAGATGTTCTCATATTATGGTCATAATTATCTATTTACCTACCTGTTTATCTAAATTAAGTACCTACAGTGCTCAATTAGCATACGATACGAGTAACATTCAGCATTTAAGAGTACTCACATACACTATTGCAATAAAGATGCAGTAAAAGAATTAGTTTTACCGCTCGGTAGGACCCATTTGTCTATGGAACATGACGTAATAGAACAATTTGAGAAAATATTGTCCCTATTTGTACTGTATAACAGTTTGTACTTTTTATCTCTAATTGTTCCAAGGAACAAACTAAGTACACAAGTATTTGTTTGATAGTGAACAGCCTTGCGATTCTCTAATGATTCGTCGATGCGCTCGTCGATGAGCTCACCGATGTCAAATACTTTATGAGATATCACCCTTGTACATAAGGTTGTTTTTCCAACGTTTCTTGTCATCTCGTCATTTGTTTCACGGATGTTGTCAATGATGCAACGATGTTTGGTGTTAGAGAACATTTAGAGAATCGGACGGCTGTACCTGGTATATTCATGATTATATTATATTAATATATTAGTCAGTGATTAATGTCATTCACGTCTTAGTTATATATCTCATCATGGAAGAATTTGGGAAAAGCGATTTACATTTAGTTCTGTGCATTCACAGACAAATAAAAACAGGAGCAATAGCTAGAATGTAGTTCTATAGTATAAATAGGGACAATATATTCTCAAATTGTTCTATTAGGTCATGTTCCATAGAACAAATGGGACCTTCCGTTACCGCTTATCCTTCTGTATACTCCTTTAAGAGGATTGCATATCTAGTACTTTCCACTAAAAGAGAAAATTCTTTTCTACCTCTTAACATTGTCCGATTTCAATGATTTTTTTTCATGGAATCATGACTTTGTTTACTATGCCCGTACGTTTTGATTTTTTCAGTTTTTTTAAGTTCTA
Organism: Selenia dentaria; assembly: GCA_917880725.1. Taxonomy (NCBI): domain Eukaryota; kingdom Metazoa; phylum Arthropoda; class Insecta; order Lepidoptera; family Geometridae; genus Selenia; species Selenia dentaria. The sequence continues at coordinate 5,289,131 of OU862876.1, read as the reverse complement.
AAAAATAAAAGTTTATTGTACTTTGAGCTTCTCTTTTAGCATGGAAAGTACTAAATATGCAATCCTTGCCTCCCTTTTAATAAATGACTTTGTTACTTGGACACTGTAGGAGCCTGAATTTCGATAAAGATTGAGGAGTGTTTCGATTAAGCAGGTAGTTTCGATGATTTTCCACTAAGAATGACGATTTAAATCACACGTGAATGATTAAGTACATGTATAATGTATACATGCATAATTAGCCGCCGTAGCCGTAGTGTCTAGCAACTAAACAGGTTATAGTATCAATAAAATGTAAGTTAATGATGATAAGTATGCCCTATTCTAGGGCCTAAGCAAAAATACAATATGCGTTCACATAAAAATAAACTTATAAAGTGTTACACACTCACAAAGAAAGAGACTAACACATGTAATATTAAGTTGTAATGATCAATTCCTTTATTTGGATATTCAAGACGATTTATCAACGTATTATTGAATGATTACGTTTTTATCGCCAATCACCGCTGTCAGCTGTAGCTATGAAGAGAAGAGTTTCCTTCCCACCACCAATCATCCCTCTGGCTTACCTAAGCAGCTGTTAACGCATTAAATACTTCTTATTAAGGCGCGGTCGTATCCTGATAATACTAAAAAGCAGAAACTTTAAACATCTAGTGTAACGAAACAGATAGATAATAATCTATGAAAAAAATACTTAGGTTAGAAAAGAAACAGGCAATGAGTAATAACCGAACAGAATTCATCAATATTACTCGCTCTCTGCAGAAAAAAATCCTAAATAGGTGCATAAAAATAAACTTTCACGTCCAAACTCTCTGAATTTTCAGCGATAACACTATATTATTTTTTAGGTAATACATAGCCAACATATAGTACTAAAGTATTAACCAGCAGTTTTTTCAATTGTAATAGTATATATCGAAAAATATAAAGAAAACGTACAAAATTAATGCATTTTCGCATTACATCCTCGAATCTAACAAGCGATTTTCAACCTTACGTAAAGCATCGTAAATTATTTTAAAATTGGGGTTGGACCGCGTCTTAACCGTCGGTGATTAAAATAGTAATATTGGGCAGGTTTTGGCTTGTTTATTAGGAATAGATGATATCAAACCGATAACTAACTGTGGGATTATTTCCGCTATATATTCGGCTTCGCCATAAACTCCCGTCTTTTCTTGATTGTTCTTTCATAAGAACTTTCTCTGGACAATAATTAACACAACAAAAAAAGAATTAGGGAATGGTTCCATCCGTTCACGCGTGATGCGATGACCAAGGGAAATACTCGTAGAGATTCCTTTTTATAATATATTGATATAAGCCTATCAAGCTGATATTACTTTTACCATGTTGTAGTTAAAAATGAGATATAGATATACCAGATTTTCCAAAGGTTAAAGTGCAAATCTCTGGGAAATTATAGTGTTAGTGTTGTTATACGTAGTATGTCCATTGGCCATCTGGAAATAATCAGTGAAATGAAATGCTATGCATGATTAATATCCAGTAATGATTTTCATGATTGAGTGAGAACTAAAAAAATAATGGTCGCTTTATCGTCCTTCCTAAAATCGTTTTGCGTTGAAAATCATATTTGTTTCATCAACTGTTTATACAAAAATTAGGAAATAAAAATACAACACACGGGAATCAGTGCGATTGACAGAAAGTAAGCAATTCAACAGCTGGTGATGATGTTAACTGTGACGTACGTGCATTGTAGATTACCTACACATGATGCTGATGATGATGATGATTTGGGAGTTTTTTTATAATCCTTTAGAGAATTTGATGAAGTCGAGTACCAGAAGAAGTAGAATAAGCTTTTAAAAGTTTTCCAAATTTTATTAAGTTTAGTTTTCCTTGTCTTTTGATACAACGGCCTTTGTGGGTATTCAAATTAACCTAACATTAGAACAGAGGCCGTAGTACAAACAATTCGCGAAAAAGTATTCGTATCGTAAGCGTCACCGCGTCACGCTTCGGCGTACAAACTATGAGTTAACTGTGTCAAAGTTACCATAAATAAATTACTGTTTCTACTGTTTTACATGAACGTTATGTAAAGTTACACTTAGGCAGTTATTCGTTCGTAAACAAAATTTCGACATTACTTTTTTAAATATACAAAATGCGACAAGAAAAGCACTCAATGCGAATTTAATCGCACTGCACTAAGTGCCTTACCTGCGTCACATCAGCCTATGTCCAATACCTAAGCGTAGCAGCTGGACAGTAATATGTCATGCATTTTGATTCACTTTTAACACTAGCTGCACCGAGCGGTATCACCAAAGTGATGCAAAATGATAATACTGATGATAAGTCGTACCCTATGGTCCTTGAGTAGGATAGAGTACATCCAGTATTCTATCCTACTAAAAGACCAATATATACAATATACTAGCTGACGGTGCCAGCGGCTTCGCTCGTGTGGCCTCGCGGGATACGGTAATTATAGATTTCAATGGGTCAGATTTCAATTAGGGGACGAATTTCACAAAATTCCGTCTTAGTGAGTACATAGGTCTCAAAAAACCATGCAAAATTTTAAACTTTTCGCACTCGCAGTAACGAAGTTTCATTACAAACTATCAACCCCAAAAAAACCCTTAGGGGTGAATTTCATAAAATCCCGTCTTAGTTAGCACCTACGTCCTAAAAAGTTTTTTTTTTTTAGGAAGGACATAGAGCTTTTTGCCACTACGGGCAATTTTGCCACTACGGGCATTTTGCCACTACGGGCAAAATCCTAAAATGAAGCTACATGAAAAATTTGATACTCCTAGCACTTGTAGTTTATGAGATTTCATGATGATTGACCTTTCGCTTTTATATATATACCTAGATTGGCCTATAATAGGATATTGTGGCCTTTTCAAGAATATCAAATCAGAGGACACAATTTGGGAAAAAGTATTCGGACCGTAGGAGTAATCGCGTCACGCTTTGGCGTACAAACTATGAGTTATCTGTGCCACAGTTGCTCTAGCTAGATAAATGACGTTTGTGCGTTTCCACGTGAAACACACGTTACGTTACATGTGCTACACAGGCGTGTATGAGTATAGTTTGGATAGTGTGATATTAAATCGTAAAAAATGTAAAAGACAATTGAATAATTAACTACGTAATTGTTAGCATTTTATTCATATTTCTACTTACAAAATGTTTTATTTTCCATTATATTCACCAAACAAACTTTACAACGCATAACTCTGGACATAGGCAGTTTTTAAAAAATCGTAATTTACGTTCGATAAGCACCAATACAAAGAAACCATAGACACAAAAATAATATTTTGTGGTTTTTTGACATTGGTTCTTTTTCCAAATAGCCCTTCAATTGTAAAAGTGGTGAGTTTTTTTTGTATACTCGTACATTTGATATTTCAGTAAAAATCAAAGTATACAATGATTAAAAAACAAGGCTGTTGTTTTCAAATTATTTCATGCAAAATAAATATAAATGAAACTACATATATTTATGTTGTGTATAGAACCAATGTTTTGAATAGCTTTAAAACAATTAACATTTACTTAACTATAACTGAGGAATATATTTTTCAAATGCACAAAGCACGAATGGTTCGTAATCAGCGTGGAAGGCCACGCCAAGCAAAGAAAACGTGTTGAATTTAAAAAATCAATGCAAATAATTTTACTAAAAGGATTGTTGTAAGCATATTGAACAGAACATAGTTATATATAAAGAATGCTATTTAAACTTTTATTCCCTACGAAGAAATAATGTCAGGAAGCATAACTCAGAACAAATTCCACACAAAAAGTGGTCCTTCAAACCAAAACGACGTATGATTCCAAATACGAATTACTTCCGAGGTTACAAATAGACATGTTCGGTGATTGGTTTTAATTTCAGAAAGAAAGCAGGGATTAGTCCACGCGCGTGCTGCAACGTCTACTATGACAGCTGAGATATAGCAGCGTGGACGATGTTATTGATTTAGCACGACTTTTACTGGGTCATTTGTTAAAGGCAGTTACCTGATATTATTTCTTCGTAGTTTATTCCCTATAATTTTGTAAGAATAAAACGTTTTTAAGGCTCTGTCAGCTGCTAGCGCGCGTGCGGACGTCGGAGAATCCAAGCAATTGCAACTCGTAAAAACGTATAGAAAACCAAAAAAAAATATTTTCATTATTATTTTCTTTTATATTTTTTATAATTTTTTATTTTTGTTTGATATTTTTAAATCTACTCAAGTATGTAATAATACGTTTTAATTTCCGTCAACGTGTTACTTAAAAGTCTTTTAAATGTCTAATTTAAATATATCTTATTGTCATTTTAAGTAAATCACTGTTTATGAGATAAACTGAAATTTAAAAAAAATACTTAAAGGTATTAAAACCCCTCCTATTTATCTTCGTCAGGAATAGACAACACCATATGTCGGCAATTTTAAGTTCAGCTTCTATAGCTTCTATAGCTTCTATAGCTTCTATAGCTTCTATAGCTTCGTCTTGATGTTTTCTTGCGCTGTAGCGCGGTATGCTTGTTGTTGTATCTTATGGTTATATTGTCTAATAATTGAATTTAAATATTTCTTACATTACTTTTAACTGCAAATAAATAAAGTAGTAATGATTTGAGTAGATAATAATACTATATCAGCCTTATTAATAAATTTGATTTGATTAATAATGCAAATCAATGAGAATTGTACGAATATTGTCTGCTTTACCAAACTTGAGAGGATAATACCCTAGCTAGTTACACGTCGTTGGATAGCTAATGAAACGAAGATATTTTGAATCACATCTTCAGCATAACTGTCATAGAGTTTTTTTTATGAATGAAAAAAATATTTTATGCGAATTCTTTTCATTTCTAACTATCAGTCGTCTATTACGACTGGTTCAGTTAACTGCAGTTTTAGAATGGAGAATAATAAAACAACTTATCTACAAAAAACGTAAACACAAATAAAGTGGAGCAAAAACAAAGACAAAAAATAGGCTAATAGACAAACAATCAGCAATTTTAATAAAAAATCTTCAATATCCAATATCTTGAAAACTGTTAAGTTTGGGGTACGGTATTTTATAGTCAAATCTGTCGGGAACAATGAAAACCTCTTAACAGATCAAGGTCGACTTAACCTGTAACCCTGTATATCTGTGTAGTATATAACTCTATTAAGTACGCTACATTGTTGTAATTTTAAAAGACATTTTTTTTCGAGTTCTGGCAGATAGGAAGATGTAAAGTATTATCTGAGCCTTATTCTGAAGATGCCAAAAAGGTATATGATCTGTACCAGGCAGTCATAAAGACTCTTAGTACATAGGGTAAGCTTATTTTGTTGTTTATTGTTTTTTTCTGTAATTTAGTTTAATAATGAATAACGAACAAGGGTGGCATATTCTTACAGAATAAACCATGTATAAAATAAATAAAGAGAAAAAAAAAATATGTACGTCACATAGGTTTGAAAGAGCAGCGGGGAAGGGGAGCACTTTGCATATCAGTCCATTTTTCGCGAAAAGTTATCTACCTTTTAATCTTATTAATTAACGCGAGTGAATAGTAAGTTGAACTATTAACCTTCCACTCGGAGAGGGGAGTTGGACCATAATCCACCACGCGGGTTCCGTGGGCTTGGTGGATAGGTTAGTGGCCAACCCATGTCGAAGTTTTCAGGCCGCCCGAAGGCCTTCGACATAGCCTAACGACTGTTGCCCTAAGATAAACAACCGGGACCGACGGCTTAACGTGCACTCCGAAGCACGGAAGCGCTCAGTTGTATAATGCCACTATCGGTCACCCATCCAAGTCCTCACCGCAGCAAGTATTACTTGTTGATCGACTAAAATCGCCAAGTCAAGCTCCGCTACGAGCGCTTCATAAAACAGCGTCTTTCTGGATCATCGTTAGAGTAGTAAACTTACGATTTCTGTCAAAGACTTTTAGCGGTTTACTAAAATACATCAATTTATGAGTTTATTGAATATTGGTTATTTATAAGAGTTGTTAGATAAACCTGAACCAATTTAATTCAACGGCAAGTGTTATTTGTAAATGGAAGCCTGTGTATGTAATCTAGAACATATCAAGTTATTATATCTATGTATAAACTTTCAATACTATTTGCATATATACACACAGGTGCATAAATAAACAAACAGCTCTATTGAATTTTATTAGCTTGTATACCTATTTTTCAGTCATAAAGTGTCAACGTGTAGTATTTTAAAACATGCACTTCCTGTTTGATTTCAATACGCATCCTTTAGTAGTTAGTGGTATTGATAACGACAACACGCCGCAGGCTCATTTCTAATAGCAGATATTTACAATATATAATAAAAACTAAGTATTAGTGCTTACAATGATGGGGCAGCAAAAGGGAAATCTCTAATAGATGAAGTAGTTACTTATCTTAGATGAGATAAGAATTGGACGTCGTGTGGACAACAAACTCAAATGACATAGATGTTTATTTGCATGAATGAAAATTAGTATTGTTGTTAACAGATAATGTGAAAACAACAAGTTTTGAACAAAGTGTGATAAAAACACCAGATGATTGATTCGCCGGTGTTGGCGCTCGAACTGATACGTGCAGCCAGCAGCCAGAGCTGGACCATGTCAAAACGATAACAAACTTATGCAACATTAACCGTACTGGTCGCACCGCACTACATTCAAAACATTTCTAAATTACATATTTTCATGTAAATTAAAATATCGCTTTGCAGGATACGAGTACAAAATAACGCGGTGTTCAGTCTTGGGTTAGAGGAAAGTGGTGTTCGGGACTGACCTGAGGGGCAAAGCCCAGGAAGGAGAGCTTCCTTTTGCCGGAGCTCATGTTGCGCGTTTGCGTGAAACCGCGTGCGTCGCGCGAAGTGTGCGCGCGTCGCGTCGCGTGCTAGTCGGAAGGAGGCCACGGGGCGACTGTGCGCGCGCGCAGCCATCGCCGCCGGCAGCGCCCGTGACTGCCCGCGCACCTGTCTCACTCGAGGACACACCACTGCGCGCGCCCGGATACTTACCTCACATAGCTCCACTCACCTAAGGAATAATCAATCCTCAAGGGTTTATATAATGTTATCTTCTTAACATATTCGAAATTATCTTAAGCGGGTGTATGGTTAGCTATAATTTAGATAGTCCATAGGGATAACAAGACAATGCTTTAGCACATTTTAATAGCGTCGGAAAATGGGTTGCAGCACTGTACCGAAACTAAGGCCTGGCCACCTGGCTAGAGCACGGGACCTGGGGGTAGCCAGGAGGTATTGGGGTGGACCTCAAGATATCCTTGTACAATCCTCATAAGATTACACTGTGCCTAAAAATTCTTTGGCTATTAATTTCAAGGATTTCCATGGACTGCAATGGCTACGAAATAAAACAATTCCTGAACTTGAGATTCTACCGGTTGAGTAAGTATATATACAACCAGTTAAATGATAAATACTAACGTTAGGACACTGATATTTCCCGCGGTGTGTGGCGGGAGGCCATTAACAAGCCACATACCTACACCTTCTTGTAAGAAGGATAAACATTTCTACTCATGGCGCTTGTCAATTATTAATTATCTCAATGGTCACGAATTGAACCTGGGACTACCGACTAGGCAAATGGAATCGTAATCATGATAAGTGCTTGTCGAAGCAAAAAGAGTTAGGGTTGGTACTGTTATTACTGAGTTCAAAACAGGTTGCTGCTCTATACATCAACAGTACCAACCATAACTCTTTTGGCCATAAATGAACATAAGTATACCTTCGTTTCAAAGGTTTGCTGTAATCCAACACGCGAACCTAAGATTGAGGACTAAGCTAGCCCTAATGTTGGAATAATGGTATTCTGCCAAACAAATTTAGGCAAGTCTCAATCCAGTAGCTCAAACTCTTATCGCTCCCTTCGCCGTAAGTATATCTGCGAAGCAGTAAGTTGACTGGCTGGATGGCGCAGTCGGTAGGACAGGACAGGACAAACATGTGTGCATGAACATGTCTGTTTGACCTGCGTTTGAGTGTTAATATATATATATATATATATATATATATATATATATTTATTAGTCGTCAGGTTACCACTTTACACTAACTTTTGGGCCGCCAAGAAATGCCTAGGGCTATGCCAAGTTTAGGGCATAAGGTCAAAACCTTTGTTATCTGTGTACATTGCAAAGCAGACAATCTTGTAATTAAAACTCTGAAATGTGAACATAATAGGTCTGAATTTATGAGATGTTTAACAAATTTATGTCAAAAAAAAATTATTTTTAATGTTTAACAGATAACAGATAAACAGATATACATACCCAGCCAGCATAGGGCATGGAGAAATTTTAATTATATTATACGCCTACTTATGTGTAAGCCCATACTTCCAAATAAAGTTAAATTCAATTTGAGTTTTCAGACCGCCCCAAAGCCTATATGGTTAATTATTGAAACATGGTTATGGTTGACATGAAAATTGTATGACATGGATGCGTACTGTAGGTTCGTAGTGACTATAAGGCGAATGATAATACCTATCACTCCCAAACGGGAAACTTTGTGTGGGCGTTACTAATATTAAAGGAAGTTATATTCGTGATTCATGATCGGTGCTACATAAAGTACAGAAAACTGACAGTGGGTTAAATCAGTGCTCTATGCAAGTCTGCCAAATTTGGGACGCTCTAGGAAACTCCTAATCTACCTATTTTCACCAGTACCATTGTATCGCTACATGAAAGGTACTAGCCAGATAGATTAGTATCTCAAGTACTGAACGACCTACGGTCTACTAGCGATACTAATCGGTCACACGAATACAGAAAAACACGCAGACAGAAGGACAACAGTCTTTAAACAAAAAAGCATGTATATAAAGAACGTGTTCATATGTGATGAAAAGGATTGAGGATCAGTGGAGTGCGCCCGGATCGCAGCAGGTGCAAATCCGAAGGACGTGCCCACCGCTCACTGAAACAAGCGTAACTTTTTGTAGGATCACTGTAGCTATAAAACCGTGTGTTCTAGATAGCAATTATAACATTTTTTTTTCATATATTTAATTTTCATCGATTTATGACTCGGCATTCTGTTACGCAACAGATTTATGAATGAAATGCATGTCGATGAATGCGTAAGGATTAATAAGATCCCGAAGAAGCTTACGAAGTGTATCTATGAGACAATGCAACAAGTTCCACTAACTTTCATTGAAACAAGAAAACAAACTAAATGTTTGAGAAGGGGTATAATGTAATGTTTGGTTTTTTTTACATATTTATCACTGAAAAAACGTATCGGTTAAAAATAATTAAATTACTGCTTGAAATAACCAAGCGTGTTTGTTAATATAGCACCTGCAAAGTTGACAGTTAAAAATAAATAAGCCAACTTTGCAATAATTACTTATTTAAAATTAACCATATAAGTTGATTAAAATTACTTCCTTACCAATAACCGGTAAAGATGGCAATTTTATTTTGTACCTACAACCGAGTTTAAACGGTAGTTTCAGCAACGTTAGTTGGTATTCATAACTAATGTATACGGTAAATGCAGCCTGTTTACTCGGTATTTTAGCAACGTTAGCTGGTATTCTTAACCAATGTAAAGGGTAACTACAGCCTATTTACTCGGTAGTTTCAGCAACTTTAGTTGGTATTCATAACTAATGTATACGGTAAATGCAGCCTGTTTACTCGGTATTTTAGCAACGTTAGCTGGTATTCTTAACCAATGTAAAGGGTAACTACAGCCTATTTACTCGGTAGTTTCAGCAACGTTAGTTGGTATTCATAACTAATGTATACGGTAAATGCAGCCTGTTTACTCGGTATTTTAGCAACGTTAGCTGGTATTCTTAACCAATGTAAAGGGTAACTACAGCCTATTTACTCGGTAGTTTCAGCAACGTTAGTTGGTATTCATAACTAATGTATACGGTAAATGCAGCCTGTTTACTCGGTATTTTAGCAACGTTAGCTGGTATTCTTAACCAATGTAAAGGGTAACTACAGCCTATTTACTCGGTAGTTTCAGCAACTTTAGTTGGTATTCATAACTAATGTATACGGTAAATGCAGCCTGTTTACTCGGTATTTTAGCAACGTTAGCTGGTATTCTTAACCAATGTAAAGGGTAACTACAGCCTATTTACTCGGTAGTTTCAGCAACGTTAGTTGGTATTCATAACTAATGTATACGGTAAATGCAGCCTGTTTACTCGGTATTTTAGCAACGTTAGCTGGTATTCTTAACCAATGTAAAGGGTAACTACAGCCTATTTACTCGGTAGTTTCAGCAACTTTAGTTGGTATTCCTAACTAATGTATACGGTAAATGCAGCCTGTTTACTCGGTATTTTAGCAACGTTAGCTGGTATTCTTAACCAATGTAAAGGGTAACTACAGCCTATTTACTCGGTAGTTTCAGCAACTTTAGTTGGTATTCCTAACTAATGTATACGGTAAATGCAGCCTGTTTACTCGGTATTTTAGCAACGTTAGCTGGTATTCTTAACCAATGTAAAGGGTAACTACAGCCTATTTACTCGGTAGTTTCAGCAACTTTAGTTGGTATTCCTAACTAATGTATACGGTAAATGCAGCCTGTTTACTCGGTATTTTAGCAACGTTAGCTGGTATTCTTAACCAATGTAAAGGGTAACTACAGCCTATTTACTCGGTAGTTTCAGCAACTTTAGTTGGTATTCCTAACTAATGTATACGGTAAATGCAGCCTGTTTACTCGGTATTTTAGCAACGTTAGCTGGTATTCTTAACCAATGTAAAGGGTAACTACAGCCTATTTACTCGGTAGTTTCAGCAACTTTAGTTGGTATTCATAACTAATGTATACGGTAAATGCAGCCTGTTTACTCGGTATTTTAGCAACGTTAGCTGGTATTCTTAACCAATGTAAAGGGTAACTACAGCCTATTTACTCGGTAGTTTCAGCAACTTTAGTTGGTATTCCTAACTAATGTATACGGTAAATACAGCCGATTTAAGGTAAAGTAAGGTAAGGTATTTTAGGTAAGTATGTATAGCTAATTACATAAAATCGTTTAAATACACACAAATGGCTCGTATGAGTTAACATATCTACTTATTAGTTTTTGAACAAGTTCTTTATTGTTTGAAGTAAACAATCAAGTTGTCTATAATATATTAAGTTATTTGTTATTAATAGCCAATAAAATTTAGCAATATGTGCATGTTTACTAACTGCCAAGTTTACTTACATAGTTTTAGTCAAGCATTGGTTATATAAATGCCGATTTAAACTTAACCGATTTTTTTTTTGTGTATGTACCCAGTAGCACCCACGCACACAGTAGAACACAGTTAGTACCACGGAGCTGTGGAGCGAATTTTGTTTGCAACCAGGCGCCTATATGCAATGAATGTACTGTAGATGTTGTGATACGGATCACGATATTTATTGCAGGCGTAGCATTCATGGGTCATCTCAATTAATGTAGGACGATAATATATTATAATAAAATCGGTTTATTGGTACACAAAGCATATTTAAGAAGTATTTTACTGTACAATCAAATTGTCCAAAAATGAGGCTGATTATTGAGTAACATTGATATTGAATTTTAGAGTGAAGGAGCCTTATGTTTAACTAGGTCTAACAAAATGGTAATGTAGACAAACTTCATTTTGACAGTGTCCCTTGAAAACGACCCCATTATGAAGTTCGAATTACAAAATGTAGATCATTTTCATTACCATTCGAATAAGACAATAAGGTCCTAGGTATTCGAACGCAGCAAACATAATATATGAAAACCGTTCGAAAAACACTTATCACATCTAATTCCTACAATTAAATGATTTAAAACTACGTTTAATTCCCAACCTTTTTAAATAATGCAAATTATTATGTTAATTATATTAATACACGGAAACCACAAAAATATATTCTAAATTTTCATAAATAGGATACATGAACGGGTTGTCATTTCGTTTTTCGGGAGCAAGGCTGGTTCTGCCATCCTTCTTCAGCAGGTTGGTAGCATCAAGGTAAAGAATTTAGCGAAAGCACAGAATAAATAATAGTAGACCAAATTAATGGGCTGTCAAGATTGCTAGGCTAGAATGTCTATTTAAAATACTTAAGAACTTAGACAATTATTTTCAAAACCCAATCGTAAAAGGCTTGTATGGAAAAAAACTTCAAATATTTTTACAGGCAAGTACACACAACTAATAAAGGCAATGTCAGTTGGATGTCAGCCTGAAAAAATGAAATCAAGAGATCTTACGTTTTGTATTATGTTTATAATATTTATATTATATGGGACAACATCCACACTTTTTCGCACAGGTTCCAAACTAGGCAGAGCCTTGCTATGGTAACCTGATGACTGATATACATATACACACCCAAACACAGATCAAACATACATGTTCATGCACACAAATGTTTCACCTGTCCGGGGATCGAACCCGGGACCAGCGGCTCAGAAGGCAGGGGTGCTACCAACTGCGCCAACCGGTCTGTCAATGTTATCGTTATTATGTTTATTATTTTATCAAGAATTTTACATAAACAACTTACAATTATAAATGTACGTACAATATATAATATATAATTAATCAATACAGATAAATAAAGTTGAAATTTCTGTTTGTAACTCCAAAGTAAAAGCTTTTCACTAAATACATAAGAAAGTATATCGAAATCACATACAAAAAAAAATGTTGATGTATCTATATGTCTGTTTGTTCCGGCTAATCTCTGAAACGGCTGGACCGATTTTAACGGGACTTTCACTGGCAGATAGCTGATGTTATGGGGAGTAACTGCGAATATTTAACCATCATCATCATCAGCCATCACCACGCGGGTGAAACAGTGAATAACAGCTTCCTCGCCAAGAGGCTGCAGTAAGACGGCCTTGCACCGCGGGCGTGCACAATTGCACGTGATGGTACGGTACGAGACGAGTAGTTATGCAGAGCTGAGGTGACCTAAATGAGCAGGCGCGTGAAGGCATATTAGTAATAAGGCTTATTAGTTTATACGGTACTTACAAATAATAGTGCAAATGTCGAGCAGGCGTAGCTGCGTGTAGGTCAATAATAATATATTATTACAGAAATTAAGAGTTCAACTATAGTTCAATAATTCCAGTAATAACATCAAGTAATAAATCTTTAGAATACGCGCCTGCAGTTTATCAATGCTTGACACTGTAGAGTGACAATACTGGATGGCGGGAACAAACCAATAATGGCTATCGATGAATATGTTTATTTTTTCCTAGAATTGTGTTTCTTCTAGTTTTGACTCGAGATAATTCAAAATTCAAAAATTATTTATTCAGTTTAGGCATCATAGACACTCTTATGAACGTCAAAATTTTTAAATGATTCTACCGCTGTCTTCGGAAAAGAACCACCGCCGAGAAGAAGCAGCAAGAAACTCGTGGGCCATTATTTTTTCAAGTCTTTGTACATTGAGGTTACATAATATGAGTAGTATTAAAATAACAAATTTATTCAATAGTTGGCTACTAGGCAGAAGTGGAAAGCTTCCAGGCATCTTTGTCTTCTAAGTAGTGACTCAATTTATAATAGGCTTTTTTCATTAGTATATTTTTGACACGTAACTTGAATTTCCCTTCAGTGAGCTCAGTAATGTCTTTCGGGATTTTATTATAGAAACGTACACAATTGCCTAAAAAGGACTTATTTTTAGTTTTCGTGAGTCTAAATTTAGATACAGCTATCCTATCCTTATTTCTAGTATTAATATTATGCATATCACTATTTATTCTAAACTTCTTTATATTTTTACGAACGTACATTATATTTTCCAGGATATACAAAGATGGATAGTGGTGATAGATAGTGGAAAGATAGTGGTGGATTATTAATCCTTTCTATACCGTGATAATCAAAACAAAAGATTTATGAATGAAACGGACGTGAATGTACGTCTCTGCTACGCAAAGGGTTAAAGGCACGTCCCAATAATCTATCTATTCACGGTTTTCCTTACTACCGATAGAAATGTGACATAACGTCCATACAAATAGTGTCAAATATCTATCTTTAGTAAGGTAAACCGGCGATAGATAGATTATTGGGACCGGCCGTAAGTCGTTAAGTGTCCGTTCGTAACGGCGGCGCATGAATGTAGACAAAGTATACACATTTATGTAACGTTATTTCTGTGTTTTCCTCGTCATCCCCTTAAAAAGTTTTAGTAATGACTAGCTTTTACCCACAACTTCGTCCGCGTAGAGTATTACCTATTTTCTAAATACTATTTACTATTACAATTTAGAGCTATTTTAAGAAAATATGAAGAAACACTATCTTTTTAAATGACTATCTAAATACAAATTTTCACACCTCTTTTTTCTTTTTTCGTACAAACGTTTTCACCCATTTTTACCCCCTTAGGGGTTGAATTTCGCAAAATCCTTTCTTAGTACACCTTTCCCACCCAGACAAAAACACCCTCCAAATTTCAAATCTCAACGACAATAGTAGCTTAGGCTGTGCGTTGTCTGTCAGTCAGTCGGTCAGTCAGTCAGTCACCAATCGGAACTTACAAAAAAAGTTATTTATTGATATCCACCGCTGTACTAGAACGGGTCTTATGGCCGATCCGAATAACCTATCTATCTTTTGGTTTACCTTACTAGAGATAGGTAGATATTTAACACTATTTGTGGACGTACATAAATTTCTATTCGTAGTAAGGAAAATTGTGGATAGATAGATTATTGGGATCGGCCGTTAGACCGGGCAGCTACTTTATGGCAGACTTATTTATGTGGCTGTGACTTGATGCGTCCTTTTTGAATAAAAATATAATTGGTTCAATATTATGCATGTATCATAATGATTCACTTGACGAATGGAAAATATACAAACGTACGAGTCCACTTATAAGGGAAAAATACAGGATTACTCACTTAATACAGGTTGGCGCAAAAGTAATGACCCTATTTGGTTCAGTGCTATAAGTCTATAGTGCCAGTACTTTTGCGTCACCCTGTACATATTGTCAGATAGATCCGACCAACCTGTGGCTTTTTCTAATTAAGGAGTAATCGGGATACCCGCGTCGATGACGTTTCTCTAAGCACTGGAACAGCTATTACGTGAGTAATTACTGTACTTTGCAGTAAAATATTCATTGTAGTAAAAACCACGATAGATTTATAACAAACTAGCTGACCCGCCAGCGGCTTCGCTCGCTTAGTCTTGGTGTAGTGGTGGAAGTGCCCTTTCGGAACCCCGAGGTCATGGGTTCGATCCCCGGGTTGGACAGTCATTGGGTTTTTCTGAGCAAGAAATATATTCTCAATAACAGTCCGGAGACTTGAATAGCGCGCCCTGGTTGGCAATAGACTCCCCCTATTGCATGATCACATGACCAAAAACATATATGGCGAAATGTAGGCGTTGAAAACACCGCTGCTTACCCCTTCGAGGATATATAGGCGAAACTATTTGTTATGTTGTGTTTTAAATAACGTGTAAGCATTGTGGGCGATTCACTCAAGACCGCTAGACTAATGGTTCACCTCCGTGGTGATGGCAGAATCGCTCGACTACAGTCGGCTGAACAACAATGTTGGATGACATGCCGACTCTATCGCCGAGCACATCTAGTGTATCGAGCTGTCAAAATCATTGCGTGCTTTTAACTAAGCTATTAGAAACTGACACATCTTTGGTAAAACTCTATTGACAAAAAATTAGTCATCATTACGATC
This sequence comes from Selenia dentaria, assembly GCA_917880725.1. Taxonomy (NCBI): domain Eukaryota; kingdom Metazoa; phylum Arthropoda; class Insecta; order Lepidoptera; family Geometridae; genus Selenia; species Selenia dentaria. Next base: position 5,273,383 of record OU862876.1, on the reverse strand, counting down.
TTGACATAAGCGGAGATCTTGTTATTTTGCCTATGCTGTGCCCAAAAACATTAGGATTTTTAACCCGCGTGGGAAGATGATGATGATGAAAAATAGCCTATATGCTATTCCAGACTAGATATCTATTTCTGTGACAAATTTCAACCAGATCCGTTCTGCCGTTCTGCCGTGATTGAATAACAAACATCCATTCATCCATCTAATACTAATATTATTATATACATACTACCTATACTAAAATTCTAAAGAGGAAAGATTTGTATGTATGTTTGTAACGAATTGGCTCAAAAAGTACTGGACCGATTTAAAAAAAAATCTTTCACCATTAGAAAGCTACATTCAGCCTGAGTAACATAAAGCTATATAAGATTCATCATCATCATCATCATCCATCACCGCGAAGGTGAAACCGCGGAGAGCAGCTAGTGGGATATAAAGTGGGATTAGCGACTGCCCGCGACTTCGTTCGCATAGTAACCTCGGCTGTCGGCCTCGCCATAAGGCCTCCCATCCTTTCTCGATTTTTATTTCTTTAGAACCTTCCTCCTGACAATAATTAGCGGAATTGTTTCATCCGTTCACGCGTGATGTGATGACCAAGGAATATACGGATTCATTTAAATATAAATAAATCCGTATATCCAATATATATATTGGTATAGATAATAAAAATACCACGATATGTAAAACTTTTTAATGTTATCTAGAGCCATTATTTTGAATAAACCAACTGACTGCTTATATTGAAATACGATAAATTACAATGAAGAACATAATATACACAATAAGTAAAATTGGTTCAGATCCGAGTTTACCTACGAAGAAATAATGTCAGGAAGCGTAACTCAGAACAAATTCCACACAAAAAGTGGCCCTTCAAACCAAAGCGACGTATGATTCCAAATACGAATTACTTCCGAGGTTACAAATAGACATGTTCGGTGATTGGTTTAAATTTCAGAAGGAAAGCAGGGATTGGTCCACGCGCATGCTGCAACGTCTACTATGACAGCTGAGTCATAGCGGCGTGAACTTGATGTTATTGATTTAGCACGACTTTTATTGGTTATTTTTTTAAGGCAGTTACTCTTCCTGATATTATTTCTTCGTAGGGTGAACCAATCGCGTAACATAGGAAGTAGGTACAGTAGAGTCTCATAACTCTTTCCTTTCTTTGACTTCTAGGGAATTTGGTTACATGTTTACGTTATAACGTTGTCTAAGGCAAAGTAGTTGTGCTTAATTTAACCCATCAATGAATTAGCATGTTTTATGGTATACCTAGGATAGCAAACGAGCAAGCGGCTCACCTGATGGTAATTGATACCGTCGCCCACGGACATCCGTCTCAAGGATGCGTTGCCGACCTTTGAGGAAGGAAAATAGCAAGCTTTGTTACTTCACTTCACGTCAGTATTATGTGGGAGTGTGGTACTTCTCCGGTTGTGTCGGCCCATTCTGTTGTGGGTTTGCAGCGTGGCACTACCACCGAAAAAGTATATGAACACTTACAGTTTTTGCGATGTCCGTGTGGGCGACGGTATCACTTACCTTCAGGTGAGCCGCTTGCTTGTTTGCTAACCTATTCCATAAAAAAACCTGGACCGTTCATCTTCAAAGGACATTAAGAAAGTACCTAACTATATAACAGACTCTCCTTTATTGTTTAGTTTATCATTTTCCTATAAAAATCAATTGATAGGTTATAAAAATTACGTAATTAATTACTTGCAGGTAGACCATTGGTTATTAATTAAATTATATAACTAGAAGGTGACTTTAGGAACAAAATTAAATAAAGGAAACTCGTTATGTATATAGATGTAATATACAATAAACAATACACTGTGTATATTATATCACTAATTAAATATTTATTAGGCAATAACATGTGTAATATCCGAGGAAAGAGGCCTGGGTCCTATACCACGGGTCAAGAGCCTAGTTTGGGAACCAGGTGCTCAATTATAACCCTATTCTTGTGAATGCCATTTTTGTCAAATAAATGATTTTATTTTTATATTTTTATATTTTTTATTTCCGTTATCTTAGATCCATTGTTAACAATTAGAAATTCATTAGAAAATATTTACTATACAAACTTAATTACAACCCCATTAAAATATTTAAGGGGTTGATATTTTTATAACTAGAAATTAATTCTTAGAGTAGCTTTAGCACATAACTACTGCAGAGCATGTAATAGGAGTAAAGGCATGCCTGTACCGGGTTATTTACTGTAGATAGTATACCTAGGCTTACACAAGAGGTGACCCATTTAGATCACCTTTTGTGGTGCAATGATATCGCGAATACGACTGGCTGAGAGCTAGAGTTTAGCTCGTCTCAGAAGTCATTCAACAAGTATGTATCGGCACTCAACAATCCCTTACCTTATATAAAAAGAGCTGTCAGGAGATACCATTCGTAAAACACTGTTTTAAACTATCACGGTTGTTCTCTAAAGTTATATGATTATTAACGGGATATTTACCGTGGTAAGGTTGTGGAATGAGCTCCCGATATTTCGGCGCAGTTACATGCACCATGTTTGACTTTTTGACCAACCACCCGCATTCTTCAGTCTTCCCGTGAACATGGTGCATGTAACTGCGCCGAAATATCGGGAGCTCATTCCACAACCTTACCACGGTAAATATCCCGTTAATAATCATATAACTTTAGATACCATTCGTGCCCCGGATCTTGATAACAAACTGTTTATATGATTACTTCTACAACCGTTACCCTGAAGTGTTATCGTTATTGCATATTAGGTCCCAAAGTTTCTATGCGTCGTAGCAGTAGAGACTCTGCGGCCTGGCAGTACTCCTGCCGCGAAGACCAAAGATACCAGCTCCTTCACATACTTCAAGTGCAACACTCGAGGCCACTACGCGAAGCAGTGTACAGCACTAAACAAAGGAGGTTTTGGCAGCGGTGGCAACGGCACCAGCACCAGCGGCGGCGCGGGCATATCTCCTGGGGGTCTACTCACACTTTTTACGAAACTATCATAAATCAGGAGCCTCTTGTAGTAAGAAAGAAAGATAGAAGAAAAAAAGAAAGAAAATATTTATTACCAAAAAAACATAGTAACAAACAAAAAACACATTTAAAACATCAGGATTTTACCTTAATAATGGTTAATAACCTGTTTTATGGCAATAGGAGTACGCTCAGCACTGAACTGTTTTAGCATTTCGCTAACGCAAGGCTGGTTTTCAGCGCAATCCTTTGCTCGAATAAAGATCTTAATCGAGAGTACAGACAAGCGGGTAAAATAACACATAATATTAAATGACGTAAGAACAGCGTATGTAACTGATTGTAAAGCAAGGTTTCAATATCTATCATAGATTTATAGATAGCCATAATCTGTTAAGAAGTTCTTACACAAAGTACTAAAATAATCGTACAACAATTGAATCGCTGGAGGAATGAAGTGTTAGGGTGCGATGTGGTGTGTGAGGGTGTGTGTGCGTGCGTGTGTGTGTGTGTGTGTGTGAATGTTTGTATATTTGGATATGAGTGTATATGTGAACGTTGTATGCATATGTTGCTATTTTATCTTCTTATTTTAAATGTTGCTTCAAATTGTTTTTTATACCGATCAATCAATATTGTCTTATATTTAAGTTTATATAGAGCATAACTAATTTATAGATTATTCCAAATTTTGGACGCGCTATATTTGAAGCAACCCTTATATCTAGTGGTCTTGTGTTTAGGTATAGAGAGATTGAGCAGGGATCTGGAACGAGTGTTGGCAGAGTGAATGTCCTTTATAAAAACAAGTTTATCAAAAAGATATTCGGGCTTTTTATTCAAAATAACTTTATGTGTCAAACAAGCCAAATGAAGTTCTCTTCTAGCTTTCATATTAAGTATGTTTTTCTTCACGAGGTAAGGAGTAATATGATCTCTTTTAGGTATGCTAAAACAGTATCTTGCACATGCGTTTTGCACTCTTTGTGTGGCAATACTTGTTTTAGCATACAGCCTCGGTCCGTAAACATCACCACAATAATTTAAAGGGGATAATACTAAAAGGTCACATAATAATATTCTTAGCTCTTCTGATAGATATCTCCTTATTCCATACAAAACTTTTATTTTATAGAATCCTATTTTATTTTTTTCAATCACGTGCTGCACTAATCTCATTTCGTTGTCAAAAATAAGACCTAAATTCCTAGCATGGGGCTCTATCGGAATATTCACACCTTTTATTGATAACATTGGGGTTTTTAACATTGGCGAGTGACATTACAAATTTGACTCCGAGTCCCAACAAAAATCACTTTCGATTTTGATGGATTCAAAATAAGGGAGTTTCGCGTGGCCCAATTAGATATTTCATTTAAGTCAAAATTAATCAAAGCCATGGCTTCTGAAGTATTATCAGATTTGAACGAATAATAAATCTGAGTATCATCTGCATATAAATAATATTTACTAGTTTTAATATAATTCGGCATATCAGCGGTGAAAATTGAAAACAGTATTGGGCTCAAGATTGATCCCTGTGGGACTCCTCTTCTTAATTTACCGACACTAGAAACCTTCTTAATTCCGTTAATCGACTCTATTTCCACATACTGTTCTCGATCTGTAAGAAAAGTTTCGAATCATTTGTAAGTTTTGTCCGAAAATCCGTAGTAAGACAACTTTGCTAGAAGCATCTCGGGGCTTAAACAATCGAATGCTCGGGGGAAATCCAGTAAGATTAGAGCACTGCTAAGTCCAGAGTCGGATGCGTTCAACAAGTCGTCACTTACATGTTAAAGTGCAGTTTCAGTACCGTGGTATTTCCTGAAACCTGATTGGTATGGAGGAATAATATTCACTTTATCCATGTATTTCTCTAATTGCATCAATACGACCCTCTCTAAAATTTTCGATAAAACGGGTAGTATACTAATCGGTCGAAGGTCACTAAGCTGTTCTACTGATTTCGATTATGGAATTGGCCTAACTAAAGCTCGTTTCCACTGTTCTGGGAATATACTTGTTTCTATGGATTGGTTTATGATGGCAGTAATGATTGGCAAAGTTTCTTGTAGAGTAAGTTTAATTAAATCAGCGTTATTACGGTCGTGCCCGCCTGCGTTAGTATGTACATTAAGAATAATTCTGCTAACTGTGTCAAGAGAGACAGACTGTAGTGTGAAAATGCTACTCGAGAATTTGTTACGTTTAAAAAAATTCAATGTTTCTACATCTATCCTGCCATTGCAAGGGATATTTAAGGAAAAAACATTTATTAAATTAGCATTGTTCAAATTTTCCGGTATCAGTGATGGTTCTACATGTAACGTTTTAGTCTTCTTTAAAAAAATCCACAATTTAGCGGTCCGATTTAAATAATTATTCACATAGAAATTGAAGAAAGCTTTCTTTTCTCTATCAACAGCGCCTATAACTAAATTTTTCAAGCTTTTATAATATGCCCTGGAAGAAACCGTTTTTTTCATTTGAGAGTTTTTAAGTGCCTTGTCCCTTAGAGACATCATTAACCTGATGGTATCCGTTATCCAAGGTCTAGGAGATTCTATGATTCTTCTGCTCTTAAGAGGGGCGTGCTTAATTACGTGCCCATTAAATTTGTCTACCATTATCTGAACATCTGTTATTTCTAAAATCTAATTCCAAGGGATTAATCTTAGGTCAAAATTAAAACATTTTACATCAATATCTCTAATTGCTCGAGTTTCCACAAAACGTGGTACAGGCTTAGGTTTTTTTTATGTTGAATTCACTGAGGACCAGAGCATGATCGCTTAAATCTTTATTGTGCACGACAGTTACCTTTTTACACATCTCAGGAACGTCTGTTAGTGTAAGATCTAGTAAACTTATTGAATCGTCCGTCACTCTGGTGGGTTCTTTAACAACTTGCTCTAGATTTAGTTGGGAGTAGAACATGGATAGTTCTTTATACTTCGAACTCTCCGAAAGAAGTTGGTTTACATTCAGGTCTGTCAAGAGGCACGTATAGTCACAGTTAGCTCGAACACTTAACGACTCACTAAGATCATCTAAAGCCGCAGTCAATTTAACACTTTCTGGCCTATATGCTGTTCCTATTGACATGCGTGAACCAGGTAACGTCACCTCCAGACACAACTGTTCCAACTGTGAGTCAGGATGTGAACGCACCCGAGCACACAACCCTTTTCGTATGTAAAACCCGACACCTCCTCCTTTTTGATTAGACTTGCGTGCTCTAAGTTTCAAAACATATCCAGACAAGGAGGGTGCAACTAATTCTTGCCCTTCCTGTACCCACGTTTCATTTAATGCTAATATGTCTGGTTTATGGTCTGGTTGCCTCTACCTCGCCCAGTTCGTCTGTCTACCAGTACCAGTGTTAAGTGACCTCACATTTAAAAGACCAATTTTCAAACGGTGCTTTATTAAGCTAGCCATTATTGATAATTATAATATAACAACATAATCCAGTATTTAGTGGCTCTATAAAAAAAGCGTCGCAAGTGTAAGTGAGGTAGTGTAAGTTGAATGTGTGTGTGTGAGTGAGTGTGTCAAATCGCTTCCGGCACTTAAATATAAATGATAGAATTGACGTTACTAGCCTATATTTGTAGTTTCCTATATACAGCATGCAAATCGACCAATCGCTTTTTGTATGGCAAAACAACCCAAATATGTATAATAACATATACATATATTGTACAACTTAGCATGTCTCGCCATAACAAAAAAAAACTATTTAAAATTATCGAACAAAGCATAGTAAATATTTTTGCTTGGGTCTCAAATCTTATAAAAAAAATATTTTACAACCTCATTTATTGACAGGGTCGATGTTACAAATAACCTATAAAAACATAATTCAATAATAGTCTCGTTATATATAATAAGTCTGATAATAAAGACTAAGTTACTTAAAAAGTCGGTCAAATTCATTCTCTGCACGCACACGAAACGCTGTCTTTCCATCAGCTTCTCTAAGGAGAATCCGTCCCTCTCGAGTCCAGGCATACTTCCAGTTGTGCTGCTTACACAGCACACGAGCTTTATTAAAGAGAATTCGGTTCTCCCTAGTTAGCCGTTCGTTTATATATACGGGACGAGGAGACCCCGACAGCTTGATGTCGCCAGTAGTGATGGCGCGGCGAGTGCGCGCACATCGCATAACCTGCTCGTGCACCGCGCGTCGAGCCACCCGCATCACAATGGGACGTGGCCGCTCTTTGCCATCCTGGCCAACACGCAATGGCCACCCTACGTACCTCTACGATGTCCCCGTGACGTGCATTACATTTTCGCCGCTGTGCTCGGTCACTCCGCTGATTTCGATATCATTTTGTAAGGATAATTGTTCCCGGCTAGTGAGCTCCTGTTTTAAATTATATATTTGAGATCTGAGATCTTGTGACTCCTTACCAAGAGTTTCGACCAACATCAGCCTCGACTCGTACTTCCTCAAATGCGTCTAATCTATTATTGCAACTTTGATAAGTCGAAGATCTTTTAATTCATCTCTAATTTCCTCACGGAAACACCCTAACTCCTTCCGAAATCCATTCATTTCGCTCCGTAACGCGCGCAGTTCATCTATTATAATACGTTGCTCACTCATGCAGTCGTCAAATTTCAAGGGAGATTCCACGGGCCCAAGATCATCCGAATCATGTACAGGCGTGTTCACACAACACGGGCATAGCCAGTGCTTGGGAATATGGTTGGAAGTAAGATTGCTTATGAAAAATGGTCTTGCACTTGGAAAAGGTAGCGCCACCTGTCAAAAATTTACCACATCCACCACACTTACTCATTTTATCTTACTTCTTTGTCGATGGTCAGATGGCGCTAAATGCAACTGTTTATGAAAATAATTGTTAATTAATTACGGTCTTTTATATATTAGTAATGCACTAACCAGCTTAACTCCTTGTTTCGTTCCTTGTAGTACCTTTACGGATTCTGGGCTATTCAACCTTTAGTATATTTGGATCAACGTGACGTAACAATAAATCTTAGCGCGATAAATATCCGGATGGATGGGAACCTCGTCGTGATCTGAACACTTTATATTGTGTGCCTTTTTCTAAAAACGCTATCACAGCATCTACACACTATTACTATCACTAAACAGACTACTAATCTCGTTATCAGGTCCTTGAACTATTTTAACATAATATAATAAATATTGATCAGCTGTTCTCGTTCGAGCACTATCCGCAAAAAAAAGTAAGCTTAGAATAGTCATACTTACTATCGTACACCTACCGACACAAAACGGTCAACCAAATTTAATGGAAGGCAATATAAGTGGTATGCAATATAACTTTTTTAAGAGATGAAAGCACGGATCTGCAAAATTTTACATTGGAACAATGAATCCTAGGCTGAAATTCACAGTCAACATCGAGTTCAAACTCATACTTCATAATGTCAAAATATGAGTCTAGACTCAAACTCTAATGACTTCCAAATTCATAGATGAGTTCGGTCTAGGGGAGCACGAGTATATACTCACTGGAGAATTAGACGGGCTGAGTCACACAATCGGTGACTTCATCCGTGCTCAGACGCCGCCCTCTTTGAAGGTTTGCTTATTACGATGAGTAGAAGTTTGCGTTTTAGAGGGAACTGTACGCAATACTGTTTTATTTCTTACTTACTAGGTATTGTGTGCTACTGTGTTTGCATGATTCGTTTTACTTAATTACCTACTTACTAATTTCCTATTTTAATTATTCTAGGATTAAAATTTTATTCTTTATATACTTAGTAGGTACTCATATGATATTAGACGAAAATTAATACAGTGAGGAGGTGTTTCGCAATTTGGAACAAATAGAGAGATTAGATGATTTTAGCGTGCTGGATGAACATTACGACCTGCCTCGAATGTCCAATAAACCTACTAAACTACTACCTAATAAACCCTTCACTTACTGTGATGACGTGGAATTTATGAATGTCAATGTACCTGCGCTGGGGGAGTATGATCACCGATATCATGTAGACTACCTACCAATTTCTGTCGAATTACAAAGCGCTAGGTAATTGCTCTACGATTTTATGCGACAGTGAGGATTATTTTATGTACGGACCAACCAGTTCCCTCAAAAACTCTTTCTCACAAAATCGCAATACTCTGTAAAAAGATATGCGTGATCATGAATAAATAAAATATACGCGTGGACTTGAGAACCTCCTCCTTTTGTTTTGGAAGTCGGCTGAAAATGATATTTAACCTTCTGAATGGCTTAAGTAAAGCCAAATATTGGCGGCCCCTCATACTACCTAGTACCTAGTAGTATAGTACCTAATTTCCCGCCAGAGTGCCTTTTTTTAAAGTCGTCTATTTCATCTCCTCTCATAAGGGAATTTTATGTTTCTCTCTTTCTAACGCAATGTTGCAATATACAATTATATAATTATTTAAAACTAAACCTTATTTGAGATAACCAAATAATATTTGTCTGTGGTTGTTAGAGGCGAACTCGATGGAGTAAGCATGGAGTTTACGATCGTACTCAAATGTGGATTTCGAAATGCCGAGTATACTCGCCACCACTGGAGTCCAAACTCATTCGAGACAGCTCAGAGTAAACTCCACACACTAACTGTGAATGTCAGTCCTTGTGTCAAAACAAAGTAACGTCAAAGTGCGCGAATTGAGTAAATTATTTGATACTACGTCATCGTCAAAATACGTCAAAACTTCTATCGTAATCCATTATTATTGTAAGCTTGCTATATTGACGTGGTGGTACCAACTTAATGGTAAGGTTGAGACGTGATTACTTTAAGCGATGGGAGTAGGGCCCCACAGCAAGGGCGTGTGGACGTTATCATAGTCAACGTACCCACTGGGATTTTGTATCTGGTGAGTCGTATGCCTTCTTTTATACTCGTAGCTGGAGCAGAGAGCTTTTTAATTACAAATTCGGTTTCATTTATATTTCATGGTGAGCATTCTTGGGATGTCGTTACTATGACTGACATAAATAAGCTTAACATCCGTGAATATCCATTTGAAAACTGTATCTTGTGTGAATATATATGAAGTTAATTTGAACATTGATTTTTCACATGTTACCTGATGAATACCGTCAGCATGACTTAGTGACTGTACATGGTATTTTAAATAATAACATACGAAGAGTTCCGAAACTGACTACAAAATCTTTGCCTAATATGAAGTGTCATCTTAAATATAGAGTCAAATGTAGAGCCAAATGTACATTAAATAATAATGCTTAACGGTCGCCGAACACGTCTAGTGTATCGAGCTGTCAAATTGACTTGGCTTTTGACTAAACCATCAGAAACCAACACAAATTTTGACAGAACTGTCATCATTACGATCTTGACGTAGGCGGAGATCTTATTATTTTGTCTATGCTGTGCCCAAGCATATTACGCTTTTTGACGCGCTTGGTGATGGATGATGATGATGATCAAAAGTATCCTATGTGTTTAACCAGTGCCTCATCTACCTCCATACCAAATTTCATCAAAATTGCCCCCGCCGTTTGTGCGTTATGAGTAACAAAGATCCACAAATCCACACATCCAAACATCCATACTCACAAACTTTCGCGTTTTTAATATTAGTAGGAAGTAGGATTACTAGGAAGTAGGATAGTAGGATGTATATTGGATTTACTTTATTTTGAATAAACAAAATGTGTACAGATAAGTTTCTATATTCCGAACCATACAAACGGAAGTAGCGGCGGAAATTGTGTCATAATAGCAAAAGCACGATAGTGTCGTTCCTTATCAACATATTGAGAATCAAGCAAGTTTAGTGAAGAAAGCATCTAAAATAAATGTTTCAAAACTAAATCCATACTAGTTCAAAGGACAAACTGTCGTTCCATAAACACGGTTATTGCCGCAACCGCAAATAAAAAGTTTGTTATATAATTTTATAGCAATGGTACTTACCTATTTAATTATTATAAAGAATGTGATAATAAGTCATTCATTTAATTACTGTTTTGTATAAGTCACGTGGATGCATTACTAAAACTTGCTGCCACGATTGACGAAAAACAAAACAAAAATAATATATCTCGATTTTATTCACTACTGACACTCGTACGTACACCATTATAAACATCAACGGTTGATAATCCGCCACTATTACACGTCAAAACTTAAGAATAAACACGAAGAAAATATTGTGTGTTAATGTTTTTTCCGCCATCTCCATGTTCAAGCAAGCAACCTCCAAGCAAGCAAAACGAATTATAATCACAACACTGTTTTTGCCATAGTGACGTCATACGACGTACCTATAAGCCGCCATTGAGTAATGTTTTATCGCCAATTTTAAAAGTTGAAATCAAAAATCGTTTTTTTTTTAGTTTAGAGTTCTATAAAAATATTAATAAATGCTAGATGAGTATTTTGGAGTCCTGAATAATTTTGCATAGATTAAAAAAAGGTCAACAACCCTTTTAGTGTTGACACATCAAGTGTGAATCACTTGGGTAAAATCGTGCATGGCTATTGGCAGCACTATAATTAATCGGTGGTATTTCTAGTCTGTGGTCACTGCTAGACTAGAGCAAAGACCTTACACTTGCTAACTAGACTGTGCACTATGGCGAAAATACCGGTCCGCGTGAGAGGGCTCCCGTTGGGAGTGTGTCCCTTTCTAATGTAGTGACCATGATCAAATAGAATACAGGACAAATTACTTGTAGAAACGATTGTTTCCTGATATGATCCTAAATAACTACTCTACATAGACATACCTAATTTTTTGTAAGTAAAAAAAACAACCAAACATGGTATGTATATTTTTTTGGAATCTACATCACTTACCCTACTCGTGAGTTAAGGGTCTGAACTTCTGAAGTACAAGGTGTCTCAAAAGAAAGTTTATACTTATTTAGCTTACTGCGTGAATGTTTCAGAAGCATATGTCAATATTCCGCCTAAATCAACGCTACGCCAATACTTGTCTGGCCCTTTATCATATTATTTGCCAGCTTTGATATCCATAGCATCAAATATTAAAGCAACGTTCATTTCACCCTTTTCAGCCTTATCCGTCAAGAATTCCATCATTTCTGCCATAAAATCCAGTTCGCATTTATGCGTCGCCAATATCCTTCGCAGAGTTGCAGGGCGAGGTAAAGGGATACGAGTCCTCAAAAATTAATAGGCTTTACCTGAATAATCATATAATGATAAATAAACGGTTTAATTTTAGCTCAATATTTATTGGACATGTTTGTTTTTGTCGTATTTAATCTTGTGTGAATGTTTTCTAAATTATGTTAGACCATCTGTTCGATTTCAGAATAACTATCACATTATTTTTATTATTTTTAATAAACATTTTAGGTTATCAAAAGTTGTGTAACGTCTTTTCAGGCGTTGTAAATAGTAAGACTTTGACATCTCGACGTAATTTATTTTTACATGGTGAGGCAGTAGTCGGAGCAGATGCAGTTTGCGTGCAAACACTTTCCGTACCTAGTACTCGTAATTATCTTATTTCTGTCACTTTCTTGCAGTTTTATCGTTTTTGGTACTTGTCTTTCTTCTATAGGTAAGTACATATTATTATATTGTTTAAAACATCAGTATTTTTTGCAGGGAAACTTGATACATGGTATACACGAGTAGACTGGTGTAGAGTGGTGAGATCAAAGCTTCTACTAGCAATCGTTGAAGAGTTTTACTTTTGCCTTTTCATCGGACCCTCATCACCAAAATTTTAAAACGTTTAAATATTTGTTGTGCAACATATACTCGTATGTATTGACATGCGAATTTTATTATAATCAGTTCAGTAGAAGTAGAATTATGTGAAAAAGCCGTTGCAAGATTTGAATCTTCAAGATTAATAGGTTAATGCACGTACATGTTCTGATGATTTATTCTTTACTTTAGGAAATACAACTCCACTACAATTTAAGACAGTCGGACAGAAGTATCTACCGACGTACTATGGGGATACTAAGGAATTGCAAAAAATCTTAGATCAACAATATTCATGGCTACCCTAAAGAATATTCAACAAACCACCAGCTTGCATTTAGTATTACCAGGCCCAAACGTTTGAGTACTACTTTTTACTCAGTATTAAAAAAACATTTTTATTGCATCATAAGCATCAAAAACAGTTTTATAAAGTTTAGACTAATTTATATTACAACATGTTTATGACGAACTAATGGTACAATAATAGATAAAGCTAAGGTTTCCGCACTAGGCAAAGCCGGTATCATACATATGATTTTATTTAACATAATTGATTGCCTTGGATTAACAAACAAATTGATCTTATACATAACTTAAATTACAAAGTTAAAAATTAAAAATAAATAAACAACTCTAATAAGACGCTTTACAGTATATATTTTTTTCTTAAATAAGATATACATACAGATTAATATAGGTCAATTTTAGTAGGTCTCTAAACAATATTTTCTAGACAGCAATATTTTAAGTATTTGGGTCAATATACAGTATTTGTATTTTCAGTGTCCCCTAGGAAAAACTTATGTATTTGAATGAGTATTAAATATCTCACAACTTCGCAATGTGTATGTATGTGTAATGTTATGGGCCAAAAGATTATTTCTTTTTTTTAAAGTTTTATGGGCTCCAGGGGAAAATGTGTAGTCAGGGGAGTGACACCATGGACAGGGTAGTGATAAATCGAGACAGGAAAGTGGCATCCTATTAGTATTTTTATATGTTAAATGAAATATATCACAACAAATGTTATTTACTAACGATTATTATTTTAACTAATGAGATTCTATCAGTCTGAAATGTTTTTAAACTTTTTATCGTTTTATAAATTATGACTTAACTTTCTCGTGTTAAGTTTCTGAATACAACAATTCAATGAAAATAAATGAAATTGAATATAAGATAAAACTATGAGTTTAATACGAATAACAATCAAACTACTTCTTACAAAATAAAACAGTTTTGAGTTAACCTAACCTATCAGTTTATTAAATATATCAAAATAAATATGTTCTTCAAACATTAACTACTTATTAAAGAAACACCAAAAAAAATATCTTTATTATAAAGTTAAGTTGGAACTTAAGTAATAGATGTTCTTAAGGAAAAAAAATGTTTTTTAAACACTACAACTGCTATTGAAATAATTTCACTCACTTTAGACATTTTGAATACAAAAAAATCCAACCTCTTCTTACAACATTAAATAACAGGATTAAAGTATCGGTAGAACCTGTATATACTTCATTCATTTGTCATTTGTTTTACGATTTGGCGGCAAATTGAAAATTGTCTGTGTCACGTCAACATGAATTTAACACGAGAAAATTTTCGTGCAATGATTTTTTATGACTTTCGATGTCATTTAAGTCAACAAGAAAGTTATGATAGACTACGATTGGCCTTTCACGATGAAGCCCCATCTCGTGCGACTGTTTACAACTGGTTTAATGAGTTTAAACGTGGTCGCACTAATCTCACTGATGATTTACGTGAGGGACGGCCTTCTACGGCGACGACTGAAGATAACATCTGTGTTGTGCGGCGTATGATAGAGACTGACAAAAGAGTGACCTATCAGCAGATTCGGACAAGCTTAGGCATCGGTATGAGTCAAGTGCACAAAATCCTACACGAACATTTAGCGGTCAGGAAGCTTTGCGCCCGGTGGATACCTCATAATTTGACTGAGGCTCAAAAACTCCATCGTGTGGATTGGTGCCGTAAAATGATTGAAAGATTTAACGGAGGTGACTCAAATGCTGTGTTCGACATACTAACAGGTGACGAAAGCTGGATTTACTGTTATGATCCTGAAACCAAAAGACAATCTGCTCAGTGGGTGTTTCCTTTCGAGGAGTTGCCAACTAAAGTGAAGAGAGATCGAAGTGCGGGGAAAAAAATGGTGGCCTCGTTCTTTGGAAGGATAGGTCATTTCGCAACAATTGTGTTAGAGGATCAAAAAACAGTTTCTGCAGAATTGTACACTACCAATTGTTTGCCACTTGTCTTGGAAAAAGTTCGAGAGAAACGACCTCGCAGTAGGATCCTCCTTCACCACGACAACGCCTCATCGCACACCGCCAAGCGAACGATCGACTATTTGGCGACATCAAACGTTGAATTACTGGGTCACCCGCCGTATAGCCCCGACCTCGCGCCTTGTGATTTTTATTTATTTTCAAAAATTAAAGAAAAACTTAAAGGTAAGCGGTTTATGAATGCTGAAGAAGCGGTGGCTGCGTATCGCGATGCCATTGAAGAGACCCCTAAGGACGAGTGGGCAAAGTGCTTTTCCCAGTGGTTCCATCGCATGCAGCGGTGTATTGACGTGAATGGACAATATTTTGAAAAGATATAATAAAACTAATAACTGGCTAATGTAATCAGTTTTTGATTTTCTAAGAACTTTCAGTTTGACCCTCGTATTTAACATCATCACATCATCACCTAGTTTAAAAAGGGTTCCCCTGTTACCAAATATATTCAGAAAGGTCACCAAGATATCCCTTATTATTCTTCAAAATCAGATGAACACGCCCCGTTATGTCTATACCCCTTATTTTAAAATGAAAACATCATGGAATCCTGAAATATCTCTAATTAATTAATTAAATTTTAAAGTACAACGAATTAACGAATGAATTATAAAAACTGTAGAATATTTAAATCTATTTCAAAGTTTATGAATCATTCGTGTACGTAAATAAAAAAAAAGCAAAATATACAATTTTCAACCATTTCTACCTAACCCGATGATTAGTTAACCTGGCAGGTCGTCAGACAAGGACACACTACCAACGGGAGTCCTCTTGCCAGGACCGCTTTTGGCTAGCTATAGCCTTTGAGGAAATAGCTGCCCTAATAGTAAGTAGATAGATCTCAATTTAGCTAAACAAAAATTATCGGTACACAATCTAGTTAGTAAGTGTAAGATCTTTGGACTAGAGTCATTTAGTAGTCTGTGGTAATTCTCTTGGTAAACATTTAGAATCGTGGCGCCTGAATTCGGGGGGAGGGGGGAGGGGGAGGGGGGTTCGGGTAGTGCCCCCCCGCAAACCCCACCTGCCGGAGACCATTAGTTTTCGAGTTATGTTTGTTTAGGTATTTTGAGGTTAAGTACTGCATTTCGATCTACTACCACCCCCGCGTCGGCTCTGCAATCCGACAAGACTGCTTGAAATCGGGGTGCTATGAGTCGGTTCTGTCACTGACTTCGACCTATTCTAACTAACTAATCTATAGGTAACTAATAACTAACCTATAGGTATGTCACAGACAAGTGACTTTGCCAATTCATTAGATAGCTACTGATATACTATTGTGCACAAATTTGGCACAAAAGTAGTTTGATGAAGCGCTCGCCGGCCGCTGCCGCGGCACGCTCGCTACGCTCGCTCGGCTTGCGCCTGGTGGGTCACAGTTCAAACCTAACCTAACCTATAGGTTTGTCACAGACAAGTGACATTGCCAATTCATTAGGTACTAATATACTATTGTGCACACATTCCTACTAGTATGGGTCTAATAATTAAAATTGAAAAACAATTTGTTATTTTTAGAACTTATATTTTATAGACATAATTTATAGCATATATAGTTTCGATGAATGGGTCTTTTTTATTTTTAGTCACATTTCTTCTCCATAAATACTCTATGATGGAGTTAGTGAAATTTTCAGTATTATTATAATTGTCTTTTTTAAAATAACGCTTCACTGCTCTCCATTGGGACTCGATGCGTTGAGTATGAGTCCCATCACTACTTACAAAAGGATTGTCCGGGTCAGAGTGATTCACCTTTTTATGGATGTAACCATTTTCTGCCAGACAATCATATGCTCTCCAGCAGTCAGTGTGGATGGTGGTGCCTTCTTCCACATGTTTTTTAATTAAAGGCACCAGCACTTCAGCAGAGCGTACATTGTCTGGGCACACTTCTAATCGAAGATCCTCTGACCCGTCTTCAATCATTCCGAGGACCCAATGTCCCTCTATGTGGCGTCCTCGGTTAAACTTCCTCTTTCCAAATTTTGATTCATCTATTTGTACAGTTCTTCCAGGTCCTCCAATCTTGCCCACATATTCATTTCTTTCAAGTTGGTAAATAACTACACACTCTCGACAGTAGTTGTACCAATCACTTAATGTTGAAGTACTCAGGCACTGTTGTTTCTCTTCTTTTAGAGGGTCTTCGTTTCTTGCCGAGTCAAAAGTCCATTTGTGGGCAAATGCATATATGAGATAAAATACATGTCTTATGTCGATCTTGCCATTTTCAAAAAATGTCCCAGTGTTTCGGCATATTTTCCCTTTTTGTTTGCACTGGCCTTTGGTGCACACCCAAGCCCCAAACGATTTGTTTGTTTTCGATAAACGCATAGGGGTGCGATGCGTGCGGCACATTTTTTGGCGTTGCACCATGTTGTTTTCTTCAGCGAATTTTAGACACTGGTCAATGGTTCCCAATTCGCGCACAAATTTGGGTAGGCTCCACATTTGTACAACTTCCTCCGTGTACAAATGCCGGTCCGAAACGGGTCCGTCATCTACAAAGTCCGCCCTTGATGAAGGTCCAGGCACAGGAGACGCCATCGCGATGACTAATGAACACGTCGAGCTGGTACCAGTTATCCAATCTTCCAAAGGCAATCGCAGTGTCCAGTGAGCAAGCAGGTGTCGTACAGTAAAGCAGCAAAATCGGAGTCCAAAATCGTAGCAAAGTCGTTGAGATATCAAAAGAAAGCGCAGAAAAACAGTGACATTACGCTATCTTCGATGTTTGCGTTCCGTTTCAAGAACTTACATACAACGTACATGTCAAAAAAGGCTAAAAGTTACCTAGAAACGTTTCGTTTTACGCATTAATGTCATTTATGTCACCTGTCACTATCAAAATTACGGTGTTTTATTGAAACTTTAAAAAACTATTTAGACTATTTTGGCGTGTCTCCGGCAGCTAAAATGTTGTAAATACGCTTTATACAAACCCCTTCAACCCACCCACAGTTTTTGTTTCACCAAATTCAGGGGTCACGATTCTAAAGCCAACCCATTCTCTTGGAGGCGCATGCCTGTGCTCGAAGGTTGCGGGCAAAAAGAATATAACGCGAGGCGGTGGGGGGATTGGATTGGTGACTGCAAAGAGTGGTATACATAACAGTCCTATCAGAGGTGACTGTGCATTGGAAGCAATCGGATGTCTCATAGATAATTACTATATTACCGCGTTTCAACATACTAAACCAAATCAATCGTATTGATCGCAGTTTATTTCGAGTACAAATTAATAATAATAATACAGACGATTCTACAAGGCACTAACAAGGCCTGACGTGGACCCGCTCGCGTCAGTGAACTGCCTGCGTTTCGGTGATCTCTTTGGTGAAACTGAGGGTTTTGTTTGTGCTATTGCTGACGAAGTTATCAAGACGTATAACTACCGGAAATTTATTCTGCAAGACGGTAAGGTCGACATTTGTCGGGCATGCCGCCGTCCCGGAGAGTCACTCAGACATATTATTTCCGGTTGTTCTCATCTTGCTAATGGAGAGTACTTGCACAGACATAACCAAGTGGCCAGGATTATTCACCAGCAACTTGCCCTTCAATACGACCTTATTGAGTCTGAGGTGCCGTACCATAAGTACGCACCTACGATTGTTCTTGAAAACGGTCGTGCTACGCTTTACTGGGATCGATCTATAATCACGGACAGGACTATTGTTGCCAATAAGCCTGACATCGTGGTGATCGATCGATCTCAGCGCCGGGTAATGCTTGTTGACGTCACCATTCCCTATGATAAGAACCTCGTGAAGGCCGAGAAGGACAAGCTTAGCAAGTACCTTAACTTGGCTCATGAGGTGACCGCCATGTGGGATGTTGATTCAACAATAATTGTCCCGATAGTGGTTTCAGCAAACGGCCTTATAGCAAAAAAGCCTCGACCAACATCTTAAGAGGCTCTCACTAGACGGTTGGATCTAGGGCCAGATACAGAAGGTACTCCTTGATACGGCACGTATTGTCAGGAGGTTCCTCAGTCTGTAGCCCTAACCACTGGTAGTTTGGATCATGCCCCGCTGCCGATGGCAATCACAATTACAATGTTTTTATTTTTTTTATTGGATACAGAAATATTATAAAAAAAATTAAGAAAAGGAAATAAATAATGTGAATAGTAATAATAAGCTCTAGTGAAACCGCAGCACACTTCTCAAAACCCTTCAGCCATCCACACCAACGTTGCCCCTTTTTATCACCATTGATGGTGGCTCTTATGGGGGACCCGTTTAGTGGGTGCCTAAACATTTTCAGATGAGACTGAAATTGGCAGGTTCCGTAGTCTCGTTCATAGCTCACTATCTCCCGTATCACCAATAAGTACATATCTATAGCCATGCCATTTTACCCATTTTTGTAATAGATATACCATGTAACCATACATCCAAAATGCTTCCGTTTTCATACTACATTGTATTTTTATACCAAACAGGCCTCTACAGCCCCACTTATGCCTTTGTAATGGACCGGGTGAAACTCGTGAAATTGGTTGAATAAAAATTATAATAATAATAACGTTTATTGAAATAAAATCCAGTTACAATTTCAATATACTTTTGGTCCCCAAACTAAGTTAACCTGTATCTTGTGGACCACCTTCTTAAATGGTACAATTATTCTTCAAATACAAGTACTATTTATTTTCATTATTACCTACTAATTAAAACTTACTAACAGCTACTTTAGGTGTAACCTAAGCCTGAACCGTATGTTTTATAACCAAATTGATTGTAAAGACCTAAATACACTGTGATGAATAGAACAGAGGTTTTTTTATTTTGGAATAATGGCCGACGGCTGAAGGCTTATAAGACATACCACCATGACTCCGACATATAGAACATTCACAAAATATTTAAATGCTCAAACTGTAACGATTATTATACAAGTACCGAGGGAGTAAAGCAGTGTCTTACGTCACGGGCGGCATACTGGACCCTGAGCGTAACTGGGAACCTAGTTACTTAAATTTAACTCCTGAGCGAAGGAGGTAGAGTCCTGAGTGAAGCGAGGAGTTCAAGCCGCCCAAGACGAAGAACAATAATGCGCATCTATCCAGAAATACTATCCAGAAAACAGATTGAAAAAATCCTTCATTTGGAATCTTGCCATCAAAAAGAGTGGCAAAGGGAGTATTTTTTTTTATTTTCTAATATATTGAAAGATTACTAAACTTAAAACATATTTTTCTGACCTGCCACGTCTTCTACCCGCAGGTACCATTTTATCCATTCGTAAGTTTTTGTAAATAACCAATATTTTGAGTAAAAAATCATTCATTACGCCACAGTCTGTTTATTAGAGCTGTAGCAAACCGTATGTATTCGTTACTAAGTAACGGGTGCGCCATTTAGTACCAAGTAACGAAATGTTACCCTCGAATGCATTTCGTTACATGCATTTTTCGTATATGTGTATCTACACTGTTTTGCTAACGGAAGTACCGTTGATGCGTGTATTAAAACTTTTGCTGATCAAATGTTTAGGCATGCGCGCTTATTTGATGGAAACAGACGTTACAAACACAAAGAACGATGTTTGTTTTGTTAAATAAACCTATAATTTGTAAATTTTTCGTTCAAGTTTTTACTGTTGAAAAGTGAGAAAATGCACCTTACGCAGTATGGTATGTAATGTTAGACGTTTTCTACATAATACAAATGCTACGACGCCGCAACGTCATACACAATACGACTCGGCTTTAACATAACACATGTTATGAAATATCAGAAGTAACAAGTAACGTAACGATACGAATACGATAGTAACGAGTACTAATCTAATTTTAAAAGTAACGAACGCATACGGATACGCTTTTTATCGTTACACACTATGTATATTGATTACAACCTGTACAATGAACGTACAGCTTTTAAAAATTTAATTACGACCACAAAGCAATCCAGGAAGAGAAAGTGAAGATGAATTTGAAATAGGCGCCTTACAGCCCCTTCGTCGTGAATGAAACGCCACCGCGATGCAGCAATCCTACTAACGAACAACTAACGCCATCTTCTTCAAACCAATGAGACTACATTAGAATGCTATTAACTCTACACACACCATAGATGGAGTGATTTTTTGACTTAGAGCTTACATGAATATTTTTGTAAATGTTACAAAAAGTACTTAAAACTTAGTAGCTCACAAAAGGTGTAGGAAAAATTGTAGAGCTAATACTTGTCTTGTCAATTATAACAATATAACAAATTCGCCATGGTTCGTATAAATATATATCATAAATCAGAATCGTTTATTGTCAGCTGTGTGTAACATGTTGTTAAAAACTTAAAGAATCAACAGCTACCCCTAGCATACAATATTGTAAATGAAAATTGTGTAATGGTTGTTTGTAATTAATGTCAATAATGGAAATATATTTATCATTAAACAAATTGACAATTTTAAATTGTTAAGTAATAGTCAGATTAAATCATAATAAAATTTTCTAAATGTCTTAACCCTTAATTGTATCTGACAAATGGTTGAATAATTGAGTGCACATTACTTTCATTGTAAAATTTTGTCCTAGAGCCCTGAGGGGGTAGCAGATAATAATTTCTGCGAGTTTTTCGTGGTTTACGTTTAGTTTTTTTATGTCAAAGATATTCAAGCTCAGTTTTACAAACAGTCATGCATCTAAAATAAAAATTGAATCTAAAGGAAGTAATTTCAGTTTTTTAAATATTGGCAAACTACTTTGTTTTTGTCTAGCTCCCGTTAGTGTTCTGATGCATTTCTTTTGCACTAAAATAATTTCCTAACGTTTACAGAGTTTCCCCAAAGTAACAATCCATATCGTAAATTGGAAGCCACATTTCCGTGATAGGCACAAATTGCTGCTTGTTGTGATGCTACTTTGATCAGTGTTTACAAGGCATAAACGAATCTACCGATATTTTTTTGCATACATGGTCAACGTGGCTCTTCAGATTACCTTGACAATCGATCATTTAGCCTAGAAACCTTATCTCTCTTATCTCTTTAACTTGTTCTATGATTGTATATTGATATATGATTAACAACCAAGTTTTTGATTGTGGAAAATAAAAATGAATCGCCTTCGTTTTTTCTATATTTACGTTCGTGGGCGTTAGATACTATCAAACGCCTTGTTAATAGCGTTTTCGTATTCCAATGTATTTACACCTTTTACCGTAAGAGTAGAATCATCGACAATTAGAACCATTTGATGATCTACTGTACTTGGCAAATCAATTATGTAGACGAGAAATAATAAAGGTCCCAGGATGCTTCCTTGTGGGACTTCGTAATCTATACGCCTTAATCTGGATTTATAAACTACTCGTACTTATTCGTTTTCACGTAGCTGTGCAATATCGGCATATTGTTCACGATTACTTAGGTATGATTTAAGTAAGTTTTTTATTTTATTTAATTTTTGCCAGCTGTTTTTTGTGGCATACGAAGTCAAACGCTTTTGACATGTCCATGAATATTGACGCAGCTCTCCATTAGTTCGAACATTCCGAGAGTCCATATTTATATTATATTAACGGGGCTTAATCGCGTTAGTGTGTATATGTGTTCAACTCGCGAAAGTTTAAAAATTACTATTCCGAGAGTCTCCACAACTTGAAGTTTGTCTCGCGGAAAAGCTGTCGTGTTACCTATTTTAGGGGTTCACAGACAATACATTAAGTAAATAAAATTGAATATTAAGTTAGATTTTTCACCTAAATTAGGACTAGGACTATTATTTACAAAAAAAAAGAAATAAAATAAATTAAATAATAGAACAAAATATATACAAGTTATAAATATAAAATAATAAACACGGAATTTTACAGTTTTTTAGGTAAGGGACAACTGGCGAACTGGTTAATGGATGGTTAAAGTAATTATTTAAGGGGCGGCTCATGGGTGTTGACCCATGAGCCGCCAATGTCACCTTCCTACCTACTCAGGGCAGAAGGGAGCATAAGAGAAAGAAGAGAGATGAGAATATAAGTATAATAAATAGAAGGGTCGTGTCCGTTGGGACACGAGACATAAAGGACAGAAAACCATACGTAACTTTAGATCCAGATAATGGAGTACAGGCCTTATTCACTACTATATATAGTGAATCAATCAGTCAGACAAGGCTGTCTGACTGATTGATAAGAAGGCTGTCTAAAGTTTCGAGAAGGCTCTCGAAACTTTAGACTACCGAGAAGGACACTTGAGAATAGAAAAACACTTGACACAATTTGATTTATAACAGATCACTTTTAGACGGAGGGCACTTTTAGATAGATAACACTTTTAGACGGAGAAAACCTTTAGACATTAGTAGTAGCGTTAGTAGCAGTTTTGACACGGTCTGGTCCAGAGACCAGATTAAGAATTACAGTAATGGTGTACTTTATTATCAATTTCTTTATTAATTAGCCTTTCAAATCTGAAATAAGACTCCCTGAAAAAGCCAAAAGTTTTCGCTTTTATAGCAGCAAGACTGTCATTAGTTCTCAAAATCAAAATAAAATTAAAAAAATATATTTCGAAACTGCTAGCAAAATCCATTTTATTATGATAGAAACTCTTTGGAATAGGCAAAAAAATTACGAGATTAGGAAGTATGATAACTTCATGACTTGATGTCATGATTGTCAAAGTGTAAACAACCAATTTTTATTCATGTATGTTTTGAAGAAAAACAATTACCAGGAGGAAGACGAATTATTGAAACGGAATCGACTAATATTTTCCGTCTAGTAAGCATATAATTATTGAACCTCAAGATAAACGTGATCTCCACTACATTTCATAGAAAAATATGGTGACAAATGGGAAGAAAGTGAAACACCAGAATACCAAATATAGGGCATCCGCCCTTCCACGCTGATCCTACCGAATCATACGGCGGTTGTGAAAAAGAACACAAAATCATAACTAAGTACCTTACAAAGCATCTCCAGCCAGGACCGTCGAAACGACGAAAAATATAAAGAAAAAAGTACCGTCTATAAAATTTTGCATTAATAAATTTCGGGTGATTCAAATTTTGTCTGTTTAATTTATTTATTTTGTATCGCAATGATTTCCTGAACAACCTTTCATCCGTTTTGACGTGTAGATACAAACGTGCGAGGGACTACATCGAAACTGGGCATGAACTCACCGACTTTGCTTCCCACTAGAGCTGGTATTTTAACAAAAATAAAAAAGAAGAAATGGGTTAAAGATCTGAACACACTCTATAAGTTTTATAGAAGACGTTTTTTCGATATCTATCACAAAAAAAAGAAAATTGAATAAACAATTTTCAATGCTTACATTTTTGGCTTTTAGATTGATAACTTGATAATGATGAACGGAAGTGAAAAATGTGTGTCTTTATATAAAAATGTCTCCATATATATAGTTTACTCTATGATGTGTGTGATCTAAATTATAGAGCATAAAGAAGCAACCAAGAAGTATTCCATCACAATTTTCATATCTCAACGGAGAGCCGAGTTATTGTAAAAGAACTGAATTAAACGCTTTTTCCAAGATGGCGGAAAACGCAACCAGAAAAACATGGTCGAGGTTTTCAAGCTTTTCTAGGCCTCTCCCAGGTAGTATCTAAAATTCAGCTTTTTCATTCAGTTCACATTCTTTTCTAACTCGTTTATTTCGACGTAATGACTGGACTTCGAAGTTAGAAACGTAGTTAACGAGCACGCAGACTGTATAACTAGAGGGCAATTTAACAGGTTCGTAGGTGCGAGACATACTAAGATATAAGTAGTGGTAGAATTAAGTAAGCAGTTGTACTGCCAGTGATTATGCTTCTACTTGAATCACATCCATATAAATACGAGTAGTTTACTCTATGAATCACATTACCTTTTCCACCGTCAAATGTCGGTTGTTGGCCACTTGTAATACAGCAGGTATATTTACCTAAACTCAAGTCAGATAGGGAAATAACAAGTAAAAAAGATAAGAGGCTTTAGACTTTACCAAATACGCTATAAAAAAGATAAGATTGTCATGTCATATAGTTTCAATTCTTCCGGCCGGTCACTGTTACTATTTAAATCCTCTTATCAATATTAAAATAGTAATAGTAAATTTTTCTTATTCAATATTCCCTTAGTCCTTATTTCGGTATTTACATTTTGAGAGAGGACGATATATATATATATAGCAAATAGTATAGGCATATATATTTATAAATGAATCTCTATTTCCCTTGACCATCGCATCACGCATGAACGAATGGAACAATTTCGCTAATTATTTTTTTATGTGTTCAACAATAGACAAATATATGAATGAAAACTCAAGAACAGACGGGAGGAAATGGCGAGCCTACTACGCGAACGAAGTCGCCGGCAGTCGCTAGTAATATGATATAGTATAGTATAGGGGTTGGCTTTAGAATCGTGACCCCTGAATTTGGTGAAACAAAAATTGTGGGTGGGTTGAAGGGGTTTGTATAAAGCGTTAAAAAATATTTACAACATTTTAGCTGCCGGAGACACGCCAAAATAGTCTAAATAGTTTTTTAAAGTTTCAATAAAACACCGTAATTTTGATAGTGGCAGGTGACATAAATGACATTAATGCGTAAAACGAAACGTTTCTAGGTAACTTTTAGCCTTTTTTGACATGTACGTTGTATGTAAGTTCTTGAAACGGAACGCAAACATCGAAGATAGCGTTATGTCACTGTCGGAATACTCGCGTCATTCCGTTACTTCCGAGTGTACGTGAATGTTTTCTCCTGTTTTTCTGCGCTTTCTTTTGATATCTCAACGACTTTGCTACGATTTTGGACTAGTACCTAATGAATTGGCAATGTCACTTGTCTGTGACAAACCTATAGGTTAGGTTTGGTTTGAACTGTGATCCACCACTTCATCAAACTACTTTTGTTCCAAATTTGTGCACAATAGTATATCAGTAGCTATCTAATGAATTGGCAAAGTAACTTGTCTGTGACATACCTATAGGTTAGTTATAGTTAGTTAGAATAGGTCGAAGTCAGTGACAGAACCGACTCCTAGCACCCCGATTTCAAGCAGTCTTGTCGGATTGCAGAGCCGACGCGGGGGTGGTAGTAGATCGAAATGTAGTACTTAACCTCAAAATACTTAAACAAACATAACTCGAAAACTAATGGTCTCCGGCGGGTGGGGTTTGCGGGGGGGCACTACCCGAACGATATCGTTCACGCCGCTATGACTCAGCTGTCATAGCAGACGTTGCAGCACGCGCGTGAACCAACTCCTGCCTTCCTTCTGAATTTAATCCAATCACCGAACATGTATATTTGTAACCTCGGAAGTAATTCGTATTTAGAATCATAGTAACTACGTCGTTTTAGTTTGAAGGGCCAGTTTTTGTGTGGAATTTGTTCTGAATTATGCTTCCTGACATTATTTCTTCGTAGGTACTACAGCTAAAAATATATTTAGACATTGTGAAAAGTTTGATCATTAAAATATTGAACAAGGAGAAAGAAATATTTTTCTGAGTTCGGTTTTAATCTCTCATTGTTATGTAATATCTTCAACTAGCCGCGACATAGACCGCGTGCATTTTTAAACTGTAAAAGGGAACCATAACCTTTCCGGGACAAAACGGCGTTGATGAAGTAAAAACGAAGTTTCATTAACACATTCATAATATTAATCTCTCAGTTTCCGATTCCCAGTGTTTGATTTTCTTGAGCTACCGCAATATAGAATAGTACTCTGTGCGCAAGAGCACAGGGCCGTTATTAGCTATGACCATCAAACAAGTAGGTAGGTAATGCGTAGGGTTGCCATCCGTCCGGGTTTTCCCAGTTCGTTTTTTGTCCTAGTTTAGAGGGCGTCCAGGCGGGGTTTCATTTGTAGTCCGGGTCTAAAAATTTAGTCTAATATTAAATAAATCTAACTGATTTTTAACACAATTTGTAGCAAAGATTCTGTTTTGTTAGATACATTTAAAATGATGATAAAAGATGACTCAATTTAATTTTAAGGTCTGCAAATAAATAAAAAGGTGATTATAATGACATTTTTTATTACACTGACTATGTTGAAAAAAACGTATATATAAGTAATGGTAATGCGGCGCGCTATATCTTCTAGGAAAGACCGTAAAATCAATACTTTGCGATAAAATAATTCACTTAATAATAATACATAACTAAGAATTCATTAAATTGTTGGTTTTATATTTTTTTTAATTTCCTGGTGTTCCTATATAAGTGCATTAGTAATTATCTAAATCTCGGCAAATATAACTATTTTACATGCGTTTATGAATGGTGAATAACCTTAGTAAAGTAAGAATATAATAAACTGTTGGCAGGTGTCATGTCATAGTTACATAAATCACACTACTATTATAAAGGCAGAAGTTAGTGAGTGTGTAAACAAGTGTGTTTGTATGTTTGTTACTTCTTTAACTTTAACGGCTGTACCAATTTTAATTAAATTACCAATTTACCCAGTTATCTAAATTATTTTAATTAATTATTTAATTTTAATTAACCAACTTGTTTTTATTAAATTGGTATGAAGGTAGATCAGGCGCTGGATTAAAACATCGGATACTTTTCATCATCATCCAACACCACGCGGGTGTATCCGCTGGGCGGAGCTATTATTAAATAATTAGCGATAAAAAAGGAAACCTCCGCTATTAATGGGTAATGTATGTAGATGTAGACAAAACGCAGCAAATTTCTTCTGAACGGAACGAGACGGCCGTAGAGACGCTTTAGCGATTTCCGCCACGCTCGTCTACGGGGCGTACCTAAGTTAATGTTCAGCTTCTGAACACGCTAGCACTGCGTAATATGGCGAGAAAAACCTCCGCGACCTAGCCTAGCCGCGACGTTTAATGTCATTTCATTCAATGCGAAACCATATAGGAAACCAACTTCTATGTGCGAAAATTATTAAATTAGGTCGTTTGAAGACAAGAGACACAATTATTTTTACGCGTGTATATTCAATACTGTATAACACTGGTTATGTAAGTCAGATGTCACCTCTCCCGCATTGAATGAAAGTGAATTCAATTTCTTTACTAGTAGAGGTTTTATTGTAATAACATCCACTTCCTGCTCCTTCTAGACATAGTGTGTGCATTCGCTCGATACTAATAAATGACTTTCATGTGGACAAATGTGCATAAAGTTAAAATAAGGGATTAAATTATAGTTTGCTCTATTTTCTATGGTGCCTACACACCCTATTTAGTTCCAAACCTATCTCATTCCTACCATTCATATTGCTAGTGTAGGTCAGAAATGCAATTAGATACCTGAAACGCCTAAAATGTATTCTAATAAATGTCACAGCTCCAGGCAAAATCAGAATAATAAGAAGAATATACACTAAGGTTCAGAACCCTGTACAAAATTTCGACTGCCATAAATGTTTATGCCCTTTACCTTTTTCGTGGTAAAAATAGGGGGCAGCAACATTCTGCAATTTGGATAGGCATGTGTCTCTTTTAATTATTTATATAATCTCATTCAGTAATATTCTAATTATGAAATGAAATACAGACTTTTATTGGCATATTATATTTACATACTTCTTTAAGAAAATTAAAAATAGTAGTTTATGCAACTGTCATATAATAGAGGGTATCAAAACATGAGTGTAGTATTATTATTAGATGTTTGATTAAGTTTAGTTTAATTTAGTTTTTTTAATTTTCTTAAAGAAGTATGTAAATAAAATATGCCAATAAAAGCTTGTATATCAATTCATAATTAGAATAAATTATTACCAAATGAGATTATATATATACATTAAATTAAAGCATTATTCTCCTAACAAAACAATGCTTAAAAACATTTTTTTATTATGAAAGTATAATGTGTCCCGACCAAGGAGGTTTCAATTCAATTTAAGTACTACACATTATCTGTGGTGAGCGTGCTGCGCGCGCAACGCGCTGGTTCCGAGCCAATAGACCAATAACAGACTTTTTCCACTGATATTGGCAAAATTGTGGTTACGCCGCATAAGCCATACAAACAAGAATAAGAAGAAGACTTTTTCCATTTTGGCGCTATTTCGTACATACGAATTTGAGTAATATTTTGTTGGATAAAACTTTAGTAGCAAACATGTCATGAGATTAAATAAAGTAGTGTATGCAACTGCATATAATTAGGTATTTAAACACTCGTGTAATCTTATTTTGAAACTCGCCCTTTTTAAAAAAAACTACTATCATGTTTTAATACCCTCTATTATATGACAGTTGCATAAACTACTATTAATGTACCAGAATAATATAAAAATCAACGTCGCGTTCGGCGTGTTAGCACAGTAAGCGGCCGGTTTTATAAACGTCTATTACCAAATTTTAGTAAATTTGGTTGATTTACCTGTACGGCCTCTTTGCGTGCTCGGCGGCACCCTCTGCAGCTGCAACGACTCACGCTTTGCCGTAGCACACGCCGCATATTAGCCTCATTGGAGCACTCCTCACGAAAAACGCACAAGTACACATTCATTCAACACATGAGTAGCACTTTATTCAGGAACTGAGAGTTTTTTACTCCTTGTAAAACTGAGGCAGACAAAGCTACATCTGTCACTTCGCTCTGTACAATATTGATGACTTTGCTCTTCGTTGTACATAGTCACCACTCAATACAAACACTGGTACATAGTTACGTACTAGCGATGGTGTCATCTGAGACAAATCTCACAAATCCTACAAATTTAATATATGCACATGTTTATTAGAAATCACGCATATTTTGACGGCATTCTGCCATGCCAAATGGAACCGACCTTGGCTTTAAAATAACACTGAAAACTACAGTTTTATATAAAGGTAACTTACTCTTTGACTTTGTGTGCACAGGTGGTATTTATTCGTTTCCTATTTTGACAGTGTTAACATCATCTGTTCTGTTCAGGAACGTTATTATAGTCGATAGTTGCATAATATATAGGTACTTATTATTTATATTTTAAATAATATGATGAATTTCAAATGATTGGGTAGTTCGTTGCAAAAATTCTTCGTTGTATATTAATAATAAAATGGGGATAAACTTGCCTATCGCTCAGAATCGAGCATACCTACTTGTATTTACTGGTACCTACTGTTAATGTGGAAAAGCATCCCTCATCCGAGCATTTCAGAATTTTGTGAGGAGTATCCTGCAGATAGGGTTGTCATTTCCTATTATTCGTGGACTTTTAACTGTGTGGCTATTATATGTTGGTATTTTTATGTTTGATTACGTTATGACCAAGTTGTGATAAACTACATATCTTTAACTTGCCACTCTGGCTCCTTTCACTATATCATCTTCCTCTATAGAGACACTGGTTATTTTACTTTTCTTCGTTGTTTGTTTGTAACTTTGGATCAAGTACTGGTATACAGGTTACACAGAAAAACATTTATCGTATCGGTACTGCCACACGTATGTCATCAAATCGGTCATCACTTCTTCATAAGTGCTCAATATTTTAGCTAGTGAGTATAGATATGCAAGATGAACGGTGTTTTCCTGGTTTGGAAATCACCTGATTTATTATCATAGTTGTGATGTACTTTCAGGTATTTCATCCTTGTTCCATTTGGAAGGTATATGCACAAACCGAGAGACGACCCCGGCCTGTCACAATTGACAATTGTAGGATGCTG
This sequence comes from Selenia dentaria, assembly GCA_917880725.1. Lineage (NCBI taxonomy): Eukaryota > Metazoa > Arthropoda > Insecta > Lepidoptera > Geometridae > Selenia > Selenia dentaria. The sequence goes on along the minus strand of OU862876.1, from coordinate 5,242,721 downwards.
GAGGATACAGTGATCCAGACAGGCCGGTTGGCGCAGTTAGTAGCACCCCTGTCTTCTGAGCCGCTGGTCCCGGGTTTAATCCTCGGACAGGTCAAACATTTGCGTCAAACATGTCTGTTTGATCTGTGCCTGGGTGTGAAATTGTATTTAAGTATGTATATCCGTCATTAGGTTACCATAGTACAGGCTCTGCCTAGTTCGGGATCTGAAGATCTTTGTGTGGATGTTGTCCCATATTAAAATAAATATAAAAAAATATATATTTAAAAAAACGTTATGGGTTTGCCGCATGCAGTCCATACGGTTCATAGGGTGGTCCTGCTTACCGACCGTAATAAACTCCATACTAGGCAGCGAGAAATCGTGGCAGGCGGTGGTATCCATCGTGGTGGTAGTCGTATTAAATAAGTAAATTAATATCTATATGTACATTATTAAAGAATTTACTTACTGCAACTTCCGTGATTGTGATCCACAGATAAACTGTGGAGCTGAAATTTGACAAAATTGCTATACGACATCATGCTTAGAATCCTCTGACTTTGCGAAGTGTTTGCCTTAATCAAAGCGCCTGTTGCAATGAACCGAGCACTCACTGTCTAGCCCACAAGCTCTTTTTTATGCGTCCCCAGGCCGACCTGATAGTGTTTGCAGATGTAATGTAAGTACTTCTTTTTTCTTAACTTATCTTTTACTTTAACTAAGTACTTCTTAAATGAGAGGAAAAAATACATTGTAAGTACGATTACTTATCTATATACGGTTACAAATTCTCCTGTTTATATACATTGGTCTGATCAATCACAGCTAAACTGAGTATTGTGCATCATGTACATACTCACTGAAGCTATGATTTTTGGTATTAATATATCCAAAACCAAAATGATACCATTGCGGACAATTAATTAAAAAACTTTTAATTGATGCTAGGGATTGAAATTGACAGCATGTGTAATTGGAAAACTCATATCCTATTAGTATTATAAAGTTTGTGAGTATGGATGTATGGATGTGTGGATGTTTGTTATACTTTCACGCTCAAACGGCGAGGCCAATTTTGATAAAATCTGGTATAGAGGTAGATGAGGCTCTAGATTAACACATAGGATACTTTACATCATCATCATCCACCACCACGCGCGTGAAAAAGCCTAATATTATTGAGCACAACATAGACAAAATAATTAGATCTCGGCCTACGTTAAGATCGTAATGATGTTCTGTTCTGTCAAAGATTAGTAAAAAGCACGCTGTCATTTTGACAGCTCGTTACACTAGACGTGCTCAGCAACCGTTATGAGTTCGTCCAGTCTATGCCGTGGTCCGTTTTGCGATAATTTTGCTCACATTGCTATCGTCTACCAAAGCTGGTCCGAGACAAATATCGCGATTTTGACAGCTCGTGGCAGTAAGCGTGTTGTTAATTCGGACCAGAGTTGTAGCAATAACGAACCATTTGCGCGCGAAAAACAAATTCATAAAAATATCGTGCATAGTGTGAAGGTTAACTATGTGGTGTGTGGATTAAAAAGAAATAATGGAATGGATGGACCGACTTTTACAACTTTTACATCAGAGGACACCAGTAAAGACATTGTAGAAATAAACAAACACCTGTCACTTTTGACAGAACGCTCACGACGATTATGGTGTAGAGCATGGTTCATGTAATCGTCAATATGGCGGCAGTTAAGACGTCATCGATGACGTAGCGTGGGTCATCGTAATCACGCTCACGGTGAAAGGGACCGACTGTTATCGCGCTAATAGCGATTATGGCTCAATTGGGACCGTACAGCTACTTGTTGCATAACATCGTCCACGCCGCTATGACTCAGCTGTCATAGTCGACGTTGCAGCACGCGCGTGAACCATTTCCTTCTAAATTTAAATCAATCACTGAACATGTATATTTGTCCTATTTGGAATCATAGTAGGTCGTAAAGTATTGTAACGTGACTTGACTTATTTTTAGATGGCTACAAATAAAGTATTTCAATAGGGTAGTTGACATAGTCAAAAATAAATTATAATGCAATGTTAACTTAATAGTGGTTGGAGCAAATAACTCAATAAATTAAAAAAATTGTTCATAAGCATTGGATTACCTTTATTTTGAATCAACAAAATGTGTACAAAAGTTTCTAGAAGTCACGTGACAAAAACGGAAGTAGCTGCGGAAATGATGTTATAATGGAAAAAACATTATAGTGTCTTGCCTTATCAACAGATTGACATTGAGAATCAAGCAAGGCAAGAAAGCATCTAATATTGCTTTAAAACTAAATACATGTATACTAGGTCAAAGGACAAACTGTCGATCCATAAACACGGTTATTGCCTCAACCGCAAATAATAAGTTAGCTATACATTTTATTTATTAGCCTGGGTTTATAATAATATTTAATAGTTTTAATTAGTTTTTCTTGTCACCATGTTGTTACACATTTATGGATTTCAGATATTTCCTTTTTATGAACGAAAAAGGGTCTTGACAGGCAGGCAGACGAATTGAAGATGAATTAATTCCTTTTGAGGTGAAAGACCACACAAAGAACAACAAATTACGCAGCTAAAATGTAGGTTTATTTTTGTAACTGCAGAGTTAGAACCTTTTTTATTCAAGTAGGTAGGTAGTTGGAGTCTACTCTAAGAAATATTCATTCAATTACTGTTTTGTTTAAGTTTTGTTTAAGTCCCGTGGATGCATTAATAAATGAAAATAAATTAATCCATCACTATTACACGTCAAAACTTGAGAATAAACATAAGAAAATAAATTATAATTATTGTTGGTTTTTTCCCGCCATCTCTATGTTCAAGCAAGCAACCTCCAAGCAAGCAAAACGTAGGTGTTATAATAAACAACACTGTTTGTTTTTGCCTTAGTGACGACAAACCACGTTTAGGCCGTCGTTGAATAATGTTTTAGCGGCAATTTTAAAAGTTGAAATAAAAACATCGTTTCTTTTAGTTTAGAGTTCTCTAAAATATATAAACAAATGCTAGGTGTGTATTTTTTTTTCTTCTATGGCCATGACGCAACCAGCGTATTGTGACAATTCTAGGTGTGTATTTCGGTGTCTTGATTAATGTAGCATCAAAGACCTTAGTGACCTTAGCAAGTTTAAAAAAGGTCAACAACCGAACTTAATAAAATGACACCCAAATGTCATACATCATTTTCCCCTAGCCAATCAGGAGCCAATAGGTAGGTACCTCAAGTTTCAATGAGTCCCTATAACGTATTGCCAATAATTTATAACCAAATAATGTCCATAATACGCATCTAATATTACGTGGAATAGCTTCAAACTATTGGATGTATATACAGGCTGTGTTTGGTTGCGTATTATCAACATGGGCTGATATTACTTGGGCAATAAATAACACGAAGCAAGGAAATGAAATCCATTTCATGTACATGAAATATCAGGCTGTGCATTATTGACCATGAAATACGGGTCGGACACATTTTGTACAGGGCGATAATCATAGATATATATAGTCTCCAGATGTCTAATAAGTCAAAAAATATTGAAGCAAAAAAATATACCCCTAGGAGGGATACTTGGATTTCACTTGTCAAATTCAAAGTCAAGTGTCACTCGCTGTGGATACTGAATAAGATCAAAATAAAAAATACCGTTTTGGGCATAAATATTGGCAAAAATTAAAGTATATGTAAAATAGAGAAGGCTACGGTCTTCCTTCACGCATAAGACGTAGTCGCCAACATTTTTTAAGTGTTTTACAAGAGATTTTCTAATAGTATGCAAAACAGAATTAATGTTACCACTCGAATAGTTTAATTTCCCGATTGATGTTATTTAGGTAGGTTTCCATAAGATCCAGTTATAGATGAACGTTGCATCATATCAATATACTTATTTTAACTTACAAATACTTTTGCTATTACTTATTAAATATTATATATTATATATTAAAAAAAAACAACAAGCTTCTATAAGAACAAGGTAAAATGTAGATTGGTGACTCTTACAGACAATTTATTGTACATTAATATTATCTAAGAATACCGTCTTTATTAACTTTGGTCAATATGTTTATTATCATATGTTATGTATTATTATCTATTATTTGGTAACACGTTTTTTGTTTTTACGTACGATACAATAAATAGATTTATTTTTCAGATTATTATCTAAAATGGCTTAATAAATCGGCGTTTTAATAAAGCGTAGTTTTCACTAGCTATTTTAGTTCAACGTGAATAGAAAAAAATGTATATCAATTTCAGCAATGTGATATTGTATTGGCTGTTGTATATCATATCCGTTTTCTTTTCTGACTAAATAGCCTCAAACACCTAGTATCGGTTATTCTTAGATTTTAACGCGAAATTGGATTATATTAGACTTTTCATAGGGTTAAGAGACCAACACTGGGATAAAAGTTTGTTTGGAGATGATTGTAAAACAAACTTTTATAGACTCATTTTATCAATGAATTGACAAGATCATGTCAAATACAAAACAGGACTATATTGAACCTTGTGGTCCTCAGCATGAAATTTGGTGTGGAGGTATATGAGGCGCTGGATTAACACATAGGATACTTTTCATCATAATCATCATAATCACCATCATCCATTACTATGCGGGTGTAACCGCAGGCTGCAGCTAATACTTAATGTAGTGGTTTTAATAGAATACTATATACCTCGTGATTATGTAATGAGTGGTTATGATAATGCTGGTGAAAAAAAGAAGCATAAGTGTTATCCTATGGTATCGGTAAATATTTTTCAAAATGTGCAATTCCGTGTAACGTGAAGGAATAACAAAGACACAGATATACCAATACACATACAAGATTTCGCATTAATGCGATGATACAGGAGCTACAGCTATGCAAGGTTAATGTTCACTAGCGCCACACAACACTTAAACGTATTATTACACGTATTAACATTAATTTCGATAATTTAGTTGAGGTAACTAAAACGTGTTTTCCTATCACTCAATCCGTTCATATCTTAATTACCCAATAATTCGGGTAAAATATTTCCTATGGCAAGATAGAAACATAAGAATTGTTTACTAATATCGTCAGATCTGGCAGGATGGCCAACCCCAAAAAAATATGTATGATATCACTTTTATATGTCTTTGTATGAAAACTATCCTTCTAGGCCTAGGTAAATAATAATGTACAGCCAATAATCCATGAACATCAAAGACTAAAAAGACATGGCACAGACAAAGCCTCGTTTGCACGTTCCAGTGTCCAGTAGATATATTTAACGATATTAACAATTTCCAGTACGCTGTTCAGTATTATTATATAAAAACACTGCAGTAACATTAATAGCATTATAATAGACTAATAATAGCTATTATAATGTATATTATGGTGATATTTTGGCGTGAGTTAAATAATATCGGTAGGTAACCAAGGTAAGGTAAGTCTAGGTAAGGTCCTACCTTACCCTATACCTTACCTACCTTGCTTGCTTCAGAAATACCTATGTAATCTTCCTTTTTAAGGAGTTTTGAAAATAGGAAAGCAGAACTCCATTCAAATCATTACTATTCAAAAATGATAGCCAATGACATTTGCATTGTCAGTCATAAATATTATGAGGTAGGTACTCATACACCCATAGTCATACATAAATATCTAAATAGTAATTATTAATTCATTCATTATCATAAGAGTCTCGAAAACCTAAGAAATCATTAGGTACTATGAGGACCTACCCATATCAACCATAATTTGTCTGTCTACTACATTTTAGCTCAATATTCTATTAAATTACTTTCATTATTTCAAATAATCACAGTTTGCTTCTTCCCAAACGAATGGTATTTAAGATATTTTTTTATTCACGGAAGTAGTGTTTATTTCCACTTTTAGGTAGGTACAGTACCCAAAAATTTCTTTCAGACGGAAACTGGTTGTCATTACAAACAATGTTGCCACAACATTGTCAGAGGCCATCGAGGCAGTTAACAGTTAGGTAGGTACATGATTTTTACAGCATAGCTGCCTAATCATTTGCAATGTTATTTGTATTTAAGTTATAGTTGTTTAAAATAAAACATTTTTAGTTTATAGGTTTTAAAATCTCGGCAGTGGCAGTGTGAAAGATGCGAACCACGTCTGAAGGTTAATGACCCACAGCCAAGTTCGATATACAACTATTATCAGACTGCGTGAGTGGTGGCATGATAAAAGATCCCTCACAAACCTCAACTAGCTAATGCTATCGAATTCAGACATAGGTATGAAATTTATATAAGTGTTAACATTTAACAGGATACCTGTTGTAATTAACAAGTTAGTAAACAATTTTATCTAATAGAAAAAGATAAAGAGGTAACCTATTTATGTTTTAATCAACAGAGTAATTAAAATATTGATAACAGATTCTTCGCAACAATATCACAAACTTTATTAAGTATCCCTGTGTAAAAAATGAGTATTTTATGTGAAGTATATTAGAAACTGCGTATTTTAATGCTACTTAACTTACCTATACTATTATATATGTACTGTTGTATTACAGTCTTTAAATACATTTATTATACCATACTACGAGCAGTAAATAAAAACATTGTCTAATAAATTTTCATTTATTTTATAAATGTATTTAAAGGCTGTAATACAACAGCTATGCTATAAATTACGGTTGTGCGTGATGTACTTTGTACTCTCAAATTAATGTTTGATACATCACTTTCTATCAGTTGTACTGCTTATAAAATAATATGATCTGCCAAAGAAATTTGCATGCATCACATAATATTTTTTAACTACCTGTGTAATGTATGTAACTGTGTAATGCACTTACACATTGCTAAACCATACCTAATGTTGTGTAAGCACTAAACTGTAGCTTAAAATGATTTAAGTAATAATGTGATTAGACAGCTAGTAATAAGTATGTACTAAGTTGACTATCTGCTCAGCTACACAACCCTGTAATATATGCATGGCCAAAATGCTGTGGGCAAGTTTATGTTTACAAACAGCTAAGACTTTACCTAAATCTTAAATTATTACCCTAAAAGTAAAATCGAAAGCAGGAAACATCATGAGCTATACCAGTTTTTGTATACAAAATATTTTAAGACACAAGCAGCATTATTTTCCATGTTAATACGAACAAAAATATTAAATGGGTACATAATAGTATGGTTTAACAGATTTATTTGTAAATAGAAAAGTTGTGCATAAATATTAAGTGATTAAAGGCTTACAAAACCTTAATTTTAAGATACATTTGTGAGTTCTGGCTGTCTGAGACTCACGCTTTATTTAAAGAACTGCAAATATTGTTTTGGTAAAAATTCAAGTTGTTCAAACCTACAGTTTTAAATCCTTGTTATTTCATTAGATCCCAACGCAATCTATCGCAGATGTTATAAGTATGGTAGGTGTATGAATAAAATAAACATGTATTATGTTGCTATCGATGTTAGTAATAATAACTTATTCTGTAATCTTCCATAGAACTTATTTTAATTGTAATTTATATGAGGGGGTATTTCAAATGTAGAATAATACATTTAATCTTAAAACTATATTTGTTTTATTTACATATATTTTAAAATTAAAATACTGAGCATTTAAGCGAATGTTACGTGCCGAATCTATTATGTATCGATATATTTCATCCGTGTTTAACAATAGATCTTTTTTGCCAACCCTTAATATTAATCGTTTTCCCAGCCTTTTAGCTGACCGATGTTGTTACTAGATTATGTTGGCCATAATTATTTTTTGTCGTGGTGGTATAGTTTTCGAGACTAAACCGAATGAAAAGATGGTTCTACGTAAATCCCGGCTCTTAAAACGTAGTGTTTATATTCTCTTTGAACCATGCGTTAGCATCAGAGTTTGCAGCGTTGCCAGAATATTACTTTTGTAACAATTTACGATTCTTTTGACCCTCTCATGTTACCTTCATGTTACTCGACTCAAAATGTTACTTTTACGTTACTTTTAGGACTTCATAAAAATATGTACTAAGTAATTTTCTAAATCTGCACATTTAATAGTTTTTTAACAAATACAATTTGAAAATTTAATACCGACTTCCATTCTCTTACTTTGGTAAAAATCAGTTATTGGAGTGTAACTCAAAAACTACTGAACCGAATTTGATGAAATTTAAATGAGACCACACGGGAAGCACCAGCTTTAAAACAAAAGCATTTCAGAATCGGTTCACCCTATCGAAAGTTATGAGGTAATAAACATAAAAAAAATAAAATCGAATTGAGTACCACCTCCTTTTTTTGGAAGTCGGTAGATAATATAACCAATGTATACTTTGTTATCGATATAAAAGCCACAAATACATTGTTTACATATTATAACAATGTATTATTATTTTGTAGTATTATTTAGTACGCGCATTACTCTGAAACTACGATACACATTTTGATAAAACTTGACACAGTGATAACCTATTTTAAGGTATACAGGATTCATTTTATCCTATAAAACAAAGGTGTTCATCTGGAACAGGGGTGTAGTTTACTTTCAAGTACATTAACTACTTGATGGATTTTAATGCAATTTTCTCTGTTAATTAGCCAAAAGATTAACTTAAATTCTAAGCCAGGTTTTATCTTTCTATGACATCAGAGTACAAAATACCGTGTTAGTTAGACCAGGGGCCTTACTTTAAGCTCTTAAAGCAGGACTTCTAGACAACTGCCCGGTTTATTCGTACCATGACAACTTTAAAGCAGGCCTGCCCAGGCCTACTATTCAAGAACCGCAGTAAAACCGTTCACCTGTTTTTTTTATGGACTCTTGTGAACATGTCGCTCTAAATCCGCTCAGTTTATTAGCTTACAAACGTCTAGGCGTCTGCAATGTTGGTTATAGTAAATTATTAGAATACCCGATACAATATTATCCGTTCCCCTCTTAGAAAACAATATTCAAATAATTCAGCTAAACGAGCGTCATGGTATGATTTTATTCAAAACTGTTAATGTCAGGTTTAAGAACTGCACGGAACTTCCATAGTTTTTACAAAACTGATAGTAAGGCCCTAGGTTTTATGAGTAGAATAACAATGTCAAATACCCTGTAAAAGTTAATAGCAAGGATAAGCGTATATCGTTGTCAATTTGAAATCATCTTGGCTCAGGCTGCGAGTGTACGCGTCGGATACTAACGCTCTATGGTTCAAGTCCGAGCCAGTTTATTGTGTTTTTAAATATTTCTTTTATTTTTGTTTTCCATTATGAGTCAAATACGTACGGCTGAAGTCGAGGATGCAAAAAAAACCGAAGTTATTTTAAAGTTATTTAATTAATTAAAATAATACATTTATTTTATAATTATAAGACACGACAATCCATTCGATGTGAGAATAAAAAGTGAGTGTTCATCGATACAATGGTCCGCAAGTTAACAATTTCGTAATGCTGACACGATGGTTCCACGATGCGCGGTGGTCTGATTCCGTGTAGCACTTGGTAGGTCGAACGCCGGTGGCTTGATTGCGAAACTGCAGTACCGTCCTCATGTGAGTTGGTAATGTGAATCTGCGTCATCGGTTTCCATGGTGGGTCGTTGCTTAACATCTCCCTCCGCAAGATCTGCAACTATTTGCAGACTTTCTTCGAAAATAGTGCAGATTGAGATATTGGATCGCTGGCTTCTTTAGATACTTCTGCATCTTTATTTTCTATATTGTGCTCATCTTGCGACTTATTGGTTCTGTGACGACAGAGGATGACGATAATGATAAGCATAGTTGCGCCTAATAGAAGGATGTATACCGGTATTGTAGTGTGGTATACAGAATCTATGTTTAAGGGTTTTAAAGTTACTGGCTCTTGTAAGGCGATTGTAGTATTACTCGAATGCAGGTGACAAGTCTATGGTGTTCAGCTTCAAGATCCTCTTTACTGGTACGTTATACGGCTCCTTGTTACTGATTGCTATATCCATAATTTTCAATATCTGCCCTTTAAGTTGATCGTGATGGTTACTTGCAGTCAAAGCTGGAGTACGGAGTGTGCATCCTTTTGGTATGACGGCTAGGTAGCTTCCTTGCAGCATTCTATATCGGTCTTCAGAACAGGTTAATTGAACTTTTGTTGAATTAGGAAAGCTCAGCACGTAGTAGTGGTCGTCTAGCTGCTCCATGGCTTCAGATGACAGGATAACCGAGGTAAAATGACAGGACTCGTGGACACGCTGCTGGAGTATGAGATATCGGAGGCAGGTTGACTGGTCCCCGTGGTGGCGGCTGGTGTCGTCCTCGCAAAGGTGACCATGATTGTACTTCGGACATTCTGTCTCTATGTACAATAGACCTTTCTCGTGGATTGCTACATAAGGACAGGCTGGGGTGAGTATTTTGTAGTAGAGTGCAAACGCTCTACCATACCATTTTCGTTGGGCGTGTAGGGGCATGTTTTGTGGTGGTGGATTTTATGTAGTCTGGTGAATTCTAGAAATAGTTGGTTAGCAAATTCGGGGCCGTTATCTGTTATGATTGTCAGAGCCACCCCGTGATGAGAGAAGAACTGTAATAAGGCTTGAATGATGCTCACAGCTGTTGCATCTCTTAGATAATATGCCTGCCCATATTTAGAGAATGCATCTATGATGGTCAAGTACTTGTGAGAATCGACGCTAAGTAAATCTAGATGCACCACTTCAATTGGCTTTGAAGGTGGAGGCACGATTTGCAACCTAGGTCTCACTGGGTTACGGTCATATTTAGCTTGGCCACAGATTCTACACTCATTAATACATTTGGTGACATGTTCTTTCATTTTAGGCCAGTAATACCTTCGCGATAGGGCTAGATAACACTCGTTGATACCCCTATGATTCGTTTTACCTTCGTGGTAGTTTTTGAGTATTTCTTGTTGCTTGAGGTAGTTATTAACGTTTTCTATTTCAGTTTTGGCAAGTACTAGGTTCATTGCTGAACTCTTGAAACTACTCTGTAGTATAGGTATAATACTATACATCTCTAATGCGGGGATGATTAAAATTCCGGTTTTAATTTTTGGGTTAACGTGTTCTTTGATTGCGTTGACAACGTCTTGTTCCAGATTGGATTTTGATACCTGGATGCAAGTTCGCGTGTGACTATCAAAAGGCTTAGAGACAGTAGACTTACTCTTAATGTCACCTACAACAGTGAATATAATTTGCCTCGTAAATCTGTTAAGGGGATCGTCCGTGATAGGTATCTCTAAGATAGGGTTTTCCGCGTCGCTATGTGCACTCTCAGTTCTAGAATTAGAATCCGATTTTTCTGAGGTGTTGACTACTACCGAACTAAACTCTTCATTATGAATTTCTATACGCGAAAGGGCATCGGCATTAGTGTTACTTTTGCCTGGTATATAGACAACTGTATAGTCGTATTCGCTAAGTCGTAGTCTCCAACGTGTCAACCGTGAGTTGGGTTCTTTGATGTTCATTACCCATTGTAAAGGACGATGGTCTGTCACTATCTTAAACTTTCTCCCAAAAAGATAAGGTCTGAAATACTTTGTCACCCACACAATAGCTAGTGATTCCTTCTCTATAGTGCTATAGTTTATTTCGCTTGTGTTGAGAGTCCGCGATGCATAAGCTATTGCTTTGTCAGTCCCTATTGGTCCTTGGGATAGGACAGCGCCTATGGCTAGATTTGAAGCATCCGTAGTGAGATTAAATTCTTTCGTAAAGTCCGGATACTGAAGGATTGGATCGTTAACTAGCAGGGTTTTACATTTTTCGAAGCATTCAATGTAGTTTCTATCAGGATTGATTTTAGATCCTTTCTTTAAACATTGCGTCATAGGTTTTGCTATCTTGGCAAAATCAGGAATAAATTTCCTATAGTAGCCTAGCAATCCTAGAAATCGTTTTATTTGTGTTGTAGTTTTTGGCAGAGGGTACTTTTGAATAGCCGCTATCTTGTCTGGGTTAGGTTTAATACCATCCTTGCCAATAACGTGTCCTAAATAAGCCGTTTCTAATTTTAAAAATTCCGATTTGTCCATTTGTATTTTAAAATTGGACTCACGTAATTTTTGAAATACTTTTTCTAGGTTTGACATATGCTCTTGAAGGGATGTACTAAAGACTATTATGTCGTCTAGATACACTAGACAAATAGTGTTTTGGAGCTCTTTAAGTACGTCATCCATGACTCTTTGAAAAGTGGACGGGCTATTCTTAAGTCCCATGGGCATACGTAAAAATTCGAAATGCCCGTGTTCCACATTAAATGCCGTTTTAGGAATATCCTGTGGGTTCATTTCTACTTGGTAAAAGCCACTAGCTAGATCTAGAGTAGTAAAATATTGGCAGTTACCTAATTTGTCTAGAACATCCGCGATGTTTGGGATAGGGTACTTATCATCGACAGTTTTCTCATTTAACTTTCTGAAGTCAACTACGATGCGCCATTTGGTTTTTCCCGACGCATCAGCCTTTTTAGCTACTACCCAGATCGGGGAACTCCAATCTGAGTTTGACGGTCTGATAATGCCCTGGTCTAGCATTTTACCTATCTGTTCTTGTACCTCCTGTCTATGAACGTATGGATATCTGTAACTTTTGGTGAAAACTGGAAGCTCATCGGTTGTTTTAATGGAATGCTTAATTTTGTTTGTAAAAGTTAGTTGCTCGTTGTCTAAATAAAATACATCTGCATATCGCGCACAAAGTAGCTCTAGGTTTGTCCGTTCCTCAACGTTTAAATGATTTGTTCGGAGACGCGCGAGAACTTCTTTAACGCGTTGTGGCTTTTGATCATGAGGTGCCCACTCAATGTTATTTATCTCCGCAGATACCGCTTGATGCATCGAAAATATGACATCATTACGACTCGGGTTCTTTACTTCAACTATTCCCCTATTGTTGCTAACTGAAGTCAAACATTCACCTATGATGCAATTAGAAATAGTTTGTTCTTCTATAAATGCCTCTCCCTCATGTAGGTTAATAGGGATTCTTATTAATTTGGAAGTACCTGCTGGGATAATGTCCTCATACAGATTGGCATTGCGTGAATCATAGACTTTGATAGGGTTTGAAGCAGTCTTGGTTGAAAGTACCTTATTCTTGTAATCTATCATAGCTTCCCATTTATCCAATAAGTCTGTACCAATAAGTCCATCGAAAAACTCGTGGAACTTATAGACATAAAATGTCACGTCACTTGAATCACCGAATTCTTTAAAGCTAGGCAAAGTTATGGAATAGTCACTTCTAGTCGTAGCGTGAACATTGCATACTTCGAAAGGGTCGTAATTCAACGGAAAGTTATTAAAGTACTGTTTTATTACGACAGGACTCAAAAAACTTTGGTTCGCTCCCGTATCTATTAATAGCTTTAAAGGAGGAGATGAGATTTGGATATACGGAAGTTGCCGCTGTGTTTGAAGATTTATTTCTATTTTGACTTGTCGGATCGTGTGGCTTTCTGAAAATCCTGTTCAGTATTATTGGCGACGGTGGCGTCATCGGTTTCAGTTTGAAGTGGCTGAGGATACTCAACAAATTCCTGAATGGAAGGATCGCATTCGTAAGGCCAGTATTGATATTCAGAATAGTCAGAATTGTCGTAATAAGTCTCGTAATGATCAGTGTAAGATTCAGGGTCGTTATAACAATCATTAAAATTTACCTCCCTAGTTTTGAAATAGTTCGTCGGGGGTGGATTTCCCGATTTCCTCCAATCATGCCCAGTATGTGCATTTACTGGTGGCAGCGTCCGCGTAACATAATGGCTAACACCACTCATCGGACGAGGGTATTGTTGAGGCCGTGGTTGCATTTGGAAAGCGTTATTTTGGGGGTTGTAATTTGCAGGAGGCGCCCTGAAAATCTGCTGGGTGCGTGTTGGAGCAAATTGCCTAGTTTGGAAGTTGTTTGACTTCCATTGTTGTGGATACTGTGGCATCAACTGTGGTCGCGAGGGCCCTTGCGTACCATAGGTAATAGGCCTAGGCGCAGGCATAGAGTAAGGCTGAAAAGGCACCTTAAATCCACTAGTAAAATTTGGCAAAGACATAGGCACTGAATAGTTAGTAGGTTTCCTGTCGGGAAGATTTTGGTTTCGATTCTGTATGTAAATCGTATTTGATTCCTCATGAACAAACTCTAACGCTTTCTCGATGGTTTCGGGGTGCATACAACGTATGCGCGATCCTAGAGGGTCACTTAATCCACGCACATACGCCTGAAGCGTTAACTTCTTATACAGATCCCGCTTAGCATCAATAGTAGTTTGTAACGCGTCATGCAAACTAACATACGTCATAATGGTGCTGAAGATATTCTGACACCATTCGTAAAATTCCTGAGGGGAGCTAGTGCCTTGTGTCAAGACAGCTAAGTCATTGTATAGAGCGGTCTCATCTCGCTGATCGGCAAAGTTATGAATTAGAGCACTGCGAATGCCTGTCCAGTCATTAGGGATACCATTTGCGTTAATTAAGCGATCAGCAGGACCTACTACTTTGTTCAAAATCCCGTTAAGTAAGGCGCACTTGCTCAAATCACTATTTTCTTGAGTAGAAAACTGTTGCGCGAGTTGGTCGCATAGTTGTATGAACCTAGTTAGTACGTTTGGGTTTCCATCAAAGTCAGGAACCAAACGGAGAGCTTTATAGATTGTATCTAACTGTGACATATCAGTGGTGGCCATATCGGTTTCCTCGTTTATACTACCTAACTTAATTTTTCTTTTATTATCTAGGAATATCTGCCTACTACTTCTAACGACTAGTTTGCCCGCGCAACAAAACTGCAAGGATTTTTGAGGTCCAAAGTGTCGGCGCAACAATTGTTGCAAGTAAGTGTCACGCGCGTTTTTCTTTTGTTTATTTTTTAAAGTCATCCCAATGTTTAACCATAGAGTTTAATTCTTTAGCGTAATATATTTTCTTTCTATGGCAACACTACACACGGACATGTTCTATCTGTGAACTTTAAAAAAAAAATATAATCAATGTTTATCTTTTCATCTGTGTTTGGCGGCGAGGTTATGTTTTGTGCTATAGTTTTTAGTGAATTAATCGGGTTAAACTCATGATTTTGATACAAATTAAACATGAATATGATCGTGAATGTGTAAGGAATACTGTAAATATGTGATTTAAGTTCTGACATCAAAATTTTACGATATAAATTTGTCACGAACCGACAACACTCGGTAAGCTAATTTCTCATTGTTATGATTGGTTATAATTTGCTTTATTTTAAATAGATTATACTTTTACATTGTAAAATATCACAGAAATAATGTTGTCAAGTAATTACACCCACTCAGAATATGATAAATACGCCATATCATGTCAGGATCGATAAAAAATCGAAGTCACGTGACAGTTAAATTCGCTTGTACTAAAAATTCAAACCTTGTAATTTTTTTTAAATATTTCTGATATATAATTATTCTTTGAAACCTAGTTTGGTTTGTAGGATTTCTAATAAGAATTCCAATAAAATAAAAAAACCAACAAGAAAATTTATATTTCATACAAAAAAAAATTTTTGGAAATCACCATGTCTAAGTCTAGAAAATGGGCCCCCAAGTTGAAAAAAAAATCATTATTGGCCGAAATTTCAAAGTAGCTCTTATTTTTTATGTAATTATTAATAACCTAAGCATATGTTACTAGGTAAAAATAATATTTCTGTTCTAGACATTCAAAATATTTATAAATATCAAATCAAAATCCTGTCTTGGGAAGCATTATTTATTGATAAAACTTAATTTTTGTGGTCAGATTGCAAGTTTTTTTTATGATATTATTTCTTCTACGAATTCAAATATTTGAATGTAATTAGATAGATATGTGTTTTTACTATTTAATTACCGCAAAAAACCTATAGGTATTAATGTAAAATTTTTAAATTACAATTTTTTTCCACATCAATTCTGATTTTTTCGGCTACGTCAAGTTTGTCCTCGTGTAACATAACATTTTACTAATACATTTGACATGAATGTTTATGTATCAGATTTCTTGGTTATTCAACTATCTCTGACAAAAATTTCGTCTCTTAACTCGCTATAGGTATGGCACAAGAACCATTTATTCCCAACTCGGCGCAAACTTTTGACGCGGGCGCAGGTCGTAACACTCAGGAGCAATCACGAGGGCGCCACAGGGCTCCTTAGGCAAGCTAGTCGCTAATTAACCTAGGGTTCTTCAATTTTTGTAAATGAAAAATCTTGGAAATCTTATTAGTAAGGGCTATGGGCTAGGAAATGAGCAACCACTAAAAAGAATCTAGTGTACTCACATTGATTTTCGGTCTCTTTGCGCTATCGATGGCTGGATACCTCTGCAGCAGCACGACGTAGATTCGGATACTCCTTGGCGCGGCTTGACAGCCAGCACGGGCGGCTTTTGCGTTTTGCGGATATCTTCTAGGCGAATACGCGTAGGCGAAACCGACCGCGAGTATCCTACCGACTGCGCCAAATACGTACGGCTGAAGTCGAGGATGCAAAAAAAACCGTAAAGTTATTTTAAAGTTATTTAATTAATTAAAATAATACATTTATTTTATAATTATAAGACACGACAATCCATTCGATGTGAGAATAAAAAGTGAGTGTTCATCGATACAATGGTCCGCAAGTTAACAATTTCGTAATGCTGACACGATGGTTCCACGATGCGCGGTGGTCTGATTCCGTGTAGCACTTGGTAGGTCGAACGCCGGTGGCTTGATTGCGAAACTGCAGTACCGTCCTCATGTGAGTTGGTAATGTGAATCTGCGTCATCGGTTTCCATGGTGGGTTGTTGCTTAACAAGTCAGTAAACATTTTTGACACACTACGTCACGCCCGTATTTGGAAGGGGTAGGCAGATACTACTTGCTACGATCCTGGCATACCTCTTTTTTATTATCTACTCGCATCACATTCTTTATACACAATCTCCAGTTGTGGGTACCTTGACCTGACTTTTCTTTAGAACATCTCCGATTTAATCAGTATCATTCAAAACATCTAATCACGTCTCACTAAATTCTGGTCAATACATCTTCATTCACTCCACAACCCACTCTCTTATTACTCTGTTCCTAACTCTATCTCTCAAAGTCACACCAAAAACACTTCTCAAGGCTTTCATCTCAATTTCTTAGACCCTTACCATACACAATCGACGGTTCCGTTACTCTTGAATTGACTATTCTTTAGAACATCTCCGATTTAATCGGAATAATTCAAGATATGTAATTATGTCTCACTCAATTCTTGTCAATATATCTTCATTCACTCCACAACCCACTATCTTATAACGCTGTTCCTATCTCTGTATCTCAAAGCCACACCAAAAACACTTCTCAAGGCTTTCATCTCAACTTTTTAGACCCTTATTATAAACTATATTTTTTGTGATAAAAATAGCCTATTACGAGTATATTACTGAAATTTATTCGCAATACGATAGGCGCTCGATTCGAGTCACCTAGACATACTTATTTGGAGAATATTCTGTAATAATTAAGAATGTAACACGTATTTTTGTAGTCGCACAAACACTCAAACTTTAATAACATAAACTTAACGTACTTAATTAAATATTATTTTAATACACATCATAACAAATCGTTACGCCTCTATATCCGCGAAGGGGTGGGCAAATGGTGTTTTAACCACATATGTTGCAGTTCCTGGAAAAGTAGGTTGATATAGGCTCTCCACCTCCGCGCCAAGAAGACGGCCCCTGGGCCGGATGGCGTCCCTGCACGGGTGGTGGCCATCGCCACCTCCCAGATGGAGGAGAGGTTTCGGGACCTATTCAGCGCATGTTTCGCGTCTGGGAAGTTCCCGAAACCATGGAAGGAGGGGCAGCTGTGCCTTCTCCGGAAGGAAGGACGCCCGGTGGACTCCCCATCTGCATACCGGCCCATCGTTCTGCTCGATGAGGTCGGTAAAATGTTCGAGGGGATCGTCGCCAAGCGGCTGAATGGCCACCTGCGAAAGGTCGGACCGGACTTGTCGGACGCCCAATTCGGTTTTCGAAGTGGGCTTTCGACTGTAGACGCGTTGGCCTTACTCAAGGGCCATGTGCTGGAGGCTGTGGAGGCAAGGGACGGAGTTTTGGCTGTGTCATTTGACATAGCCAACGCCTTCAACTCCGTCCCTCACTCGACAATATTGGAGGCACTCCGCTACCACGGTGTGCCTCAGTACCTGCGGAGGCTTCTGGCCGACTATCTGGAGGACAGAGCCTCCTCGTAGACCGCACGGGCTAACTTCGCCGGTACGGTGCGGGGTCTGGTTTTCCATAGGGGTCTGTTCTAGGACCTCTCTTGTGGAACATGGGATTCGATTGGCTCCTGCGGGGAACTCTCCTCCGTGGCACGAGTGTCATCTGCTATGCGGATGACACTCTACTCACTGCCCGAGGGAGGGACTTCAGGGAGGCGGCGAGTCTGGCCTCGGCCGGCGGATCCCTGATCGCGGGAAGGATCCGCCGTCTTGGCTTGAAGGTGGCACTGCATAAGACCGAGGCCGTGTTTTTCCACGGTCCTCGGCAGCTCATTCCCCCTGACGCCCACATTATCGTGAAGGGGGTCAGGATTGAGGTAAAGGCTCAGATGAAATATCTGGGCCTAGTGCTCGACAGCAGGTGGCGCTTCTGCTAAAGGTTGCGGGCGCCCTCTCGTGGCTCCTTCCGAATTTGGGGGGGGGGGGCAAAGCGCGGTGCCGGCTCTTATACGCCGGCATCTTGAGGAGTATGGCCCTCCCTCTACGGGGCCCCTATCTGGGCTGACTCCCTCCAAAGGAGGGAGAACGCCACTGCAATCCGCAGACCCCAAAGGGCTATTGCACTGCGGGTTGCGAGGGCCTACCGGTCGGTGGGGTTTGCGGCGGCGTGCGCTTTGGCTGGCACCCCTCCTTGGGAGCTCCAGGCAGAGGTGCTCGCCAAAGTGTACGAGTGGACGGCGAGGCGTAAGGCCATCGGGGAGTGCCCTTTCTTGGAGGAGCGGATGGCCGTCCGGCGTGAGGCGAGGGACGCAGTCGTCCATCATTGGACGGAGGATCTCGCCACCGCCACTTTTGGCTGCCGTACGTTGGACGCTCTCGGGCCAGTCCTACAAGACTAGCTCGGGCGGTCCCACGGTTTCCTATCATTCCATCTGGTGCAGGTGTTATCCGGGCATGGATGCTTTGGATCATACCTGCACCGGATCGGAAGGGAGGAAACACCAGCATGCCATGATTGTGGCGCGGTGGAGGACACGGCGCAGCACACCCTCGAGGTGTGTCCGTCGTGGTCCGAGCTGCGCCACAATTTGGTTGCCATAGTCGGGCCGGACCTCTCACTCCCCAGCGTTGTCACTGCCATGCTGGAGGGCGAGGGGAACTGGGCAGCGGTCTCCTCCTTTTGTGAAGACGTGATGTCCCAAAAGGAGGCGGCAGAGCGCGCAAGGGAGGATGACCCCCTTGCGGCGCCACTGCGTAGACGAAGAAAGGGTGGAAGAAGGCGATTGAATGATAGTCACCTTCTCCCCGGTGGTGAATAGCGAGGGATAGGCGCGGGGATGCCTTCTCTCGCATTGCACTTATTCACCACCTCTGTCGGGCGGGAATGGCCAAGCACTCCTGGCCATTCCCGGGCTCCTCCTGGTGGGAGGGGCGTGCAGGCCCCGCTGTAAAAGCGGGCGGTCGTCGGTGGGGAAATGGACGTAAAGGCTCGGCCGACTCCCCAGTTCTCCTCCACACATACGAAGCCGGAGTGCCGCTGTGTCGTTTAGTGGGTATACTGGCATTTGCCGGGGAGTCCCACTTACCCCCCCTCATCCCAAACAGGGGGGGATGCGTAATGCATTTTTCCAGGAGAAAAAAAAAAAGGCTGCGAAATCTATTGTATCATTGGCCTAATATGGCGAATCTCTAGTCAACGGGTTCAACACCTATGTTTCAACAGATATATTTTTTTGCGAGGCTATTGTCATCTACGGGGCACTGTTTCAGGCTTCCGGTCGCTATTGATAATTTCTGACAGAAAACCCTGATAACAGTCCTACCCGCGGTTCAAATCCAGGACCTCGAAATTCTAAAACGGCAATTCCACCACTTCACCGCGAAGCCGCTGGCGGGCCAGGTAGTAGTTTAATATAGGTATTGTATAGTATTATGTAGTTTTTACATAAAATAAGATAATGTTACTTTTCTCCTGAAAATGTTACTTTTTGAGTTGTCTCTTGTTACATTTGACTATCTCCCACTGGCAACACTGCTAGTTTGTGCTTTGAAGCATAGATTAGAGTTTCCGTACATACAATTATCTCTATGGATTAGAGTATGTATTGTATAGAGACTTTGAAGTCAAACAAAAGCAAAGTTAGGTATACCGTGAGTGTTTCGTCAAATTTTGCTGTGTAGACTAATTCTGTTTAATAGAATAGAGTTACATGATGCCACGTAAGCTACATTACATTTAGTTTTTAAATGGCGTGAAGAAAATAACACAATGCTACACATACAAGTGTCACACAAAAGACCAGCTCCTGCAGGGAGTGACTCATGACGTCCATACCTCGTTTGTTTGTAGTACGCTTTAAGCAAAACAATGTTATCAGTTGCTAGGTACCTAAATCAGTGATTATTGATGTTGTAAGGCGTGCACAATGGCTACACCGCCCGTGCCCAAGCCTCGTTCTGATATCGCACTGCGAGACTCCGCTGCCGCCGCTACGTGCCCGGTGCCACTCCCGCGGACTAAGATACCTGCCAGCAATGACAAGGTCACAGCCTCAGACATTCTACGATCCATTGGAACCGTATCAAAACAAATTAAGGATGATGTATCAACCAAAGTCTTGCAAGCAAATGACAAAATAGAAAAATCTTTTATCGATGGATCGAAATTCGCCAAAGGCACTCTTGAGAAGACTCTCACATCCTCCCGCGCCATGCGAGATTCCGTTACAAAATCGGTTATTGAAGGAACTAAGACAGCAGGCATGAAACTTCGACGACCTAAAAAGTCAGACCTCTCTGAAGTAACTGAAGCTCAGAGGTGTATGTCTTTGCCAGCTACAGATGTAAGTCTTTTTGACAACATTCAGTTCCATTCTCCCATGCTGGAGCAAAAGAGATACAATAATGAAACAGATGTTGCCCAGGGTGGGACAGAGTGCTTACCCCTAAATTTAAACAGTCACCATTTTGATGACATGTCATTGTTTTCTAACAATTCTGATTCAAACACAGATAATATCAGTAATTTCTCACATGACAGTCACGATTTTGATCATGGTAGTTTGATCTGTATGTCTGATACTCAAACCACATATGATACCCCTAAACCTTCAAGAGCCAACAGTATTGCCAGCTCAAGGTCACTGCCAGATGTGCCAGAGCGGCGAAAAAAGAAAGAGAAAGTCTTAGAGATCATGAGACAAAATTCAATGTATGAAAATTGGACCTTGCCAGTGCATTCCAGCTCAAAAAATGAAGTTCGCATATGTACTAATGCTACAGCACAACCACGACCTAGCTATAGTACAATCTATGAATTTGACCCACTTAATGCCACTACAACAGCCCCCAAATTTGAAGGCATGAGCAATGAACTGCTTCTCCTTGAGTCCTTCTTAACTGCTGATACGTATGGGACTATTGTTGCCATAGACCATCATGAAGATAACTTTGATCAATATGCAGAGACAGATTACTACAACCCACCAACCCCACCCGAGCGGTTTGACAGCTTATTAACTGAGGATGGAAAACAGGCAGTGGCTGGTGCAGTGGATAACAGGGAGAGCAATGCTAACTGGTATGTGGCTGATGAAAATGAGAACAAAGCTAATATTGATGAAATTGTGAAGCAGTCAGACTCCATGATTTCAAGGTTCTCTCGTAAGTTAAAGTTCGACACCATGAGGCATAAGTCAGTTAAATCAGTCACTCCTAAAGCTGAAGTAGTTGAGAGACCTCCCATTAACAACATGCCAGTGTCCTATTATAGTGGGACTCTGAATAGAACAGCTGGTCAGGCAATGGATGATCTCTTCAGAAATTCTCAGTCCCGGTATTGTGTGCTGTCTGATCAAAAGCTGATGTGCTATAGTGACCCTACCAATGGTGTATTAAAAGAAGCACACCCTTTAGACATCATTTATTCTCTGCAAATTGTGCTTCCATTGTCATCTAGGTAAGTTATTTTATAATAATCTAATGTTGAACTGGCCCATTTAAAGAAGCACAGCCTGCCTACTGTTAATTTAATTAATTAAGTTTTTTTTTATAACAGCACCTGCCTGTAATATAGTAATGGTATATTTTTTACTGTCCGGTCAAGCAAGTGATTTAATTCTTTTTAAATTTAATTTATAAGGATTTTTTAAGCACCGGCTAGCTTTTCTGCTAGTGGATCAGGTTTTACTTTGTACAAAGCCAGAAGCCTGATTTCATGCTATCATGTTATTTGTATTTAGCTTCTTTTGGTGCCTATGTGTGGTATGGAATGTGTTTGTGTTAAACATACTCCTCAGCCTTAGGCTGCGTTCAGACGACACGCGCACGCTAAGCGCACGCCACGCTCGTCAGCAACCGCGTCTAACACGCTTTGTTTTTTTTTGAATATAATTTAAGCACTATTATTACATCTATAGTTGTAATAATAGTGCTTAAATTATATTCAAATAATAGTGCTCAAATTGCATTAATCAAAGTCCATCCGCACACGCCACGCGCCCGCGCTTCGCTTAGTGTTGTAGTGTTGAAGTGTTGTAGTAGTAGTACAAGCGGGTGCTTGGCGTGCGCGATGCACTACGCTGATTTTGCGCGGGTCTAAGACGGGCTCAAATCGTGTGCGTGCTCGGCGCGGGGTCATCTGAACACGGCCTTACTTATAAACACTGTTTAAATTTAAATAAAGTCACTTAGTACAGTGCAGAAGAATTTTCCTTTGCACAGTACTAATTAATGTCATTTAAAGTTAAGCAGCGTTTATAAGTAAGGCCCACTATGTACAACTATTGAAGACATATAATTGAATTATACATATTTATCATCATGGATATCTAATTCCACAAATAAATTATGTATTTATGTGTACCTCACTACTCTACATACAGCTATAACCAGCTCTGCAAAGTGTAGTAAATTTGGCAATATAAACATTACCTAAAACTATGTTAAGGTCTACTTTATTAATTTTATACAGACTAAAAAAGAAGGATAATCTCAAGTTCACCATATTTTATTGGTTGTATGTTATGTATCTTTTTTGTTTGCTTATTGTAAATTGATTTTCTACTGACTTCCAAAAAGGTGAAAGTACTCAATTCGACTGTATTTTTTTTTAATGTTTGTTACTGCATATTTTTCGATAGGGTGAACCGATTCTCAAAATTCTTTTTTCTTTTAGATAGCTGGTGCTTCAGTCTGGTCCCATTTAAATTTCATCAAATTCGGTGTAGTACTTTTTGAGTTACACTCCAATAACTGAATAGAAGTCGGTATTCAATTTTTCCAATTGTACTTGATATGAGCTTATTATTCAATAAGCTTCTATTTGTTCCCACTTGAATTTCGTCATTTCATCTTAACATAACAATAATTAGAGTTATGCTTAAAATATGAATATATATTTCAGGAATATTATTTATTTGCATAGATGACATCATTATAGTGTAAGCATTGATAAGCAGCATGTTTTGTAGAGATTTCAAACATTGTAAACTTTGCAATTTACGAGAGAAAAATACACATCCGCTGATGGGATAAAACCTGCGTCTTCTGAAAATCCATGTCTTCTTTCTAAAATTGCAAAGTTTGGTCTTGCTAAGCAGATGTTAGTGCTTTATTAATAAAATAAGTAAATAGTGTAGTCAGTTTGAAATTTACAAATTAGTATGTCAGTCTCCGCTTAGATCATGTTTATTTCTAAAGCTTTTGATACAACACTGTCTGAATTTTTATATTATTACACAGACAATGACGAAAATACTAGGTGCAAAGTAGTTGTATTTGAAATGTGTTATATATATTGGGTGTCCTGAAACTCAACGATAACCAATAGGGCTATTATGTATCTCAGTTGCTAATAAATGTTGATTGAAACTTTGAAAAACAGGTTTATGTCAGTTTTGATAACTTCTGTAAGCAATAATGTAGTAAGTTGATGAGTGGAGCTGACAAAAGTGATTGAGACACCTTTTTTTATAGATTTAAATCAAAATATTTTAGCAATTGAGATACATAATAGCCCTGCTGGTATTAGGTGACAGGCCAAGGTATATCAGTTTTGTAAAAATAAGAACAAAATCCATGTCACTTAGGCAAGCAATAATAGGCATTTTACAAAAAAGTTAAATAAATTTTACATTGGTCTTTTGAAATGTAATCTCAAATAATAATACTGAGATACATAATAGCCATGCTGGTATCGGGCGAGCGGCCAAGGTATACCATTTATGTAAAAAATAAGAACAAAATCCATGTCACGCAGGCAAGCAATAATAGGCAAGTTGAAGAAATTTTACAGTGATCTTTAGAAATGTAATCTCAAATAACAGTCATCAATGTGGTAAATCATAACCACCAATCAAAGTAATAAATATATATAACTAAGTAAAATAAATTAAGTTTTGACGAGTTATGGTTTACAAAATTATTGTCAGTTAACTTTGACATGGAGTATGTTGGAAAA
The DNA here is from genome assembly GCA_917880725.1 of Selenia dentaria. Classification (NCBI taxonomy): domain Eukaryota; kingdom Metazoa; phylum Arthropoda; class Insecta; order Lepidoptera; family Geometridae; genus Selenia; species Selenia dentaria. The sequence continues at coordinate 5,218,076 of OU862876.1, read as the reverse complement.
AATGGTTTAATTACCTCTTTTATTTCATAACGGGTATATTTCGGCCTTTGGCCCGGTACTAGGTTATCGTTGAGTTTCAGGATACCCTGTATACTAATAATTAATATAATGAGGGAAATACACACATACATTCGGAAATATCAATATAGGGAAAATAGTCATTTCTCAAATCTTCACTCAATGAGAACAACTATATTTTTACCCCTTTACAATGAAGGAGTTTGAGCTTGGTATCTCTGTATGTTTGTGTGTGTGTGTGTGTGCTTTGCAAGCATTCTAGATGGCCAGTTGTGTCTTCCCTAACATCAAAAGTAAAAAATGGTTATTTGGCGGTATTTGAAAGTTAAACCAACTTTTTCGGTGATGCCATAGGTGCAGGGTATAGATTTATAAAATTGTATTTCACTATACAAAATTCAAGGTTTTGAAACCAAGCTGTAAAAATTTAACATGTTTATGTTATATTTTAACTAATTCTTTTATTATAAGTGGTATATGTTAATTTACTATAAAATGGTTTAAAAGACCAGCACATACTTTCAGTCATATAATGATGAATAATTATTAATTCAAGTAATATGAGTTTTATTGAAATTCTTTTAATAACAATTGGTATAAAACTATGATTAGCCCCACAGATTTCTGAACATTATCCAAAACAGATTCCGGCTCATTAAAAAAAATATTGTTTGATTTAATAGCCCGATCGATTAGCGTCAATTTTTACTCCTCAAGAAGGTACTGTTCATGATAGAATCACTTTGGAGCTACATTAAAACAAGAAAAATATTTGTTCTCAAGTCTTGGATGCCTGCGATGTGCATGATGGTTGTCCATGCCTCCTGTGGCATGGAATCCTAGTGTGTGGTTATAGGTTTGCGATATTTTTCGTAACTTGCTTGTGTTTTATGATCACCAGCACCACAAACAACACATATTGCTTTGAGATCATGATGTCTGCGGGGTCGGTCCGAGCAGCGCCTCGGAAGGTCGTGTTCACTTGCTCCAGCGTTTCGGAGCGTCGAAACTGGGCGCAGAAGATCGCTGAGCATCTCACATCCGGCTTCCCGCCCAAATATACCGCTGAGTTCACGCGCTTAGGCTGGTGTTATCTCAAGGTAAGTTTCATTATATGTATGTTTATATGTTTCAAGGTACTGATTATTTGAACTGCACCACATCCTATGCATTAAAAAAAGAAAAATAAGAAAGAAAGCAGAGGCCGTAGCACAAAAAATGCGAATAAGTATTTGTATAGTAAATGTCAACGCGTCTCGCTTTGCCGTGCACACTATGTCGAGTTATCTGTGTCACAGTTGCCCTAGATACATTACTTTTTGTACTGTTTCACGTTACATTACACTTACACAGTTATTTGTGTTAGGCCCATAGTTGTAAACTGTACCACATTCTATGGCTCGTAAGAAGAAATATAAGAAAGAAAGCAGCTGGTTTTAGATATTTACACAACGTGTGCAATGTGACATGTATTCTAATTATTAATCATGGGACACTATATAATATTGAGTCATTCTATTCTTAAAAACTGTAAAAGGTTTATTCGTGTGTTTTTTTTGTTGCATGTGTTCTTTATCCATCCATTTCATTTATTTTCAAAAATATAGGAGACGTAATATTCGGAGACGGTAAAAGCACGATACGAGTACCCACATGGTGTGAAGTACTAACCTCACCTTTTCGTCACAAGTGACAAACTTCACTGCGGCCGTAACCCTGATAAAGTATGATATTAGTCTCATGTGTCTGTAATTTCGCCCGCACTCATACAGCACAGCACACATACACCCTTTTAACCAGAACGCTGTATTGGGAACATTACTTCTTCGCTGTAAATATAGGGTATGGTGGCAGCACTTCCCTATAGACGAAATTTTAAGTAAACGTACACATATATTATATTTGATTTCGAGTTAATCCTTATTAAACCTTTGCGTCCCAGAGATGTACATACGAGTATATACACGTCAGCTTTATTCATAAATCTTTTGTTTGAATTGTCACACTGCGACGAATATGTTTGCTGCAGAACTCGACTCCGACGATCTCACGATTAGATAGAGTTTCTGTTCCTCTGATTTCTCATTTGCATTAATATTTATAAAATGTGGACTAAAGATAGTCCCGAGTTTAGACCATGGTTTAACCCTTCCTATACTGTGATAATTCAAACAAAAGATTTATTAATGAAACGCACGTAAATTTACGTCAATGGTACACAATGGGTTAAGCATATGTTCCTATATATGAAATTCGGAGGTGCGGTCGAAATCTATTTACTATGACGATGCGTGAGAGCTTTAGACAGAGCGTTACCTCTCTCGTTTACTGTCTAAAATTAAGGACATTCTGGGAAAGACTCGGCGATGAGTGCCTTAAGACGGGCGTAATGTACTGTGAGTGAACAAAGGAAAAAACGGCGAAATTGAATGCAGAATGCCACACGTGTGCTTGGAAACATTTGCGAGAGAAATATGACGCATTAAGGCCATGGTACTATAAGCATAGCAACAAGTACGTAAAGACTTGTTTATTAAACTCTTGGAATTTGTGGCGCGCATTGCGAAGATGCAGTTGGCTCATTTTATTTTGCTGGTGAGACTGGACTGGCTTTGCTAGAAGCGGCCGGCCCAGTATCGTGGCTGCCAAACTTTCGGCACTGGGCGGGCTTCTCTTATCTGAATCTTGATAAACAACAGTAAATATCACGTAATATATTTTTTTGGTAATGAATAAATAATAAAATTTAATTTAAAAATTAAGTACGGTGATATTTTTTAAGAGTTCTTATTTTAATTAAATAAAATATTATTTTATATATTGCAAATTTTTAAAATCTTGATATTTTACATGTACATTTTATTCTATATATGACTTATTTAAATTTCTTATAAAGAAGTTCTTAAAGTTTAAATAGGTAATTCTTATTTTAGATTTTTTAGCTAACTTGTACTAAAAAAATGTACCTACGGGATGTTGATAATTAGGCGCGGGTGTAGCTGCGTCCACACGTCTAGAAGATAAAAAGTACTTTTTAATAATAAAATCCATAAAAAATAAAATAGAAAAGTCTCAAAATATAACATTTATTTTAAAATTATTATGTTATAATTTTTTTATATTAGGTATATATTTATTTTGCACTTTCATTCCAAACAATGCTTTTTTTTAATTAGTGGTTGGACGTGCCTTTATCCGCGCGATCATGAGATTAAGTTTAAGCTCCTTGCCTATCCTCCATCATTTCATCCATTCAAAATAGCACTCAAATGCTCCGAGACAGTGTGATGTCCAAACACACGCGCGTGTGCATGCACAAGTGCGTGCGCACCCACTTGTGCATGCATGTAATTCTGAATTTAATATTAAGGCGCGGTCCAATCCTAATTTTAAAACAATTTACGATGCTTTACATAAGGTTGAGAATTGCTTACCAGATTGGACGACGTAATGCGAAAATGCAGTTAAAAACGTGCTAATACTTTTTAGATTTATTTCGTACAATCAAATGATTAAATTTTAATGATAAAGGAGTCCATAGTTCACTAGTAAACTTCATTGGGAATTTGAATATGATACATTAATCGAAATATATTTGCCCATAATTGAATAAAAATAATTTTTCCGACGAAGCACGTAAGAAAACTTCCAAAATTTAGGGAATGTTGCCGATTTTTTTCTATAGAGCCAAGTTTGCTCAATCGTGTATTGGCTCCCATACTTCATAAGGACGTATATTCAATTTACACTACGTTTTTTATCGAACTTCGGTTATTAGGTTTAAGCGTCGAATAACTAAGTTTTCGCGAAGTCGAATCATGAGATTTGGTCGTAATCAACACTCATTTCGCCTTAACAGGAGTCATAAAATTAAATTCAAATGATGATATGACATTTTATGAAAGAAGTTACAGTTGAACCGAATAACAAGTAGTATAATAATAATTGATAAAACAGCATGAACACTGCGTTTATCATAGAACAGTCAACCCAAGTCAACAAGTAGAAGTAAAAACATACTTTACCAATATATTCTTTAGTGATGCTATAAAAGTACTAACGAACGCTATGCATATGAATAGATTGTCAATACGGTGCAGGGTTTGTATGCATTACGCGCGCGATGTTTCTAACAATTTGTACATGTTTAATCAATAATATCCGACTATCACGATATCTAGCATGTAGATAGTAAAGTGATAACGCAATCGTAGCAATATATAGGACATTAGCGGCGCGGGGAGTATTTCATCTTCGCGGCTTTGTTTTCTGAGTTCTTCAAAAGTATGAAACAAAGACGCTATCAGCTGTCTTTGAAATAAATAGTATTATTTTGTACATGTATACATAGACTTCTTGGTTTTCGGTTGTTTATTAAAATGACACATTTCATTCGAAGCTGATATTGTTTAAAAAAAATTAAGGGATCGAATTAGAAAGAAACAGCCAGTGAACCTGGGGTAACGCGCGTTCCCATGATAGTTGCAGTATTATCCAAGCTTTAAGGCGCGGTAAACCCCAATTTTAAAATAATTTACGATGCTTGAAAGGTTGAAAATCGGTTGTTAGATTGGAAGACGTAATGCGGAAATGCATTAATTTTGTAAGTTTTCTTTATATTTTTCGATACATACTAACACAATTCGGTATGTTAAAAAAAATTAACCTATGCCAATTCCGAAACCATTTCGAGATTTTATGTTACAAACCCTTATTTTTCTACTCTGACCTTTTAAAACGATAAGATGCCATTTATTTTAACAAAAAACGATGAAATAATTCGACTTTCATTGACCTCTAAATGACGTCACTTTTTTGCACTTTTGTTTTGATTGAATAGAGACTTACGAATTAGTAGGTGTCACTGTCAAGTGTTCTAGTTTCTTTTTTTTTACTCGCGTGCTTTTCTTGGCTCCTCAACGCAACTACATATTTGTGCAAAAAAGTGACGTCATAGGATTCAAATTTTCAAAAAAATATTATAAAATAACTACTGAATATAAAACAAAAATATTGAAATTAGTTTCTTATAATGACCTAATCTACGAAATAAAAATATAAAAAAAATACCAAAAAAAAACTTTACATACCGAATTTAAACAACTGCTGGTTACTATTATAGTAATATATGTTGGAAAATTCTGAGAGTTAGGATGTGAAAGTTTATTTTTGTAGACCTTAGATTAGGATATTTCTGCAGAGGGATATTTATGAATTCTGTTCGGTTATTACTCTTTTCCTGTTCCTTTTCTAACCTAAACATTTTATTTATTTGCATAATAATTATCGAACCGTTTCGTTACACTAGATGTTTAAAGCTTATCGACTAACTTGCCTAAGGAGCCCTGTGGCGCCCTCGTGATTGCTCCCGAGTGTTACGACCTGCGCCCGCGTCAAAAGTTTGCGCCGAGTTGGGAATAAATGGCTCTTGTGCCATACCTATAGCGAGTTAAGAGGCGAAATTTTTGTCAGAGATAGTTGAATAACCAAGAAATCTGATACATAAATATTCATGTCAAATGTATTAGTAAAATGTTATGTTACACGAGGACAAACTTGACGTAGGCGAAAAAATCAGAGTTGATGTGGAAAAAAATTGTAATTTTAAATTTTACATTAATACCTATAGGTTTTTTGCGGTAATTAAATAGTAAAAACACATATCTAACTAATTACATTCAAATATTTGAATTCGTAGAAGAAATAATATCATAAAAAGAACTTGCAATCTGACCATAAAAATTAAGTTTTATCAATAAATAATGCTTACCAAGACAAGATTTTTATTTGATATTTATAAATATTTTGAATGTCTAGAACAGAAGTATTATTTTTACCTAGTAACATATGCTTAGGTTATTAATAATTACATAAAAAATAAGAGCAACTTTGAAATTTCGGCCAATAATGATTTTTTTTTCAACTTGGGGGTCCATTTTCTAGACTTAGACATGGTGATTTCTAAAAAAATTTTTTTTAATGAAATATAAATTTTCTTGTTGGTTTTTTTATTTTATTGGAGTTCCTATTAGAAATTCTACAAACCAAACTAGGTTTCAAAGAATAATTATAAATCAGATATATTTAAAAAAAATTACAAGTTTTGAATTTTTAATTCTAGCGAATTTAACTGTCACGTGACTTCGATTTTTTATCGATCCTGACATGATATGGCGTATTTATCATATTCTGAGTGGGTGTAATTACTTGACAACATTATTTCTGTGATATTTTACAATGTAAAAGTATAATCTATTCAAAATAAAGCAAATTATAACCAATCATAACATGAGAAATTAGCTTACCGAGTGTTGTCGATTCGTGACAAATTTATTTCGTGTAAATTTTGATGTCAGAACTTAAATCACATATTTACAGTATTCCTTACACATTCACGATCATATTCATGTTTAATTTGTATCAAAATCATAAGTTTAACCCGATTAATTCACTAAAAACTATAGCACAAAACATAACCTCACCGCCAAACACAGATGAAAATATAAACATTGATTATCTTGTTTTTTTAAATTTCACAGATAGAACATGTCCGTGTGTAGTGTTGCCATAGAAAGAAAATATATTAAGCTAAACAATTAAACTCTATGGTTAAACATTGGGATGACCTCAAAAAATAAACAAAAGAAAAACGCGCCTGACACTTACTTGCAACAATTGTTGCGCCGACACTTTGGACCTCAAAAATCCTTGCAGTTTTGTGGCGCGGGCAAACTAGTCGTTATGCTTTTTATTATTATCCGGATACGAGCGCGCCTTTAGCGAAAGTTTTGCCTGCGAGACGATTGGATTTTCAGTTGAATTAGGCCAGTAAATTTATTTGGTAGAAAGCCCTTCGAACACCAACTTAGTAATGTAATCTATTTATTGTCTCTACCACAAGACTTCTACATAGTAAGTCGACGTTCCGGTTCTCTTACGTAAGGCGTCCCGGCGAGCGACGGAAGATACATTTCTCTACTTAATCTCATAACGGAGTAAAATTACGGCCGTTGCATGTTTTTTGATGTCATTTTAACTCTTATTTCATCTAGAAAGTTACATAATTTTCTGGTACAGTGGGCATCGCTGCGTAAGGATACGAATGTGTACCATTTTAATTACATTTGGGTAGTCAAGGGGTATGCTACTTGTTTTACGGACTGGTATATGGCTGTGTGACTTTAACATAGTAGGTTTTTACGCTGATTTACTATGGGTTGCGACTGAAAATCAGTGACTAAGGATTCTGTCCTTAGTCGTATGCTGAGTCGGGACCCATATTCATGACACGCACAGCATCACGCTGTTTTCCGTATGGGTGTTGTTTTTCATAATGTATGTATAAGTATTAGGTTTTTATTTTTATTATTTCATATGTCTGTCTATGTGTGATGTTGTGTGTCTTGAATAAATGCGTTTTCTTTCTTTCTTTCAAAAAAATTATATCAAGGGCAAAATAGTGCACAGATCTAAAATTTCTGTTGTGAACTGACATCACGTAATATTATGTGACCGTCTAATATGACGTCCATTCCTAAATTCAAAAGTAATTGTAATTAATGAATGGAAAGGCATATCAAAGATATATAGTAATATACTTAATGCAAACTCGACTAACTTCTCATATTCATTGCTTCATTATATTATGTCAGTATTAAATTACCCTTACTCGTACCTCATGTCGAGCTATCCAAACAAGGCTTACGTCATATAATTGAATTTCGTCATCATTGCAATTTTATTATGATACTAGCGGCGCCCCTTGGTTTCACCCGCGTGTTGCATGATGATGAAATAAAAGTAAACCAAGGTACTCCTTATAACATCAGCTATCTGCCAGTGAAAACCCCGTTAAAACCGGTCCAGCCGTTTCAGAGATTAGCCGGAACAAACAGACAAACAAACATTTTAAAAATTGATTTGTTATTGAAGTACCGTACATACTTTCATAAGCATTTAGTGAAAAGTTGTTAATTTGGAATTACAAACACATATTGCACCCATTTCCCACAAATTGTGTGACACGTGACACCATTTTTACCTTCGTCAGTTGGGCCCATTCGCAAGACCTCTAACTAAATAAGATTGGCGCGTAAATATTTACACATTGATGTAGTTTCTTTTGCTTGGAAGGTTATACAAAAAATTCAGGGTATTTAACTATTACCCACCCCCTTATTATATAACGTGGATTAAAGATACTTCACAGATTAAACCATGGTTTACAACGACTAACGGCCGGTTATAGACATTATATAAACGAATAACCTATCTATCGTCGGTTTACCTTACTAGAGATATATATGTGACATAACGTTATGTCAAATTTCTATCCGTAGTAAGGAAAACTGTGGATAGATGGATTATTGAGATGGGATTGGATTATTCGTCGCCGATTGACATAAAAAAGGGACGATGAAGAAAAACGCATTTATTAATAATGTGGTTATAATCACGTGTCACATCTCGCTGTTCCGGCATATGGCTAGTTCGAAAGATTATGGAAAGATGATGGAATGTGATAAACGGACATTGAAATGTTAACAAACAATAATGTATTATAGAAATTTTTAAACTTGTGCGTATCAAATTCATGTTTTTAAGAGAATAAACTATATCGAAACGTCAAATTATGTTTTAATAAATAATCTGTGTGCGCAAAAGTCCCGTATTCTTTTAAAAACATGAATAATGTATCATATCTACATATAGTCACATTTTGCTTAGCGGGAGATAAACATTAAACTTGGAATTATTTCAAAAAGCGTATCTCGCATACATTTAGTTCGTCAAATATTTGATGAGTGGCTATGTAGAATGTTCATGAATGATCAGTGCCATCTGTGTGTTAAATAGAACTCTGTTGCATTGAACATAACGTTGAATGACACAGTTAGACCCAATAGCGGAGTGGTGTCATACTTTTAAAGGAAATAAAATTACTTAAACTCTTGTTTTATCATTAATGAAATGAACAGTTTGTATGTAGCTGTAATCAAGTATTTGTATCGTATCCTTTGTTGATTATTTATATTTGATTCTCTTTTCTGTCGCTCTTTTTGAACGACCATTCATGCCATATGATCATGGTCACTTGGTTTATTGGACTTAGCGTTTGGGAGTATGCCCGAAATAGCGTAAAATTGAAAGATGACTTTGTAGATAATCGGTCTTAGACTTCATATACAGGTAGAATACGCGACAACTTAAGAAATATACATAATTTTGTTTTAGGAGGGCGTGACTGGGGAGTGGCGCGGCGCCTGGCTTATGCTGATACGCCGAGTACTGGTCTACTACACCGCCAGGGACCCCAAGGTCTGTGTCATCGATCTTCGGAAGACCAGATGTGTCAGTGAGTATTCTTTTCAATTGTTTAATCGGGCACCACAACCCCAATCTATCGGCAGTTTATCTTAACCCATCCGCATCCGTCGACATTTTTGACGTCGAAATAGTTTGTTCTAAGCGTAAACAGGATGCTGAGTCATTTGTCACATTAATAGTTAGGAATTTAACGTAAAATTCATTCACACTATTTTGGTAAACGAAAACATCACATAGATTGAACACTAGGAAACGCCGATGCCGTAATTGATTGACAGGAAACTGCAGCGTGGGGAGTCAATGCGCTCCTTTGTTGTTAGGTTGTACAGAGAACAAAGGGGCAAAACTTTATTGGATGCTGTATGATGCTAATGCATTTATTATAACCTGTTTCTAAGTTAACTCGCTTTTTTATGTCTGAGTTATTGTTCACTGGGTGGGTCCTCAGTTCCTACCCATAGCGTATTAGTATAGTTACTATCCAACAAGAAAATTTTATATAAGATCTTCCTCGTAATACAGGCAAAATAAGTGCCAATTTTTTATCTAAATCGACGCAAAAGTTAAGTGTGAAAGAAGGGACTAACTAACCAGCAAATGTCTAACCATACATACACTTCACTACTAGTTTATGCAATCATTATAGGTCATTGTATTGTTGCAAGAACACATACAAATAATTGCGTGTGTTCTTGTATCCGATAATAATATCGGATAAAAAATTGTTCCAAGAACAACTTTTTAGCGTGCTTTTGTTTTTATCTTTTTTACTTATATATATACAGAATGGGCCATTTAGGGTCACCATGGGCACAGCTAAAATTGTAACACGTACAAAGATCTCTTCTTCGTTACCATGACATCGATTTAATGACAGAACAACTGCATTAATAGATTTAAAAAAAACTTGTATTCTGTTCGGCAATCGATCCCGGTCGTATTGAAAGAAAAAACTGACATTATTTCTATTTATTTATGACTAGCTTCTCTCCGCGGTTTCACCCGCGCGATCATGGATGATAATGATGAATCTTATAAAGCCTACGTTACTAAGGGTGAATGTAGCTTTCCAATGGTAAAAGAATTTTTGAAATTGGCCCAGTACTTTTTGAGCATATTCGTTACAAACATACTTACATACAAATCTTTCCTTTTTATTCAAACCCGGACACAGTATGTAATGCTTGCGTACTTTGCCTCGTTGTAAAATATCTACAACTGTGGTAGTGCACAAAGTAGGTACCATGTAGGAAGTCGGATTTTCCAGTCCTTAATGATATGCATGCCGGAGTAGGGGAACTTTTTGAACTTCGACCTCCACGTAGCAAATTCAACACGTCGTGTGTGCCTCTAAATGAAGTGGCCCTCTCTTTGTCTTACTCTTCATTATACTTGAACTTATATACTAGCCGCTTTACTTATTAATAATGCCATTTAGTACTGCATAATACAAAACAGTTTTGCGCCGTACTAAATGACGTTATTTAAATTTATGCAGCGTTTTTAAGTAAGGCCGTAAGTCTGTTGTGAGTACCTACACGTTATACGGGAGTGGTTCTTTTCAGAGAACACGGTCGTGTTGTTAACGCTTTGCATTGTACTGATGGGAGATACGAATAACTGAATAACAAATAAATACGTAATGTGGTATACATTTGCGTCTGCGTTGTTCCCATGTATTTGTAAAGAGTCAAACATGCACACAAAGTCATTGTCGTCAATGCCTATTTCTAAAGTTGGGACGAGTTTTATTTACTTGTACTTACATTCTCAGTGTTAATCTCCGAGACTAAATCATGCTATTGACAAGGTCTTAAAGTTACGTGCTCCCAAGATGATCCTTTCTTCCTGCCACCATACAAACAAAGAAGTGGTATTTAGTGAGTTTTTGATTGACGTTTCATAAAATAGTAAAATTCTACGACATAACACACCAAGTTTATCTTTCTGTTTTGAGAAAATTTCTAAGTATTTCTAAATAATAGTTACCTAAGTAATGTGCGATTCTTGATAATCATTTGGCTTTTTTAGCTGACATAATACTTACAGATAATAAAAAAAAATCAAGTATATGATAATTGCGATCGACAATGTAATAAAAAATGTAATCGTAGTTTAAAGTTATTTATAATATTTTCGTGTCGCGTTACCTTCGTTACGACGATATTAGTAAAGTGGAGTAGCAAGTATTTAGTCCACGGCCGTAACGTAGTTTACCTATGTGATCAGTGATCGTTACCATCACAAATTGAAGCAAATTGCAATTAGCGAATTAAATGTCAATTTGTGATCAAGTGTTCCCCCTGCTCCATCTAGTTACGAGCTGACGTATTGTCACGCTAAATTAGAAGGTTCCGATTAAAACTGAAGTCATTTTTGAAATGCATTACAATAATATGATTTTACTTCAGAAATAAAGTTTGATTCGTAGGTGCAAGTGCCATGTTCAAGGGTGAACTTTCTCAATCAAGGAATAATTTTAAGATGGACTTGTTAGAAAGAAGTCGATAAACAAATAAATATTGTTCAACGGATAAATAAATGTATATCGAATTAATCAGTCAAACAAATGCTACGTACATAAACGTGATTTACTATTTAACTCTTTCATTAATCACAATAAGGTTCAGATGAAAGAAAGAGAAAGAAAGAAATAAAAAACATATTTATTCAAGACACACTCATCACATTACATATTCTACACATTAAAGGAACACAATACACTTAAATATTAAACACATTACACATGATCAAGCCCCAGTGCGGTAACATAGTTCACACCATGGTGAACTTAGTACGATCGTACGGAATCTGAAGACGCAAATCGCTCCGATGCAAAATAAAATAAAAGAGTATTTACGTCGGCGTCGTTTGCAACTGCACATGTGCTCCCTTATGATATGACGTCATTCATACGCTATTAATCTCGCGACTGACGTTAGAGGAGAGGAAAGCGATGCTATTATGCTTACTCGTAAAATAAAAGAAACTCGTTTTGAGAAATATACAAAATCTTTGCTATTGTTACTCACTCTATTGTTATATTTGTGAAAGTGTGTTTGGATAGACGGATGAACAAATATATATGAATGTTTGCTACTCTCTCTCGCAAAAACTACTGAAAAGATTACGCTGAACTTAATAGCTGCCCCCGCGGTTTCACCTCTGTGGTGATGGATTATGCTGACGGTGTTTTTTTATAAACCTCCGCTGTATCAGAGCGAGCAATACAAAAATAATGATTCGAATCGGTCAAGTCGTTTTCTAGTTTAAGCGAGACTAAATATAATAATAATAATAATAAAATAATAATAATAATAAAACCGTAGGGGCGGCTTTGTGGCGAGCCGTCGGTGAGTGGCGACACCGTGGACTCTGATTCTCCCTGGGGCTAATTGAGACCCCTGACCCCCGGCTTGCCTTAATTGGCCGTCTGGGGGTGGAGACGCAAGAGCAAGTAACAAAAAGCTCCAAGGGTGGAAGTGTTAAAGGGCATAACGCCGGTAGTAGCGCTTCAGTGAAACCGCAGCACACCTCTCGACACCCTTTAGCCAGCCACACCAACGTTGCCCTTTCTGTCACCATTCATGGTGGCCTTTATGGGGGGCCCGTTTAGTGGGTGGCAAGTCGCCACCTGCCCAAAAATTTTAAAATGAGACTGAATTTGGCAGGTGCCGTAGTCTCTTCCATAGCCCACTATCTTTTTAACACTAATAAAATCATACAATACCATGTCACCATCCATCCAAAAGTTACTGTTTTTTTATACTACTTTGTATTTTTATACCAAACAGGCCTCTAAGTGTTGGCTACAGCCCCACTTATGCCTTTGTAAAGGACCGGATGAAATCCGTGATTTATTTTGAATAAAAGGAATAATAATAAAACCTTTATTCAAACAATTGTACAATGTTATTTCATACATTATAATGGGGCTAGAAAACATTAGCAAATCTGTGCAAGAGTATCTGCTGCTGAACTAGGTTCATCACCCGTGTTTCAGCATACAGCGCCCTTTCCCCAGCGTTGGAATACTGCTAGCCATTTTGGTACAATACTAATCTTAAGAATTTAGAATTAATCTTAGGTCCTAATATTACATATAAAGATGATGATAGTGTTTGAGTGTGTTTATGTGTCTGTAGGTGTGTGTGAGTGAGTGTATGTGTGTGTGTATGTATGTGTTTGTAAGTTAATATTATAAGCATATGTATTTATATGATGTTCATCACTGTACACTACCTGCGTCTCGTGGCTGGCGGTGGATAATGCGTTCTACTAACACATATCCTACTTTTATCATGGAAAAATTTATGAGTAAGACATTTTCCGCGCATGTGGCTATACGACACACGAAGAGAGACGTGAGTCGAGTATAAAGGTGGTGGATTATTATCCATGATTACGAATTTCGAGTTTCTTAATTCTCCCTAGATGCAATACAGTAGTTTTAATAGTCAAGTGACTGAGACCGAGCTGCATGCCCTAGCCGTAGTTAATTGCAACCTGCCAACAAGTTTTAACCTAACTGGCGCTTGACTAAAAACAAACAAAATAACCAACAAATATACAAATAAACCATACGACAAACAAAACGATGTAGGTATTGGTGTTCAATTGGTATTGTTTTACCGCGATGTATGTGCGAGGAGAGGTATGCGGGATATTTTTTTCTAACATTGTGTAGGCGTTACAAAATGTTAGTCACATGGTAGTCGAATCTCCAATGCGCAGTTTTGTTGTAATTGTGACTGGTTGGGGGGTTGCCATTTTTTTTGTATGTACGAGACATGCGAATTGTTTGCGTGGTGGTTAGAATCGCACAGTCATACATTGCGTTCCATCCAAGCTTATGTTTTGAGCAAAAGCACCTCAAATACATTTTAGACTTTCATTTAAGCAGTACAGTCACTTACTACAATGCCCTCAAACGAAATCACAGCAATGCTTGCATACTCCTGTTCTACATACGTGTCTCGGTAACCGGTTTTTGATCAGCAACTTATTCTAAGAAAACTGTAACTTAATCTTTATCCACTCGAACATACAGACGTTATTGGTATTATGGAGATGTAGACTTTGTAGTGGTGTTATTGGATATGGCCTAGATAAGTACAGTACACGACTGAATCATGCCTACGCATTCACACCCGATTCATCACAGCTTCTTGGAATGTTGTCTAGTCATATTAGTAAACTAACACGCGTGTTACTGGGCTACTTATCGTATAAGCTTATTCTACATTTAGAATTATCGTTTTTTGCAAAACGCTGATCAACAAAACAAGGATTTTTTTAGTATATTTCATTACAAGTGGGGAAAGGCTGTCATTGCAAAGAGTTCCGACAAATGACTACCCGAGCCGAGGCGCAGCCGAAGGCGAGGGTTGACAGTCGGAACAAGTTGCAATGACGGTTCCGCACGTGTATTGAACGACTATTTTTAATACAGTTGCGAAAAAATGAAGCAATTTAATAAAATAATAAAAACACAATAAACTCAACTAACTAATCATTTATTTCTTATAAAAGTTATAATTCACATATACATTGAAATTGGTACAGTTTTTTATACTAACTGGGGAAGTTTTAGGTTGTATACGTAAATATACAACCTAAAACTTCCCCAGTTTGAGACAAACTATTATTAATTTCGTATGATTGTTCATGTTTATTTGTCATACAATGGCGTTTGCTAGTTGATGGAATTGGATCTGATGAATTATCATCAGATCCAAATATTCGTTGATAACGATGGTGGATGGACGAACGTTCTCTTCAACATGTGAAGGAGACGGACTGGACCTTAAATGAATGGATTGTGTGATTTTTTCCCCAGTTTCTAGTTTGTACCAATATAGCTTTCTGCAACTTTGTCTGATTTCTAACCTCCTAGTCGCTTTAAGGACGTCAAATTGGTTCCTGAATCTGCCAATAATGTAGCAGAGGTCCTCCTGAAGCTGTGCCCAGTATAATACTCAGCATCCGGCGGAGACCAAGAAACGTAGCTATTTCTTTTGGCATATTACCAAATTGGTTTATCCCGATTACTTGGGCTGTACACTTCCCTTTTTGGTAATTTTGAAAAAAACGGTCGGTTTTTCCTTTTTGGGACCGCTGATTCATATATTTTTGCACTATTCTAAGAAAATCTCCTTCAACAACAAAGCTTCTCGGTATATTTTATTTTATGTGTTCGGAATCTTGATTAGTAGCATTTTCCCATGGGCTTCAATATCTTTTAAAGTAATATTGGCTAACTCCTCTCTGCGGCAAGCTCCAACAACACCAAAAATCAGAGCAACCTACAAAAAAAGGGATTTGAATAATATTTTTTTAAATAATGTATTGACTGTATTTTGCGATTTTGTAAACTGAATACTAAAGAAAAATATAAGTACATATTTAATAAATTACCATTGTGGCTAAATAACGATCATCGGGAGCTTCGTTCAAAAACCTTTCCACTTCATTCGATGTGAATATTTTCGACTTTTTACTTGTAAAACCGTCTGATTGTCGTTTTAAGAAAGCATTTAATTTTGGGTATTCAGTTATATCCACGTTGTTCCTTATTTTCAGCATACTTTTTATCATCGAAAACCTCGACCGTAGAAGGTTTTAATTTTGCTGAGAGTTCGGAGAAGTATGCCAATATAACATTTTCTGAAAAACTATTTGCTTATTTCTCTTCTCTCCATGCAATAAATTCATCGTATATAGATATGTAGCGACTTTTTGACTTTGCCGGTAAAATGTTCTCCGAAGCATTTTGTGCAATTACACTGAGTTTCGGTGGAGTTAATTAAAAAAAACTAGGGTCGAAATTTCTCATTTTGTGCAACAAACAACTAAACTCGCAAAGAAAATTTCTTGAAAATGGCGCCAACCGTAGAATATAAGCAGTGATTTTTTTTTCTTCATCCATTCTGGTAGGTAAAGGGAACTATGCCCATACAGCCAAGTCTTCAGTAGATTTTTTTTATTGATATGAAATGAAAATGAAATTTAATGAGATGAAATGAAACCAACCAATTCAATTAAATCATTAAAACTGATATTGAAACAAATTTGTAGCTTCTTTTTAGAAATATACGTATTTGCATGAATCATAAAAACTTCTATGAATTTTTTTAGTGAAAACTTCATGGTTGGTTTTTCTTTTTAATAGACATTATTTTGACAGTTGGGAAAGAGAACGCACGAGTTCGGGAAAGGTAAAAAAAAGCACGAGTATGTAATAGCCGACATCCCAAACGCTATACGTCTATGAATTTTTTTAGTGAAAACTTCATGGTTGGTTTTTCTTTTTAATATACATTATTTTGACAGTTGGGAAAGAGAACGCACGAGTTCGGGAAAGGTAAAAAAAAGCACGAGTATGTAATAGCCGACATCCCAAACGCTATACGTCGCTGCAATACGCCACTTTTTAAGCAACTGTATTAAAAATACTTTTACATACATGTGTGATATATAATTTGAATATATTACCATTATTCCTTTAAAACATTATATATATTTGTGTCTGATCCCGGCATTAACTAGATACTTATTTCTTAAGATCTTTATTAATAAATCTGTGCATGTATCATTAAGGTATTACAAATGAATTATTTGACATTTGTGTTATTTTATTTCTTGATTTTTTTTAACACTATGATTATGTTAATGAGACATCATTAATATAGAATATATTAATGATGTGATAGAATATATTAATGATGTCTAATTATAAATAATATAGAGAATAGACAAATAATAGATAGTTTTCTAGACGAATCTGCTTTTAGCGATAAGACTGGCAATTGAGACACAATATTTGTAATTGTTTGTGTATGATTGTTGGTGTAATGAATTATCAACCCTTTGCGTCCCCGAGACGTACATATACGCCAGTTTCATTTAAAAATCTTTTGTTTTAATTATCACGGTATAGCAAGGATTAATCTATCTTTCAGGCGAGGCATGTGGACCTTAGATATACGATTTGATTGGCTGCAGTTTGGGAAGTAAAACTCTATACTGATTGGTCTTCATCTTATTGTCAGTAATTCAGCCTCCCAAGCGCTAAGGGTATAGGTAGCACCATGTTATGAACAGGCGTGTTATGTTATACGAAAACTTGAAAAAATTGCCTAGCTTACCACACATCTGAGCTTTGGGCCCAAACCACCCATGCCCATAGTAGGAGGGTGCGTCCTTATGTGGATACCTACACGAAATTCGTAAATGTTGCCACTCAAGTGCCAAGGTTGTACCTTGATATTTACCACCGCAGTGCCACATATTCTCACAATTCTATTCAATAGTAATGGGCACGACCCTTACTATATTCCGAACAACATGTCGGTCATATCACTGACTAACATAACAAAGGTGTGAAATTGCTCCATAGCATAACCTGGTACGCTGTTTGTCCACAGCTACACAAGACGCCGACGAGCAGACTAAGGAGCAGTGCCCATCTGATGGAAGCCCTAACTTGTTGCTGGATATCCCCCAGGCCACTCTCTATCTGAGGTTCCCGCATGAGAGGCTACTTAAGGTATACTAATGCTAATTGAAACTTGTCCAACGTTCGCCAATTTAATTGATACCAACTCTTGTTTTTGTACTGCTACACTTATATTGAAACTGGATAGCTGTCAGCGGCCTTAAGCGAGACTCCGGTACATCAAGGTATAACAAAAGTTAGGCTGGCTTGCAGTAGAATTGCTCGTTTCTTCATATGTATAACGTTAATACCAGCACTAGTAGTCGTTATACGAAATTACAATAATGCATCACACTTCACATAAATATTATAAAGGCGAAAGTTTGTGAGTATGTTTGTTTGTTTTGTTATAATAAACTATTGTGGTTTTCACCCATTTTTAATTAGAAATATGGGATTACTCACGATCATCGACGCAAGCGTCCCGAACACTCCTTGAAAAAGGCCACCGGATGCGGTCGAAACTATAGTCGGACCTATCCGATAAATATTACGTGAGTAATCCCGTATTTCTAATTAAAAATGTGTGTTTGTATGCAAACATACAAAAACACATTATTAATTAGAAATACACGACATACTCTTCACGCTTAAACTGCTGGACCAATTATGATGAAATTTGGTGATGAGGTAGATGTGGCGCTGGTTCAACACATAGGATATTCATTATCATCATCATTCATCACCACGCGGGTGTAACCGTGGGGCGTAGCGTAGCAAAAACATAAAAGTACAATAGGCATACGTATGTAAATTGTTAAAAGTAATTATTTCCCCTGATGATGGCTCAGAGGTTTATAAATAAGGATAAAGTTGGTCGGTGCCAGTCCGAACACTGCCACGGACTTGAGCTTGGTAAAGGTGACATGATGAGGCACTCTACAGCACGATCAGAGGGCACTTTCTTGTGTCCGTCTAATTAGAACATTGAATATTTTTTATAATATGATTTTTTAAGCACCAGCGTCTGCTTAGAGAAACCAAACATTGCAATTTTAATGAAAAAAATACATGTCCTAGGACCGATTGTCAGAAGGCAAGGGTTCGAACCCCGTCCAAGGATGTGAATTTTCTACCTACTTCCAAAAAGGAGAAGGTACTCAATTCGACGGTATTGTTTTTTATGTTTGTTACCTCATAACTTTTGATTGGGTGAACCGATTCTCAAAACTTTTGTTTGTTTGAAAGCTGGTGCTTCCCGTGTGGTCCCATTTCATTAAATTCAATTAAAAGAAACGGTCTAGTAGTTTTTGAGTTACACTCCAATAACTGTATAGAATGAAAGTCGGTATTATTTTTTTTAAATTGTACTTTTTCTCACTTAAATTGCAACATCTGATAATGTTTATTCTTTGAGAACCGGGTGCTACTACTCACGTGATATATATCCGGCAAAGAGACCAGTTTCGAACTTTTTTGAAGTTCTTCTAGGAGTCAATCGTGCACAGTTACCCCGTTATGTGCTGAATCGAGTGCGTGCTGGCACGATAGTGACTCCCATACGAAAGACTTCAAATAGGTTCGAAACAGAAAAGCTACTCTGAAAAACGAACTACGAAGATTCGTTAGACGGATTTCGGATTTTCTACGAGTACTATGAAAGTGAAAGAGGACAAAAACAGTCAAGGGACATGAAATGCAATGACAGGTTTTTACGTGGTGATTTTTATATTTAGGTAGCGTGTTTTATTATTAGTATTTATTGATTGATCTACCATATGAACAAAGCATAGTACTTATAATTATAGATAAGAGTGTAGCAATTATTGTTATAGTTTGAGCATGTTCATAATTTATAACAATTTTATATGTTATACTTTGTGTATTATGTTATGTATGTGTTTTTATTGACTTTTATTCAATTTCTAAAATATTAAAGATTTTATCCACAACCAAAATATATTTCTACAAATTATACATTATGGTGTTACGAATTCATTTGCCATCATCAGTTAATATTAAACACTAATCATATAATCACTCTAACCTGTCATTATGTTTCAACACCCCCGACAGTATTTGTGCTTTTTCGCTTTAACAGAAGAAACCTAGAAATCCGTCAAACGAAACTTCGTAGTTCGTTTTTGATAGTAGGCCTTCTGGTCGCAGAACCGCATGGTTAATATCTAGTGAAGCACGCGCGTGATAACTACGAGTATCTGGTTCTTACAAAATAGTTAAGGACACAACCTAGTAAGTTTAATTCAGCACTCCAGTTGGCAGTCGCTATGTTAGGTCTTGTGTGATACTACAAAATAATAAAATAGTAATCAAACGACTATCAAACACTTGAAATAAAATATAAGATAACACTGACATATTTTTCCTGTGTTTTGCAATTCTGTAAAGCAATGATAAGGATGGACGGGGGAACAGATGTGTACTCGTCGTACCTATACTCTAAAGTTGTGACGCGTCTCGGGGACACTAATGGAAATCTGCAATTACTTACATTCAATAGTCTATGAAAAATATGACATATTATAGAAACAATTTAATGTAAAAGCATTTAAGGCACGCTGGTATCCTGATAATAGTAATAAGCAGAATCTTTAAACACCTAGGCCTTTAATAATAAACGTTGTGTAAACTTATATTAGGCGTAACATGCTTTGTCTTGCTTTCACGCCTGACATTTACTGCAAGCGAAAAATTGACAGATAGATGTTTTAACTACTCCGTATAAAAATTCATTTATCACTTCAGAACGCTCAGAATTTTCACTGATAACATTATATATTTTTTAAGTAATAAATAGCTTACGTATAATATGTTACCACACACGTTACAGTTCCTAGAAAAGTAGGTTGATTTCTGGGAAATCTATTGTAATATTGGCCAATTATGGCGAATCGCGAGTCAACGGATGAAAATAGTAACCAGCAGTTTTTTAACTGTGATAGTATTTATCGAAAAATATTGAGAAAACGTACAAAATTAATGCATATTCGCATTACATCGTCCAATCTGATAAACAATTTTCAAACTTAATTTTATTTAACATGAATTAAACACACGATATCTTTCACGTCGCCTGTTAACAAAGATTGTACTTAGAGAAATGTGTTGACGCATTCCAGGGCTGGCGCTACATGATCAAGCTCGCCGCTCAGAACAACGGCGCGTACATACACCACCAACAGCTGACCATCGAAGACGTGCCGGTCATCGTCGAGAAATGCGTCAGCTTCATTTATGCTCACGGTAATCACGGATATTATAATACTAGCTCACCCGTCGCGTCCATGGCTGTGACCCTAGCATAACAATTTCCAGTTAGTTAGTTTCTGATAGGTACTTTAAAAAGTTCAGCGATGGTTGGCAGAAAAAAATTGATTATGAAATAAATTAGATGTTAACTTCGCATGTCACTAATTTACAATTATACTATACAACAAATATGATGGAAAATACAGGGCTCTATCACCTGCCAACGTTTCAGAAATTGTTCTAGCGAAAAACCTATCGAAATCTATTATACTATTGAGATGCTAACTTCACACACCGTCTCTTATCATCTGTCTCTCGGCAGTTCTGAGATGTAAGATCAGTATTTAAGCTTAAAACTACATAGTTCTACCCTAAAACGTAAAATAATAGTAATAGTTATTATGCTATGATTATAATATAAACTTTATATTAGCTTTATATTATAAAGCTTATAGTTCCGCGTAGCATCGTGCATTTTCAATTCCAGGAGCATAACGGGACTAAAACTGCCACAAAATTGAAATAATACAATAATTAAATTGTTAGTTTTGAGATGCTTGCAGTTCTACGTAGCATCTCAAGCATTATCGATTCCAGGAGCACGAGTACCACTATAACTCTAGTCTCAAACTTGAAATAAAATTGTCAAGTTTTGTAATGATTTTCAAGATTTATTCTATAAATTATCCCTGAACTTTTCAAATTAACTATCAGGAACTATAGAACTTTTAGGGATGCAGCGAAAAAAAATTTGAGATTCAAGAAATTGACTATTATTATTGTATAATTGATTAGCACAAGCTAGGTTCACAGACACGTCCCGTCCGCAGTTTCGCTCGCGTCACCTTGCGGGATAATTAGGTATTACGTTACAACAAATAAAAGCTTCTGTGACTTGGATGAGTTCATGGACGAATCATGCATTTAATGTAATATATTATTAATGTTTAATGTAATATATTTAGAGTAACATGAATGCATGAGGCCCACTCACGGTATTGTACCTAATATTGCTACACTGCAATAGGGTCATATGTTTTCTACCATAACTTTTATGGTATATTCACGTAAATATGATTGCAATAACTAATGGAGTATGAGTATTAGTTTCGGACGCAACCCTAATTATTCTTCTAATATAAAATTATTTCAAGTTTTACTCCTTTATAACATCACCTATCTGCCAGTGAAATACCCGTCATAATTGGTCCAGCCGTTTCGGAGATTAGCCGGAACAAACAGACAGACAATTGCTGTAAAATACTAACTGCGCCCCGCGGTTTCAACCGCATGGTAATGGAACGTGATGATGAAAAGCATTGTATTTACTAAACTAGACTTTAAAAGAGTCTAAGTCCAACATTGCTCTGGAAATCTAAACACGGTAATGCTCCATACTCCGAGAATTTCTGACTGTATGCCATCAAACCAGATTTTTTGTCCCTAATGCCACACTCTGTTTAAAGTTGTTGATACTGCGAGTTCGTAATAAATTCAAAGTAAAGGACTTCCTTTACTTTGAATTTATTACGAACTCGTAGTATCTATAAGAGTATTTATACCTACCTATAAGAGTTATTATACATAAACTTTCATGACACTTTATATCTCGAAAAAAGGTTATGGTATTTAGAGTGTTGACAGAAGTCATATTTCGCGCGATCGAAGCCGCGGTGCCCTCAAACTTTTATAAAAATAAGGCTTGCTATTAGGGTTCTATAGAGCTACTGAAACCTTTATGAAATCGGTAAATCGTCTATTGGTCCCAATCCTTTACAGCTTAATAACACCCACAGTTACCTAAGTCATGTCTTTGTGATTAGGACATGCATTTGTGCCTAATAAAAGTAATAAACTCAATAAGAAATTAATAAAAATATATTTTCTCAGTCTAACATGTAAATAGAAAACTTTATTAACAGTATTTGCTTGTTGGGTTCTGTTGAATAGAGCTAATGCAATAAAGGTTATAATGGTTCACACATCACATTTTTATTAATTACTTATACCGACTTTTTTTAAAGTTTATAATAATACCTTTGGAATATTATCTTAAAAACATTTCTTGTTAAGTAGTCTTCTATTTCTATCTACTGTAACAATATAGTTAGCTAAGCTTTATTCGTTAGATGTTAAATCTAAGTTTTGTGAGTTTCTTAAAACCGTCCGTAGAACTCGTAGTTTTAGTTTGTATGTAAAGTAACGGAACTCCCCTGACATGATTTTGGCCCGTTATTATCCTTTTCTAGTTTAGTGTTTTGTGTAATGTTATGATCAACAAATATTTTTAATTTCGATATGTACTTTTTTATGTTTTTATGTATGTGTCAAACCTGTTAGTCGTCGGGGGCTAGTATTGAATTATCTGCAATAATGCCCGGAATTAAAAACATGTCAATTTTTGCTTTTAAAAATGTTCCTTTTGAAGTTTCCTTTTTTGTTTTATATGTTAAAATAGTGGATTATTTACTCTTCTGTGTTCGTTACGGTGCACAAATTTGGACTGTGTGAAAGTGTACTAAATAAACTTTGATTTCTTCTTCTATTCTTATTATCGTCGATTGCCATATAAAGTTCAGTAATACATCAACCGTTACTAGACTACGTCACTGTGACGTGACTCTGGCCATTGAATACTTCAAATATAAAAAGCGGCCAAGTGCGAGTTAGACTCGCGCTGAAGGTTCCGTACATTAAGAACACATTTTACATTATTGTTCTAACTAAAAAACAAACTAGGTTAAAGAACAAACTTAACTTTGACGTTCGATGCCTAAACACTGCAATTGCACCATTCGCAAATTTTAAGTTTGTAATAGTAAGTTCGCTTTTTTGTTATTGTTCTATATATTATGTTTTTTCAGATTTTTTCTACCGACTACCAAAAAAGCAGGAGGTACTCAATTCGACTGTATTTTTTTGTTACCTCTTAACTTCGACTGGGTGAACTGACTCTCAAAATTCTTTTTGTTTGAAAGCTGGTGCTTCCCGTGTGGTCCCATTTAAATTTCATCAAATTCGGTTCTGTAGTTTTTGAGATACACTCCAATAGGTGAATAGAATGGAAGTCAATGAAATTTTTTCAAATGGTCTTGTTTTATCTCTTACAAGTGATGTGAGACATCTTGCCAAATTTCATGCCTCAAGGTCCAGGAAGTACCCTACAGGCTTGATTCAAAAAGTGATCCTATAAAGTATTAATTCTCTTGTGAGGCACTTAGACCTAAAAATAAAAATTGTATTGCTCTATAATATACTTTCACTGATTATTATTCTGACAAGAATTGTTAGAATTCAAAACCTCCAAAATGTACGACGCATCATTTATTTGTTTGTTAATTGTTGTCCAGGCAGTCTATCGGAGGGCATCTACCGTCGCGCCGGCGGCAGCTGCACTTTAGCCGCATTGCTGACTGCGTTCCGACGCGATGCGTGGTCGGTTCAGCTCAGTCTGCCCGATCATTCAGAGCACGACGTAGCCGGCGTACTCAAGAGATTCCTACGTGACCTGCCCGATACACTCGTGCCTTTGGAACACAACAAGTTGCTTCTCGCTGCTATAGGTATAAACATTACGTTCGCAAGCGATCACAACATAAACCGGTGATTCGTTACTTTTTTCATGGGACGCTTGCTTGGAGTGCTCGGCTTGAAAGTTGAAAGTGAAACCCCCAGTTTCTGGAATGCTTGTCAAAGCCTTAATTAGTTGACCAACTAAATACTAAACGCTCATTGGCAATTGGTGTTATATGACGCGATATGTGACCAATCAGTGGTCAGTATTCCGTCTGTTAGCTGAACAAACGTTCCAGAAACTGGAGGAAACTGTAATTGTTGGAGAAGTTTAGGGCTTTCTGCGCGACCTGCTTAGGTACATATAACTTCTTTCTATGCATACACATTTCATTTGTCACCAAGCGAACAACGCCTTTTCATGCACTGAATTCTTTATGCTAATGCTGTAAAAACTTGTCCGAAAATCATGCCGAATTTAGAGTCACCCATAATTGATCCCATATTGACTGAAGTAAGTTCTGGAACATCAATGAAGTAGTTTCTTAGTTCCGTTGGGCTATTATGTATCTAAGTTCCTAACAAATGTTTATAGAAATCGTAAAAAAATGGAGGCTCTATGCTACTTTTGTCAGCTCCAGTCATCGACGTACTAACATTTTTGCTTACTGGAGTTGTCGAAACTGACATAGACCGTACCGAAACCGCCTTCTCTGGACGTGTGCGTAAATTAGTATTCATATTTAAGCAATTGCGCCATGTATTAGACTTTAAGACCCTAATCTCTGTATATACTGCTCTGGCACAATCAATTCTGAGCTACTGTATCTCGGCGTGGAGAGTTGCAGCCCAGACAGACCCATATTATTGGTGTGGAGAGATCCCAAAAAGCCCTCTTGAAAGTGATGTCTTTTAAACCTCGTATGTCCACAGACGAGTTGTACCAGAGCTGTTCTGTACTCACCGTTAGACAGATGTGTATTAAGTCTATAATCATAAGACAGCACAAATCGACAATAATTTAATGTTAGAAATGAAAACGAAACGAAGGAAAGATAAAATATTTAAAATACCACACATGCGATCCCAATGCGGAAGGAAATGTTTTAGCAGCATGGGACCTATCTTGTAAAATATAATCAGCAAATACACCACAATGTCTGTTAGATATAACTGTTCCAAAATGCTGAAACAACATTTACTATCATTAACCTATGATCAAACGGAAAAATTATTAGCTACAATTGAATAACTTTTCTTGTTTTTTGTATTCTTATATAGCGTATTGATAAATATACATTACACACACACACACTAACCCACACACATTCACATTACAATACACACTTACGCATGCACACATACTTACATCATTCCTTCTTCACCGTTCACATACAACAGAATCGCACTTACAACACAATCTATCTCAAGTATGTCTACTCATATCGTTTTGTTTTTAGTATGATAAGTGTAATTTAATTTGTTCACGCAGTAAAATCATATGATGTATACCCATATTACTGCCAAAATATCAAAATCATGTTTTAGTGTCATAACAACTGGTAAGCAATAAGGGAGAATGCATATATTAGACTAACTATGCTGTAAACCCACTATACAGGCTCGACAGAGACCTAGTGTGGGCTGCAGAGCTTCTCAAGGGTGCGATAAACAATGCACCATCTTATAAACATGTGTTATTACGAGTACATTATATTATGACTTAATTACTAAAAGGCTTATGTACCGAATACCGAATATGCTTGTAAAGTTTAAATAAACGATATTAGATACCAGATTAGATTTCAGAGAGAGATAGATTTGAATCAACATTTGCTAGCAACTGAGATACATGATAGCCTTGCAGATGACAATTAATTATGGAAATATATAGATATAATTAGGAGACAAACATACTAAAGTCCCCACTCCTCTGAGGTAAGCAGGGGAAGGGAGCACAAAGAAGGTTACGTTTTTTGTCTGTATGCTTACATTTCGTTAACGATGCGTCATAGGAAATTATTTTGTACTACATAGCGAAAGCTGAGAAAATTCTCTACAACTTTGATTTTAAACAAATTTTACATATTCCCAATCGTTGTCTAGCTATGAACTTCTACAAATGGTCGATTTTCAGAAATATATTTTAACTTACTTTTTGTGTACATTTCTGTATAATTTTAAAATTGTTTATCTGAGGAAAAAGAGCCCCAAAGAAAGTTAAAGATTAGTTAAATAGCTCTTCAAAATGTTATAAATTTGATAATTTGCTATTTATTAATTATAATCAATCATAATTTATATATATATATCGAAAATTGGTAATATAGAATCAAAATAGTAAAAAAAATATCAGATTTTATTATATGCTATAACCATATTTCCTATGACGCATCGTCAAGGCTAACCTCAGAGGGGTTGGTGACTTTTGATATGTCCCCTTATTAGTCCAAACTAAGTTACGAAGTCTTTGCTTTTCACCTTTCTATCCTCACCCCCCATGAGAGCACTCATTACTAAACTATGTAGTTAATATCAATGTTAATGTAGAAAGAAATAGGTATATACATTGAGACTGAATAATTTAACCACACGTGTTGTCCTATTGCAAATTCAATGGACTTTGACGTGATTGCGGTTAGGTTACCAATCCGTTAAAAAAAATATAGTTTAACGCAAACACGGCGAAAAACTGGTCGATTCAATCGAAAATACTAGTACTAGTTAGGTAACAAATCCTTTAAAAAAATTATAGTAAAACGCAAACACGGCGTAAAACTGGTCGATTCAATCGAAAATACTAGTACTAGTTAGGTAACAAATCCTTTAAAAAAATTATAGTAAAACGCAAACACGGCGTAAAACTGGTCGATTCAATCGAAAATACTAGTACTAGTTAGGTAACAAATCCTTTAAAAAAATTATAGTAAAACGCAAACACGGCGTAAAACTGGTCGATTCAATCGAAAATACTAGTACTAGTTAGGTAACAAATCCTTTAAAAAAATTATAGTAAAACGCAAACACGGCGTAAAACTGGTCGATTCAATCGAAAATACTAGTACTAGTTAGGTAACAAATCCTTTAAAAAAATTATAGTAAAACGCAAACACGGCGTAAAACTGGTCGATTCTGAAACTGATCGAAAATACACCATGAGTCTTCACCTAGTTTAATTATTCATAAGCTTGTGTCTAGTTTAAGCCAAAAAACGATTATTCTTATTTGAATATATCGCAAGTGCGAATATATTTTAATTAGAATATTGGTTTCGTAAGTTAACTATTGAAACGCACTTGCAAATTATACTGTCTTAACAATTTATGTAACCGTGTACTTTCTTTCTTTTAGGAAACTCAATAAAAATGTTCTAGCTTAGTTAAATGTTAGAATATAATTCATAGTGTACAATAATCATTGTTGTTAAAATAATAGATTTAAGCTTTACCATTATTTTTGAGGTCATCTCATCTTGCCCCCTTTATTCATAATAAGTCTTGACAAATATGAAACTCTTCATACTCGTATGTCTGCCTTTGTCATTTAAAACTGAATAAACAGAGATCACAGTAGTTTTCATAACTACTTTAGTGGCAACGTTTATGAATAAGAGGGACCAGTTTATTAGTTTATATTAATGTTATTACGAGTATAATTGTGTAGTTATGCTCATTACATACAATACAATGACATCATCATGTGGACGAGTGAAACGAATGAAATGATGAGTGGATGTGTGGCTGGATTGATTACTAAGCGACAAGTTGCAAAACGAGGTTTGTGAGTTTGAGAGACCGCGGTAAATTTATTTGTAAAACGAATTTAAATAAACATAAAATCTTCATTATTTGCCAACACACAAAAAATAGGCTGTGCGCACAGATATATATGTACAATAGATAACGCAAGTATCACTATTATATATATCAAGTATTGAAACCAAGCGTGCCGACTTTTTAATTAATTAAATTAAGTGAATTTACGCGTAGTATAATTTGAAAATATCTTCCCTGTGATATGAAATATGTCCTTGCCCGTGGGGGTACGGAAGTTTTTGGCCTATTGCAGTTAATTATCACGCAATTTAGTTTTGGCGTGTATCCGGCTGCAACAACAGGCACTGCGCGGACTGCAAGTAGCGGCGGCCATCCTTGACGCTTCGTCGGGGTTCGGACAGGGGACGTACACGCATTTGCATTATCTATTGTACATATATATTTGTGGCTGTGCGAGTAAATTACAAAATTGAACGACTTGTCGCCGTGATCAAATTTTTAGGTGGTATTGTTGATATATAAGTCTGCAGTTCCAGAATATGGTGGAAGTAACCGATTGTTAACGAAGGGTTTATTGCGAATTTAGTATTAAAGTAAATGACTGTATATAGAATTTAATATCTTTGTCTACGAATAAGGATGTTGACCGATATCATTATTGCATCTTACTTCACATAAGATAAGACATACATGTATGTATATTGATTCCGAATTCGTGTAGCGTTCCGATTTGCCGAAGATAGAGACTCGCTCTGATCAAGTAGTGGCATCCTCCTAAAATTCCTTGTTAGGTTTCGCCATGTATTTGGCACACACTCACATTCACAACAAGCGGAAAGGGTTCAATATCATTCACCAATTATTTACTTATGCTATATGCAGTCTTTCAGATGTGTCATCATTCAATGCCTTAAAGATTCTCCAAACTTTGTTTCTTTATTTAGGTATATATTAGCATTTAGCTATTCTAGTGTGTTTATCAAGTCTTATAGTGGTGTAAAAAGTTTGTTTAATGAAACCCAAACGGTTGTTATGAAATCGGTCAACATCACAAATTGTGAGTTGAGTCTAAAATTGAATTGTATACTTACTGTTTGATACTGCTGAATAATTATTATTACCGGATAAAAACTGGTTCTATTTAATTACTGACAAAATATTGTCATGATTACTATAATTCGGGTTCATAATGTATTACCATTAAAAATTGTTTTTTGGACATATTTAACAAATTAACCAATAGTTATGAAGTCGTTTTATCGACGTTTAAGTTGAACGTTCATAGTTTCAGTTCTTGAGTGTCAGTCTTCAGTTATTGACTGATTCCAAATAACCACAATAATAAATATGAATATTTACATCATTGCATCAATTTTACTGCCTTGAATCACAGGGTTTTGCTTTGTTAAGGAACTCTTTAAGCGATGGTTTACTTTTCCATATCAAATAAAAGTGTTAAAAATATCAGGATATTTTATTACTAAAGCTGAAGTCTCTTACTTATTCACAAGTCTTTCACAGATTTATGGATGAGAAGGGTTTTCAGCTTTGTACTTTTAACCAGTTTTGTTTTGTTTGCATCATATTATTTCGTTATGTTTAGCTGTGCTGTTCGTATGGAGTAAGGTCAGCTTAGTGTTTCTTGATTTACACTGTTTGAGTCGCGTAATAATTGAGTTACGCCTTACGAGCACAATAATGTGCACGAAAATTGTATAAAACCATAATATGTATACTAATTCATGCTTACAACAATATCGAAAAAAAAATACACTAGTCTGGCCTACACCTTAATTTATTTTGTCCCATTTTATTTTTAGTTTTACCTTTTTTGCTGAATCCATATCCTGAATTAGTTTCATATATGTGTTGATATCTCGAATGAATAATCAAATTAATACAAATTCATTTAAACAATGCTTGTAATACAGCTTTTTGTTGAGTCGGTATTGACTTAGAAACTAGATTGCCAACCGAACTCTTGGTTGGAAAACTGCGACAACGTAGTATCTAATCACTCTTTACTAAATCTATATCATTAATCAAAAGCAGTTTAGTAGTAGTTTGTACTTTGTAGCAAAACGGAAGATTTTGACCCAACATCTACGTTTTGTTAAAACTAAAGATTTTTCTCTGGATGCTCGGACGGATAACGGATCTGAATGATCGTAATTAATTTACTGTATAAATGAAACATGTATACATTCGTATTGTTTTTTGAAAAAGCTCCAAGAGCAAGCACCCTTGCTTCATTGAGTAACCATTTCGAATATTGAATGTTTTAAAAGTTATATAGTTAACAACTATTTTTGAAACTCATTGAGATATCGACTCATACTTAAATAATATGCACTAATTATAATACAGGACAGAAGAATACGAAGGTATGTAAAGTAGTAATACAGTAAAGTCTTCAGTGGCAGCTACCAGCGTTCACACATCAATCCAAGAATGTTGTTACTTAAAGAACGTTGTTTACAGTTTGAAGTAACTTAATTAAGTTACTTCAAACTGTAACAAGATTCTTAATTAAGCAGGCTGACAAGAGACCTAGTCTATTGCTCTATTGCTAGGATTAGAGTCTAATCCTCCGAATTGATGTATATAAAGCGATTTGGTTACTGGTTATAACTTCTGTGTCAAAGAAAGTGGCGCCCTCCTTCACTTTTAATTTTTCGTTTATAAACGCATTTCTAAATTTGTATATTACGATATTCGTCTGCGAGTTATACCGAACAGTAGTATTTTATATTTTAGAGAATACTATACTTCTTGAATTTAATATCAAACACTTGGATTACAAAGAATTCGTTTGTTTAGTATTATGCTCTGACTGCTGAATAAGGATGCAGTCGCCACTGCTGACTACTAGTCACAAGTCATAACATGTATTAAATTATATATATATTATATATATATATATATATATATATATATATATATATATATATATATAATAAAAACAATGAACAAAATTTCCAATTTTCCTAAATATTGAGATTTTGCTACAGTTTTGTAAATAACTCTTAGACAAACAAAGTGTCGCCCTTATTCAGGTTCATGAAACACCCTTTATACTATAAAATGTTTGCCTTATCAGTTATACAAAACAAATGTAATTTATATTTTCAAGAAATTTGGAGATTTTGACTTCAATCGCAAACATTAATAGAAGTAGTAAACTTATGGTTACAAAGTATACATTTGACAGTTTTAAGTTCAAGCGGCTAAAAAGCATACAATCGCTGTTACTGTTGATTCCTAGTCATAGCATGCACAGTACGTATATAACGTTCACCATCGTCATTATCTCAGCCATAGGACGTCCACTGCTGAACATACGCCCCACCCAGAAATTTCCAAAAGGACTGGTTGAAAGCGGCCTGCATCCAACGTTGTCCTGCTACCATATTCAGGTCGTCACTCCACCTTGTCGTTGGACGACCTACGCTGCGCTTGCCGTTCCGTGGTCTCCTCACTAGAACCTTCCGACCCCATCGGCCATCTGTTCTGCGTGCTATATGCCCTGCCCACTGCCACTTTAACTGGCTAATCTTCGGGACTATGTCGGTGACTTTCGTTCTTCTACGGATCTCCTCATTTCTGATTCGATCACGTAGAGAAACCCCGAGCATAGCCCGCTTTGTGCAACTTTGTGCTTGCTTATGAAGCCCCAAGTAAAAGACCACGTTTCAATTCCATATGTCATCAATGTCTCTTGTCTTGAGACACTGAGGTATTTTTGACGAGAAGACGTCTTGTAGTTTCCGGAACGCTGCCCAGCCGAGTTGGATTCGATTATATAACATTATAACTCCGTAAAGAACCACTTGACACTGGCAGATGCATTAGTAATGCAAAGCCAAATCTTCCAGGGCGGAGGAAAAGAAAAAAACTCCGTAAAGATCAAAAACGTTTGAAAATATAAAAACTTAAACAATTCAAGTAGGTAAACAAAATAAGCTTTATGTTAAGTTTGTAAATAACATTCAGTTAATAGTTCATAAATGAAGTGGTGTCATCTACGAGTAAAAGCTTAAACAACGTGTGGCCTTCAGTTAAGGGTAGTACATAAAATAAGTGGTGCCATCTATGTGTGAAAGCTTGAATCACGTTCTAGGCTTACCTTCAGTTAGGGGTTGAAAATATACTCGATGTTACCTAATTCTACACCATCTAGCGAAAGTCATATGGACTGCCAAAGTTCCTGGGTTTCGTTATAATTAACTGTATCCGACACATCCGTAATGGTTTTAATTAGTTCTAGACCAAGGAGCACGATGGTGTTTCTAAAATATTTCAGTTAGATGTATAAATTGCAAGTGCGTGCGTTTGGTACCTCGTCTGTGCGCAGATAGATGTTCCCTATATATTTATTACCCTTCTCTTTGGATAGATGTCATCTACAACACGTCATTCGAAATTCAAAACTATGAGGTGATTAGTATTTATATTTTAGTACGGAAATTTGGTAAATAGTCATAACACAAGAAGCAAAGTCGAAGCGGCTCGTCTTTTTACTCTAGACTGATTTTAATTGTATCTCCATCTCCAATCTACACTGAACACTGAAGCAAAGAAAGAGACGGTGAATCCGCGTTAATACGAGCGTTCTCCCGCGGATGACGGATGGCGGAGAACTACATAAATTATACACTCAGTACATAGTGGAGATTATGTAAACATTTTAGGGTAGTAATAGCCTTGATCTGGCTTTGCGTGAGTGTGTCTTGACTATAAGCAGTAAATCTTCATAAGATGCATTTCAGACAGTGGATGATTAGCAGTTGATTAAGATGTTAATATGTTTGGATATTTATACATCGTAACTTAACAAAAATATGGTTTGATGAATTAAATTTCTAATTATATGCTAGTACTAGTAAGTATCATTCTTGAACTGCTAGCACGTTTGCATAATGCTGGCGCTCAGTGTCATTTTATAAGGAGATCATCTGATGTCCATTATACATGGAAGACAGATACGTAAAATTGACAAACTAGTTACGTAATAAAGTGGTTTCATTAGTCCCCCTAGTCCTAAACTACTACCCTGAACGTTTCAGAGTTGGACGACGAGACGCGACGGCACTCCGAGTACCGACGCGTGATGTTGTCACTACCGCTGGTGGCGCGTAATACTGCGCGCAAGCTATTCGCTCATCTGCACTTCCTACAAACCATGGCCCATGCTAACAAGATGAATGCAGAGAACCTCGCCTCAGTGTGGGCGCCAACCATTATGCCAGCAGCCGTGGTAAGACTAATATATAAGCTATACCTTTTTGACCCTGGCTAACTATATTGCACGTTAAACATATATATTATATGATTCTGAAACAATCGTGAGTCAAGCATCTGACGAGGCTTGATCTTTGCATAAACTAAATTACAAGGGCCGCGATGTCAATTCGAAAGTTTCAAGTATTTCTAAATAATGCTTCTTTCGGTTGGATGGTACTTATAAACTGTCCAATAGATGTCGCTCCGTCCCCGCAAGACCGTTAGTCAAATAGAGAGTTAAAATTCGATGCTCGGACAGATTCTCGGTGGCCTAGTTGGTCAATGGCGTCTGACACGGAGAGTCAGAAGACGCGGGTTCGAATCCCGTACGAGGATGGAATTTTTCTCTCTATAAATTTCAATCTTTCATAAACATTTACGATAACGACATCTTGACGACATATTAGGTACTAGGTGATTCCCTTCCCTTCCGTGAACCTTGAAATTGACTAGCCGAATAATTATATTCATGTGTTTTACCCATTTGTGTAAATATGCATAGTAATAAAAAAACGTTAAAACAAATGCCAAAAACGTACAATAGATGGCGGTAGACTAATGTTCATGCTAATGTATGTTGAAGCTCCTTAGCAAGTATGCGACCCTGGTACAATGCCTATAGATTTAATTGATTCTTGCGTATCAGCTGATACTAATCGGAAACTGTAATTATTAATAGAGTCAGGGGTGTTTGCCCCCGAAGTTTAGGCACGTTCGACCGGCGCACCGCCCCCGGGAAGTTTATTTCGTATATTGCCGTTCGGCTCTTGGTTCGCAAAGTTACGAGTCAGCGGTGCCCAAAGGAATATGAAAGCTCGCGTTTCACAATAAGTTTCAATAGCGTGCAAGCAGGAACGGTCGTAAGAGTAGGCTAATTTTTATACCTGGGTGGTATGCTTTCCCCATCTCATCAAATCAGAACCATAAGCAAAAGGTCGATGGTAAATGATTAGCCCCATCCCATGTTACTTCGACTTGCGAAGACTAATAAGTCGTTCCTAAGAAATTGTGTCGTTTTTACAATAACATCCCATAACAGATAACTGCAGGGCTATTATGTATCTCAGTTGCTAACAAATGTTGATTGAAATCTTGAAAAATGGCGAGCCTATGTCAGTTTTGGCAACTCCAGTAAGCAAAACTGTTAGTAATTTGATCACTGAAGCTGACAAAACTTACATAGAGCGGCCATTTTTTCATATTTCAATCCACATTTGTTAGCAACTGAGATACATAATAGCCCAGCGGAGCACACAGAGTGAAAATTCAAGTTGACTATAAAAATCGTTTAAAAAAAGCATTTTATTAAGTCCGACATTGATGCCTAAATTGAATAAATGATTTTAACTTTGACTTTTCTACTATTCCGCTACCAGCCACATACGCGGGCGTATTTGTGGACTGTATTTTTTAATCTCTACATATAATAAAACTGCAGAAGTCGAATATCTGTACAATGAAAAAAATGCTAAAAACCGAGTCAGGGGTAGGCAAGGAGTGATATCAAACATATTTAGATTTTTTAAATCATTTGTTTCTCTGTTTGTCTGTTCTTCTATCTGTTTGTACGGGCTAATCTCCGAAACGAATGGACCGTTTGAAATATTTTTTTTTATGATGGCAGCTTATATCCCTGGAAAACAAAAAGGATACTTTTGATCCCAGAAAATTAACGAGTTCCCGTAGGATAGTTAAAAAATTGTGATTATCCCGTATCCCGCGAGGCCAGGCGAGCGAAGCCGCGGGCGGGTTAGCTAGTAATAGAATACAACAGGCCAATAGTGTAAAATTTCAGATGGACTTGATCTGAAACGGATTAAGTAAATAAAATAAAATGACACTATATACTTTTATATTTTGACTGTCGTGAAGTAACGCCTATTAACTATCTATTAATTATTAATTTGTACTTAGTTTATTAAAATAATCTTTTATTTGCGTGCTCTATTTTATTATAGTAGATAGGAAGTGCTTTGGAAGCATGTCTTAAACATTGAGATTGTTCGTCTTAGACGATGGACTTCATCGTTGGTTGGAGCTGTTTATAATAGTTTTTTTATCACATGTTCGTCCGTCCGTATATCTGATGATCCAAATCGCTTTAGCATATAATGCGCCGTGGGGAACTGACGGCTGGTCGGTGAACGGCCACAAGATACGTGCTTAATAGTTTCAACAATGAAAGCAAATTACAAGTCTGATACGAAATTCTAATTTTGTTTTAATAGGACTTCAATGATGCCTCACACATACTGTCTAATCACCCTAATAAATAATTGGATATCGTATGTATCGAAGTCTTGTCATGGAAATAACGAGAGACACCGTGTGATATCCCTGTACGGAAATGCAATTATAATGCTCCTTCGGGTTTGTGTTGGCCTGGTAAAGTGCACCCTTACTTCGTATTTAAATATATTTATTATCAATGACGTCGATATTGGAATGCTTGTTATATAACGTATTACGCTAAACTCATTAAAGTAATGGTTTATGTTGGGAGAGCTTTTTCGTTTAATAAAGCTTCAGGTTTTCGTCAATTTACTTGAAACAGTTGCCAAGTATGTATGAAGCATTGAAATATGCACTTTGACATTATTTTAAGTTTAACTTTAGCAAATCAGCCTTTTGCTTGGTAAAAGAAGTATTTTATTACAATAACTAAAGTTTACACACAGTTTTTATTAACATGACATACCTAATATTTAAAATGAGTATAACCTATTTGTATTCAATTTCAAAGGTAGTAATAATACATGACATACCTTAGACAATAACAAATTGTTGGTAACAGTTTCACATAGCCCGACATAAAGTTAAGGTTCAAACGTTATGTTGGGCTAGGTGAAACTGTTGCCAACAATATCCGCTAGGTGGCGGCGGTATAAAAAGCTACGAATGTCCGCTGAACTCTTTAGCATGTCTGCTATCCTGGTATTCAGCGATGCAAATATGCCTACAGATCTATTATTACGTGACGCATGATCGTGGTAATTTCAATGACATTCATTTTGATATAGTATTTGGTTGTGGTCTTTTTATTCTTCTTTAGGTTCTGGCTATAAGTTCTGGTTATAAGTTCTGCACTCACGTGTAATTAATTGCATTGCTCGCACAAGTATCCACCCAAACCAAATTAACACTTTTATTGTAACGGAGTATGATTCTGGGTCCCATGCACAATCATTGATGTTGTGAAAACTTAGAAATTTGGTTGTTACCTAAAACTCGTTTACATCTAAGTAGGTCCTTATTACCCCCAAATTGTGCATGTAGGTGACCAATTAGCGCTCTAGGGTAATAATGTAGCTAGAAAAGCCCTAGGTCGGTAAGTAATTATAAAAAAAAACTTCACTGTTTCAAAAAGTTCGCGTACATCTAACCATCATACTGGCAATAGACATCATGCATTCAGCCCAATGACAAAAGAGGTCGCTTCGCTATTCAGCCTTGTCTTCGTATGAGTATAATAGTCATCAATTTTATTTTTGTAATGCCGGTTTTTTTCTACTTACCTCACAATCGAGATGTAAAGCAGAGTAGTTAGCTCGGGTGTAAGCATCAATTGCACCCTCGAAATAAATATCTCGGGCTGCAATTGATGCCTTGCAACTCTTGGCTACTAATCTACTATTTATCACGACATAATAGTAGATTATGCACCAAGGGAGTAAAGCAGTGTCTTACGTCATGGGCGGTATATTGAACCCTGAGTGTAACGGAGACCCTTGGGCTAATCTTTAATTCCCGAGCGTAGCGAGGGAGTTATATAGAGTCCTGAGTGAAGCGAGGGGTTAAAGCCGCCCAAGACGAAGACAGGCTTTATTCTCGAGGTGCATACTCTACTTTTCATACCTACTGCGAGACAATAAAAACTCAGAGCTGTAAAATAGCAGTTATATAGTTAAAAGTTAAACACATTAATAGTTAATATTCATATTGGACACATTTGTACCGTTATAGAGGGACATAGTAATATTTTTTGAAGAAACATTTCATGAAAAACACTGTTCTATATTTTTGCGGTTGTTAACTAAGTTATAATTAGTACTCACGAGATATAGACCACGATTTAGTTGCTCTTGGAGCTCCCGATATTTCGGTACAGTTACATGCACCACGTTGAAAATAATAATATATTTTAATTTCAACCAATATATAGTATTACGTATGACTTCAACTATGACCTTGAATGCGCAGAGAGGGGCCGCGCGTAACCCATAGCAACCGGCGCACAACAATCGTGCGTTCGTCAAGCTCAGTTTTGGTGGCAAAAATAACTCTTTTTTAGCTTTTCAAACACTGAACAAAAAGAGCCATAAACGACATTTTAATCCATAGATTCCCAATTCGAACGCCCTTGTTTTATTTTTAGCGTTTTATTAGAAGCATTTTTAGCGTTATTTTCGCCAACTTAGGGCTGTTCGAACGCACTACTTACAGTTAAACCTTTTCGCGCCTTTTTACTTTGTTTTCTTCTGTATGCTGTCTACGTACTAAGAGTATTTTGTTTAAACTTTTATAACTTTTTTGTTTCTATAAAGCTTGTTTTCGAAATTTGAAAAAAGAACGGCATGCGCGTCGTATGAGTTTCCAAATATGAGATTCAAAAATTATTAAAAAAGTGTTTATTCACCCTTAAAGTCATTGAGTTGCCAAACTCAAGCCCTCGTATACTCGTACTTATAGTAAATTTTGCATCGCTGTAAGGACTGCAGCACCGCCCACGTCTCAATATAATCGAAGGCTTTCTCGTGTTCCACAAACGCTTGACACAGCGGCTGATTATAATCTTCGGTCTTCTATATAATCTGCAGTAGCGTATGTATGTGGTCCACGGTGCTAAAGCTTCTTCGCGGTTTTCGAATTTGTTTAGGAGCTTGTTTAGGAGGCTGGAACTTATCAAACCTGCGTGCGAGATGATTCGTAATGACTCTCGAAAACAGCCACATGACAGAATTCAATAACTTCTGGAGAAATGAATCGGTCTACCACCGGCTCTCAGAAGTTCAGTCGTAATTCCGTCCTTTCCTGGCGCCTTGTTATCCTTAAGCTGTTTGAGAGCCAATCTTATCTCGTACAGGCTGATGTCAGGGATGTCTTTAAAAACCTCAAAGTTCGTTTCCTCGTGGTAATCACTTGTCAAAGTCAAAATAATTTATTCAATTTAGGCATCAAAGACGCACTTTTGAACGTCAATTTTTCATTTTAATGTACTCTAAAGGCTACCGCCGCGTTCCAAAATATAAAGTAGTTGTAGTTTTAGAGGCGAATGCGAGGAGGCAGTCTGGAAAAAACCTTGAGAAAGCTGATCCCGCGTGACATATAATAAAATCGGGCTCCTTTTCCCGATGGAACTTTTGAGGTGGAGGCCGCTGTATCATCGGTCCATGTCCATGCAACCGTATGGTTCGCATTCAACCATGTTTCGTCAATAAACACGACATTGTCCCAATCTGTAATTTTATTTACTTGACGTAACAATGTTACTCTGTTCAAAATAATATCGTAGCGTTCTAGCAGGATTTTCAGCTTGTCAGATTTTTTAAATCTAAAGCCAATCGCTTTCAAAACCTATCATAAATACGATTTACCGCCAAAAAATAAGCCTGCGTCTTTTAATGAACTCATTAGCTTTTGCCGTGTAGGATATTCTTTTCTCGAGTAATATCCATAAATGTGGTTGCGAATTGCAGCAGCATCAAAATTATCATCGCCAACAATTTTCTTGTCCCTCTTTCTTTTTTTCGGTGTACGTAAAATATTATCTTCTTAGCCTGATGGTTCGTATTTCTCTTTCAGAACTTGAGTTACTGTCCTCTTCCCTATTCCCAATGCTTCGGCAACGCGTTCTCTCGGTTGTGTCAGTGGTAGTCCAGAGGTCCATCGTTAACTGATTCACGTTCAAAATAATTGTACAATTTCACCACTAGTTCGCGAGATTGACTGTTTAGCGTTGTCCCCCGTTTCGACATGGTAAGACTGTAATGTTGTTCTTGTTTACTAATCGTTAAGCAATCGGAGTCCAATTTATAGCCAGGTAAACGTAGTCAGTAAGATCAGTCTATTATAAAAGCCGGGTCAGAAGAAAATTACAGAGAGCACACTAAAAACGCACAGTCACTTCGCACAACGACAAAAGACTGCTGGCGACATGACATGGCGTCATCGACAGGCACTGGTGTTGCCAGCAACATCCCACCTAAATTGTACCTAACATCAATGATTTTTCTATTTAGTTATTTTTGAATTTTTATAGTTGGGTAAAAGAATAATAAATATAATTATGTTTTATTATAATCACAACGTGGTTATTAATTTATGGTGATATTTCTTCACAGGTAATCATTGCATTCGATTCTACTTATCAGCTTTCGATTTTTAGAGTTACGTCTCTAGTGTTTAAAAAGAAAAAGGGTTAACTGACGCAACATTGTAACGACGTTCAGTTCTTTAGACCAGAAATTGTTTATTTTGTTTAGAATGGTTTATTAGTGAAAGCAAATCGTAAAATTAGTCGTATCGGTCATTATTACAATAAATATGTAATCGTAATTGAAAAAAGTTAAGCAATCGTGCAGCCCTTACAAAACAAAAAAAATATATTATTTTATGCCCGCTGTTACAAGGTTACGTTGTTGAATTTGATGAATTGTCAAATGTTGCCTATTAAAATGACTTTACTTTAGTTCTAATGTTTCTTTTGAGAGTCTCAATTCTCAAAAGTGTGGTCTCTCAGAATTCGGACCCAACCGCTCGGACAGTTTACGAGAAACAAATGTATCTAGGATTGCAAAGACAAAAACTACGTGTTACATTATTTTCTCGTTAAGTATACTTACCTAGGTGACTGGAACCGCGCGCTGATGACCTATAGTATTGCGCTTATATTCCAGTGATATAACAGTACTGGATATGTTTATGGCCTAAAAAGTTATACTGACTCATATTAAAAATAAACAAAAAAACCCCCAAAAATATATTGGTGGGAACCGAACCGCGCCGTTTGCGTCTGAGGCGGACACTTTGCATCCTGAGCAATGTCGGCAGATGCAAAACAACCTTATGCTTGCTAAACAATTACAGAGTGTTTGGCGTTGTCGTGCAAGCGCGGATTATATAACTACTCATACCTATTCTGTGACAAAGTTAGCGTTTTTAATGTTATTAGACGGTTTAACTTACGCGGTAGGTATAGTCGAATATCTCGACCGGTTTCTACGAGTACTAGCGCGAACGCAGCCGGGTGCGCACGTACTCCATGAAGAAGTGGCCCGGACGGTCACCGGACCGGACTCAAACCGGTAGAGATATTCGACTATACCTAACCGCGTAAGTTAAACCGTCTAATAACATTAAAAATGTGTAATACTTACGAAAGTTTCAATCAAGTTGAAGTTAGCGTTCAAAAACTTATCACTATTTTTACAAAATTTCATCAAATTAAAGTATTTTCTTCGGAAAAAAATAGCCTATGTCCGTCCTCATGATACATACTATTGCCTCGCAAAATTTTATCAAGATC
Organism: Selenia dentaria; assembly: GCA_917880725.1. Taxonomy (NCBI): domain Eukaryota; kingdom Metazoa; phylum Arthropoda; class Insecta; order Lepidoptera; family Geometridae; genus Selenia; species Selenia dentaria. The sequence continues at coordinate 5,176,927 of OU862876.1, read as the reverse complement.
GGTTAAGCCGTGGTTAGGTAGCAAACACACAGAGTTACTTTCGCATTTTATAATATTAGTGTGGATGTACGTAAGTCCTGTATTTTAATATTAATGGTTACTGATTGATATACTAAGTATTTAAATTTACTCATTTAATCCTACTAATAAACGCGAAAGTTTGTGAGTATGGATGTGTGGATCTTTGTTACTCAATAACGCACAAACTGCTAGGGCAATTTTGATGAAATTTTGTGTGGAGGTAGATGAGGCACTGGTTTAACATATAGAATACTTTTCATCATCATCCATCATCAAGCGGGTGAAAAAGCGTAATATGCATGGGCACAGCATACGAGTAGATAAAATAATAAGATCTCCGCCTACGTCAAGATCGTAATGATGACAGTTGTGTCAAAGTTTGTGTTAGTTTCTGACAGCTTAAGGTGCGTTCGTTTAGCTTATGAGGGCATTGGTGGCGTTGTCATTGATGGCTCTTTTGTTATAGCGTTCGTAAAGCTCAAAAACGTTATTTTTGCCACTTTTGCCCACACCCTATTCGAACGCTCAACTGAGCATAAGACCTAAATCGCATGATTATGCTGTCAAATACATAGTTGTCAAATAACGATCACAAACAACCATGCTCCGGACTTGGGTCAAAAATTGCAGAAAATTGCAAATCGGTGGCATAAATACCTAATTTTTAGCTTTCCGAACGCTGAACAAAAAGAGGCATGAACGACATTTTCACCCACAGATTCCCATTTCGAACGCCCCTTGTGAGCGATTTAGACTTATTTTAGCTAAAAACTATCAGAGGTGATCTATTCGAAACTCACTATTAATCAAAAGCCAAATCAATTTGACAGCTCGATACACTAGACGTGTTCGGCGACCGTCAAGGGTGATGAAATGTACAAATTTTGTTACATTTTGGTATAAAGATAGAAATGCCCTTGGAGAAATAATAAGCTACTCGAAATACTAATCCTGCGCAGACGTAGTCGCGGGCACCACCTAGTTTTTATTACATGAATATGATGATGGACTACTTGTATTAGAAATGAATTTGCTCTGTTTATAGCACAAAGGCAAGGGCGGGGCGGAGTTGTTTATGGTACATGCTTATTTCGTTACTCCCCGTTTTCTGTGACCCTACCCGAAGTGATAAAAAGTTTTGATACCTAATGTTTCAGAAACTAATATGGGTATGCCTGTATAGTAGTTTCTGCGATCCTAGCACTCCCGGGGCAGATAAAAGTAAAGATACCTAATGCTTGATTTTATTGAAGAAGGCAGGCGCGGAAAGAGTTTATTGTTCGTGTATTTTCTTAAAACTCCACGGACTTTCTACTATCCTAGTATTGTCGAGGTTGATAAAAGCATGGATACCTAAAGTTTCACAAATGTATGTGGGTATGACTTTAAGACGAGGGTGGTGCGCAGAGGGTGTTTTAGGCATAGTACGTTTCCCTAAAACTCCTTGGGTTTCTGCGATTCTAGCACTCCCGAGGCTGATAAAAGCATAGATACCTAATGTTTTAGAAATGTATGTTTGTTTGAGTTTATTGCACTGGGGCATACAAGAAGACTATTAAAATTTTAAAACACACAGTAACAAAAAAAGGTTATAGTGTAGAAATAGTTTTGTAACACTCACTACTGACGGCACCGCGACAACGCTTAGGGAAGAAATAAAGCGGCTTTTATGCCATTAAGTGATATGGCGAGAAAGTCGAGCGCTTGATGTTAAGCACTACGCCTGCCTATGATAGTTGCAGTGCTACCCAGAGCTCAGTAGAACTAACAGGAAAATATGCGTAATTGTAACGTACTCGTATCGATGACGTATAAGAAAATAGACAAAACAGTTTCGTTTTAGATGTGCGACGTGTCATAGGGCAAAACAATTTGGTTTTAGTTTTAAGACAGTCAGTCTGTCTCAGACTTGTCTATGTGAGGAAAGTCAAAAACTTTAAAACAGTACAATGGGCCTAGCATGAATAACTACGAAAGTGTAACGTAACGTGTCGTTCACGTGAAACCGAACAAACTGACACTTATCCAGTGACCGACGGCTTAACGTGCTATCTGAAGCAGGCAAGCACTCAGTTGAATAATGCCACTAGCGGTCACCCATCCAACTCCTGACCGCAAAAAGTGTTGCTTAACTTGTTGATCGGTTAAGATCTCCAAGTTAAGCTCCTTTAAATATGAATTAATTGAATGTATTTGCTTGTACTAGAAAAGAATAGAAGTAATTTTATAATAATTTTTTTAAGTTGATATGGTCCACCCCCTGTATAGGAGTCAGTACAGTATATTGTATATAATTTCGGAGGTGTCGGGCGAGGAGTTGCCAGTTGCCACGATACTAATAAAAGATTTCTAATACTATCCTGAAGTAAAATATTTAAAAAAGAGCGTCTTACTCAAAAAGATTGTAGTCACCGCACATGAGTAAATAACCTGTTACCTGCCTAAGCCACTATAATCCAAACTTCAGAGTAGGCCATCGTTGCAACCTGTATTGAAGGCATGCGCTGAAAAACTAAGCAATTATAAAATAACGAAGACCTGACGTGGTGGCCACGGGCTCTTTTGCTCTCTTAAGGTATGCACTTGTTGTGTGCTTGTGTTTGATCTTTAACTCCACTCCTTAGTCTATCTGCGTTCCTCGTACTCCCGAGGTGAATAAAAAGTATAGCTATCTATGCTGAAGCTATAAACTAGATCACTCAGTTGCGAGCGAATGTCGATATCGTGTATAAATTCTAAAACTCTTCCGACTCTTGCGATCCTCGTAAGCAATAAACTGTATATACTTATATTATAAGGGCATGGTGTACTGCACTGGGAGAAGAATTCCATTTATATATTATACTCTACTCTAATATTAACACTTTTGGATTTATGTTATCCCCGTATTCCCGGAGAACAATAAAACTAAGATAGGTATCATAGTTTATTGAACTTTATGGGGGTGGGTATAGAGATAGTGTCGAATGCTCAAAACAATTTGAAACCTTTAAATTCAATAGTACAGCAGTGAAGGCGAAGGGGTGATGGTGTCCATATGGTTGGTAAATTGTTCCAAAACTCTATTGGGTCGGCCTGTAGTGTAATGTCCTGAGTAGTCATGTGCGTTTTCGTTAATGTTTGTCAACGATGCTTACCGTTATCGCTTTATCTGTAAACATTGTCGGCGCCGGTGTTTTTGGCAACGAAAACACTGGTGATGAAAAAAAAATGAAATGAACAACAAAACAAAACACACAAAACACTTTCTGGACTCCTGAGTAAAAAACTCTACTTTGTTGTCTATATCATGGCGGGTAAAATAAATGTCAGTGGTAGAAATAATTGTAAAGAAAGCGAAGGCTTTTTATGTCGGTGAGCATTACGCGACTTAAATTTATCTGTTATAGAGACAAGCTTAGTCCACTCAAAGGGGAGAAGCAGGAGTGCAGTGGAGAAGAGGGTGTTGATGATGTTTATAAAGTTTAAAACTTTTCCCTTTCCCTGCAATCCTCGTACTCCCGAGTAATACAACTTTAGATACCTATGTTGTTGAAATGAGTAGGAATTGGAACCCATCGGGGTATAAATAACACCGAAATACTGGGGATTGAGGAGAAAAGTTGATACTAAACATGTATTCTAAAACTCTTCGGTTTCTCTGTTATCCTAGAACTCCCGGTGTGTAATAATACCTATGGCTAGCTCGGGGAGGAAGGAAAGTACCTATATCCATAAATGTTCATACAACTCTTTAGTTTCTCTGCGACCCTGGTACTCCCGGTGAGTGATAATACCTATTTTCAAGAACTGAGAGGCGCCCGTCATATAAGCGGCGGTGTATACTGCACCGAAGGGGGGATAACAATGAGGAAGGTGAATACGGTACATATACATACACTGAGTGAGATAAAGCTTTTACATAGTGAATATTAACAGCGACTATATGTACATAAATAGCATATTTTAATTTCTGGATATATGATTAGGTAAACAGCCGAATGACCTAAATTTATTTAGATCCACTATTTATAATTGTTCTGTATATACTATATACCAATTATAAATTTCATTTGTTATTCATATGAACTATTTAATAACGGACTAAACTAAGTGCAAACAGTGTCAAATTGGGCGAATCGTAGTTTGTTGTATGTTCCGTATTTCATCATCATCATCTCAGCCGTAGGACGTCCACTGCTGAACATATGCCTCCCCCATAATTTTCCATAAGAACCGGTTGGAAGCGGCCTGCATCCAACGTCGTCCTGCGACGTTTATCAGGTCGTCTGTCCACTGTGTCGGTGGACGACCTACGCTGCGCTTGCCGGTCCGAGGTCTCCATTCCAGAACCTTCCGGCCCCATCGGCCATCTGTTCTTCGTGCTATGTGCCCTGCCCACTGCCACTTTAACTGGCTGATCTTCTGGGCTATGTCGGTGACTTTCGTTCTTCTACGGATCTCCTCATTTCTGATTCGATCACGTAGAGAAACCCCGAGCATAGCCCTCTCGTTTGCCCCTCGCCCTCATAGCTCGTTGTGCGAATTTGAGCTTATCTATGAGGCCCATAGTAAGAGACCATGTTTCAGTTCCGTAAGTCATCACTGGTAACACACATTGGTCGAAGACTCTTGTATTGAGGCACTGAGGTATTTTAGACGAAAAGACTTCGCGAAATTTCCGGAACGCTGCCCTGTTCCGTAGTTACGAACTGTTAATCGGATTTTTACGAAATTAATGGCAGAAGGGTAGGATAAATAGACTTGGTATGTAAGTACGTATATGAAAGCAAAATCCGGTTGAAGGTTATCGATATTGGAGTTTCTATAAGTTGAGGTTGAAATGTTTATTTAAAAAATATCGACCAAAACAGGTAAAGTGGTCTTTCAAATGAAAGGGCTTTACTTCCACACTTCTATGTTCTAAAATACCGCATGAACATTTTCCACACATATAGAGTGACACATAAAACCTACTTTACTAATTTTTTCGTTTTACAGGCTGTCTCAGAACTCTCAGAGCCAAGTGTCATCAAAACATGTATTAGTAAAGATGTAGATTTTGTGTGCAAGGTTAAATTTTCAAGATCGCTTTTCGATGTCTAACGTGTTCTTTACCTTCATTTAATAAATAAAAATGGCGTCCTGCTGTCCCGCAACCTACCATCATGAAACGTGCGATGGGACAGATATACGAAAGGGACAGCAAGATGCTCGTGAATGAAACATAACTTCAATCGCTCTTGCAGGCGAGACAGAGAAGTGCATCTAGGCGATAGTCAAACACTAAGGTAACATGACATTTGAGGAGTTCTCCTATGCATTCTGTTTGCATCTCTTTTGAGCTAGAGGTGCGCGCTCCCTCATTCAAACTTGCATAACATGGTACTATCTCGGTTTAGTCTGTGTGATCAATCGCTCTTGCAGGCCAGACAGAGAAGTGCATCTAGGCGGTAGTCAAACACTAAGGTAACATGACATTTGAGAAGCTCTCCTATGCGTTCTGTTTGCATCCTTTTGAGCTAGATTAGGGTTGTTTCACACGTACCACAACCACACCACAGCCACAACCACACCACAACGACGCCATGTGGTCGGGCGTATATTTTGTATTGAAAATGAATATTACAATTTACACGTACCACATTTTGACGTTGTTATCGACCACCTGTGTAATACAAACACATCGCAAACACATCGCGACGGCAACGCCGCCACGCGGCGGCGGCACCGCGGCCACATCGCCACGACATGACGTCATCAACAGCACGCGCCTAGCTGGCGCCTGCGCTCCCCTCTTTCATTCTGCGTTGTACTGAGTTGCCGCGTGGTTGTGCGAAAAATTAAAATGTCCGACTCCGAAACTTTTGACACGGATATGTTTATTGAGGAGATTCGCAATTCGCCATGCCTTTGGGATCAAAGGACAGAGGAGTACTCCAATCGCATTTTAAAAAACAAAGCATGGGAAAACCTTTGCATGAAGTTTTATGAAGATTTTGATAGTAAGGAAACAAAAGAAAAAAACAAGTGTGGTAAGTTTATTAATTAAGTACTATTTATTTATTAAACCGAGTATAATACCTAACAACACCATTCACGCTTTATTGTACTGCCACGATAATTCACCTTCAGGGCTCACAAAATAGTCGGCAAATTCATTTCTAACCGAATCTGCTCGAATGCCGTCATGATTTTGATCAAAGGAATGCATTTGTAACAAATTTGAAGTTATCGATAAAGTGTCATCGAATTTATAGCCATCTCGCTTGCGTACTATATTATGTAATACGACACATGCTTTCACTATGTCTGTTGCAAATTCAACTGACACGTTAATTGGCCTATGCAATATTCGCCATTTGTTTGTCAAAATTCCAAAGGAACATTCTACATATCTTCGTGCTCGTGATAATCTATAGTTAAAAATACGTTTTTTCATTGTTAATTGCTTGCCGCTGTATGGTCGCAGCAAATGTTTGTGTAATCCAAAGGCTTCATCACCAATGAATACCATAGGCAAGGGCCTACCGACAGGGGTAATTGCTTGCGGTCCAGGTAGATCTAAATTATTTCTTTCCATTGCATCATATAAACTGCAGTCCCTCCAAATAGTTGAATCAGAAGTTTTACCGTAGGCTCCTATATCAACATACACGAATAAATAATCGGCGTCACATACGGCCATTAAAACAATAGAAAAGAAATGTTTATAATTAAAGAATAATGAACCACTGCGTGGTGGATGAATAATTCTAATATGTTTCCCATCTACAGCCCCTAAGCAGTTTGGAAAATTTGCTTTCTTTTTAAATTTGTTCGCAATATCAAGCCACATTGTTTTATTACATGGTGGTAAATGAATAGGCTGGTATTTATCCCAAATCAGACGGCACACGTCGTGGATAATTTTGCTAGCAGTTGAAGTACCACATTTAAAAAAATCGGCGAGATCTTCAAACGAACATCCCGTTGCCAAATACCTGTAACAAAAAAAAAATTAAACACAAATAATAATGAAATGGTGTTATAGGGTGATACAGGGTGTTAGTTACAAAAGGTTGAAATAAATAACACTGGATGGAAAAATCTGCTGTTTCATACATTTAGGTCATGTAGGTATCTTTTCTACAAATTTTAATTTAACTATTATTTTTTCAGCTGCCAACTTACAAAGAAAATGGAAAAGCTTAAGAGACTCTTTCAACAGAGACCTTAAAAAACAAAATTCACAAAAAAGCGGTTCAGCAGGTAATACGAAGAGATACTACTACTTTAGTCAATTATTATTTTTAAAGCCATTGTCTGAAAATCGAAATACAACATCGTCTCTACCAGTACAAAACAAAAACGATGACATTGAACAAATCGATAATGAAGACGATAATACTACTGAAACGAGTGACTCTGAAGTTTGGAAGAGACCAAAATATATCCAGAGAAAAAAAGACGATGCAGAATATGGGTTAATAAAAAAAATAACAAGTCATTTGAGCGATCAAGTAACTGCGAATACTCGTACACAGGAACCTGACAAGTCCTGTGACAGTGATATGCATTTTTTGCTATCTTTATACGATAGATTTAAAACCATTCGCGATGATTGGAAACTGAATGCTCAGATAGAAATATTGAATGTAATTCAAAAATATCACACACCTACACGTAATGATAATTACAGTGAATATAGACAGGGGTATACGACACCAGCTTACCAACCGTACGAGCGACCATCAACGTCTGGGTATCGGCCGGATATGGAAACAGGCGTTCCACAGCTTCGCAATTTGCGTACTACATCCACACCAAGAGATGTTTCAGTGCCAGCATCTCCACTCAGCGTTTCTTCTCAGGCTTCAAACTACAATGATCCGATTATAACGGATATTTTCGGAGATTAATTACCTACCTCTGTTGATTTTTGAATGACAAAATAAATAAAAATATATTAAGTATGCTCTTTGTTTTCGCTTTCTACCCCCTCTACCACAGTTAGGTAATAATAAAGGCCTGAGCAGACCGGATACGTGGCGTTTGCGTAACGTACAGTCAGCGACATATTGACCTACGAAAGTGAAAAAACCACAGCTGATGTTGATCTCTATAAGTTTAAAATTGGGTTGAAATTCAGTTGCAGAAATTTTACAGATAATGGTAGGTCGATATGACGCTAACTGTACATGCATACTGTTGTAATAATAGGAAACTATATGAAACGTGCCCACAATCATAATCTTACTTTTATTGTTAACGAATTAAGAGGCCGTACATGGTTTTGCTCGCAACACTAGTGCCACTTTCATAAAAATAATAAGATATTTTTATTTATGTCTTAAATAAAAAGATACATTGTTTTTAATGAAAGTGGCACTAGTGTTGCGAGCAAAACCATGTTTTGCTCGCAACACTAGTGCCACTTTCATAAAAATAATAAGATATTTTTATTTATGTCTTAAATAAAAAGATACATTGTTTTTAATGAAAGTGGCGCTAGTGCCGCGAGCAAAACCAGGTAGGTACGGCCTCTTAATTTGCATCTGTATTTTATATTTTATAAATTAATTTCATCATCCCGGTGAGTCTGTCCCGGTAGAAGATGGAACTAATTATATTTTCTAAGCACATAAAAATATTTAACTATAAAAACAATTACTCACCTCAATGTCATTGCCAGACGTTCAACAGATGGTATGCTTTTTCTCATGGCCGTGTCTTTTTTTTGCAACTCACTATTCAGTTCGTTTAACAAGAAGTCAAATGTATTCTTGCTCATTCTAAATTTTTTATAAAATTTCATCTTGAACCTTCGAAGTTTAGGATAATCAGTTCGGAATTGGCTTTGACTTTTGTTTTCCAATAAAGGATGTACCCAATAAATTCTATTTCGACGAATACGCTGATTTCGTCGTCTTCTTCTTATCAATAAAAGCCATAACAAGGATAGCAACAACAATCTTTCCTCCATGACTACGTTCAGTCAAGCCGTGTTACCTCTACTAAAGCTGGAGTATAACTGCACATGACCACGTGTGGTTACCACGTCGCAACAACAGCGACAACGCAACCACATCGACATTTTGTCGGTACCACAACGCAACTGCAAAAAGCCGCTGCGGCACTATTCACACGTAACCACAGCTTGACCACATTATGTCGCTGCGACGTGGTGTGGTTGTGGTACGTGTGAAACAACCCTTACGATCTGAAGCGGGACGGTACAAATATTAAAACTGGAAAGGTAAATTTAGGCCTTTTAAAGGCCTTCGAATTGTGCAAAGAAAATACAAAATTTGATCAAACAGATAAAGTGTAATGGAAAACATTGTGAACAGAAAATATTCTAGGCATCATAAGTTACCTTTGGTACATGTTAGTAGTAAATATTAAGTCTGCAGCGTTTAAATTATTGTACTATCTCATTCTAGCCCGTGTGAACAATCGGTGTTGTTGCAAGCGAGACAGAGAAGTGCATCTAGGTGATAGGCAACAACTAAGGTAACATGAGTTGTAAGGAGTTCTCATATGCATTCTGTTTGCATCCTTTTTCTGTCTGTCTGAAGAGCGATAAGGTACAAATATCAAAAGTAACGGAAAAGGATAAAGACGAACGGGTCTAATTCTGCGAAAATATATAAAACATGAATGAATCAACACGAAGGTCGATTATTAGATATTTTTTAAACAGAATATAGGTACCTACTTTATAAATTAAACCACTTATGCTTGGTGCATGTATAAAATGTGTATGTGCAGTACCTAAACATACAGACAGCATCGTTTAGATAAGATGCATTAAACAGTGTATCCGTTCAATATTTTTTTGTAGGCGGTCTTTAGTTAAGGGGTAAATTAAAATAATATGGCAAAAATGTCAGTTTCAGATTACGCTTGTGTTTTTTTAGGGTTTTATATCTATTGACGACCATATAGCCATTTACCAGTATCTATACTTATAATAAAGGAGTAAATGCCAAAATGTCTGTACTTGGAAGAAAAATATAAAAAATGTGGATTATAAGACGTAAAATTGCCTCCTCGATTTCCTCATGTATGAGGGTCGTGACCATCTCCACCCATTACTCGCTCCCATACGATGTTTAACTATCTACTCCTATTTTTGGCTACATGGATAGCTGTGACGGAAGTGTTCAGTGCGGTTCGGACTTGGTCAGACCAACGCATCGGGCTCCGACCACGCGATCTTTTGCCTTCCACTTTGCCAGTGAACACTATTTTTCCGTTGTGTCGTTTTGATGTTGTGTCCTCGGCGTATATAAGGTTGGTGATCTTTACTCCACCAATGCGCACCCCGCCTTCCCAGTTGTCACAAGTTCGCCTCATGATGTACTCGCCATGTGTGTTAAAATGTATAGGTGAGAGAACGCAGCCTTGGCGAACCCCTTTCCTGAAACTAAAAGAGCATGAGGTGATATCTTCGAACTTGACTACGCCTGGACTTTTTTAGCATAAAGCTTGTAGTAATGCTATGAGATACATTAGGAGCCCTAATTCCATTAAAATTACCTACTGATTAAGAACATGGCGTTTTTGAAAAAAATGTCTGTCTGTCTGTATGCTCACGCATACCTTAAAAACTACCGCACAGATTTCGGTGAAATTTGGTATATGGATAGAATAGAGCTCGGAGGTCGCAACTATAAACTTTTTATATTGATCCATCACATAAATCCAAGATGGCAGCTTGATCTCTCAATGCTACACGGTCTTATATAAAACTGGGGTCTCGATTGAGTGGTCGGCGGGGATGAACTTCTATGGTACGGCTAAAAACCTACGCTATAACAATAAAATAAAACCAGCACAACGGTGCGAGTATTACTAGGGGTAGGGTAGAGGTGTATACATAATTATAATTAAGAATTTTACAGCTATTTTTATTTTTGCAATACTACCCCTAGAGTAATTATACCATAATGAAATACATGTTATTTTTAAATTCACAGCTAGGTTTCGCCAGAGGTTTCGGAGAGATAATATTTTTTGATCCCATGTAGCCAGTCTTTTGCCATCTACGGATGACTGTTCCAGACTCCGGACTGCTATTAATTTCTTCATCATAAAAACCCAATAATAGTCCCAGCTCGGGTATTGAACCTAAGACCTCGAAATCCCAATGCGGCGCTCCCACCACTATGCCAAGACCAAGCGAGCGAAAGCGCTGGCGGGTCAGCTTGTGTAAAATAAAATTTTTACTCGGGGTTTTTATGTTTTTGCTTAAAAATGTGTGTAATCTGGTCATTATTTTGTCAACCTTCTTTGAGCAAAGTTGATCTTGCCGCGCTACTAGAAAAGGCGCCAGCAAAGTTGTATGAAATTTCATTTCTGGTGGGTTTTAACTACCAACAATTCAGTATAATGTGTACCTTCGACTTATTATCACATTCACTTTAATTTTATGAAACTTACACACTAATCGTATGAAATGAGCGACGTTTCATACGAATCCGTCGAAATAGCTTCTCAGTTTATCTGTAGTTCTAGTACTAAAATGTGAAAATATTAGAAAAACTTGGAGTAACATTTATTATTTTACTTTTAAATGAAGTTCTTTTATATTTATGTTTTCCTGGTACGTTGATATTTTGGAAACTATTTTTAGTGTATCGTAGAATGTGAAGTTTTTAATGGTTTTTTGTATATCAGTGTCTGTGTAGTGTTCAAAAAGTCATAGTTGCACTGAAAAGTTTTGATTTGAAACTAGGGCATCATAGCGACGTGGAGTTGTAACGGACAGATGCTATTGGCTCGACTGCCATGATGCAACTTTGATCGACCTGCATTGTCTATTCTTTATTGTGGTTTAATGGTGTGTTGTTTTACATGACAATGAAAGCCAAAGATGTGATGTAGTCGACATTGTAGGTTCGCATGGGCAAATGTATGGATATTGTGTACTATTCTAGGGTATATGACTATTCCGAAATTCCCGCCAAATGTTGAAAGCAATATATTTTCTAGTAGTCATTGTATCAATTGTATAGTAATTGTAACTGAACAAGCATCTGACTGACAATGCATCAAATCTAATCTGATCTTCAAGAGAATTTTTGTATATTAAAATATGCGTTGATAAGGGCGTATCGTTTACTTTTCACCGTGCGTCGGTTTGTTTACGCATGCTCATTGGTGGCGGGCGCCGCCGTTTTTAAGCCCAGCGTTGTTAGAGACCTCCGGTTTTGGAAATTCAGACGAATGTTCTATCGAATCGATGTCTTTATACTGGTTGGTACTAGGAGCTCATGATACGTGAAGAAGTCTATAAATCGCTGTTTGCTATTTGATATCTTTCCATGGCTTTCCAGCTATTGTGTTATTATATTTTATCCTACTCGGTTTCATATCAAATGAAGAGGTGGTCTGACATTCGCAATCTTAGCACACGTTAAATAGTAGTCACATAGTCACACACTTATCGAAAATCTATCGAAACATCATCAGCTCTAACCAATCCAAAAACTACAAATAATAAATATACACATAAATATACATAATATCGTACATAGACATCCCGACAAGACACCAAAGAGTATATACGCAACTTATAATCGACATTCGATAAAGCACGTGCAAGATTTAATTAACTAACAATTGGGTTCAATTATTATATGTTACATAATATAAAACACCACTGGGTTTGCTTCAACAGATGAGAAGCTCAAGTACACCTTTCACAATACAAAAAGTAATGATATATATATCACTTTTTATCACCTTATGTAGTTTATTAGCTAGACTAGCTGAACGCGACAAAAGTTTTCATCGGCAGATGAGTATTGATTTGTACTACGGTAGGCATAAAAGTTACAAGTCGACTAACAGGAGAGCATAAATAAGAAGTGGTTGTCGGATCAGGCACAAAGTGTTTTATGGGGTTGGCATTAGAATAGCCCAACACGAATTTGGTGATTTTAAGAGTTGGATCTTATAGATAATAATTTTCTCTACGCTTTGGTATCAATTTTAGAGCGAGGAAATGTCTAGTTTTCTAGAAAAACTAATTTCAATTTCAGATTTTTGATTCGACGATTCTCTATAAATGCGTGTAACGAAACGACTTGGTGCAATGAAAATGGTATTAAAATAAATATTTTAATTATTTGAACTATTATTTTATTGCTAATTTAATTTACAATACTTAATTACATAGTTTATAATACTTGACATCGATTTTATTAAATTAGCTTCTGTTGCAAATACTTTTTTTAAAGAATGGAACGTATGACCGCCATTTTATTTTCCATAGACGATCGACTACGCCGCCCGCGCCGCGCATTCCGTTCCTCTTCGAGTTACGTGAATGTGCTCTGTTCGCTCTCCGTGTTTTTCATTGTTTTGGCGTGGTATTTTGTGTTAATTTTTCGACGACTTTTGCCTGCTCTCTGGACTCCGATTTCTTCTTCAACTACGACTTTTGCCTGCTTTCTGGACTCCGATTTCTGTTGAACCACGACTCTTGCCTGCTTTCTGGACTCCGATTTCTGCTTGAACCACGACTTTTGCCTGCTTACTGGACTCCGATTTCTGCACGATTGATCTGCCTAGCGACATGGCTAATATTCCATCAGCAGATGAACCAACGGCTTCCACAAGCCGTGAAGATGCAGTACCAGTAGCTTCTACCAGTAGAGGTGAGTTAACTATTCATTTATTGTAATCTAAATTATTTCGCTTGATAAACCACAAAATATGTTAATCAAATGCTTGTTTTTCATTTTAGATGATTTTGAAGAAGAACCCGCATTTAAAAGGCGGAAATACGTGGGTGAAGTTTTACAAACGTGGAATATTGTAAAGCTGGCGCGTATGTTAAGTACACATGAACAAGGACTGGTTTTTGCCGAAGAGCAAGGCTTAATCTTGAAAACTAAGAAGTGTAGAATACACAAAAATCCCATGAAACTTGTTTTCAAGAACGACAAAACTATGGGCACATTTGTGTGCAGCAAGGGTTCCTGTCATAATAAAACTAGAGTATCTAGAGCCCAAGGAACATGGTTTGAGAACGTAAAACTAAAATTGGGACACATTTATTATTTAATGTACTGTTTTGCATACAACTACTCGCATGACATGGTAATACACGAAGATATATTTAGAGAAGAACATTGTTTGTCCCGGCCAACCATAAGCGATTGGTATAACTACTGCCGGGAAGTTGTGGTAATTTACCAACTGGAGAAACAAGAAGTCCGGGGCAAAATAGGAGGCCCTGGAAAAATTGTGCAAGTAGACGAAAGCAAATTTGGGAAGAGGAAATTTAATAAAGGTATTTATATAAGGCATTAATCAATTTCATTATTTTATACTTGTATTTTCAATTTAATAACTGTTTTTTAATTTTTTTCAGGGAGACACATTGAGGGACATTGGGTCCTTGGCCTCATAGAAGATGGTTCAGAGGACTTGCGGTTGGAGGTGTGCCCGGACAACATTAGGTCTGCAGAGGTGCTAATTCCCCTAATTCAAAAACATGTAGAGCCGGGCACAACCATCCATACTGACTGCTGGAGGGCTTATGATTGCCTAAGCCAACATGGATATATTCATAAAAAAGTCAACCACAGTGACCCTGACAGTCCATTTATAGCCGAGGATGGGACACATACTCAACGAATTGAGTCTCAATGGCGGGTGGTTAAAAGATTCTTCTACAAGAATAATTACAACCACCCGGGCAATTTTGCAGACTCAATTGTTGAGTATTTATGGAGGAGATCTGTGGAGGCCAGTAAGAAGGATAAGTTTTTCGAACTGATAAAAGCTGTGCAATATGTATACAAAATATAAGTTAAATACTTTCTAAATTTTGTTTTATTTTTGTCCTAGTTTTGCACCTATATGATTTATTTCTAATGTAATTCAAAATAGCTGTGACCATCAGGGCTAGCACTCTTATTCGAGTCAAGGGCACTCTAACTTGAGTTGGTTAGGTTCAAAATAAGAGACAGAGCCGACACAGAGCACCCCGACTCCACCTAGTCTTGTGGCTGACACCCCTAGATTGTATATAAAAAGTGCGGGAGCCAGAAGCTCAAGGGAGGTCCTGAGAGGAGCGAGCCAGACGAGGTTGAGCGGAGCGACGGGGGGAGGTGGCGAGCGAAGCGAGCCGGCGACCTCCGTAGCGAAGCGAAGACCGAGTTTGGCGAAGTGACACTCAGGGGCGACCGCTAGAGCTTCTGGCGGGAGCCCACCCAGAGTCAAACATAGAACACACCAAAATAGTCAGTACTCCATGTCCAATCCATTCATATTTGTAAGTAAATATAGTTAAATTCAATATATAAACGTTATAAATTTGAGGTTAAGTTCAAAGAAAATTCAAAGTAGTTTTTCGCAAAAACTAGGCATTTCCTCGCCACGAGAGTAGTGTCGGAGGACATCCCCCTCCCCCCTCCCTCCCCCCCTCCCCCTCCCCCCCTTAAATTCGTGTTGGCCTATTCTAATGCAATGCCCACAGCCTAAACCGCTGGTCGTAGAGACTTGAAATTTGGAAGGTGCTTTTGTCTTAGTGAGTAGAGGTGTACTAAGAAAGGGCTTTCAAATTCAAGAGGGTAAAAATAGGTGAAAACGTTTGTATGAAAGTCCTTAGTTTTTGAACTTATAGATGTGATAATTTGTATTTAGATAGTTCATTTAAAATAAACAATGGTGATAATTCATATTTTTTAAATGCATCACTTAGGGGGCGATAAGGAGAATAACTCTTTGTATGGAAAATTCTTTGTTATGAAGTTATAGGTGTGAAATATTCTATTCAGATACGTCATTTAAAAACATGGTATTTCTTAATATATTTTAATATCTGTATTGATACAATAATTATTCATATCTAGAAAAAAATACTCTACGCGGGATAAGTCGTGAGAAAAAGCTAGTTTTTATATTATATAATGTAACTTATCTTCATTACTCCGTGAGGGGCGGAGTTTTCTCTCCGTCGTCGAATCATAAGCGGCGTGGGAACCCTCATTACTAGTTAGTGGTTCTCTTGTACATAACGCCGTCTTAGATGTACCACCGCTGAACCAGATATTCTGCTGCGAAGCAATAATGCGCATGCATTATTGTGTTAAGATATGAAGAGAAAAACTGTAATAAGAGAAATTACTAACGAAAAAGACTAAAAAAAACAATGTAGTGCTGTAACTGTCATGGGCAAGTGTAATGCTTACCACGAGGCTTCCAACCTCCCCGTGTCGTTACTTATTTATAAAAGTAATTATAACCTGTAATCTAAATTTGTTTTCACTACCAATGACTATTCACAAGTATATATCAAATTCATTATAGGTAGTATAACCATTTCCTATTTGAACGTATAAATGTATTGGAGATTTATGATGAGTCCCGCACATGGCCCTGTGGCGCAACGGATAACGCGTCTGACTACGGATCAGAAGATTCCAGGTTCGAATCCTGGCAGGGTCGCGAATCTTTTATTGTTTTTGAAACGGAATACTTATGTGTATCACTTGTTTCGTTTCGTGACTTTGTCCGCGTAGAAAAACGTCATCGTGATCCCTCGGGAGCTACCCGTTGAAGAGGAATAATGAATATAGTCTACTTTGTTACATTAATGCTGGGTTCATACGATATTTTCCAAATTTCATCTGAATTCATTATACCGTTACAGCGTGAAGTAATAGACATACACACATACTCATTTTATATTAACAGTATGATTAAAAAATCTCTGATGAGGTTTAATTACTGGCCTTTATTTTTGAATTGCGAATTGATGGTATCGAACGTAAAAGCTACATTGCAGTTTGAAGTACTCATACGGGAACTGGCCTAGTCGTTCGTTACTGTTGCTATGGGAACACCCAATCTATGCGAAGTTTTAACTAGCACTGGCATTATCTGCGTATTTTTCTGAAAGTTCAGAAAAAAACCTATTAATATAAAATGTATGAAAAAACATAAATGATTCATAAAAAATATTTTCTATTCTGTCAGGATTCGAACTTGGAATCTACTGATCCGTAGTCAGACGCGTTATCCGTTGCGCTACAGGGCCGGCCGTATGAAGTTTCGTATAAAATGACTACGCTCTCATATTGCGCTTGAAGGCATGCGTACGTATTACTAGTAAACGTATGTATTTATGTAATGATCACACATTTGACAGATATATAAGTCGAAGAACTGAAACCTTTTTGCGGGATTGCACTCCAGGGTCATGCGGAGCGTGCGAGGGCAGCGAGTGGCGGAGTGCTATTGATAATTTCCGAATTGCTACGCACGGCCCCTCGCCCCGCACCGCATAACGCAATTCGATTGAGACCCGAAATTGTGTTCTGCGCACAGTTCAACTTACGTGCCGCGATCTGTCAAGTCTTTAAAATGTCGTTACTTTTGAATAACAATAATTTCGCCACAAAACGACCGCTTTTTTAAAGACTACTGTACAGTATAAATCAGTAAAAACTGCGATCTTAAAATACTACAATGTAACTACTATAAATATCTAAAGTCATATGCAGTAAATATCGTCACTACTTGTACATTTCACTCAATGGCAGTTTTATATCTTTATAACTCCATATTAAACTTTAACTGATTTTTTCATTTAAGTTTCTGTGTTAGTTTCCTTAAAGTTGGCCACATACAAATTTTATTAGAAAAGTTGCTGAGTTACACTATAACTTAAGAACGGATAGAACAATCTCGCTAATTCCTTTTTTGTTATGTGAATTTTCAGATGGTTCTTAAAAAAGAAAAACCAAGAAAGATGTCAGGGCGAGGCTGAAGGCCGAGCCTACTACGCGAATGATGTCGTGGGCAATTGCTAGTATTATTATAATTTTCTTTAATACTAGCGACTGCCCACGACTTTCTTCATGTAGCAGGCTCGGCTTTCAGCCTCGTCATATTTTTTCCCGTATTTTCTTGATTTTTCTTTCATAAGAACCTTCTCCTGACAATAATTAACTCAACAAAAAACATTTAGCGTAATTGTTCCATGATGTTTTTCACGCGTGATGTGATGATTAAGGGAAATAGGGATTCATTTATATATTCAGATTATCGTAATCTATCTGTATAGAAGCTGAATCATAAAGTTACAGAGAAACAGTAAATATTATAGTACGATATTAAATGGGAAGGCCTGTATAATGCATGTCAGTACAAGGACATAATTTAATTGGCACATTTAAATTAAACGAATGAAGAACAGAGTAAAAACTATAGGTATGGAAGCTATTTTTGGTGGCTTGCATTAGGACAACAGAAGTGTGCAGAAGTTATCATTTAGTGAAGCATCTCCGTTGCTGGTTCGGTACGCCTCACCCTTGCATATCGGGAAAGAGATAGTATAACAAAATACTTTATGTAAGAGTGAGAAAGTAAACTGCAGTATGTGTGTGGGTACTAATTAACACCGGCCAAAGGTAGATTGCGGGAGGGAGACACTGTTAACGGGGTTCTTGTTGTATGAGTGAGTTGTTAGACTGCACTAGTGTGTGATAGGGGTACATCGTGGTGACACATACTATAAATATATAAACATACGTCATATAGACGAACACATCTATAGATGTCCTCGTTCAGTTACGTAGACGTAAGGTTATGTTAAACTTTCATTATATAGTAGTCCTGCTTATAATGATATTATATATAAATGATATATAAAGTATAGTAGCGATTAACATAAATTTATATTTTGTCATAAGACTTAAAAAGTCGTTGTTAGCCTGACGAGTCATAAAATAACCTAAGCTAGATGTAATTACTTGACGGTGTCTTGATTATACTGTAATATATCAATTTATGTAATAAAGGACTTTTAAACAAAAGTCCTGCTTAGCGGGAAAACCCAACGTAGATTTTTTTACTTGACTTTCTGCTAGATTTGTGTTTTTTTTGTAATATGATTTTGAAATTAAAGCCCCTAGTGCAATTTTAGAGAGAAACATGTTTATGCTCGGACGGGATTCGAACCCGCGTCTTCCGACAATTCGTGTCAGACGCAATGACCACAATGCAACCGAGGAACGAGCTCTGGGCATCGAATTTTAGCTCTGATTTTAACCGTCGTATGGGGACGGAGCGACATCTATTAGACGGCTTGACAGCATCATCCAACCGATTTTTTTTTAAATACTTAACTTTAGTAGCGTATTCATGTCGCAGCCTTTCATAATTTTTATAATATGATATGTGATTTTAAAATCAGATAGAGAGCTGAGAATCGATGGTCGAACCTCGTGCCTCAGTGGCCTAGTGGTCATGATGTCAGACACGAATTGTAGGAAGACTCGGGTTCGTTGGTCTTCCTGTAAAGCAGGTCTAATTTTTTGACCAATTTTGTCGAAACTTGGTATGTATGTTCTACTATTTAATTGGGTTTTTTTTGTCGTCTGCTATTTTGATTCGACGATATTTTGACGAGTACATCTACCTGGGACAGACAGTCAAACTAGGCAGGTCCAACTTCGAGAAAGAGGTCAATCGTCGAATCCAACTCGGCTGGGCAGCGTTCCGGAAACTTCGCGAAGTCTTCTCGTCAAAAATACCTCAGTGCCTCAAGACAAGAGTCTTCGACCAATGTGTGTTACCAGTGATGACTTATGGCACTGAAACGTGGTCTCTTACTATGGGCCTCATAGATAATATGAAAGTCGCACAGCGAGCTATGGCGAGGGCTATGCTCGGGGTTTCTCTACGTGATCGAATCAGAAATGAGGAGATCCGTAGAAGAACGAAACTCACTGACATAGCTCAGAAGATTAGCCGGTTGAAGTGGCAGTGGGCAGGGCACATAGCACGCAGAACAGATGGCCGATGGGGCCGAAAGGTTCTGGAGTGGAGACCACGGACCGGCAAGCGCAGCGTAGGTCATCCACCGACATGGTGGACAGACGACCTGAAGGTCGCAGGACGACGTTGGATGCAGGGCGCTTCCAACCGGTCCTTTTGGAAAGTCATGGGGGAGGCATATGTTCAACAGTGGACGTCCTACGGCTGAGATGATTATGATGATTTTGATTCGAGGTGTACTTTTCCTAAAAAGGGGCGAAGTTTTCTGCATCGCTATTTACCGACCGATTTTGATAAAATTTGGTACACTCATCAGATACCTGACTAAAGATGAATTTCGATTATGAGCATTATAATTGATCAAGTGGTTTCCGATATAATAGGCTGTGAAGTACTGCGAAACTTGCCGCCGCTAAAATGACTTTGTACTCGTACTCAAAGCTTACTATCAATCAATCTACCTATAAGTATATATAAGAAACAAGGTGCTGACTGACTGAAAGACAACGCACAGCCTAAACCGCTGCTCGTAGAGACTTAAAATTTGGAGGGTGCTTTTGTCTTGGTGGGTAGAAGTGTACTTAGAAAGGATTTTTAAAATTCAACCTTTAAGGTGGTAAAAATGAGTGAAAACAATTGTATGAAAGTCCTTTGGTTTTGAACTTATACGTCTTAAAATTTGTTTTGAGATAGTTCAGTTAAAATAAATCACGGTGTTCTTTAGTATTTTTGACAGGGACGACTTTGGGGTGGCTGAAAAGGGGGATGAAACTTGGTATCTATTTTTTTATTTATGAACTTACAGCCGCATTTTCACTAGGGAACGTGTCGCTGAGATATACTCGTATATACTACGAGTACAGTACATAGTGCATAATATAATACAGTTATTAAAAATAGGTTGAATCATTATGTAAAGACCCTTCTCCTCCTTCTCCTTCTCCCTCCCACAGCTTCATTTAAAGAGCACATCACACCTGAACGCGCTTCAATTACTTTGTTTGCATCATTCCGTTTTTAAATAAACCTTTTTGATGTTTTTGATTTCCTGTATAAGTAGAGAAATGTGCCCAGAAAATGTTTTTTTCCAAAGTTTTCTTTTTGAGTTGTAGTAGTATAGTACTTTTCAGTAATACGAGTAATACCCACAAGTGTAAAGCGAAGATGATTTTTTGTCACTGCGCTCTCTCATGTGGGAAAGCATTGAATGAAAGTGGTATTTAAACACTAACACTTTTTAATAACCATGACTTTTACGCCACTTAGTAAAAATACGTAGCTTTTTTGTTATAAGCCTTTTTTAAAGTGATTCGAGCATAGTGAGATTAAAACTTTGAAAACAATAACAATATGTTTTAGAATAATAGCTTTAGAAATATATGCTTCTTTAGGTAGTCGTACCCGTGCACAGAGCGCCACCTATTGTTCGTATTTAGCAGGCGAATTTTTGTACGGTAAGTGTAAGGGTGTACACATGATAAAGATATGATACGAATAGTAGGTGCTAGATGGTGCTATAAATTTATATCGGGCGCTTCATCACCAGCATTATTTAATTTAAATTATTCTGGCTATTCTCGCTTAAAACTCATATCAGAAACTTCATTGTGCCCATTATATTTAGTCCCAGAGGCATATGTTTTTTATTATTTATTGTCATAGAACCAACAGCACTTAGGAAAATATTCTTACAATATTGTTTAATTAACACTTACTGCCAATTACAGGTTCATTCTTTTTATACATTAAGATAATATCGCCTATGAAAATAACTACTAAATATAAAGTATATAATTATTAAAAAGTACTTAGTTAAAAAGAAGGTACGCACGAAAATTCGAATTTAGGTAAAGGATGAAGGTGTGTGTGAAAATGTATAAATATATCTAAAGTAAGGGTGACTGCACATGGGTGTGTATGTGTATGTGTTAGTGAGGGTTTGTGTGTGAGGTGAGATATAGTTAACTGAATGAATAATTAACAACAAGATAAGTTGTTAATTACCCAAACTATTTGGTTCTTAACGCCTAACTTACTGTGATGAAAAATAAAATATTAATTTGACTATAATAATAATTTGACAAGCTACAGTGTCCTGCAATCCAGAGCTGAGAACACATTGGGCAGAATATCTGACACTATTTACAGCTATTAGTCATTAAAAATACAGTACGTAATATCTTGTACCGCGTGCACGGATTCGTTCTTCCTAACACGTGGTACACCTGCATCAGATTAACTATTAATGCAGCAGGTAATGTGATACTCCTGCAACAGTGTGTTGGTGATTTAGAATTTCGTCGTTTCTATGCCGATTGGGGAGTGCTATGCATGCTTCGACGCGTAAGTCTCACTGTTGGTCACTTAAGCCCACTTGCACGTTCCAGAGTTAGCTTCAATAACTCAGAGTCAACTGCTAAAACGGGGTTTTATAATTAATTTATCTTGCACCATTAAAGGTTAGAAGTAAATTTAAGGTTATTAACCCAGCAATGCGGGAGGGTTAAGTCTTTAACTAGGGTTAGTGAAGTTTTGTGTCAAAAGAAATTGAGGTTACATTCTGCTGTATAATGTACTCTTTGGACGAAATGACACGAGACAATACGTATAGAATAAAAAGTCGTCAAATTTCATACAACAAAGGATAAACAAGAAAGTCTATATATATATATTGTACTGTAGTGCCAAAGAGATAGATATAAATTTCACTTTTTTTTGTGCAAGGCAAAATAAGAGTTAAAAATTGATATGACTAACGCAAGTTTACAAACTCGTAGACGTATTTATTCAACCCGAGCAAACGTGCAAGTGGGCCTTAGCTCGTGTGGCACGGGTACTTCCACATAGGGATTCAAATTACAATTTGCTGAAAATTTTCCGTTTATCCATGACGCCAAAAACTACCACAATTTCCTAAAAAAAAAATACACCTACCAAAAACAAATGAGTATGAAAATGAGTATGAAATTAAAAAACACTTATTTTGAATAAAAATTATTTGTATTTCGGGTTGCGCGCCAATCCACGGATAATTTAAATCTAAAAATGCTGGATATAGAATCTCCAATAAAAACTGTTGTTACGAATTAAAACAAGTAGATTTTTTAAATTTTCTTTAGTTTTAAATATCTTCAAGTTCGCGTGTTATACGCAAGTGTTTCGGCTTTGTAGCAATCCTTATGTATCATGACGACTGATCCATCCGTCGACAGTATTTATTTCGTGATGAAAAATTATATAGCTATTACCCGTTATAAAAATAGAACATATGTTAAGCAACGCCGCCCGTAATGTATTGTGCTCGCTATAACACAATGACATATGCATTAAAAACAATCTTTACTGATTTGTTTAATATAGTTCATTCGATCACTACGTCTGAATGAATACGTGGCTTGTACTAACTCTGTGCAAAAATTACGTTCTTAACTACGTTCCTGCTTGAAAGATAACGAAAGAATTTCACTTTATGACGAAATATTACGTACTATGACTGTGCGTCTAATAATACTACGTCTTTGTCGGTCGTGTTCTCCTGGTATGTGCGAATCGGTGCCGCATCAGTGGCCGCATTGCCATGCCAGCCTCTCCAAGGTGTTGTGTTATCCATACGTTGCCTATTCCATAACGCACTAGAGCTATTTGATGTTCAATATTAATTAAACATATGAATTTTAATTGATTAGGTGTAGTCTGGTTTGCTTAACCAGCATGGTCCCGTTTACTTTTTCTGTGTACACGATGATTACGGCATTACTTTGAAATGTTCTATTAACTAAACTGGGGAAGTCAATACTAATTTTTACAAAAATAAGTCTAATACTTCAAAACATTATATTCCGTTAATTATGATTTGGGAAACAAAAAGGGAGTACCATCGATGGCTAAGACAAAACCACACACAACCTAAATGATTAATATAATTTCCGATCCGGACCACCAAAGAAATATTTCCCAGCTATTCTATTTCCGGGTTTTCCACCTAGTACTAAGAGTCCAGATGATGGGAAGATATTCCGTTGCCTATGTCAGAGGTTTAAAAGTGTAGGTGAGCTGTGTAGGCGGGGTGGCACCCCGCACCACTACGAAGGTAAAGGAAAGATTGCGAATATAGACGAGAGTGACAGAAACATGAAATAGGTGAGGGTGGTAGCATAGTAAAACATAAATGTAGATAGGTAGTGGGTACGGGTAGAGGACTATTGACGTGCCTGGCGAAACAACAGGCATTTATGACGGTGAATGTACCAGGATAGCATATTATACAAGATATTTTATGCTAAGATTATAATAATACAAGAGATCTCAATCTCAAGATATCGTGTTTGACCTAATAAGGAATAACACTGAGCAGCACAGAAAGAGGGTCGGTTATAAAAAATCGATAGCTTTGAAAATATTTGTGCAATACTTGAACAATAAAATTAAATAAAGTATATTTTTAATATAGGAAGAAGTACAACTTTTTATATTTCTTTTTGTAAAATTTTCACTAGATTTCTAATAATGTGAGACGGTAGAAAATAATCAATTTGTACATATTTCAGTATTTGCCCAGATTATGAGCAACTGGTACCCGAGAGGCAAAACAACGTAGTAGACACCACTCGTTCAAAGATGTAGCGACGACACAGTAAGCGGAGCCGAAAGACTATAGACTAGTCCCAAGATATAACAGTTAAAGGAAGCGTTTACCGATACAGGCGCCCAAATATGGAAAAAAACACTTAGCTTAACATCTAGCTTGTAAACGTGCGAATTTAATTTCTTTAACTTTTAATCGCCTAGTAACTATGTAAATATACTTACAAACTTATTATTTTCATTAAATTTAGAACAGTTGAACTCTTTGTGAATGAGTGCGCCCGAGCAAGTACTGCCACCATAACTTCTTGTACCTTGAAACAGTAATCTGCAATACTGTATTCTGGTTTGAATGGTATATATGAGTGCCAGTGAAAATAGACTAAATTTTGTCTCAGTATTACGAGCGTAGTGCATTTCAACGAAATGCATGTGTTCTAGACAGATATTACCACATAACACCAGGTAGGCTTCTCGCTTGTTCCGTAAAATAATAATTAAAGAAAAAACGAGATTGACATATACGAGGGTGAATCAAAAAATTCTTGGAATCAATATTAAAAAATGCAAAGATTTAAATAATAATATTTTATTTTTCTACATAATCTCCCTCCAATGCAATGCATTTAGAATAACGCGTTTCTAACTTCCTTATTCCTTGTGAAAAAAAATTATTTTCTTGACTCTCGAAAAAGTCCTCTACGGCAGCTATAACCGCGTCATTATCGTGAAATTTTGTTCCACGAATTTCCTCTTTTAATTTTGGAAATAAGTGAAAATCACTTTGGGCTAAGTCCGGAGAATATGGTGGGTGGTCAAGGAGATTGAAGCCAGCACAGCGGATTGCGTTGAGCGCAACTTCCGATCGATGAGCAGGAGCGTTATCTTGAAGGAACAACACGCCCAACGACAGTTTTCCACGACGTTTTTCTTTAATCGCTTCACGCACTTTCGGGATTAAATTTGCATAATAGGGTCCAGTAATCGTCTGGCCTTTTGGCATGTAATCAATAAAAAGGATTCCTTCACTATCCCAGAACACAGAGGCCATAACTTTGCCAGCGGTAGGAGCAACTCGAAATTTCTTAATGGATGGAGAGGATAGTCGTTTCCAAGACATGCTTTGTCTTTTAGTTTCAGGATCAAAATGGTGGACCCACGTTTCATCCATGGTGACAAGACGACGGCAAAAATTATCCGAATCACGCTGGAACATTTCGAGATTACGCTTGGAAATTTCCAAACGTCGCTTTTTGTTTTCGTCGGTTAACATTCGTGGCACCCATCTTGCAGACACTTTTTTGAACCCCAGTGAATCAATTAAAATGGATTGAACGCTACCAAAAGATATCTTTAGGATCTCAGCTATATGTTTTATAGTCATTCTTCTGTCTTCCAAAACCAGATTCTCAACCTTTTTGACATTTTCTTCTGTAACGGAGGTTGAAGGCCGCCCAGAACGCGGGTCATCTTTACAGCTTGATCTACCTCTTTTAAATTCAGCCACCCAGTACGCAACCGTAGAATAAGGTACAGCATCACCCCCTAATGTCTGCTGAATGTCCAAAAAAATTTCCATCGTAGACATTTTTTTCAAACTGAGATATTTTATCACCGCACGTAACTCACTTTTATCCATAATTTTGACTTTTTAGCAACTCGTTGCACAAAAAAATTTATTACATGCGAACGAACTGACAAAAACAAGTGACAGTCTGCATAAATATAGTGTGATAGACACTCTTTAATTTGAATATCGAACTTGATCCAAAAAGGTTTCATATATATGCACTTCTAAGAACTTTTTGATTCACCCTCGTATATAATACCGACCTTAATGCATTTTGATCGAGGATTAACCCAACTGTGTACTGATGCGGTCCGAGCCCACTTGGGTTTTGAAATATAACTGATAAAATTCGGTGCCCGGACGGTATGCCTCAGTTGCGTAGTGGTCATCGCGTCTGACACGTATTATCGGAAGACGTGGGTTCGAATACCGTCCGAAGATGTGTGTATGCAATTTTGGTCTCTCTAAACAGTTGTTAGTGCTTTAAAAACATTTAATAAAAATCATAAAGGGTTGCGACATCAAAACGAGAAAATACTTTCGGTTGGATAGTGCTTGTTAAATCTGTTAAATAAATGTCGATCCGTCCCCATCCGACGCTGTAAATCAAATAGTGAGTTAAGATAATTTATTATAATTCATTCGATGGTCGAACGATATACCTCGGTGGCAGGTCATGTTTGCAAAATAACTAATAAAGCTATCAGGGAAAATTTGAAGTACGCCTTTATTAATATTTAATGGAAAATGGCGATTGACAATATTTTGTGTTTGTCTATGGCCAACCTTAAGCGATGGAGAGTAAATAATGGAGACTGAGGGTCGCGGGGATCACTGACAATTTTTTCGATTCGATAAAATGATGACGTAGGAGTTGTAGGGTGGCCGGTGGCATTAGGCAGTATTACCTACAGACTATATGCATACAACAAGACGCAATACGATATTTAAGTACAAAAAAAGTAACGTGCATGCGTACATTTTGTATACTCTCAAGTGACGTGAAGGCAGATCGCGCGCCTGACGGTAAGCTCCACGCCCGCCCGTGACAGTTGCAGTGCACGTAGAGTTTAAACCGTAGCTTTGTGTGGCGCTGTACTGCACTGTTCACCTGGCTTTATGTATTGATTTGTGCTTATGCTCTAAAATCGTCATACAGTTCCCTCTTACGAGCAGGAGGGTATTACAGCGAGTCTCTCTCTTTCAAATATGGATTTGAAAGAGAGAGACTCACTATAATACGCTCTTGCTCTTAGCTTGAGGTGACTTCAGCACCTCCCACAGAATGAATAGGCATGCTTGTCAAGCCACTCTTTGCCTAAAGTCATCAGATTCAAAGTTAAATTTGCAGTAGCATAAATGTTCCAGAGTTGTAATTCCCCATTTATTCAACCTTTTATAGTTTATGGACTCTTAGTACTAATAGAGCGAAAACCGTTATTGATGTTTCTCAAACGCGAGTTAACTTTTCTACTGGCGACATCTACACGCACGATTTCGATGGAAAATGTACAATTTAATGAAATGTAGCTACTTGTTTCTTTTTATCTTTTTTTCTATATCCAAGATTACTGGATATGGTGTAGTTAAGAGATGGTTAAACCTACGAAGAAATAATAAATCTCGCATGGTTAAACTGATTCCAACCTCGCAGTGATGGTGGGAAAAAACCCAACAATGACTATAATTAATTTAGTTCAATTTTCCTAGATTTGTCTTGATTTTTAACCGTTAAGTGTTACCAGTGCAATAATTTATGCTGTGATGTTTTTTATTGTTGTGATACACGTTTTTTAGGTGGAATAATAGGAACATATTTGCCATCTACGAGTATTGCTCTAAATGGATGCGGAAAGTTCCATCTTACTTCAAATAACGTCAGAACGGTCAGTCAGGGCAATTTTTTTTTATTGAACCGACTTTTACACTAAAAAGTGTGAAATACCTTGTTGAAGTCAGTACCATGATAGTTTAAAAGTATCTATTATTACAATATTGCGTGCATGGTACCGACTTCGACAAGTTATTTCACACTTTTTAGTGTAAAAGTCGGTTCAATTTAAAAAAAAATGCCCTGACTGACCGTTCTGACAAGTGTAATAACGGTAATTTAAAAACATTATATTTAAAAGAAATTTAGTGTTCGAAACGTCGTCGGATTTAAACCGACATAATATCAAGTGAGTGAAGCCGGTATTTAAATTCGTTAAAGTATATAAGTAGCTCAATTTATTTTTCTTTACGATAACTTTATTAATCTTGTCATCCATTGCCTGCCACTTATGACAGGTGCTATCCCCTGCCGGACAGCCTTAAAATTTAATAAATTATAATTATACTTTCGTTATGGTATAAAAGTTAAATCGTATATATGTTACTTAGGGATCTATAAAATATGTTACCTCAATAGCCGGACAGTTTAAATGGTGTTTACATCTTGCCAGACACATTGAATTGAAAGTCCGTTGTAGGTGCGAGTGCTCGGTCGATGGCGAAGTTTTAAGATATCCAATTAAAAAAATAATTAAATTACGTTCATAGCCATGTTATATAAAGTAAAAAAAATAATAATTTAAAATTATAAATTTATATAGATTTCATAATTGTAGTCGATATTTTGCAGTCGATGGCATGATCGTCGACAATATCGCCGTCTTCGTCAGTTGCGGAAAAAAATAAGCAAGTTTATACAATTATGAATAAGTAATTAAAAAAATATGTCCAAAAAATTGTCGTAATAAACGATTGAGTATTGTGCGAATCACTAACACAACTTGGTAGTTAATTCCTCTTCACACTAATTGAACTTGTATTTGTCATCTTTCAATACCATTTTTATGTCTGGTTGATATGTGGTTGGAGTTATCAAATGAGCACTATCCCAAATGGTCCATATAACGCTCTTGGGCTATATTACTTGTTTATTATTATGCAACATCGCCCTCTACCCCGGCCACCTGTTATTACAGTGTAGGTACTTTCTCACTCATACATAGATAATCTCGATAGTATTTGCAACCTATGCTATACCGTAATTATTAAAACATAAGATTTATGAATGAAACGCACGTAAATTTACGTCACTGGTGAAAAGGGTTAAACTACCCAATAATAAACCTATTTGTCAATCAGTATTTTTATGCGCGACAAGCCACCGCTAACTTGTCTACTAAAGCCATCGCCAATTGATTTATGGGTTCCCAGTACAAGTACTGCGTCTAAGCATCGTTTCTTAGGTTTGTTTGCGCAAGCAAACTGACGCCGTGAATCAAGCCACCACTAATTTGGCTTATGAGCTCCTAGTATATGTACAAGGTGAAAATCTCTGTCCTGGCGTCATCTTTTGCAACCTACCCAATATTGTGTACCTATGCGGCCGCTAACATTTCCACTGACGCCTTCAGTCAAGCCACTGCTTATTGGTGTATGAGCTCCTAGCACAGGCACAAGCTGAAACTCTTTGTCCTGGCGTCATTCGTATTTGCATTAAACTACCCAACGGGCAGTGGACTATTTCTCCCCGTGGAGAGAAAAGAAATATATTGCACAATGCAATTTTTATCTCCCTTGCGAGCACGGCAACGCCAGAGGATAATTTATCCACGTGGATATACGGCGGGAGTAGTGTTTCATATGGTTTGTTCTTCGTAGGTGCCATTTAAAGCAAATGTGCCAAATGTCTCTGATTAGCATGTGCTATCCATACGTAGTATCCTTTTTCATTTACTAAGACTCATTAAGCATATGGAAATGAGTACGTATTGTAGATGAAAAACAAATAATAATTATTTAACTTCGGTATTTCACAGAATTTAGATAGGAAAGTAATAGAATAATAATCTTGATATGCACCGGCAAACCATTCGTATGGTTTTGAGGCTGCTATGCATTACAACGCCATTTCTTTATTGACACGAAATATGTGCCTTAATTAATTATCTGGGTAATCGAAAGGGTTGTGACATTTCGGATATACCTTCGGTGTAATTTTCTTTCCATTGTTTCCATTTCCCGCTACAAAATGTTTTGTATGAAAATAAACTTTTAGCCACCACCTTCAAAGAAGGTGATAACCTTTCTCCGTGTTATAGCAATCGGAGAGAATTATATCCACGTTTCGACGAGTCCGTGCTCTATAGCGGGAGTAGCGGGACATACCTACTGTCTACGAGATACGTCAAAAGGAAACATTTTATCTTTTTCCCCGCTTGCCGTGCTCTGTAAGGTGGAGAAGACTATTATTTCCACTGACAGGTGGATAAAAACGGTGGAAAGACTATTACTCTCCGCCGCGTGCTAGGGGTGCTGCTGTTTGCTACGAATAAATAATAACTCAGGAAGCATAATTCAGAACAAATTCCACATAAAAAGTGGCTCTTCAAACCAAAACGACGTATGATTCCAAATACGAATTACTTCCGAAGTAACAAATAGACATGTTCGGTGATTGGTTTAAATTCAGAAGGAAAGTAGGGATTGGTTCACGCGCGTGCTGCTATGACTACTATGATAGCTGAGTCATAGTGGGGTGGACGATGTAATGCAATAAGTGGATTGGACCAAGTCAATAATATAAATAATGTTTTTAAATTGTTTTTTTTATATCGCTTACATTTTGAAATTCAATGAACTTTATGTACCGCGAAATATGAATAATTTATTAAGTTTTCGTCTAGAAGTAATTAGAAGAGACTCTTTCTTCGCAATGTAGTGAAAAGAGATTTTAAAAAATTCGCTTTTTCATTTTACCAAAAATATATTTATTATTCGTTATTTGCCTGGTGGATGTTTTTCAGTGGTCGCAGAATACCTTAATTATCAATTATTTTAGAAAAGCATTGTGTTGATATTACTTAGAGATTCATGAGCAACTCAAGTTAACCGATTCAAATTAGCAGAGGGTGAATTTTCATTACCTTTAAAAATTAAACGTACTTTTATTTAACCAAACAATAAAATTAAATACATTTTTTTAATGCTATGTTAGGCAACTGTAGGTAATCGTTTATTACTGGTAATTGTTCATTTTCTGTAGTATTTCTTAGAGATGTTGAAGTTTTTTCGGAACGAATCATCAGCATAAAAGTGCTTAATATAAGATTTGATATACATAACATCACTAAAAAAACAGTAGGTACTTACTGTACAAACTGGGAGGTACTGCAGTTTTATGAAACATGGTACATATACAATGTTATTTACATGGTACTTACAATTTATTTTTTATCGTCAAAATGACGGAGTAAGTATATAATGCTGGTTTTCACAGGCATCTAGTCATACTCTTGTATTTCTAGCTTAAGTGCAGATAGGAACTTATTTTACTGCATTGGATCGGCAAGGAAATGAAAATAAAACAAAATAAGCAAAATTTATGCTGTTACATTTCAATATTTAGTTCTGAAAAAAATATATACATTAAATCAACAATAGGCTGACTTTATTTTGCATAGTATTGACAATCTCGTCGAAGTATTTGAAAATCTTTGAAAATAATTATAATTTTCCGACTAGATACTAATAAAAGTGATTCCTAGACATTTTAATCTTGTATGGATCGTACATCACTTCACTACACATGCTGGCATGATGCGTCACAGCTGTAGTTTACAATGATAAAAATGAAAATGTACGCGAAGATTTGACATGTGGTCGCATGCAAGAAAATTTCGACTGATGACGTACTGAACACGACCTTTAAGCCCCGCCTACTTGAGCACGACTTTTGTCGAGTAATTTTTTCAACGTTACATTTCCTGACTTATTACTTATACGTAGGCTGTTTGTCAATCAGTATTTGTTTGCGCTAAAATCCACCGCTAACTTGTCCACTAAAGCCATCGTTAATTGATTTATGGGTTCCCAATACAAGTACTGCCTCTAAACATCGTTTCTTAGTTTGTTTGCGCAAGGAAAATGACGCCGTGCATCAAGCCACCACTAATTTGGCTTATGAGCTCCTAGTATATGTACAAGGTAAAAATCTCTGTCCTGGCGTCATCATTTGCAACCTACCCAATATTGTGTACCTATGCGACACCTAACATATCCATCCACTGACGCCTTCAGTCAAGGCACTTCTTATTGGTTTATGAGCTCCTAGTACAGGCAAAAGCTGAAACTCTTTGTCCTGGCGTCATTCGTATTTGCATTAAACTACCCAATAGACCGTTTGTCAATCAGTATTTGTTTGCGCTAAAAGCCACCGCTAAGTTGTCCACTACAGCCACCGCTAATTGATTTATGAGTACCCAGTACAAGTACTGCCTAAACAACGTTTCTTAGGTATGTTTGCGCAAGGAAACTGACGCCGTGCATCAAGCCACCACTAATTTGGCTTATGAGCTCCTAGTACAGGCACAAGCTTAAACTCTTTGTCCTGGCGTCATCTTGTATTTGCAATAAACTATCCAATAATCAGTATTTTACTTCTTTGCATGTTATAGGTATATTATACATTTATTTTAAAGAAAAGATTTATTATAAGACTGAATGAATGTTAATAAAACTAAAAAACGGGACTAAACTTAATACTTCTTAGATTATATCTTGTTAACCTGTGAATGAAAACGAGTGGATCTCACAGACGCGATGATACACAAATAAATCTTCATAATCTCCTCTGCTTCAAGTTAAAATTATACACAAATATGATTCATAAATATCGCGAATAAAATCAAATGAAAATTTCCAAGTACCACATTTCATAGTTTTAAGACACCTGCCAGACATTTAGGTCCGCTGAACAAAACTGTGGGAAAACCAAAATAAATAATAAAATATAATCTAAACCCGTAGCAGGAGTGCAAGTAGTGTAGTCGTCAAATTTGTCGAGTTGCCAAGATAGATAAATTAAAAGAATCCCCCTTTTGCAAGTATGGTAGTCAGGTATGGAAGTCATGTCGACAACTCTTATCGACGGCTTTAAATCGTCAAATTGACGACAGTCGAATAGAGCGATGTCGTTGTTGACCGATGATGTTGGCGAAAATAACGCTTAAACGCTCACAAGGGCGTTCGAATTGGGAATCTGTGGATGAAAATGTCATTACTTTTGTTCAGCGTTGGGAAAGCTAAAAAAGGGTAAATTTGCCACTAAAATGAGCATTTTTTTCACCTACGTCCGGAGCATGCTTGTTTGTGAACGTTTTTTGACAACTAAGTATTTGGCAGCATAATCATGCGATTTTAGGTCTTATGCTCAGTTGAGCGTAGTTTTGGCCTATAGGAATAGTCTACAGTAGATACAGGGAAAAAAAGGCAGATACAACCTGTACAGTAGTGTGTGTCTCAACTAGAATTACGTATAGTGTAATTATCATATACATTAAGTCTTTATCTAAAGTTACATATATGTACTTACTTTAGTTTAAGGTATATATTACTATAGCTCTACACTTAACTTTGTTATCTAAAGTAATATTTTTTATTATATTATTATTAACCCGAAGACTCACCAGCCACCATAATAGGTCAATAATACAATTATAGTTTTCTCAGAAAACGTACTATGGTTTCCAGGAAATACGGCGTGTGTGGTTAACCTTGTTGATGCGTTCAGTGTCAGTACGAGAAGGCCAGTCTACTGCGAGCGCTTCAATGACTCGACGCGTTAGAAAAAAAATGCGATTATAATAACTGGTATCAATGAATAATCGTTCAGCGTCTGGCATCCATCTGTCAAACCCCAATAAAATATATAAAGCCCGAAATGTCATTGAATACCAAGGCCACGTGTTAGACTGGTTTTACACGAATTTGGTTAATTCTGATGGTTGACGCATCTCATCATAAAATGGTCATGCAACCTTTTAACCACACACAACATCGTAAACACACATCTATCTAGCTACGTAAATTTATTCAGCAGTTTTTTAAAAGAAATAATCGATATAATAGATAAAATCTTAAAAATGTTCGTAGTCATCGATGTGTATTGCAATATGCGAGTGTAGGTCTTGCCCGTACCACAGGTGGTAGTGATTTTTGAATATTTTTCGACCCATGTGTAGAATTTTACTGCGCCTGTAATGTAATGTAAGTAATGTAAGTCTCATGTGCCTGTAATTACAAACCTAAACACATTTTCGCATTACTGTTAGCAGTAGAAATAATTATGGTGGTAGTACTTCCCCGAACGAACTCACTCACAAAGACTTCTACTGCTACAAAATACCACCACAATGGAGTATTATTTCTCACTCTTACACGCAGGATCTCGACAATAGTGTCTCATTCCCGGCATCCCGGCTCAGGGCGCAGTAGCAGTAGTACCTGCAACGACGGCATTTTCTCATAAAATACCTTCCCGTATTTTCTGTTGCCCTAGTTGTTTCCGCCAAAAATAGGTCTATTTTCTATCTATAGTGATGGTTTATTGGTATAGCTTTCTCGTTTTTGTGAACTTATTAAAAATAATCAATGTTTCGCTAAAGTTTTTTTTTATAATATAAATATAAAAATAAATTGTAAATTTGACAACAAATGCATAAAATACGTCATATTATCCATCAGCAGCCCGATCTGTTAAAAGTTTCAGACTAAAACATCTGGCTATATATAGGAGATATTTATTTACTCGTAAGAATGGGATACTATTGGTAGGGTTAGGTAGGATTTATTTGGTAGGTTTTTCACTGTATTTGCGAATAAATTAAAATACTTTAATGAAATTGTCATACGTTTTAAGATATATGTACTTGACTTTCAGCAGGCAATTAAATAAAGTAATAAGCTAATAACAATATGCGAAATCGACTCAAAAAAATAAGAATATACAAA
Source organism: Selenia dentaria (assembly GCA_917880725.1). NCBI lineage: Eukaryota > Metazoa > Arthropoda > Insecta > Lepidoptera > Geometridae > Selenia > Selenia dentaria. Next base: position 5,142,207 of record OU862876.1, on the reverse strand, counting down.
GGCTTTCTTTACGCCACTTCATGTTTTACAACGTTGTCTTGAGCTATTTTATATATAATATGTATTTGAGCGTTGCGCAACTCAAAAACAGTAACGCCAAAGTTATCTGGATCTTATATAATATCCTGATCTATTTGTATAATGAAGATACAGGACTAAAAGTCTACATTAAAATTATTATAAACTGATTCTCAGAACAGTTTTAAATAGTATACATTTTAATGCACCACATTACTCTTACTCCACACCACATTAGTCTCTTTATTTGTGTCTCACTCCGGCAATCTGTTCTTTCAGGTGGCAGTGAGTACCACCACCTTGCAGTTTATTTTCTCGCTCTTGCATAGAGTGTCTTTTAGTATATTCTATCTCGTTCCCGCACTCCACCTGTCCTGATAGTACTAGTGAGTTTTCGTATAAAGGCGCTTCCCTAATGATAACTTCTGAACACTTCTGTTACCCTAATTCAAACCGCCAGAAATAGCTCGTTTTACCTATAGTTTTACTTTCTAGGCAACATTTGTTTAAACTCCTCTATATCGTTTTTTGATTTCTTTTATTTTGGGAATGACATTTTTCCAGCGGAAGTGGTAAGCTAATATTTATTTTAATATCGTTTAATATGGATTTTCGCAAAGTAACGACGGAATAAATAAATTAAAGTAAACAATAGTATATTATGCAATTAGTAAATAAAGGACGGATTTAAGCGAGGGTCATCATAGATGAATCACGAGTAAGTAAAGGATTCTAACGACTGGTTGGTGATTGAGGATGAATGATTCATAGCCCTCGATATAAATCAGTTTTATTCAAGAGTTGCATACCATACTTAGTACAATGACTAGGAGAAAAAGAAATAATTTAAGCGAAAAATTGACATTTAATAAAGAAAACAGGAAGGCAATGTAATTAAAATGCACATTAAAATTGGAACAATTACTAAACGTAAGTTATTTTCTTATTATTTATTATAATTTATTTTTCTATAATGGCAGTAAAGAATACAATACAGTTTTTATACTAAAGCTAAACCCGGTCGGAAGTGTCGATCAATTAAATCTCGAGGAGTTATTTGCACAAAGAGTTTGTATGTCGAGTATTCTTTGCAAGGAGGTTGTATAAGCATTGAAACGGAGTCCAAATATATTGGTGTGTTCTTAATTCAAACACCAAAATAGTGATTAAAAGGCCTTTTTATTTACTGTTTTCCGTGAATAAAAGCTTTTTAGAGTGGGAATGGTTTACATACATATTTAATAATACTTTTGAAACATCAGTGCTTGTGATTTTGCTAAATAGTATTATTAGTCACCACTAACTCTGCGACACAACAGTGCAATCTAGTTTCTCACACTTACATTTGGATCCTTGATAGTTGTATCTCGCTTCCGCAATCCATCATTCATCCACCTTACACGGTGGACGTTAGTACCATCGCAGTACAGTTTATTTTCTCATTCTAACGTACAAGATTTCGTCAATAGTGTCTCGTTCCTGCAATTTGCTGAGTGCATTAGTACCCGGAATAGTTTTCTTATGTCTTCTCGATTCTCATGTTGCCCTAATTCAACCCGCCAAAAATAGCTTCTTTATAAAATTTATTCTCAGGCCATATTTTGTTTTACTCAAATTGTTACATCATTTCCTCTTTTGTTTTAGGCTCTTTTTAGATTAATGCGGACAATCCTTTGCACAAGAGACCTACTGCACAGACTAATGTGTGTTTTTATGCAAAGTGGCGAGACGGGCAAGCCGTGTGCCTGTTGGTAAGAGAAATGCTTTCGCATGAGAGTTGCAGTGCTACACAGAGCTTACAATCACTGTAGTAATGTGGAGCACTGTACTGTGCTCGTCACCCCGTTACATTAGTTTTTGAGTCTCTTTCGCCCAGTGATTTCACTTGATTCCTTCACACTCATACTCAGTATTGCTTGCGTACTATTGCGCTGCATACATATATAGTAGAATATATTGGGCGATGCGGTGGTATCCACCAAGGTGGCCTCTATGATAGGTATCTTTATCATTAGGAATTCGGGTTTCTTGCCTTTTACGATTCGCATCTGGATGGCGGATAAATTATTCTTTAACTCCGCCCTCACGGCAAATCGTGAACATTCGTCGAACGAGGTCCTAATCCCATATGTGAAGAGAAAATTCTTTAATTTCTTTCCTTAATTCCTCACAGGGATAAATACTTATCATCCATCTCCATAGCTTTCACAAACCTACTTCGGGCACCAGTATCTTACAAAACAGGTTTACCTAAGCTAAAGCATTAAGTACTTTGTAATTATTCGATAAGAAAATTTGTAACAAGAAAATAAGGATTGATCTTATTGTAATTTAAACGTATCAATTATTCGTACCGTACTTAATTCAGAACCCTTTCTAACTGAGCGAGCAAAATTTACTTTCGATCAATAGTTTTAAGCAACAAACTGACAAAGTATCGTCAAATTTAAAATTGCGCAACGGAATATGCACGAACTATATTACGTCATTTATTTATTAACTATTTATTAAATATTAATTGATTAACACTTTTCCTACGAGAGACGTAAGTGAGTTTCATTCATAAATCTTTTGTTTTAATTATCACGATATAGGAAAGGTTTGATTTGTTAATAATAATATGAACTAGTACACATTCTGTGTCGCGAAAATTCGGCACAATCTAGAAATACCTTAACTATTCAATTCCTTACCAAATCAGGCGTGCAAACGAATCGTGATGTTAAGTAATAGCGCCTCGGCCATTACGACACATGGCTTTCCTGTCTGTCGAAGATAGATCAATGCTCTAGTGAAAGTAAGCACTTGCGCTTGTTTGTGCGTATTGTATATTATTATTCGTCTCCACCCTCTACCTCGGCCACACAATTACAGTGAAGTCTACTATCTCACTCCTATATTAGGATTCACGTAGGTCGTATCTCACTCCCACAATCCATCTTTTCATGTAGATAGTACCACCCCTCTGTAGCTTACTTTCTCACTCTAACATACAGGGTTCTTGTCTATACTATCTCGCTTTCAGGATCCGCTTTTTCATTTGTAGTGCCTAGAACAGGGACGGTACTCCAATGATACCTTCTCCACACTTCTGTTGTCTTAATACAATCCGCCAAAAACTCTTCTATTTACCTACAGTATTCTCAATTGATATCATTTTACCGTATTGTAAATTTATGTTCATCGGTATTTAAACAAGTACAGCAGGGGACAGTAAAACAGGAACTTGGACAAACGTGACGATGTGGGCCGAGGTGAAGCCAAGGCACACGTTTGTCGTATATATTTCAATTTTGTTTCAAAAGTTTTGTAATTAATATGCAGTTCAACAGCAATGTCGCATCTACTGACGTGTATTTTGCACATTAAAAAGTATATATAAAATGATACAAACGAACGGTATCATTTATGTTAAAAATTTGAGCTCAGGTTCAGATTAGGTTCAGATTGAATTGCTTCAAGGAAGAGTTCTTTCTACCTCACAAAATAATCATATCGGTATATGACAAAGTTTCATAACGATGTTCAGAAATAATCACAGTATTACAAGTTCTCAAAAGTACGCAATTGCAGAATGACGATATTTCAGAACGAACAGTCCTTCTAACGATATCACTGAGTCTAATTACCAGTTATTTCTGGTATTAATTGATTTCATATATTTATAGAGAACATAAGTGTTTGCAACAATTGCTTTAATGCTCTTTAGTAAAGGCTGTCCTTTATTTAATTATGGTATTCAAATTAGTACCACCATACAATTTATATACTCGTAACGCCTTGTTAAATTTAAAATTAATCATTAAGTGTCAGGTCAGAAGTGAACAGTTGTCAGTATCATTTAAGATTCGGTAATACACAAAACTAAATCCTACTTATATTATAAATGCGAAAGTTTGTGAGTAGGTATATGGATGTATGGATGTTTGTTACTCTTTTATCATCATCATCCATCACCTCGCGAGTGAAAAAGCGTAACATTCTTGGGCACAGCATAGACAAAATAACAAGATCTCGGCCTACGTTAAGATCGTAATGATGACAGTTTCGTCAAAGTTTGTGTCAGTTTCTGATAGCTTAGTCAAAAGCACGCTATTATTTCGACAGCTTGATACACTAGACGTGCTCGGCGACCGTCAAGGGTAATGAAATGTAACATAAATATCGTCAAGAGTGATTAAATGTAATGACACTATTTTTGCCATGGTGATTAATTTTATGTTTGTATTTACGTAGGTACTGTATTTTATTATTATTATTTTTTGTGTAAGTTTGGTATAAAGATAGATATGACTTTGGAGAAGATAATAAGCTACTTGAAGTACTAATCCTGCGCAGACGACGTCGCGGGCACCAGTTAGTTTTGTATATGAATACCTAATTACTAAAAGGGCACAAGTCCTCTATATTTGAAAATAAAAAAATTTACAGGAGACAGATAAAACTAAATATTTATATAATGGAATGAAAATATACATTGATTTAATTATTTTATATTTCTTAATTAGGTAACAAGGTATTTCAACCCAAAAACATTTTATATTTTTCAATGTATTAAGAGAAATAACATTAAAAAAACCATGGACATGTTCCCTTCTAGCACTTAATCATATTTCAACGGGACATATGCCCCTTTAGTACCTAATGTGAACAAGAATTAAAAAAATAAAAGAAAATAAATTGCATGTATTACTTTTATTTATCACTTAAAATAATTAAATTTACTCCACAGGCCAACTGTAAATGGTTTCCCAGTAGTGAATATGCTCAGCAGGGATGTATTCTTTCAACGTTTTTAAATCTGTAATTTTTTTCTTAGTCTAAAAAAGTATACAGGTCCAGTTATAGGAACTGGACCTGTATACTTTTTTAAACTAAGAAAAAAATTTAGGTAGAGTGATAGGCTTTATGTTTGTTTTTCGCAATTCAAATGTTGCTGACTTAAAGCCATCAATAAATTGTTTGGCTACGACACTCTCATATACTCTTGTTCGTGACAAACACCCTTTTTTCTTTTTCTTTCATTCGAATCCTTGTCGGACATTGTTTAACGAGGACAAACAAAGATTTCTATTTCTATCACGAAAACAGCACTACAAACAACAATACAACGCTTGGAAGCGCCAAATTGTAAATAAAAATGACATTGACATTTTGTAGGGTGCGTTCAAAAATTATTTGTTAAAAAGGCTCATGTCCATGGACAAGTGCCCGTTTAAAACTAAACAGTATTTTTGAAGGTTTGTAACTCTATGGGTAAAGATCGGAATTGAGCCATTCTGACACAAAACGGTGTAATTAGGTGCTGCCAAGCGATTAAGAAAATAATCTTTTTTTGGTTAGAAATGTGACATGTGCCCTTTTAGTAATTAGAAATTCATATATTGTAATAACTGTTTCTGTTTTTAAATCTGAACGCTATATGATTAGCTTAATCGATCCATTATGTTCCCCACTGCGACTGGCCTGCCTCAGTTCACGCATGTGCGTGGTATGAACCGTGCAAAAGTGCTGGCTGCATTGGTAGTCTAGTGGATAGCGCCATTGTCCGAGTCCTGGACCGTAAATAAAATCAAATCGTCTTCGCCACTAATTTTACTCCTTATTATTTAGTCTCTTCTTCTCATCATATTTATATTTGTCAAACATTACCATTACAACATATTATTATTGTAAACAAAAGATCACTAGAGTAGGTATATTTGTACCTAGAGTAAAAATTAATAACTAATATGCCATCATATAAGCTACTAATACATAATCAGCCCATTAGGTTCATATTTGGGACACGAGCCTTCCTCTCAGAGGGAGGAGTTGAAACTCCTATTTCACCTGATCAGGCTATAACTTGAGAATGGCTTTACAGTTTTGCATATTATTTTTTGTTGTTTTAATTATTGTCAGGAGAAGGTTCTTATGAAAGAAAATCTAAGAAAAGGTGGAGGTTATGGCGAGGCCAAAATCCGAGTCCACTACGCGAACGAAGTCGCGAGCAGTGCCTGGTATATAAATAAAATAAAATATAATAAGTAGTGGTTTCCAACATGCACGCTTTGTAGCACTCTCGATCCTTAATATGACTTATATTTTATGTGTATTCGTCGTAATTTGGCATTACAGTCACACTAAAAAGTTAACGATCCAGTTAATCAAAATGTCTGACGTTGTCGCGTACCTATTAATTTCGTACGCACCTTATACTATACGTAGTAAATGTGAGCCTGCATAGTACAGCCGAGTACAAACTTGCGGTCCACAACTCTCGACAGCTAAGTTGTTATGTTGAATGAATGAATCTCCCTATCCGTCGAATTAATACTTTTATAGGAGAACAACTCCGCCCTGAACCCACACTAAGAAACACGAGTATAATATGATTTGGTCACTCAACACACACTACGATGTCATCAATACATGATACACATCAATGCTTTGGTACGTGACGTCTACATGCTTTATGTGCGCCTGGTAGTTCCCCGCGAAGGTGTATGTTCGTCGAAAAGTGTTCGAAACGTCGGGATAAAAATAACACAAAAACGTACTTGCATTACTTAAACGTGAGGCAAAATTAGTTCTTATCGTATATTTTATGACAAATAAATACATAATAATTTACAAATTGCATTTAAAATAGGCCTTTACTAATTAATCAGAGATTCTGTTACCAGCATTTTGAGATTTAATTATCTGTGAATTTGCGCAAAAAAGCAGTGTCATTTTAATTTTCAAACTCAGCCATGTTTTATATAGTGTTTTCTTTTTGTAAAATCGTGGTAGTTTTTGACGCCATGGATAAACTGAAAATTCGTACAATTTTCAAATATGAGTTCCTACGTGGAAATACCGCTGCGCAAACAACACAAAATATTAACGACGTGTAAGGCCAGTTTCATTATTGGTTCAATCGTCTTAAATTTGGAAATTTTAATTGAAGAACGAGCCTCGACCGCCGGTAACCATTGTCGACAACGACGTATTGAAGGTGATAGTGGAAGTGGATCCACCTCAATCTACGGCTGAGCTTGCTGCGGGTCTTGGGAGTTACTATCAAAACAACGTGGAAGCACTTACGTCAAATATGCAAGATAAAATGCTAGCTAGACGTGGGTGTCACATTAATTAAGTGGCCAACAGCGAGACTTACGCATCGAAGCATGCATAGCACCACTGAATCTGCATAGAAACGAGTGAATTCTACGAGTAAATCGAGTTGTTACCAGCGATGAAAAGTGTATCCTGTACGGCAGCCGTAGGCGTTCGTCTCAGTTGTGGACCCGGGTACAGCGCTAAAAAAGATTGTGATTAATACAATGTTAATTAAGTGCTTACAATTATAACGACTTCAGACAAAACATTTGCATGTGTGCTTGGAGACTGAATACAGACGCAGCGCATTTGTACAACTAAAAATGGTATATTTAATGCTTGTATCCTGGCAAATAAATTGTTTGTATTTGATAACATTTTACTTGTCTCTTTTCTAGTTTAAATCGAAAAATATCGATGCTAAGAAAAAAATATGTGTACCAAAATTGTAAGAAATTTAATTGCAAACTACACACGAAAAATTGTAACAACCATGTTACAGCTTTTCGTGTAAATTTGGAAGTAAACGAGTCTAACAAAAATTCACACCCTTCCGTTGCGGTATACAACGGAAAATATCTATCCTAGGAAAAAAATAGTAAAACCAAACCTGTAGGAAATATAATTTTCAAGAAATTTTGTTTCAATAAACAAAAATTGAATCTTAAAATCAAGATAGCTGTTGATGTAACGGGTCGAGTAACACGCAAACCAAAATTTAGTCTGCCTTCCCCAACGAATTCCGAACGAAAATTGCTACTCAAATATTTTCGGGGTCAAATACTGATTCCACTGAGCTATTTTCAATAACACAAACCTTTGTTTTGATCCTTATATTTTATTTTAAAAAAGACAAAATATACAAAGGAACTTCACATGCTCTGCTTTAACCCGAACAGCCCACATTTCGTTATGTGTTCCTAGTACTGGTAGGCTGGAAAACACTGTCGATGTTTTTAAGCGCGAGTTAACTTTTCTACTGGCGTCATCTACATTTTATCCAACTTAAACTCAAGATAAAGGATGTTATTATATATATTCATGGGCTATTAAAAATAATTTTCTAGTCTCTTGTAATAAGAAGGAATAGTCTTTAAAGAGTTTAGTTTACAAGAAGTAGAACACTTAACCTTAAATAGTATAAGTATTCATACATTCGTGTACTAGCGGTCGGGCGCGACGCCCCGCACCCGACGTTAGATATTATGCCTCGGGATACGAATTTAAGCGAGTTTAAATACGACGCTATTACCATATTATAAAAGATGAATTATATAATATTCCATAGTTTTACCTGTGAATGTCGGGTCGAAAAATCTCTGGATTTTCAGGAGGATTGCCTTATGTGCAAGGGCCCATATCTTTACTATATAATGAGTCCCTTTATATTAAAAGTATTAAATACAAAAAATTAAAAATAAACATATTTCTAAACTATGATCGTAAAACTAGACTGCTCCTTCTCGCGTCGGTCGTCGTCGCACTTGCTCAACAAACTGCTTGGGCCATAACTCGATACCCGGGACAATGTTTGTTTAGGTGCTAATATCACAACGGTACTGCGAGTAGTATTAGCGTATAAGTTTAGATTCTACATTATAATTATTTTGGTAAAAAAGACGTTTTTGGTGCTTCCTATTCGTTTTCGTTCTTCGTGAATGGGGTCACTATATTTATTTTAGTGGTTAAAGCATGCAAAAAATATTCGCATTGGACTGGTTTTATAGAGGTTAAAAACAGAAAGCAAAGAAATTCTAAATTTAAGAATATTTTACTAGTGTGGTCTTATTATATATAAACGTACTAGTGACGTCTAAACGTCTAAACGTGCATGAATCTATAAAACCGTGTGGTAATAGTTTCACATGAGTGTTTTAATACCCAATTATGTACAGTTGCTTACAATACCTTATTTATACTTATAAAATTACCGAAATAAACAAATAAGTCATATATTTTTGGATAAGTAACTTTATATAGCAAAACTTTATATAGGAATATAGCAAAAATTGATGAGTAAACTTTATTGCGCGGAAGGGATCGAAAGCGAAGGAGTTGCATAATGAAATTCAGTACAACATTATTACACTCGTTTGAATGGTAAAATGATTATTATGACACTGGTTGTTTTAGTGTTGGCAATAAGCTAACTGTCTCCGAAAATTTCTCTTTAATATTTTAATATTTTAAATTAATCTTTATTATTATACATATATGTATAACTTTTTGTACTACTTTTACTCCCTTAGAGAGGGAGAAAACGATATTTGTAAGTAAACATAGTCTCAAGATTCAGATATTTTTGTTTAAATGTCTTAAAAAAACGTTATGTAAAATAAACATTTTGTGAAACAAATGTAAATATTTGATAAGTTACGAAGCAGTTATTGTCTAATATTTTTGTTTGATATGGGAATACCGGCAGAAGGGGCGAGAGAGGGATATAATAACCTTCCCGCGGTTTGTATCAGTGTCAGAGGAGAGGACCCCCTTAGCTCTTACTGAATTAAAACTCAGGGCTCTACAGAGATCTAGAGGCAATGTCGCTAGACACTACCAAGTTGACCAAGGAGTTTTGTAGCAGTATAATAGTATATTATGCAACTAGTGAATAAAGGACGGATTTAAAGCGAGGACCATAGATGAATCACAAGTAGTAGTAGTAGTAGTGTTAGAATCCTGAGCGATTTGAGTGATTCATGGCCCTCGATATAAATCCGTTTTATTCAAGAGTTGCATACTATACTTTATACCATGACTACAAGAAATAATTTATGCGAAAATAGGCATTTAATGAAGAAAAAAGGTATTGGTTACGAAGTAAAAACGTCAGACTATGTTTGAATGAATATGTTGATAGACCCCATGACACTAAAATTATTTATTAGTAATTAAAAATTAAATATAATAATATTAATAATAACTATCTAATCTATAAGGCCCATGGTGGGGGGAAAAGTGGCCAAAACGCTGGCGGCATTGCCACGCTGGACGGCAATGCTAAGTTTTTGCCCAAAATAGGCGCCAGCATTTCGGTCACCCGACGCCTCAAACAAACGTTTCGCCAGATCCCTAAACAAGTTGAGAGCGGATGGCCCCCATGGGCCTAAAGTTTCGACCCCAAACGGCATAAACATGTACATTCTGTCTAAATACACATATTTATGACGTTTGAGGTCTTCCGCTTTAGACGCGGCAGCGCCAGCCCGATCAATCGTCCCGGGGAGATGAGACGGCGCCAGTGTGTCCACACATGTAGCATCCCAAACCAGGGGCTGTCCCATCTTCCACGGGACGATAGTCATCCCATCTGGTCTCTTGCCGTCATCCCGCATCAATCCGTTCGGTTCCAAAACTGACGGGACTCCAGCACTGACAAATGCCCGACGGATGATATCATTCAAGCTGGCGTACCGCGGTATGCGCCCCGCGCTCTTTACGCATGAGAGTGCGTGGTGGCCGAACCGATCCACCATTTCACCGCAGACACAACGGTGAGGGACCTGGCAAGGGGCACCTACTCGTAGGGATACGGCTATTCGGAAAGTATTGTTGTCCAAAAGATTTCCAACATTTTTAGACGGCAAAGCATGTAGCCAAAGCCCCGACTCCCATCGAGTAACAGCTAACAGGCGAGCACGCTCTGCGGAAGAACTAGTTGAATTGATCAGGTTTTCAAGTTCTAACTCACAGAGCGGCCCGTCCCACTGCCTCTGAGAAGCAGGAGCTTTGGGCAGGGACTGACTTGGACAAGCTATTTTCCAGTTTCCTAAAGCCTCAGTCATATAACTAATTTGAATAGAAGGTACTGAAAATTGATGAAAGGAATGCGGGTAATGCTACACTAGAAATTTTGCGAATACCGAGACCTCCACACCTAACAGGTAGTGAGGCCTGGCGCCAAGTGCGATCATCAAAATGTGTGTTAAGTATGGTAGTGAGCGTATCCCTCTGGATGTTGTCAAGTTTTTGTAAAAGTAAAGGATGATTCCAAAACTGACAACATCTAAGAGAATACATAAATTTAGGGACAAAAAGGCAATATCGAATAATAAAATAAGCCATGTGACAATTTATTTTTTGTAGGCGGTCCGAAACTGAGTTAAAGTTTTGAATTTTGTCATCAACAAAATCTTCAATTGACTCGTCTAGGATTGGAGACCCTAAGAGGCGAAGTGATCGATTATCTAATATTTTGATATTGGGAGCAATTCGTTCAAAAATGTTTACTATCTTATTTCTTAGTAGTGTTGTAGAATTTGGAATGAAAAGTTCGCATTTTGAAAAGTTGAGAGCAAGACCTATTGAACTAAATTCTGAAATTAAATTTTGTAGGTCTTTAAGAACAGTGTCAACATCTCCTCCTAGGGACCCATCATCCAGGTACCAGACATTAAATTTCGATTCTAATTTTTTGATGATAGGGTGGATTGCTAGGCTAAAAATAGCTGGTCCAAGTGGATCACCTTGTTGGCATCCTACTTCTGAAGATAACAAATTGTTTTTGTATATTAATTTTGAAGGTTTACCATAACACTGCCAAATGAAATTATATATAAAAGGGATTTTATTTTTAACTTGTGTCAACAGAGTGTTTCTATCAAGAGAATTGAAGGCGTTCTTAATATCAACTTTCAGCAACACTTCACATCCTTCATTTGTTAAAAATGTTCTTAGGGCATGTACCGCCGCCTCACAGCCACCCTGTGAACCAAATCCCAACTGCAAGGGTTGAAATTCCTTGCAGAGAGATTGTTTGATGTGTTTAACACAAATTTTAGCAGTTAGACGACGGTACACTGTTCCAACAGCTATGGGCCTTATGCTACCATCTTTTTTAAGAAGAGCGCATAAATTAGCTCCATATAAAACATTTGTTATTGCGTCATTCACTTTACCTGTTAACATCACATTTACTAGTGAAGTGAGCTCTTTAAGCAGAGAGTCCCCAATCTCACCGCAGCTTGCACTGGTCAGGTCTTTTAGGTGTTGTGGCGTAAAAGAGTCGAGGCCCCCCGCTGAACCACTTGGGAAGGATGCTAACGCATACATTAGGTCGTCGACAGTGGCGACAAGAACATCCTCCCCAGTAACGTTAGCAGGTAAAGGAAGAGCTTGAGCTGCGGAAGGTGGATGTTTTTCTATTAAAGCCAACAAAGTTTCCGGAGAGTTTGGTGCCAATGTATCGTTGGAAAATAAAAGTCTAGCCGAACCTCTGATGTCTCCTTCACTTAGCTTGTCTTCCACGAGACGGTAGGACGCAGAAGAATATACGGGTTGAGTTAAATTTGGTGAAGTGAAGCAGTAAACAGGACAGCGCTTTGAGTTGTCTTTACAATTTTGTTTTATTTTGTTAGTAAGAGAATTTTGATCAGATGGGTTTTTCGAAACATGAAGAAAAAAGGAAGATTAAATTAATTAAAATGCACATTAAAATTGGAACAATTACTAAACATAAGAGTAATTTATTTATTATTATTATATTTTTTTTCTATAATCGCAGCAAAGAACACAATACAGTTTTTGTTCTAATGCTAAACTCCTTGTCAAAATTGTCGACCAATCAAATCTCGAGGAGTTAACTTGCACAGAGAGTTTGTATGTTGCCTATTCTTTGCGTAAGGGTGTTACTAAAACGAAAGTTTACTAAAGAGCTTTGGTGTGTTCTAAAACAGTGATTAAAAGGCCTTTTTATTCACTGTTTCCAGTGAATAAAATAAGCCGGCTAGAAGATACTGAGTAGCAGTCCCAGACTGGGAGGAGGTCACACTTATGCGGCGGCAGGCGCGAGCAACTCTGTTGCAGCTGTGGAAGGAGGCCCTAGCTCTGCCGGTCCCTGGGCAGTGGACGGTGGAGGACATCCGTCCGGTCCTCCAGAGATGGGTGAAGTGGCCTTTCGGGTCGTTGACTTTTCGATTGGTGCAGGTACTCTTCGGACATGAATGCTTCGGGAAGTACGTGCATCAAATCACGAGACGGGAGGTGACCTCAGCCTGCCACGAGTGTGTTGCGCGTAGGATATGGAACACATGCTGGAAGTGTGTTCTGCACATACTACCAGGCCCGTTTATATACATTTGGGGCCCACATCGGCACACGCTTTTTAGCGCAAACAGGCGGAGATCTCTCCCTGCCGACCGTTGTGATCTCCATGCTCAGTAGCGTGAGATCGTGGATCACAAGTGAAGAGTCGGGGCCAGGATAATATCAATCCGAGAGTACCGCTGGGGCGAGATTGTGAATCCTAACACGACCCCGTCTCGCTCCCCCTTGGCGAAGGACTGCTCAAAAGGGGGTTTTAGTAGGTCTGAGCCCCACACGCCCTCAATTTAGATTAACCCTTTGCGTGCCATTGACGTAAATTTACGTGCTTTTCATGCATAAATCTTTTGTTTTAATTATCACGGTATAGGAATGGTTTTATTAATTTTTTATTTTATTTATCATACATCACGAAGAAATACACATCAGTTTGAATGATACCGTCTTAAAATCTATGTAAGAGTCTAGACTGTAGTGTTCTCGAATACATAAATACCTATAGCAAGTAAATATAGTCCTTACACAAAACAAATAACATTGCGTCGCGCGCTCACTTCACAGCTTGAGTAATACGTATAACAACTTATAATACTCGTCTTAGAACTTAAAGAATTATCTAAGTTACACGTATAGTTATCCTGCTCACAAACTATTAGATTCCGCTCTGTTGCCGAGCGTACCATCCCCTCCCATGTTTGCCAGCGTTCATCAGTATCACTCGTGTTCGTCGTGCATTCGCAACAGATACAGGACGCACCTGCTTTTTACAATCGTACGAGTTTTTTGTTTGACATTAGAAATAATATTTTTTTAACACGTGATTAATATTTTTATTTGTTATTTCATTTTTTAATTCAGAAGGAAGTTTGTTTAAGAGTTTAGGAATGATATATTGAGTAGTACGTTTGCCATAAAAGTTTTTGAAAATGGGTATTTGTAGGATATTGTTTGTAATGCTTCTGGTAACTATACTATGTGTTTTAGGTATCTGAAGTTCACACCTAAAGTATTGTTCTAAAATTAATACAAATTCAACCTTTTTATAAATGGGTATTATACCACAATACTTAAAAAGTTCCTCAGAAGCTTCTTTATATTTGTCCTTAATTTTTGCAGGTACTATTAGTTTTAAGCGTCTATATTGTAATTTATGGATTTGATCGAGATAGGTTTTGTGTGTACGTGCATAACTACTTAAACCGTAAGAAATAATATTTTCGACTAAGGCTTTGTATATTGTTAGTAAAATGTCAAACGGTACTCTGTTTTTTAAGATATACAATTTGGCCAAGACCGCTCGCAATCTATTACAAGTCCTATCAATGTGTTTTGCCCAGTTGAACCTATCATCAATGACAAGACCCAAGTACGTAAATTCCGTTACCTGTTCTATAATTTCGCAGGCAGCAGTACATGGGACAAAACAGTTATGTAAGCAGTCATGACTGTGGGCTACAATCTTTACCCCTTCTTTACAAGGATTGGGATTATGGCTCGAATGCACATGCATGACTTTTGTCTTTGCGGCGTTGAGGACAAGTCCCGCGTCATGTGACCGTTTGCATATCGCTGTAAAATCAAATTGGATTTCTCTTTGTGCGACGAATATGTCCCTGCTCGCAGCTACCAGGCAGGTATCGTCCGCAAACTGATACATTTTGCAGTGTTTAAGTACGTTATTTAGGTCATTTACATAGGTCAAGTAGTGCAGTGGACCTAGAACGGACCCTTGTGCGGTTCCTTCTGAGACGGAAACACTATCACTGTACGCTGTACCGACCCTTACCTGATATCTATGGTCATGGAGATAGTCCTTGCACCATTCCAGTAGGTTTCCGCGTATACCGCTGCTGTCTAATCGTTTTATTAATAAGTCATGTCTCAAAGTGTCGAACGCTTTACTGTAGTCAATAAAAATAAGAAGTATATGTTTTTTGTCATTAAGATAGCTGCTAATAACATCCGTGAATCGGGACAACAGAAGTGATGTACTTTTTTTTGGTTGGAAACCATATTGCTGTGAGCATAATACGTTATGGCATGAATAGAAGTTTTGGATGACTTTCGATACATACTTTTCGACTATTTTAGTTAAAGACGGTTAGCGCACTATGGATATCGCTCTCTCTCTCTCTCTCTCTCTCTACCCTATCTGTAGATGTCTTGGCAAGACATTAGTGCCTGGTATCTTTGGCGACTATAAATCAATAACTGCACCATTCACCAACAGCGCAAGCGTAGATTGAGCCAGTGAATGAAGTTCAATGCAAGGTCTATTGCAATTGTATGTCATATCTTGAATGGACATGAGTCCCTGGTAGCGTTGGCTATTTTAAATCAATACTGCATATTTTTAGTTACAGCGCAGGCGTAGATCGGGGGACCTACTACTTTCCTTGCAAAAGCCAAAAATACGCAAAGTTCTCGTAGTGTCCAGAGGTCTTGCAGTATTGTGCTGGCTCCGGGGTTTTATTAACTTGATCACTGGCTCCCAAGCAGGTGATACTTGCTAACCATCATCTCTATTGAAATTAGGGTGTATTTTGTAATGGCCCCTCTTAACATTCTCGGCACATAGCGGTTCGCCCTAGCTAGAATTTGTGGGTTATCGCGCCGAAAGTAATGGTTAGGTTTATCCAGATCATGCTCATATGCACGATCATATGCAGTATATACTGCAGACTTGGTCGAGCGTCTGTTCTTCATGTCAGCGATAAGTTCTTTAAAGCAGACACCAATGCTTCTTTTTGTTTGCCCAATGTATGATAAACCACACGCACAAAATAATTTTGTAAACACCTGTACCCTGTATGGGGATTGTTTTATATAATGTTGTTATATATGATACAGCAGGCTGGCGCTCAATTTTGATAGGCTTGGGCGGCTTCTGTTACTCAATATTGGGAATTTGGGTATTTTATACATTGTTCGTTTACATACATTTTCGTATTTTAAACACTCTTGTTTATGTGTGTGTATGTGTTCGTTGTTGTATTTTTATATTGCAGTATCTATGTTTTTACATTATACCTACATTCACAATCACCATAAAATGTATCATGATAAGTATTCAATTCCATTCAAAATACTTCTTCTTTCTTTATAAATGTTGGTAGTAGGCCGTCAGGCATTTTACAAATTAAATTGAGTAGACTGCCACTCACTCATTTTTTCTGAGTTTTTCAAACATAGTATATATGGTCTGAAAGTAAGTAATATGAAGTTGCAAGTGCAAGATACCACCGACTCTAGTTAAAAGTTGTGAAATATGATCCTGGTACACCACACACAATAACATACTCTCTCTCCTTTACAATATTTTGTTCAATCCTTTGACCCCGCGCTATCTTAAGGAACGTTTCAATTTCCTTCACAATGCCAACGTTCTCAATCTTAGGTCATCAGAAAATCTTGCCCTCAGTATGCCTCAGCATGGCACAGTATTTTATGATCACTCTTTTTCAGTGAAAGCTGTTCGCTTATGGAACTTATTACCAGTTACTATCAGGCGTGCACAATCCTTGTCGACCTTCAAAAGCCAAGTAAAAAGTTTCTATCTCGCCAATTAGTTGAACCCGTGTGAACTTGGGTTTTGATTATAATACATCAAAGAATTAATGTATAAATATATGTATGGAAGTATATTGTATTGTAGTGTATATATATATATGATGTAAGTATATCAATGAATTAATTATATGTCTATATATATTTCAATATGTATTAGTGTATTTTTATGTATTAGTAGATATTTTTCTTTTCTTGTTTATAATTTATTATTAATTTGATTTAGTAATGTATTATTGTCTTGATTTGATTGTACCTTTATCTTTATATTACGCCCCGTCTTGTTATTCCTGTATTTCCTCTCCATCCTAAGGTTGCCTGGAAGAGATCACTATTAGTGATAAGGCCGCCCATTGTAACACTTTATTTTAAGCTTTCTTTTACTTTTATGTTATTTTTGTATATTAAGTGGTGTAACAATAAAGAATTATCTATCTATCTAATAACAACAATATAAAAAACTAATTGTTTGTTGTGTTTTTTTATATTGCTTTAAAGCACATATCCTATATAATATGCTGAAGCTCCTCTGCTAGATGATCAGTGTCACAGATGCCATGTGCACTCTGAAACAAAGATTTGCCAACGGTAGTCAACTGACATGGATGGTGATGGAAGTTACCATTGAGATATTTACATGTGTGAGAGGGTTTCCTATACACTGTATGACTAAGAGAGTTATCACGATTGCGGATGATTTTAATGTCTAGAAAGGCTAAAGAGTTATTCATCTCTGGTTCCAAAGTAATAACAATTTTAAACATCGCGAAAGCTGACTTCTTAGTCATTATACTTTATAATCAGTATATTTTTATCAAGTGTTTCCTTATAATTTAAATAAATAACTACGTCATCGTCTATCATTTAATAAATTACTACTACTACTAATAATAACTACTACGAATACTAAAAAAATAGCGACGAGGAATGCTCATGGCACATAACAAATCTAATATATCTTTTTAAAGCAGACGTATAATTCATTCCGTAATTATATTCGCCCGGAATGTTCGAGTCCCATTTGGTAATCGGACATATAACAGAGACAAAATTTAGATTCACCTATCTCGCTTCTGCGTGTTCCATAGTACCATCTATGGTACGCGATAGGCATATTGCTGAAACACAGCTACCAGGAGAACATCACTTAAAAGAGAATAGTCACTAGTCCGCCGTCCGCCGCCGTAGTACGCTTACGTAGTGTATTTTATTGATCAACACATCGGCACGACATAGTACAATAGTTACAATCAAGATTTCTGTCATATTCTCATTAGAAAATAGTAGCGGGTAACAATTTATCTAAAAGTATTCCAATGTTGTTGGTTTCATTTTGTTTGTGGCTTTGTAATTCTGGAGCTTGAACTTTATGGTCTTAGCTTATCATCAATCATATAACACGTATTCTTCATACCTTACCAATGTCTCATGGTGAAATGGTCAACAGTTCGGACGTTTAATTCAGGGATCTCGGTAGGACCTATATTTTATGTATTTCTTACTGATTTTGTTACTTATTTCTTTCTTACATTTAACATGGAAATCTTGACTGTATCCCTTTCGTCTGACATATATTATTTTCTACCGACTTCCAAAAAGGAGGAGGTACTCAATTCGACTGTATTTTTTTATGTTTGTTACCTCGAACTTTAGACTGGGCGAAACGATTCACAAATTATTTTTTTGTTTAAAGGTGTGCTTCCCGTGTGGTCCCATTTCATCAAATTCGGTCCAGTAGTTTTTGAGTTACACACTCTAATAACTGAATAGTATGGAAGTCGGTATTAATTTTTTCATATTGTACTTTTAAGTATACGCCTTTATTAGTTCGATGTACTATAGTGTGCAAGCAAATTTAACAAGGGATTCTCAACTCGATAACACCAAAATGATAAATATTATAGTAGGCGTGAAGGGTAGGTTATTCTGAACACAAGAGGCTTAAATATTTCGTTCTTACTAAACGTCTTTGGTAGAAAAATATGTATACGAATTATCTGTATTGATTTATTTCTTTCTGAGAAATATTACAGAAAGCAAAGTGATTTGGCAGATCAACCCTGTTATAGTATTTAATATGATTGATTAAAAGTGCAACAAATATACAAATAGTGATATAAAATAGTATGTGCCAAAAAATAAACATTTCGGCGTATCAATGACGTTGATAAGGTATTACGCAATAAAACAACGCCATATCAAGTATATATTGTTCTTTACAGTCTTGACAATATTTTATCTTTATAACTCGTGCTTGTGTGACGGCATTTTCTACCTCACAGTACTACTATGTGGACCCAGCTGCTGTTTGAGGTATTTTCGAAGAGGAAAGAATTAGGAGCCTTCACGAACAAAGCCTATTCCTTCCTCAAAGGCTGGCAACGCATCCTTGAGACCTCTGCTATTGCAGATGTCCGTGGGCGACGGTGATCACTTACCATCAGGTGAGCCGGCTGCTCGTTTCTCTAAGCCTATTCCATAAAAGAAATGTTGTGTTCGCTTATATAATACCCTTGATATAGTTTGTGTTTAATAAGCATTCGAAATAAAAGAATAAATCAATTAATTCCTCCACATGCCTAGACCTAGCCATCCAGTTAATTAGAGACAGATTTTATAACCTTTATACCACGGTATTGCTTTGCACTGCACTCTACAGAATCCAAAATTTAGCCATGTATTTTTACTAACGTCCGGTGCCAATAATCTACCTATCGTCGGTTTACCTTACAAGAGATATATATTTGACACTATATGTATCAACGTTATGTCACATTTCTATCGGTAGTAAGGAAAACTGTGGATAGATAGATTATTGGGATCCCTCATTACTCAACACGTTAGAACGTTGCACTCGAAATTTGCATGGCACCATGCAAGACTATTCCTTAATGATAATCAAGTGAGATATAATGAGCAATATAATATTATGATAATAGTAGTTTATGCAACTATCATATAATACCTAATTATATGCAGTTACATACACTACTTTATTTAATCTCATGACATTTTTGCTACTAAAGTTTTATCCAACAAAATATTACTCAAATTAGTATGTACGAAATAACGCCAAAATGGAAAAAGTCTTCTTCTTGTTTGTATAGCTTGTGCGGCGTAACCACAATTTTGCTAATATCAGTGGGAAAAGTCTGTTATTGGGATATTGGCTCGGAACCAGCGCGTTGCGCGCGGAGCGCGCTCACCACCCATAATGTGCACTTAAATTGAATTGAAACCTCCTTGGTCGGGACACATTGTACTTTAATAATTAAAAAGTTGTTTTAAAGCATTGTTTTGTTAGGAGAATAAATAATGCTTTAATTAATTTTTTTTAATTTTCTTAAAGAAGTATGTAAATAAAATATGCCAATAAAAGTCTGTATTTCATTTCATAATAAGAATATTACCGAATGAGATTATATAAATGTAATTATGTCTTCATGCGTACAAAAGTACATTAAAACAGATTTATGATAAAAAAGATAAATTGACACTCGAAATCGAACTCGAACATAATCTGTCTACATACACGCGACTAGGTACACTGAACAATTATATAAAAGTGACTCAAAACATATTCCCATAGTTCCCATTCCTCATTTTCCACACTCCCCGTATGTTTAACTCGGTAAAAATGTAGATGGCGCCAGTAGAAAATTAGCTCGGTTGCAAAACAGCGCGGCTATAGCAAATTTCGTCCGCCTTGTACTAGGAAAGGATAACGCAAAGGAGGTTCCGTCTATAATCATAGTTTGAACAGTAACGGTTCGATTGGAATATGACCCTCAGTCTTTTTTGTTTAGTTAGATAATGCTCCTATGGTATGAAAAGCCTGTTACGATGCCAAAAGTTTTGGTATAAAGATGTAATTCAGATAATTAGTAGATAATTTATATTTCACTACTATATTTAATAAAGTATTCTAGAATTATTTTATAGGAATTAATTTTTATGAAATATTCTTTAAATTCCAGAATTAAATTCAAGAAATTTTCTTGAATACAATTCTATAGCGTACCAATTTCCCGCTAGGTAATAATAGTTTGACCAATGCGTATAGTATTTTGAAATTTTGATGTGTGTTATATATATAGCAATTCTGCGCAAGCGAATTACTATCACTATGTAACATTCATTTCATTCAGACAAAATTGTCGGAGACGTTCGGGTGGTCAGGAACCTAATATTAGGTCTGGCCACTGGCCTATATCCATTAAACCGCGCTGGGCGCGCGTGTCCTCATGGTGACGTGAGCTCATGATGCCTGTGTCCCAGCGATGGGAATTAAATGAGATAATTAGTAGGCTGATTAGATTTAGTATGTTTAACTTAAATGTAGTCAACATGACTAGACAACAAAATACATACATTTAATTTTACAGATAAATGCAGTAATAATATTAACATATTGTTTATTCACACATACACTATCTTTCCTACCCGATAATGTAACACTACATTTGAATATCATCCTACTAGATGGTACATCTACCCTACTTACCAGATACATAATTGCAAGTTTTGTATACAATAGTTTTGAAATTTCGACGTAACTCTCTAAAAATATGTTTACCGTACCGGCCAAACATGAATTACTTACCTACCTAACCTACCTACTAATGGCAATTGTTAAAGGCATTGACTTAAATGTTACACATTAATTTAGATATAAGTATGTTATTTTGTTTGTTTAGCTCAGGAGTTGAACGTAGAATTTAAAGTTAAATATTTTTCTATGTGCTTACAAGTAACTTAGTTTTGTACTGACCTACTCAAAGAGTTCGCCTTTTTTATGTTGTTTGTAGGTACTTACCTACCTGATAATTGCAATCGCGTTTTATAACCCAATAGTGCTTTGTTTATGTTCCTTTAAATATTTATCCTATGCTCGCAATTACAATGTATACCTACCTAAATTTAAGGATGCTTTTGTTTCTCTGTGAAGTGAATTCATATTATTTAGATAAATAAATATCTTAAACCGTATTAACCGCCAACTATATACTTCGGTCGTTATGCTCTCTTGGTACTCCGATGGCTCTAGTGCAGTTTCAATCGATACTGTACATAACTCCGCGCAGGCGTACTTGTTGCGCATAGCACACTCTACCACGTGTTCAAGGAAAAAGAAAGTCTGACGAAACATAAGTACAGCCATATTATTTCTAGGTGTTTATATGGCTTGTATGCTGTCTAGATTTACAGCCAACTACTTTGATCGTTATGATCCCTTAGTACTCCGATGGCTCTAGTTCAGTTTCAATCGATACAGTGCATAACTGCGCGCAGGCGTACTTGTTGCGCATAGCACACTCTACCACGTGTTCAAGGAAAAAGAAAGTCTGACGAAACATAAGTACAGCCATATTATTTCTAGGTGTTTATATGGCTTGTATGCTGTCTAGATATACAGCCAACTACTTTGATCGTTATGATCCCTTAGTACTCCGATGGCTCTAGTTCAGTTTCAATCAATACAGTGCATAACTGCGCGCAGGCGTACTTGTTGCGCATAGCACACTTTACCACGTGTTTAAGGAAAGAGAAAGTCTGACGAAACATAAATACAGCCATATTATTTCTAGGTGTTTATATGGCTTGTATGCTGTCTAGATTTACAGCCAACTACTTTGATCGTTATGATCCCTTAGTACTCCGATGGCTCTAGTTCAGTTTCAATCAATACAGTGCATAACTGCGCGCAGGCGTACTTGTTGCGGATAGCACACTTTACCACGTGTTTAAGGAAAGAGAATGTCTGACGAAACATAAATACAGCCATATTATTTCTAGGTGTTTATATGGCTTGTATGCTGTCTAGATTTACAGCCAACTACTTTGATCGTTATGATCCCTTAGTACTCCGATGGCTATAGTGCAGTTTCAATCAATACAGTGCATAACTGCGCGCAGGCGTACTTGTTGCGCATAGCACACTCTACCACGTGTTCAAGGAAAGGGAAAGTCTGACGAAACATAAATACAGCCATATTATTTCTAGGTGTTTATATGGCTCGTAGTCTGTCTAGATTTACAGACAACTTCTTTGGTCGTTATGATCCCTTGGTTCTCCGGTGGCTCTAGTGCAGTATGGATCAATACAGTGCATAACTCCGCGCAGGCGTACTTGTTGCGCATAGCACACTCTACCACGTGTTCAAGGAAAAAGAAAGTCTGACGAAACATATGTACAGCCATATTATTTCTAGGTGTTTATATGGCTTGTATGCTGTCTAGATTTACAGCCAACTACTTTGATCGTTATGATCCCTTAGTACTCCGATGGCTCTAGTTCAGTTTCAATCAATACAGTGCATAACTGCGCGCAGGCGTACTTGTTGCGCATAGCACACTCTACCACGTGTTTAAGGAAAGAGAAAGTCTGACGAAACCTAAATGCAGCCATATTATTTCTAGGTGTTTATATGGCTTGTATGCTGTCTAGATTTACAGCCAACTACTTTGATCGATATGATCCCTTAGTACTCCGATGGCTCTAGTGCAGTTTCAATCAATACAGTGCATAACTGCGCGCAGGCGTACTTGTTGCGCATAGCACACTCTACCACGTGTTAAAGGAAAGGGAAAGTCTGACGAAACATAAATACAGCCATATTATTTCTGGGTGTTTATATGGCTCGTAGTCTGTCTAGATTTACAGCCAACTTCTTTGATCGTTATGATCCCTTGGTTCTCCGGTGGCTCTACTGCAGTATGGATCAATACAGTGCATAACTCCGCGCAGGCATACTAGTTGCGCATAGCACACTCTACCACGTGTTCAAGGAAAAAGAAAGTCTGACGAAACATAAATACAGCCATCTTATTTCTAGGTGTTTATATGGCTTGTATGCTGTCTAGATTTACAGCCAACTACTTTGATCGTTATGATCCCTTAGTACTCCGATGGCTCTAGTGCAGTTTCAATCAATACAGTGCATAACTGCGCGCAGGCGTACTTGTTGCGCATAGCACACTTTACCACGTGTTAAAGGAAAGAGAAAGTCTGACGAAACATAAATACAGCCATATTATTTCTAGGTGTTTATATGGCTTGTATGCTGTCTAGTTTTACAGCCAACTACTTTGATCGTTATGATCCCTTAGTACTCCGATGGCTCTAGTTCAGTTTCAATCAATACAGTGCATAACTGCGCGCAGGCGTACTTGTTGCGGATAGCACACTTTACCACGTGTTTAAGGAAAGAGAATGTCTGACGAAACATAAATACAGCCATATTATTTCTAGGTGTTTATATGGCTTGTATGCTGTCTAGATTTACAGCCAACTACTTTGATTGTTATGATCCCTTAGTACTCCGATGGCTATAGTGCAGTTTCAATCAATACAGTGCATAACTGCGCGCAGGCGTACTTGTTGCGCATAGCACACTCTACCACGTGTTCAAGGAAAGGGAAAGTCTGACGAAACATAAATACAGCCATATTATTTCTAGGTGTTTATGTGGCTCGTAGTCTGTCTAGATTTACAGCCAACTTCTTTGATCGTTATGATCCCTTGGTTCTCCGGTGGCTCTACTGCAGTATGGATCAATACAGTGCATAACTCCGCGCAGGCATACTAGTTGCGCATAGCACACTCTACCACGTGTTCAAGGAAAGAGAAAGTCTGACGAAACATAAATACAGCCATCTTATTTCTAGGTGTTTATATGGCTTGTATGCTGTCTAGATTTACAGCCAACTACTTTGATCGTTATGATCCCTTAGTACTCCGATGGCTCTAGTGCAGTTTCAATCAATACAGTGCATAACTGCGCGCAGGCGTACTTGTTGCGCATAGAACACTGTACCACGTGTTCAAGGAAAGGGAAAGTCTGACGAAACATTAATACAGCCATATTATTTCTAGGTGTTTATATGGCTCGTAGTCTGTCTAGATTTATAGCCAACTTCTTTGATCGTTATGATCCCTTGGTTCTCCGGTGGCTCTAGTGCAGTATGGATCAATACAGTGCATAACTCCGCGCAGGCATACTAGTTGCGCATAGCACACTCTACCACGTGTTTAAGGAAAGAGAAAGTCTGACGAAACATAAATACAGCCATCTTATTTCTAGGTGTTTATATGGCTTGTATGCTGTCTAGATTTACAGCCAACTACTTTGATCGTTATGATCCCTTTGTACTCCGATGGCTCTAGTTCAGTTTCAATCAATACAGTGCATAACTGCGCGCAGGCGTACTTGTTGCGGATAGCACACTTTACCACGTGTTTAAGGAAAGAGAATGTCTGACGAAACATAAATACAGCCATATTATTTCTAGGTGTTTATATGGCTTGTATGCTGTCTAGATTTACAGCCAACTACTTTGATTGTTATGATCCCTTAGTACTCCGATGGCTCTAGTTCAGTTTCGATCAATAATGTGCAGAACTCCGCGCAGGCGTACTTGTTGCGCATAGCGCAGTCTACCACGTGTTCAAGGAAAAAGAAAGTCTGACGAAACATAAGTACAGCCATATGATTTCTAGGTGTTTATATGGCTTGTATGCTGTCTAGATTTACAGACAACTTCTTTGGTCGTTATGATCCCTTGGTTCTCCGGTGGCTCTAGTGCAGTATGGATCAATACAGTGCATAACTCCGCGCAGGCGTACTTGTTGCGCATAGCATACTCTACCACGTGTTCAAGGAAAAAGAAAGTCTGACGAAACATAAGTACAGCCATATTTACATTATTTCTAGGTGTTTATATGGCTTGTATGCTGTCTAGATTTCCAGCCAACTACTTTGATCGTTATGATCCCTTAGTACTCCGATGGCTCTAGTTCAGTTTCAATCAATACAGTGCATAACTGCGCGCAGGCGTACTTGTTGCGCATAGCACACTCTACCACGTGTTCAAGGAAAGGGAAAGTCTGACGAAACATAAATACAGCAATATACTTCTAAGGATGTTGATATGCCTCGTAGTCTGTCCGTGTGTTCATTTACAGCCAACTACTTTGATCGTTATGATCCCTTAGTACTCCGATGGCTCTAGTGCAGTTTCAATCAATACAGTGCATAACTGCGCGCAGGCGTACTTGTTGCGCATAGCACACTTTACCACGTGTTAAAGGAAAGAGAAAGTCTGACGAAACATAAATACAGCCATATTATTTCTAGGTGTTTATATGGCTTGTATGCTGTCTAGTTTTACAGCCAACTACTTTGATCGTTATGATCCCTTAGTACTCCGATGGCTCTAGTTCAGTTTCGATCAATAATGTGCAGAACTCCGCGCAGGCGTACTTGTTGCGCATAGCGCAGTCTCCCACGTGTTCAAGGAAAGGGAAAGTCTGACGAAACATAAGTACAGCCATATTATTTCTAGGTGTTTATATGGCTTGTGTGCTGTCTAGATTTACAGCCAACTACTTTGATCGTTATGATCCCTTAGTACTCCGATGGCTCTAGTTCAGTTTCAATCAATACAGTGCATAACTGCGCGCAGGCGTACTTGTTGCGCATAGCACACTCTACCACGTGTTAAAGGAAAGGGAAAGTCTGACGAAACATAAATACAGCCATATTATTTCTAGGTGTTTATATGGCTCGTAGTCTGTCTAGATTTACAGCCAACTTCTTTGATCGTTATGATCCCTTGGTTCTCCGGTGGTTCTAGTGCAGTATTGATCGATACAGTGCATCACTCCGCGCAGGCGTACTTGTTGCGCATGGCGCAGTCTACCACGTGTTGAAGGAAAGGGAAAGTGAGACGAAACATTAATACAGCAATATATTTTTAAGGATGTTGATATGCCTCGTAGTCTGTCCGTGTGTTCATTTACAGCCGAGTACTTAGGTCGTTATGATATCTTAGTACTGCGATGGCTCTAGTGCAGTTTCAATCAATACAGTGCATAACTCCGCGCAGGCGTACTTGTCGCGCTTTGCATACTCTACCACGTATGCGAGGAAAGAGAAAGTCTGACGAAACATAAATACAGCCATATTATTTCTAGGTGTTTATATGGCTTGTGTGCTGTCTAGATTTACAGCCAGCTACTTTGATCGTTATGATCCCTTAGTACTCCGATGGCTCTAGTGCAGTTTCGATCAATACTGTGCAGAACTCCGCGCAGGCGTACTTGTTGCGCATAGTCCAGTCTACCACGTGTTGAAGGACTACGCTATGATTGCCTAGTAGTCCGATTGCTTTTCAATCAATACTGTGCATTCGACCACGCACGCGTACTAGTCGCAAAACCACGTGGCCAAGGAAAGGGAAAGTTGGAAGAAACATATAACTTCGTCAGTAACTTTTAGGGATTGATATTGTTCATTCGCTTTCAGCGTAGCCTTGGTTTATTGCTAACTACATTGATTGTTATGATTTCTTAGTATTCCGATGGCTACATTGCAATTTCGATCAATACTTTGCAGAACACCACGCAGGCGCGATCATTCTACAAAAAAGGGGAATGTTCGATGAAACATATAACTGCAGATTTTAGTTTTTTTGGTATTGATGCTATTTGTACGTCATAACCTTGCTATACAACCAACTTCTTTGATCATTATGGTCTCTTGGTACTGTGATGGCTTTTGCTATCTCGATCAATACTGAAAACCACGCAGGCGTACTTTTATACATCAAACACTTCAATGTGCTCGTGCTGAACATGCGGAAGTCGACGAACCAATCATTAAGTGTGCGTGGGTGTAATTGGTGGTGTATTGACACCGCTAGAATGTAACGTTACGTGTATTTGCACACGGTTAAGCTTCAGATTTTAAATATAAAAATAAATGTAGGCTGTGAGGGCTGCGAACAACGCGTTCATTGTGATAAGCGGTAATATAAACGCTCTTAAGTCTCTAGTACACCAAACGCAGGGCGTGCGCGATGTGTCCACTGACGAGCCCGCGCGTGTTGTATTTTATTTTATTTTACTTTACACTATTAGGAAAACTACAGCATTATAACAGGTGTTCCATAACATTCAGCAGTATACAGTTAAAAGCTATTAAAAGTTTCCGCAAACGGATATTAAAGTATTACTTCGCAATGTATCAAACACGGCACATCAAAAGCAAGCGCGGGCCCGCCGATGCCGCCGTACTTGATGTGCAGTGCTTGATATAATATATCAATGTAATACAACACGCGCGGGCCCGTCGATGGAACTTACCGCGCACGTCTTGCGTTTGGTGAAGCCTTAAAAGAACCTTGTGTAATAACTATTTTTATTAAATACAAAGACTACGCTCCAGCAGTCCTAACAAGTCGCGTAACTCTACACGTATAGTGCTCCTATATCCACTTGAAAAAAGTATGCCCCGATCTACTTGACTTTTCATGACTTAGAACTTCACTTTATAATTCAAAGACTTCTTGATTATAAGTGTTAGAAGTGTTTGTCTAAATTAGGCAGGATATTTCCAAAGTATTTGTGGCACCTATCGGTTCTGACATGTATCGAAAACCAACTATTACTACTAACATTCAGCTGTGTATGTGTAGTTTACCAAACGGCTTTTATTTTTAAGTGGATTTCTATAATTTATCTCTTTAAAACAAAACTAAGTATGTCACAAATAGATAAACATTTTGAAATAAATTTACTACTAAATAATTCATGTTAAGTACATAACAACTACAATTTATTAGCGTAATTAAGATCGCATGGTATGTACTCTTACATCTACGAGTATACAGTCAATACTGTGCAGTGCGACTACACAGGTGTATTAGTACGACTAGCATTAGAAATGTAAAATTTTTTTGCAGGATGGTTGTTGATATTTGGTTTGAGTTTTCGACATTTCGGCACTGTTGCAAGCGCCATGATTAAGAATAAACTGGAGATGAGTTATTCCGCAATCATGGCTACATGGGAAATATAAAAGTTACAAATTTGTGCTCCTGGCACTCCACCTTTAGAGTAAAACGAAAGTAAGGACATACCTATAGTAGATATATAAGTTATAGGTATCTTTTGATTTAGTCACTACGTCATGCTTAGCTTACCACCAACTACTTTGAACGTTATGATCTCCTGGTACTTAGATGGCTCTACTGCAATTTCGATCAATACTGTGAATAACACCGCGCAGGTGCATAACACCGCGCAGGCGTACTAATAGTACAGCGTATCTGCCACGTGTTCAATGAACGGGAAAATGCATAGTCTTTTCTATGCAAGACAAGATGCGGGATGGATATTAGAGGTTAAGGTTTGAAATTGCCATTAGGGGCTGTGAGGCTCGAAAAGGGGGGAGGGGTACGGCAAAAATCACAAAATATCACAAGGGGTATAGTTAGATATCACGTGTATTTATTATTTTGTCGAACGCGATACAATAAATATCTTCATGTACTATAGTAGAATATATAGATATTTCGCATGATTAGACCATTCCTTTAATATTATTTGTAAGTATGCGATTCAAAAACAACCTGCAATCTTTCTGTCTAGACTTTTTATCATGGTCCTTCAATTTCTAGAATAAAATTAGATTATACTTTATACCTGTATTTAAATACAATATTTAAAAAAAAATAACTTTCTTAATAGGTAACAAAATTACACGTGATTTTCGGTGGGGGTGGTAATGAACGGCCCTTTACGTAAAGATAAATTTACATTTATAAAAAATCATACAAAAAGGATAAAATATATTTATGAAATCAAAGTAAAAGTGGCTGAGATGATCATGAATCAAAGTATTTACCCTCGTTATCTATACATTTCTGCCATTTAATCGGAAGATTATTCAAACCTTTGCGATAGAACTGTGAACCCGGACTCCACAAACTGTATGAAGGTATTTTGTTCTGCTCCATGCAAAGAAAATTGTTTCCGTGAAAAAAATTGTGGAAATCGCGGAATAAATTATAGTCGGTTGGGGGCGAGATCCGGCGAGTATGGATAATAATAAATCTTTATTCATTACCTTAGAGCCTTGTAGTGTTAAATCTGATTGTCGAGCAGTGTGAAGTCTAGCGTTATCATGAAGCAATAATGGTTACCGATTGATAAGTGGGGGCTGTTTTATTGCGAGTTTCGCCATCATTGATTGGAGTTCTGCACAGTAGACATCTGCAGTTATTGCTTGACCGGATCAGAAGAAGGTGAATTAAACCATGAAGTGATCACCAAACTGTTACCATCACCTTACTTAAGCTTAGCTTCAGGGCTTTGTTGTGGCGTTTGACCTGGGGTCAATCATTGAGTTGTTTGCTTGCGGTTATATATAGTAAACAATCACACGTCACAATTCATTTAAACTCCCTTCATTCCTGTATCGATTTAACATGGCAAGGCAAACTTTAACGCTCGCTCCTCTGCAGATCAGTCAAATCATGTGGTACTCTTTTTTCAAGTTTTATAATTTTACCGCTATGGTTCAAATGGGTCAATATTGTGGGTATGCTAACATCAAACATGCGCTAACTTCTTGGTAGTTTGATACAGATCGGCTTCCATCTCCTTCTACTCATCGTTATTTACCTTAGTGGCTGGTATGGTCTCGTGATTTATCCTTTAAGTTTATAAGTTTCCTCTACGAGAGCGGTTAAACAAAAAACGCACGGTGCGTTCGTTAGCCGTATCCTCTCCAAACACGGCATTGACATTTCAGAGTTGTCTCTGCATTTAGTCCCACGTTGGAACTCGTATTAGAAAACTATTCTGATTTTTGCTGTTTCCGTCTTCACGTTAAAAGATGAATATAAAAACAATTGAATCTCAAATAATCAAATGCATCCGTTTTTTTAAATTATAGATTTGGTACAAAAAAGTTCCACTCTGGAATCTGATTCTATACTTGCGGATGTATATATATGATAGTATACATCCGCACGCGTCAAAGTGAATATTTGAGCAATTCAATATTATATGCTTACAATAGCTTTTAATAGTCGTCTGGAAGACACCACTAATATAAAAAATTTAATATAAAATACTTTTAGAAAACGAGTACCTGGCTAGAAGTTTTATCGTTGTATAAAAACAGTAAGATGAATAAGATCTGAAGATTACTGTTACAAATAATAATTTCATGCATCAAGACAAGTTGAATTTTGCGTCAAATATTAAAACTTATTTCATTAGTCAGCTTAGACATAATATGAACAGCCCTTACAGTTATGATAAAAAATAACTTAGCCCCTTGTGAGGTTCGAACTCACGACCCCCGGTTTACGAGACCAGTGCTCTACCACTGAGCTAAAGAGGCTTTACTAGATTCTGCAAACATTGGAACTGCATTTGCATCGCATATTTATTTTTTAGGTTTGCAATGATCGTTTTGTTACAAATAAGCATTCAGTATGTACTGAACTGTGAAATTAATCCTCTATTTTGATGATTCTAAATATTTTCCATTGAATACAATCAGGAGTAAGTAATTTCCAAAGATTAGAACTCGTCTTTGGTCGTTCAAATTTTACTAGCAATGTATTTCTACTTTACTACTCGTACTTTCCGTGAACATAATTTGGTTATAAAGTTGTGGTACCTTCTTCTTAAGAACAAAATCCACAGTTGGTAATCACATATTTAGTAGAAATGTATGTTTGGTTCACTTATTTCAGCCAAAATTATTCGGAATAATAACTTTACTGCCTGATAACAACTTGTTTTGCCTCCCTAAACGATGCTGTTTTCTTCTTATCGGATACAAATAATATTTGCATGACAATTTAGAAAGGTTTAGAGATATAGAGAGGATTAGATCTTGTAGAAAAATGCATTTTGTTAACACCGCCCTCTAGTACACACCGCCGGCATTACTCAGTGTGCTTTTAGTGAATTGCTGAGGGGTTGTTATTAAGATAGGTTTCATGCCATTTCATCCCTTGTGTCACAGTTTTTGGTAAATATCAACGGATGTAGTTGCGGTCTCTTAAAACGTTATAAGTCGCACAACGAGCTATGGAGAGGGCTCTGTTTGGGGTTTCTCTACGTGATCGAAACAGAAATGAGGAGATCCGTACAAGAACGAAAGTCACTGACATAGCCCAGAAGATTAGCCAGTTAAAGTGGCAGTGGGCAGGGCACATAGCACGCAGAAAAGATGGCCGATGGGGCCGGAAGGTTCTGGAATGGAGACCACGGACCGGCAAGCGCAGCGTAAGTCGTCCACCGACACGGTGAATAGACGACCTGATAAAGGTCGCAGGACGACGTTGAATGCAGGCCGCTTCCAACCGGTCCTTTTGGAAAATTATGGGGAGGCATATGGTCAGCAGTGGACGTCCTACGGCTGAGATGATGATGATGAAAATGTTATAAATGTAGCTTGGGCTAGTATTTCAGAAGGGCCTTGGGTTGTTCAACTTGGCTTGTGTTAGCGTTCCTGCTGACTTTCGTTCCTAACATTACGTCACGGCCAACTGCTTCAATCATACTACCTATCTTAATTCTTACGATAATTCAATTAAACCTTCTGTTATTTCTTATATGATATTATAACTCGTTATTAGCTGTTCGTTAATATTTGGCCCTTTAATTTTGTCATTTTCCGATTTGGCGCCACAATAAGTGGCTTACACTTCTAACTATTTACTGAATTACTATTGATATAGTGAATATTTACCTAAATAATGTAACTAATTATTTAATGTTTATTATTTAAATTGCTCACGTATTTTCTTATTACCTTCATTGCATAATTGTAGAACATCATTGTCAAGAGTATAATAATAAATAAAATAAAATAATAAATCAACCCATCAACTTTCATTCTAAGTCTTTCCAATAACTGAACCTTTAACTTAAGTGAACTCCTGACTCTGACAGCTCATCCTGTCTGTCATGGTGGTGTTTTTTATAAGCAAACTCAGCGGCAGTGTCTTAAATTAATACCATTTAAAAAAATGTAGACATCAAAAGCGTATTGCAGTATACATATATCAAACATTTCTTATTGAGATGATACATGAACAATGTGTCTTGATGTAAACCATACTGCAGTGCAACGTAGAACTTCTATTTAAACTTTTGCAACTGTTATGGCTTGGCGTGGTGCTTACCACTAACCACATATAAAAAAATTGAAGTATATTATACACATTTGCTTCCAGGTGAAGTTTACGTTGTCAATCCATTCTGTAAATATTCGTGAGGAAACGTAAATACAGGTCCATGTGTTTTAATTCTGTAAGTAACATAATATAAAATGGCTGTTCATTTTCCTGATAATAAATAAGTAAATGCCTCATCGTACACATAGGCAAAATACACATATTGTGCACCAATGTTTTTAGTTAATTGACTCTAATTAAATTATTATTACAAAAAGCACACACACGTCTGCAGGAAGGAGGCTTCATGTTCAAGATTTTGACTGCTGTCACGTTTTCGAAACATTATGGTACAAGTGTGTAATGTTGGTGATTACCGCTAAGGCGCCATTGAGTCGCGAGCCGTCAGATGGGGGTCTTAAAAGAGCCGAGGACGGTAGGTCATCAATACTCAAGTGTATTATACGACGTTTTTCAACACACTTGTGAAGAAAAGAATACTAAAATAGTATATTATGCAACTAGTGAATAAAGGACGGATTTAATGCGAGAACCATAGATGAATCACGAGTAAGTGAAGGATTCTAACGACTGAATCACGACCGCAGGGAGTGATTCGTGATGATTGAATCACGAGCGTAGCGAGTTATTCAAGTGTTAGAATCCTGAGCGATGCGAGTGATTCATGGCCCTCGATATAAATCCGTTTTATTCAAGAGTTGCATACTATACTTTATATTAAGGTATAAAGTATAGTATCTAACTACGAGAAAAATAAATAATTTAAGCGAAAATAGACATTTAATGAAGAAAAAAGGAAGGTTAAATTAATTAAAATGCACATTAAAATTAGAACAATTACTAAACATAAGAGTAATTTATTTATTATTATTATATATTTTTTTCTATAATCGCAGCAAAGAACACAATACAGTTTTTATTCTAATGCTAAACTCTTTGTCTCAAATATCGACCAATCAAATCTGGAGGAGTTACTTGCACAAAGAGTTTGTATGTCGACTATTATTTGCGTAAGGAAGATGTATAAGCACTGAGATGGAGATCGAATATATTGGTGTGTTCAAAGCTCAAACAGTGATTTAAAGGCCTTTTTATTCACTGTTTTCAGTAAATAAAATAAGCTTTTTAGAGTGGGAATGGTATAAAATCATTTTATTTAGTAGCGGTAGTAAAATTAATTAGTTTTCCTATGCGCGCGCATCTAACAATGTCGATCGGCTATAGACTAAAAGAATGAGGTTTCTTTTGACTTTTTTTTTTTGGCTTTTCGTACGCACGTACAAATGGTGAAATTCTAGTTTTCTTTATTACAGAGAAAACAAAAGTTATATTTGAGTGAAATTTTATTTTAAAGTTAAACACGTACAAGTTCAAATTATCTATTTAAATACGGAGTTGCATGAAATTAGCAAGCAATAGGTACATTAATTTATTCGTACTATGTACTGAACACTTTTTTTGTACCGAAACTTTTTTATAACAAAGCAATTCAACCAATAAAATAAAGTCTATAATTGTGAAGCTTGTGAATAATAATAATAAGATTTAATTATTACATTAGGTTAGGACGAAAACCAGTGACTTATTGTTTTTGCGGGGTAAATAAGCAGGATATTTTTGAACGTCAACATTTGCTGCACCTAGGTTCTGAACTTTTTCAAAAATCAACTAAATGTAATAAATGATTATACATGCAGAGATTTTCGAATTAGTTTTGCTGGGCTCTGTATTAACTTTGCAAGTTGATTTCCAAAATGTATCTCTGGAGAACACTACGCAGCAGGCCACAAACGCATTAAAATATTTTTAAACTAATTTACATAATCATGGAATTCTTAATTAGATGTTAAATTTTGTGATGTAAATAGTATCATCACTTGACTTTTTTAATATATATAGCGGCTCCGTCACCAAACTCTTCATTTTTCCACTTCTTCTCTTCCTACTTATTTGCGTAAACCGCTCGTTGATTGTTATGATCTCCTAATACTCCAACAGCTTTTCAATCAATACTATGCAGTCGACCGCGCAAGCGTACTCTTCACACTCTACGTGTTCAATGAAAGTGAAAGTAGGGACTATAGTCATATAAGTTTGAGGTATCCATGGATTCAGTCCGTGCGTCATACTTACTTTACCACCACCTACTTATGATCTCCTGGTACTGTGATGGTTCTAGTGCAATTTCGGATCAATACTGTGCAGCAACCACCACGCAGGCGTACTTGTTGCATAGCGCACTCTAACCGCGTTGAGGAAAGGAACCAAAAAGACAACACAAGATGCAAGAGTCTTCGTATATATTCACGTGTCGCATCAAGGTCTGTTTACATGATCTTTTCGTGTTATTTCTGTGTCACACCATAAACTAACTCGTACATATCAGCCGGTACGAATTAAGTATTTGACAAAAGAAGTTAGTGTTTTTGACAATGATCCTACTAATAAATAGATTTATTAATTCAACGTAGGATTGATCATTTACATTTTGATAGTTTCCTAATAATTATTACCAGATGTAGCTGTTTTCTTAAAAATGTAGTGATTATAACTTAGAGCTTATCAAATGTTCTTCTCTACGCTGATAAATAAGTGCAATACTTGCGTTGTCGGTGAATGAGACAGAGGAGCTGCGGTGGATGGTAATTGGTAGCCCAGCATAGCTCAGTTCAGTTTTATTTATTGTGAATGTTAAACAAATGTTATATAATGATTCTGTGAATATATTAATCTTAACAACATTCGCTGGAGTGCAAAATAGTTAGCAAAGTCAGCACAAGCCAGTATTTTTGACTAAGGTCAGTAAAAGTAAGTTTTTTCGGAAAATTGTCAGTACTTTAAGGCTACGAAGAAATAATAAGTCAGTAAACGTAACTGCGTTAAAAAAATTACGCAACAAAAGTCGTGTTTAGGGCTGCGTACCAGGAACCCTTAGAATGTTCCGCCAAGGTTTGATTGAGCGTTGCTAGAACGTCCTTTACCATTATCTGTCAAATACGAGTTTGATATATAAAACTTAAGTTTTAGCTTTTTTGGGTATAAACTAATTTGAGGATTTTAATTAATATCCTCTAGTCAAGGAAATGTAATTAGGCACTTCGAGTTTAATACAAATAAATAAACCTATGCATCCGTTGTGAAAATGCAACAAAACACTTAAGCATTATCAACACTCTGTCTCTTTTGACAGACGGCCAAGATTTGTCTCACTCAAAAGATAGAAAAATTTTGGCTGGTCGGGACAAATTTTGCTCTGACAGTGTCGTGAAACGATCGTAATAAAATCTTGATCCGTACAAATTTTGGCCTAGAGACGTCGTGGACCGGCTGTTTTGTCAAATTTTGGCTTGTCCTGTGGCTTGCTGGAACGCAGCCCAGCACATTTCAAATCTAATTCGTATTTGGAATCGCACATCGCTTTGGTTTGAAGGGCCAGTTCTGTGTGAAATTTGTTCTGAATTATGCTTCCTGATATTATTTCTTCGTAGCGTTAAGGCCACCGTTCCATAAAAGTGGTGGTTTTTGTAGAAAGAAGTGTGGAAGTTGTGTTGTGTGGAGATTATAAAGTTAAAGTTTTATTTTATTGAAGTCTATTGGGACGGCCCTCGTCATTAATCACGTATTGTGTAATTAGCAACTTTTTAACCTCTCTCCTAATCCAAAATAACTAATAATAATCTAAAGTATAATCTAATTTAATTTTGTTTCGTTAGTGTAATGTTATAAACCTACATTATCAAGAGTAGTGACCTCCCCTAAGGCCTACACTGAAACAAAATAAGAGGAGCTTGAGAGATAATTATAAATATAATGGCGATACGTGACTTGACGAAGTTTCACTTTCTCGGAGTCCGTCTTCCTTCACACGAGGCAACAACATAAATGTGAAGTATATGAAATATATATTACAAACACCATGATTAAAATGACTAGACAGATATTGAGGTTGCAGGTCATTTCTGATTGGTATAATACTCGTAATAGTAAGAATTAATAATAATAATAATAATTTTACCCATATTTGTAATA
This sequence comes from Selenia dentaria, assembly GCA_917880725.1. Lineage (NCBI taxonomy): Eukaryota > Metazoa > Arthropoda > Insecta > Lepidoptera > Geometridae > Selenia > Selenia dentaria. The sequence continues at coordinate 5,105,460 of OU862876.1, read as the reverse complement.
GTTTTAAGTACCATGTTACTCTTCATCCAAAATTTTTTCTGTTTTTTATACTCCTTTGTATTTGCTATACCAAACAGGCCTCTAAGTGTTGGCTACATCCCCACTTATGCCTTTGTAAAGGGCCGGATGAAATCCGAGATTTTGTTATGAATAAAAGAAATAATAATAATAATAATCCCGCAGGGGCGGCCTTGTGTCGAGCCGTCGGTGAGTGGCGACACCGTGGACCCTGATTCTCCCTGGGGCTTAATTAGACCCCTGACCCCCGGCTTGCCTTAATTGGCCGTCTGGGGGTGGAGACGCAAGAGCAAGTAACAAAAAGCTCCAAGTGTGGAAGTGTTAAAGGGCATAACGCTGGTAGTAGCGCTCTAGTGAAACCGCAGAACACCTCTCGACACCCTTCAGCCATCCACACCAACGTTGCCCCTTTTGTCACCATTGATGGTGGCTCTTATGGGGGGCCCGTTTAGTGAATGGCAAGTCACCACCTGCCTAAATATTTTAACATGAGACTAAAATTGGCATGTGCCGTAGTCTCTTCCATAACCCACTATCTTCCTTATCACTAATAAGTTCATATCAATAGCCTGGCCATTTTACCCATATTTGTAATAGTTATAAGTACCATGTTACCCTTCATCCAACATTTTTTCTGTTTTTTATACTCCTTTGTATTTGCTATACCAAACAGGCCTCTAAGTGTTGGCTACAGCCCCACTTATGCCTCTGTAAAGGGCCGGATTAAATCCGCGAATTTGTTTTAATAAAAGGAATAATAATAAAACCGCAGGGGCGGCTTTGTGACGAGCCGTCGGTGAGTGGCGACACCGTGGACCCTGATTCTCCCTGGGGCTGAATGAGACCTCTGACCCTCGGCTTACCTTAATTGGTCGTCTGGATTTTAAGATGAGACTGAAATTTACAAATGGCGTAGTCTCATCCATAACCGTTAATCTCCCTTATAAGTTCATATCAATAGTCTTACTATTTTTCCCACCTTTGTAATAGATATACCAAGTATTGACTACAGCCCTACTTATGCCTTTATAAAGGGCCAGATGAAAAACGTGACATAATTGAAATAAATGAAATAACAATAAATAAAAGGTGTTACCATGTGAAAAACATAATGGACACCATTCTCGGATCTCCTTGTTCCAATTATGGATTAGCGAGACTTTATCGACACTAATTAGTGGAGAAACATCTGGCAAGTCAGTTCTGGCAGCGTGCTTTGTTGAAGATCAACGTCGGTCAACCAAAAGTAAATACACGTGATATCTCACTGCACAACCTTCTTGTTGTTTTCGAGCCTCAAGTAATTAGTAGTACAGTGATCCCTAACTTACATAAACTAACTCAATACGCATATTTCAATGGTAAATTGGTTAATGAAGGACCACATCTCCAGATTTGGTCAGTAAATGGTCAGTATTTTAGATGCTTGCAGTCAGTAAAAACATTATTTTTAACCATAGAATCAGTTTCCACCCCTTGCATTCGTAAATTATGCAAAAAAGTAAATCGAATCATAGCATATCAATTACAGGTAGGAAACACTGGGTAGACTTTCTTTTCGAGGCCTTTTTAGCGCATCGGGGGGTTCTAGGTGCAGTAATTTTACAGTAAATCATTCAAGTGATAGTTGAGTATAGTAGAAATAACATTCAACTCGAATTATCACAGTTTTAGTGAGAGCTAAAGAAAAATAGAAGTTTTTACGGTGTTTTGGAGTAGATTTGGATCGTGATCGGTAATTATCGCGAGTGGGATGTATTGCGAAAGGAGGGATTAAGCAAGTCGTGCGCCTTGATAGTTGCATAGCTTAGAATTGTAGTTTTACGTGGCTCTGCGGACTCATTTGTTTTGATTGCAAGATTGATTTTAATAAGTCGCACAAAGTGTAACAGTATATTAGTACAGTGATACGCAACTGTATTAAGCTAGCTCTTTTATATTTTTCTCCATCTCTGTCTACAAGTGAAGCAGTATCCTGTTGCCACATGGGCTCCTAGTAGTTTTGGCATCATAAATGCAATACCTATGGATGCATACATTTTATACAGCGCATGCGTGAATCTAAGTCCATGTAATTACTGAAATGAAATCAGTTAACTTAAATAAAACAAACCAACCTTTAATGGACTCACAGCAAATTAAAAAGCAAAAATCAATATATGCATACGCGAATTTTTGCATTTGCGAATGTTCGCATAAATTGCATTCGCAAATCCATGAGAATGTTTTGAGAATATGAACGGTATGAAAATGTGAATCACTCATTTCTCATAGCCGCCGTAGTTCTTCTTTTTAGTTAATATTCTTTGTTACACAGCTTTGTCACACTGAACATTACTATTACGGAGAATGAGAATGGGCTTCTATTTGACCCCTACTCTGGGCGAAACCCTGCAAGCAAGGTTGGAACCAGCAATCGGAATGAGAATGAAGTGACATTTCATAATCATTCAAGTTAGACAATAAGGGGCTGGTCCCGCTCTACTGGTAACTACTGAACAAATTAATTTATTTCTGATGAATTAGCACTAACAAAATCGCTACGCCCAATACGAACGTGCGAAATATGTATAACGTAATATGACTACCTACTTATAAAAGGTGTTTTTTAGAGTAGTATTTTGTGCAGAGTTCGGTTCTTAAGTACCTAGTTAGTCACTTTAGTACCATTTAGCAACAGTTTGGTACGTTTGGGTACTCCATGCGATATAAGATGGTTCTTTGCAAATAATTGCATGCTACAAGTGTCTGTGTTAGTACTCTCTCTGCCTTTGATCACGACGTTTTGCCAGTCAGGCAATATCCTATAATACATAAGTTCCTAGTAATTTTAGCGACTGAAAATCAATACCTACGATTGCATTGTCTGGCGCAAGCGTGAGTTTAACCAATAAATGCACCAGAACCTCTATGTTCTCATCTCTTTCTCCAATCTTCTCCTTGTACGTGTCGTGCAATATCCTCATATTTCATGAACTCCTAGTTCTCTTGGCACCTGACAATCAATACATTCGAGTAATCTTTTTGTAGCGCAGGCGCGAATGTACTCATGAAACGGGACGGAGAGAGATGAAGACTGCTCTCGCAGAGACGCCCTGTGGCGTGCAAATAGGAGAAACTGATGGACGAAGTGGACAAACATAGACTGGTGGTTGCGTATATAATAATAAAATGTACAGAACAAGTATGGAAACGAACTTGCCTCCAGTTTCTGCTATTTCTTCTCATCATCACAATATATATATATAAATTAACCCCTATTTCTCCTTTCTTTATTTTTATAGATATGAGTGATGATAATAATGGTGATAATTGTCATAAACTAATTTTGATATTTAAGAGTAGGTACATACGTACAGTTACCAAGCAGTTTACGAGGAACCGAAAGACTCCGTTTAACTTATTTGTTACCGTTTCGCAGAACTATTGACGTATAACAATATTGTCACTCACCTCGGCCTTACTTTTACGTATTCTATTAAAAATGGATAGGATTGAGGGTTTTAAGAAAAAGTAAAAATAATCAGTGCGAGGGATACTAAATCAATCTAGGTATGAACTATCTCCATGCCAAATTACATCATAATCCGTTACGGTTTTTCAGCATGAAGAAGTAACATAGATACACAGGCGCTTGCTTTACTCATGCGCAAAACTTCGCATTTATAGTGAGTAGTGTAACTATTTTATTTTGCTATAACGTAAGATTTAAAAAATATCTGGAATCTAAAGCGCAGCAAGTCTGTCAAAAATGTACACTACTTGTATTAGCTACAGTCCTATCGTTTATCAAATTTATAAGTTTTTCTTTGTTGTAGACTAGCAGCACTGTTCAAACAGCATGGTCATCCAAAGAAGTATTTGTGGTGCGTGACCTGATCAAGCACTACGAGGACATATGGGAGCCGACCGAGGTAGAGAAGCGGCGGGAGGCAGCCATCCGACGGGTTCTCATGCGTGTGATGAGTAACTCTGCGCCCACTGCGCCCAAGGCGGCCGGTGATCTTCGGGCCTGGATTTACGTCCACGATCGTTCTACGTGTCACCAAGTCGCGGTAAGTCAGTACACGTAGTAAATGCAAAGCGAAATATCGTTCCGAATTCGTTTCGGCCGATACAGGACACGTTTCTGCAATGAAATATCCAAAGTTTTTGGAACTTTCGATATTATTGTCTGCTAAATTAGACCTGCATCTGCGATTTATGTTATCGTTGAATTGCGAATTGGTTAATTTTAAATGTTTAATTTTTACTCAACGTTTTTGTTAAATTATCAATTAGTTAGTGTTAAACACTATCTCACTTGAAACGATTTGATATCATGACGTAACGTGATCATAATTCACAACAATTTAGCTAAGACAGTGTTACTATTAACGCGTACATACGCATAGATTGAGATCGTGCAATTAAAGTCCAGCTGACTCCCCAAATGTGGGATGGGGTTTTGGTAACGCGGATTCCGCGGGCCGGAAAGAGACCATTCTGTACGTAATACTCATATTCATTTTGGGCCCATATGAAAGTACACCGAGTATTGTTGTAACCAAACACAATGTACCCTGCGTTTTTACAAAGTACACATTATAAAATTACACTCACCAACGATACGGTATCAAAAATAAAATTGTAGAACACGTTACGTCCGACATTAGACGCTTCATGATTTGTTCGCAGCTATCGCCGAGCAAGCGGAGCTCTGATGTCTGCATAGAGCTTTGCGAGAAGGCAAAAATAGAGTCTCATCTCTTGATGATCGAAGAAGTGGTATGCAATGAATCTATGAGAAGAATTGTACATAACGACGAGGTAGTTCTCGACGTGGTGTTGCGCTGGGGATACTGGGACGAGGACGATCGGAAAGATAACTATTTAGTTGTCAAAGAAAACAGCATACTGCACGAGATAGAGGCGCTGAGGCACAACATGTCACTTGTGTGTGGTGAGCTGAAAATCGCGACGGAATCGACCAAGGCGTTTAAGCTTCACATGTTCGAGTTTCAGAACGGGTCGTTATGCTACTTCAAGGACAAACAGGTATACTTTATGTTTTGAAACGATTGAGACGATTATTCATACTTTGTAAAAATATTTTAGGTTTATTTCTACAAGCAGGAGTTTTTTATACCAATGTGAAGTAATTCCGCTTTGTTATAAAGCATATACAAAACTATTACAATTACAAAACATATACAAAGCAAATATCTTTAGTCCACGTTCTATAGAACTCTCGAACTCTGAGTTTTCCTTAAACCATGTCTTAAACTGCGAACTATCCTTAGTCCACGTTTTTTAATAAAGCCGGTTTGTCTACCTAATCATTCCATTATGTCCCACTGCTGAGATTCGAGCCTTCCTATCTAAGAGAGGAGATGGTCCATAATCCACCATGTGGGTGCAGTGAGGATTCGAGAATAGGCTTGCGTGTCATGTCTAAGTTTTCTGGCCGCCCGAAAGTCTAATCCATAGGTTGACGACTATTGTCCTAAAACAAACTGGGACCGATGGCTTAATGTGTCCTGGGAAGCATTCAGTTGAATAATGCCACTAGCGGTCACCCTCAAACTCCAGATCGCAGCAAGTGTTTCTGTCACAGACGCCAGCAAGAAGTTCTATTCTATAGCCAATAATATTGTGTTGTGTGTGATGGTGATAAGGTTTAAAAAGAAGGGAATGAGAAGGATTTTTGTGTAGTTATCCCAATAGAAATTATGTATGTTTTAAGTTACAATTAAAAAAAAAAATTAATCACATTAATATATTGAATCCGAGAGTTTGTGCGCGAGCGTGTATGTTTGTTACTCACCCTGGAATGGCTCAGCCGAATCGTATAAAAATTAGAAAATACGTAGTTCATAGTACTTTTGACCACCTCTCCCCAGGGTGCATTCAACGGTGGTAATGCCACGCTGTAACCCCACAGCCGAATGGGCCGGCACGACCGGGGTAGTACCACGCTCCCACATAACACCGACGGGAAGTAACATAGCTTGCTATTGCGTTTCGTCGGTTTGTGGGAAGTTCCGGAGGCCCAATTCCCCCCTTCCCCAATCTCCCTCTATATCTTCCTTCCTATCATCCTTCCTCAAAGGTCAGCAACGCATCCTCGCGACCTCTGATATTGCGGATGTCCGTGGGCGACGATATCAGTTACCATCAAGTGATTCGCATGCTCGTTTGCCAACCTATCCTATAAAAAAACAGGTTGTTTCCAAAGTATCGCAATAACCACTACGCGGATGTAACCGCCAGAACTAGGCAAATAATATCAATACTCTCACATTTGTATTTGGTTTAAGTGTGTTCTTTCATACTGTTATATTCTATTACCTTACCCCCTCTTCTATACACAGGGTTCACACAAAATTGAAGAGTGGAACATCAAAGACATCTTGTGGTACTTGGGGCATGAGCCCAAACGCAATCCGCAATCTAGATGGGCAATCACTTTCATACCCAGAAATAAACAAAAACGGTAAGTCAACTCAGTGGCGTACATATTTCTACATGTATACGTATAAAGGCATGCACTTATTCCGAAATATCTCCTTGTTGCTGTTTAATTGAACAGCTAGAGTAACAAGAACCATAACTTTATAGAATCGTTGCTCAGACAGAGAGCTTATGTTTCTCTATGTTTTTGTATAAGTCTAAATTTACTGAGGTTATTATTGGTAGATCCAACATCATAATATAAAACATTAAATATTTAATCTATCATACTACTAGCAACGTCCCGCGGTTTCACCCGCGTGGTGATGGATGAGGATGATGATAAAAAGTATCCTATATCCTTCCTTGAGATATGACAAATCGAAAAATAAAATGTCATAAAAATTTAACAGCTAGCTGCCCCCCGCGGTTTCACCCTCGTGGTGATGGATGATGATGATGAGGATGATGATAAAAAGTATCCTATGTCCTTCCTTGAGATATGACAAAACGAAAAATAAAATATCATAAAAATTTAACAGCTAGCTGCGCCCCGCGCTTTCACCCTCGTGGTGATGGATGATGATGATGAGGATGATGATAAAAAGTATCCTATATCCTTCCTTGAGATATGACAAATCGAAAAATAAAATGTCATAAAAATTTAACAGCTAGCTGCCCCCCGCGGTTTCACCCTCGTGGTGATGGATGATGATGATGAGGATGATGATAAAAAGTATCCTATGTCCTTCCTTGAGATATGATAAAACGAAAAATAAAATATCATAAAAATTTAACAGCTAGCTGCGCCCCGCGCTTTCACCCTCGTGGTGATGGATGATGATGATGAGGATGATGATAAAAAGTATCCTATGTCCTTCCTTGAGATATGACAAAACGAAAAATAAAATGTCATAAAAATTTTACAGCTAGCTGCGCCCCGCGCTTTCACCCTCGTGGTGATGGATGATGATGATGAGGATGATGATAAAAAGTATCCTATGTCCTTCCTTGAGATATGACAAAACGAAAAATAAAATATCATAAAAATTTAACAGCTAGCTGCGCCCCGCGCTTTCACCCTCGTGGTGATGGATGATGATGATGAGGATGATGATAAAAAGTATCCTATGTCCTTCCTTGAGATATGACAAAACGAAAAATAAAATGTCATAAAAATTTTACAGCTAGCTGCGCCCCGCGCTTTCACCCTCGTGGTGATGGATGATGATGATGAAAAAAGTATCTTATGTCCTTCCCCTAGATATGACAAATCAAAAAACACAAAAATCATATAAAAAACCAGCGGTTCTTGGGTAATAAATAGTGTAACAAGCCTTCGTTTTATATTATACTAGCAGCTCTCCGCGGTTTCACTCGCGCGGTGATCTATGATCATGATGAATCTTATATAGCTTATGTTACTCAGGGTGAATGTAGCTTTCTAATGGAGTAAGAATTTTTGAAATTGGTCCAGTAATTTTTGAGCCAATTCGTTACAAACATACTTACATACAAATCTTTCCTCTTTATAATATTAGTATAGGCTAGTAGCCTCGACGCTCGGCCTCGCCATAACCTCCCATTTTACTTCATAGGAACCTTCTTCTAAAAATAATTAACGCAACAAAAAATGAAGTATCGAGATTGATCCATCCGTTCTGAAGCTATAGCGTCACCAAGAGAAATAGGGGTTCATTTTTATATAATATATATATAGATACGTATGACTACATGGTGAATGTACTTTTAAAAGTGCAATTAATCTGCCCTCTAAAATGGAGCTGTATGGTACGTACGATTATATTTATGTGGAAGGTGTAATGTTGCAGGAGCAAGGAAAAACCATGGTTCGGTTGCACAATCGCGGGCGCCGTTACAGAGGACCGACTCAAGTGGATGGCGGCTATGATGTTCGCGGAGCACCAATCCATACTGCCTATCCCCAGGCTAGTTATAACGTAGCCTTGCGTTACTAACACCCGGAATAGTTAGAAGTTGTGGATTTGGCTTCCGTCAACTCTCACGCATGTGTGCTTCAAGTAACTCGGTTTGATGGCATGCAACAATCGGCGTCTTCTTTTTCTCGGTTATTGGCGCATGCGACAGGATCGCACCAAATTATTTGTTTCCGCCGCAATGATAATGTGTCGATATGGACTAGTATTTTACGTTTACTTATTTTTAAAATTACAAAGGCGTGGGTCTGTATTTAAATTTCTTATATTTTTTAATGTAGCGCTTAAAATTTCATGATAGTTACCACAAGCGAAAGCATAGCTTTTTGTACAACCACATATATTGTCTTGATGTTTTGATATCTTGATTAGTGTCAAGGTTTTCACGAATTTCGAAGACTAAAACTTAATCAAAAAAGTTAGGCTTTAGAATGTTTTTATAAAATATATTAATGTAAATATTAATTAAGATGAGTAACAAAGATAAAGTTTATGTAGTTAAAATATATAAATATAGATAGATTTATGAATGAATATGTTAAATGTATTTGATCATAATTATACATAAAAATATAAGTGAATTATATTGTAAAAAAATCTTATGAATTGTCTAATGTAGAAAAGTCTGATATTATTGGTGCTGAAAATGTATATTTACACCTTTATTAAGAAATCAAATGTTCCTTAGTAAAAAAGTACACAATATATTTGTATATGTACATATTATGTATGTCTGTCTATTAATATTGTACCTAATATATGCGTATCTTGCAACAAGTGCCTGCGAAATTGTATTTTTTTATATATACAACCCTTAATGCTGTGCTGGCTCCTTGGCGAGGTTATTCAAAAATAAAATACGAGTAATTACTGAGGTCCAAGGTTCTACACGTGTGTAACGAAAGCTAGTTAGTTTTTTTTTGAGTCGTTCACTTTTTCGAATTATTTCTTTTTTCCCAATTGTGCATGTGCTGTTATATTTAGCTAATGCAGCGGTGTAGGGATTCTTTACTGCCAAAAAAGTAATCTGACCATTTCGTTATGTACGAGTTAGCATACTCTCTCTCTTCACATAGTATCTTGAATACTTATCTTGACTTCAATCTATTTAATCACATGACTATAAGTATAGGACTCTATTGGCTTTATGGTTCTTATGGTTTACAAGTTTCTGGGCCCGTGCGAGCCTCATTCATTGCCTTCCGACGTCACTTGCAATTACGATACTGATTGTCAATAGTTTGTTCCACTAGCCGAGCTAGTCGTAGTAGTATATAGTATATATATTCCTATAGGAATATATATACATATATACATATATAAATATATATAGTATATATATTCCTATAGGAATATATATACTATAAGAAACTCGTCTCAAGGCGTATGTACAATGCTTATTGCATACAATGCATAATAATATTAGTTATTAGAAAAAATAGCTTACAAATAATACAAAAAGCCTATTAGAATTATACTGTCATGGCATCTTGGTTATCATGGCTGAACTAAGATGAGATATATATATAAGAAGTTTTGCTGAAGTCTGTTTCTTGGATCATTACGTTTTGAACAAAGGTAGTAAATCACTGATATTGTTATAAGCTATTGGCGCAAGCAATGTGCCAGTGCTCGGCATGTACTCGTATACGAGTTAAAATATTTCTGACATTGACATGGCATTGGAATAAAGTTGCAATGTAATATAAAATTAAATAAAACTTGCCATATTTACATTTAATTATTAAAATAAATAAATAAACCTATGAAATTAATATTCTGGTTACTGTGGATGCATTGAGGCCTTAATAAACAAACGTTGTGTAAACATATACTAGGTGTAACATTCTTTGTCATGCTTTCACGCGTGTCATTTACTGTAAGCGAAAAATTGACAGATGGATGTTTTAACTACTCCGGGTATAGCCAAATTTACTAACAAGGCCGTGAGTATCAAATATGGCGAATAGAGGAGATCTTGCGTACCTTTGTTTTTTCTTCTGGCTTTAGGAGATATTTCCTTCGTCACTCCAGAAAGAACACGATTCCCCGAAGACTTCGGCCGTTTAAGACCCATAACAGAAATTGAGTCTTATTTTGGGTAAGTTTGCATTATTATCCGCTGAAAATTAGCTCTTGATACATTTTTGTTTTTATCATTAACCCTAGAAGCCTAATCTTTTTAGAAGTACACAATACCTTAACATACGTCTCAGAGGCTAAGAAACATAAATGGCATCTATAGGCTAAAATATAGTACTTAAGTTAAATGAAAATACATAGAAATGTTACATTGGGATATAAACTAATAAAAAAACACAGCTGTATCAATGAAAACTACAATCACAGTTGTTTATAACACCAAAATAAAATATCATGCTTAAATTAAAACTAAAAAATCAACTTCTTAAAAATCCTCAAACAAAGTATATTTTCGTTATAAACTCTAATATTATTTAACATGATTGACTTAATCTGTGGGCAAACATTATAAGTAATCGGATTTTTAAAGACTATCTATAATGTAAGTGCATTCTAAACATTGTGCTCGCCATATGCTGACTTTTTGCACATATAACACTAATTTTATGCACAAGTGGGCGAGTCGGCTTCTTCAGGTGGAGCAGATTCTTGTAAATGGAAAAACATTTGAGTTTCATAGTTGTTCTCATCTTCACTTTGAACGTCATCCACAATTTCCTTGTCTTCGTCTTCAGAAGCTGATCTTCCTAGAGAAACATTGCCTTCTTTGTCTAAGATTTCCATAATGTCGTCACTGTTTAATATATATGACCGTAACATATTTGTATCTGAAAAAAATCCAAAATTAACATAAAACATATGTTTATCTAACCAAAGTAAAGATACGCTATTAGCTGAAAGTTTCATAAAGCCTCAACATACGTCTCGCAGGCGTGCTGTTCTTCAATAAGTCAAAAATGGCAGGACTTACCATAGCAACCTGGCTGAAGAGCACAAAACACTAACTTCAAATGCTAAAAAGTTATAAAGAGTTTTCGATTGAGTGTACGCCTCGCAGGCGTAGATTAGGCTTCTAGGGTTAATATACAAGTGTAACTTATATTAACATCCAGTGTAAAAGAAGCCGCCACTATTTATCCGTCAATGTACAACAATGTACTTACAAATTCTACAAACGGCCTTGCGGCATATGTGTGCCAAACTTCTCTGCTTTTGTGTTCACTCAAAGTCAAAGTCAAAGTCAAAATCATTTATTCAATTTAGGCATCAAAGACGCACTTATGAACGTGAATTTTTCATTATAATGTACTTTAAAGCCTACCGCCGCGTTCCAAAATACATAGAGCCAACCGAGAAGAAGCGGCAAGAAACTCGGGGCCATTCTTTTTATATAGATGATTTTACAATGTTTTTACTTAGGTACTACAAATATTAGCTCCAGTGTGTTGCCTTACAAAAGAGAACATAATAATGGTATCAGTATGGCAAGACACGCTACACTTTGACATCTTAGTACACGAGTAGATAGATCCTGGAGTGATCAGTCCCAAGCTGTTTTATCCTCCAAGTAATCCGAAATTTTGTAATAACCTTTTTGACAGAGTTTAGTTTTAATAGTAATTTTAAACTTATTAATAGGCAAATCTCGGATAACATTGGGAACTTTATTATAGAATCGTATACATTGTCCCATAAAAGAATGACTTATTCTGTGGAGACGCGTTACATGTACGGATAGCTTGTGCTTATTTCGCGTGTTGATGGAATGAGCATCACTCCTTTTATCAAAACTGCTAATGTTTTTCTTTACATACATTAGATTTTCATAGATAAACTGGGAGACAACAGTACTACCACATATATACACTTACCAGATACACTGGTACCTAAATCCTTCCTGCGTGACGTGATCACGCACTTGACCAGCTATATACTACTTCATTATATACCGTCTCGAATGTAATCCACATGTGCCAAATTCAAGCCTTAAAATAAACGTATGTTAATTGCTCAATAATGTACCTGTCTTAGTGTCTACTTCTGTGGTATGTGTTTTCCGTATAAACGCCTTACGAGTAAATGGAGCAAGTCTTCATATCGGCGTCAGCATCATCCTTTGTAAGGCAAATACGGAATCGTCGGACCAACATTTTAATTATTGTAATTTTTATTATTAATAAATACTAGCTGACCCGCTCGTGGCTTCGCTCGCTTAGTCTAAGAGAGACAAAGCAACAAAAATTATGGGTCATACATTTTTAATATTTAGCTTAATCATAGTAAACTGCAAGAAAAAGAGAGCTATCTTAAAATATAGGAAAATTATCGTATACAGTACAGATCTTTAATAAAGTTATTACATTGCAAAAAAACAGACACAGAAAATTTCGAGAATGCAGGTCACAGGATTGAAAATAGCGACCAAGGGTGTGATTTTTCCTAAAATTAAGAAAATGTCAAATATCTCGAATACCGTGGCACTTTCACTGAACATATTTTTTTTAATTTGGTTAGCCGTGACCCTCTCTGCCCGCAGGTAAAGTATTATCTACTCATTACTGAACAACCTGTATATATACATAGGGGCCACATGCTTATGTCTCGTTCGCGTCTTAGCTTGCTTGGAAGCAAAATGTTTGACTCTGCACTTAAATAGAACATCCACTATTTCTAAACTTAATGAAAAATGTTTTGAAGAAGTTATATATTTTTTTATAATATTGAGAAAATATATATATATAAAGTCCTATTTCTCCTGGTCATGCTAAGGGTGCTATCAGACAGAAAGCGGTCACGCGTTCACTCGGTCAGTTTTGCGTAGTTCGTTTTTACTTAGATAGATAGATATACCCACAGTTGACCGACGCGGTGAGAACGCCTCCTGTTTGGGTATATCTATGTAACAACACAACAAACGCAAAACTAAGATCCCTTACATACGAGCGGCATGTTTCCAACGGCAGAGGCAACTGCAGCTGTCCACACGCTTCGACGGTAGCTGCTGATACGCGTCAACGGTAGTTGTTGACGCATCGGCGGCAGCCGTCGACTTTCTAACTTTGATGAGAGATGATGAGATCAGCGGCGACCATCGTCAGCACGCAAATGCAAGTGTCGCTGTAGGTCGACGGCTGCTGGCAGCAGTTACCTCTGCCGTTGGCAACATGCCGCTCGTATGGCAGCAGTTACCTCTGCCGTTGGCAACATGCCGCTCGTATGTAAAAGCCCTAACCGCGTGACCGCTCTCTGTCTGATATCACCCTATAACTTGAGAACGGCTGGAACAATCTTGCTAATTCTTTTTTATTGTGTTGATTATTGTCATATTATGTAAGAAAAAACAAGAAAAGACGAGAGGTTATGGCGAGGCCGAAGGCCAAGCCTACTACGCGAACGAAATCGCGGGCAGTCGCTATTACTAAATAAAATAATATTATAATAGAACATTATAGCAGTAGAATTTGTGAACGAGTACGTTCGGGGCAGTACTGCCGCTATACCTGTTTCTACTACAAAGCGGTAATCGCATTACTGTGGTCCGGTTTGAAGGTAATGGTTGCCGGCGAAATAACAGGTACATGCGACTTAACAAGGTGACGGGCGCAGTGCAGTTCGTCACTTCTGATGGAATGTATCTGTTGCAGAGCTCACCGCTTAACATCAGCAGTGCGAGCTTGGATCTCAAGATAAACCTGTCACATCGATAAACTGATTTCATCAGATATCGTACCTTGTCTCTCGCATGCGTGGATCCCGCGATTGCAATATCACGGGCTGTCTTTTACCGATAAGTACTGTCAAGTTTTCAACCTATTGACAATCTGTATACACTCGCAGTGCGGGCCTACTCCCAAAAACGAAATAGGAAGTTTCGTTTGGCGGATTTAGCGTTTCATACAGGTAGGTTAATAATGACAGGTTTGAAACAGATATTATAGATATGTTAGAATTGGTTTAAGTTCTCCAAATATACTTTCTAATATAATCAATATAGTTGCCATCATAAGTTGTCACTAATATGCGTGATCTGGCAATATATTATTATGTAGGAAACCATAACCTTCCATACCGTTCCTAGTAGACAGGGAACAAATGAGCATTTTAATCCTTAGGGACTAAAAGTGATTTATATATAATTTGGAATGTGGATATTGTAAGTAAACGTTTCAATCGCCAAAGAAATCAATCACTAACATTGCATGAACGCAAGTAGGTACGTAACAGGCAGTAAAGAAACCGCACGCAGAATCAAAAAGTTGGTTAGGGATCCAGTTTTGATTAAATATTTTACACTAACATAAATCACTTTACACTTATTATGTAATATTTAGTCATTATTATTACTTAAAGTCACTATTGAGTAACTCGGACTATAGCAACATAGTGAAAACAACTGTCTTAAGATATAAATATGGCAAATATTGCATACCTCACTCTAGGTACCATAATTTCAAATTGGAGCCCCAAAAAGGAAGTCAAATTAGCTACATACGATGGGTTGAGAGTGCGAAGTCTCTTTTTATTTCAGACGGCTAGTTTAAGAACGACATAATACGCCGACTCAGCCAGGACCGACTTACGTTGTAGCTACGGACTCCCCGAATAAATCAAAGTGTTTCTCCTACATATGAAGCTGCGTTGAGAAAATTGTGCTTGCGCGATGCAGGATTTCAATTTCAATCGTCTTTTTGTACGACTCTTACACCTTTAAAGATAGTGAAAATAATAACATTAAGGCAAAATGTGGTAAAGAAATTGATATTGTTTTTGTTTCCATCAAATGTGATTTTGTTTTGAAGTTATTCACGATTGACATATTTTTTAATTTGATACGGGATTCCCTGTGGAGAGAGCGAGACAAAGGTATCTCACCCACCCCACGCATCTTATCAGTGTTGTCAGATCAGACTGTAAAGTTTGATAACAAAAGACATTGGTTATTCGATTTTGGTTATTGGATATCGTTGAGTTATTATTTTACTTATACCCCTATGATATTTAATTACTTTCTGTACGTTTAATTTATTAACAATTACCTAGTTTATAAGCCTAGTAAAACTATGCATACTGAAGGTCCAATATGAAACAGTAAAATGAAAAACTAGGTAACATTCAAAAATATTTATAACGAATTAAAAATCTAAATTGAAACCATTTTTTTACTTTTCTGGGAATCACTTCTGGCAGCACGCGTTTTTTTATAAAATCCCTGATAGCGGCATTTTGATCATTGTCTGGATAAAATCTTCATCTCTTCCAATTTCTATCACAGTTATATGCTACCTATAGCTGTGATGTAAATTGGAAGAGATGTAGACATTAGCACTGGTGTGATGTAGAAATTAGCCGTCCTTGTACCTGTAATCCAAAAAAAGAATACAAACATTTATTTAAAATACATAAGAGTTTATGTATTACAATAGGCCACAAAATAAGAAATTTTTTGCCATCAACTCTTTTTGTTTTAGTTAATGTACAGTAGAGTGCAGTATAATGTGTAGCCCTCCTGTAGGAGCATTATCTCTTGAGGAGGTAAGTAATAATCAAACTAATACGAGTATTATAGAGGCTAAAGTTTGTGAATGAAGTATGTTTGTTATTTCTTCACGCTCAAACGGCTGCACGGGTTTGGATTACATTTTTAATGGTGACTATGAGTGAGTATATAATACCCCAGAATAACACACATTGTTTGATTTTTATCCCAAAACACACGAAGTGAAGCTAGTTGAACACAACTATCAGACACCAAAGCTTTTTTTATTTTTCACTGTTACATCATTATTTTTTACTACAAGATATTTAAACGCCATGAACCTTTTCTTTACTAATATAATCTATAAGTCTTTTAGCATTTCACTGCTGGGAAATATGCCTACCCCGCAAAGGTTGATTGGACCATTTGATCTCTCCACTGGACTACCACGGCTTTTACTAATATTATATCAGTAATCGATTTATTCACATGCCTGGTAAATAATAATTGTGTGTTTTATTTATTTCTAAAATCACTTCTTCACTTGCTACCACGCCTGTAACAATTTTTACACCATCTGTAATTTAATTTTACCAAATATCTTAGTAGTTATATGACTTTAAAAAAACATATCCAAGTCATGAATATGCTTACATTATTATTACCATCTGGGCTTGCTACTAGAAATCTATATTCCTCGTCGATATAGGTAGGTATAAACATACGTATACATATAGGTATATAGCTGGTCGAACTGCTTATTGAAAAGTTTCAGCAAAATTACTTCTTGCAAATTCATTTTGCTGACTAAATATTATATAAATTATTCGTATATTTTATGGATATTACATCATATGTTTTGAAGAATATAACATTTATATAAAATGTAGTTTACATGACTGTGGTATGACATGACATAACGCCGGTCTCTAAAAAGACCAAACAAAACTTTAAAGTACGAGAGGTTAATTAGAGGAAATTACACTTAACGGTTACTAACTGTACTGTTGGCAATTCGTAGCAGTTGCAAACAAACCCATATTTACAGGATACGTAACACATAAAGGACAAATTGAACTGTTTAAATAATAAAACAGCACATTACATATGCACAAATCTATGTTTCCCTTAATTTATTGACTTTTCCATCAATGGCCAACATGGGTTAGAAACATTGTTATACTAGTAAAGATTTGTATAACAATTTCAATTATTTGTCACTCGCGAATGTACGCGTATTTTTACCCCTTATTTGAAGGAGTTCTTCAGTTACAGGCAGCACTGCGCAATGCGATGCGCAACAGATGAAATATGGTTCAAGTTGTTTCCATATTGGCACTTAGCTTGACCTGAATTGCCACGTATAAGAGGCTGAATCATTCATTGTCACCCTTCATCAAATCTCTACTTGTAATAATTGAATGGTGACATTCTACGAAGAAGACTTATTATTTGTTCGTAGGTGACATTGGATGGTTGCCTTAAAGCACTACTTATATATTTTGTTTTCAAGCAGAGTGCGCTTGCATTACTACGAGTATGTTTAAGTTTTATGGCTCGCGGTTTTAGCATGATATTAAATGAAACAATTTTTAAATTTTTATTGGGTCATTTTTCTAATTATTTGTGTAATTAGCGAGACCTAAAATGAATATTTTTTTACTTCTTCCCATTTATCTGGACCATTTTTAACACTAATGCAACCAATATCAATGACCAACCAATGACTTCTCGAAAGTAACAAATGACACCTTCGATAGGTATGTTTTTTGCTAGTTTTAACCGATTACTACAAAACGCAATAAAAATTATTCAAATCTAGTGTATTAAGTCGAATCTACACTTCTACACTAATATTATAAAGAGGATTATTTTTTATTTCTGTGTGTGTGTGTGTGTATGTTTGTAATAAACTCAAAAACTATTGTGCCGATTTCAAAAAATCTTTTACCATTGGAAAGCTACATTCACCCTGACTACCATAGCCCATATTTGATTCATCATAATCATCATCGATCACCACGCGGGTGAAATCGCGGAGCGCAGCTAGTAAATAAATATAATATTTAATAAATATTATAAGTACCAAGATCCCTGTTAATACGGGGGGCACGTAAACACACACACACGCACGCACCTTAAACATGTTACAAATATCGAAGATCTGATAAAAAATGTGATATCCGGAACTGAAATTTTGTGTGGATATCACTGAATTGATTTTTGATTTAAAAAAATCTAGTTTTCCTTACTACCGATAGAAATTTGACATAACGTCCATACAAATAGTCAAATATCCATATCTTAAATATCCATCTCTAGTAAGGTAAACCGACGACAGGTAGGATATTGGCACCGGCCGTTAGACTGCTCCGTTAGCTCAATCGGTAGTGACCGTTCCTTCGGGGCGAGGGGTCCTAGGTTCAGTTCTCGCCCGGGGCGAATATTTGCGTAATGAGCATATATTTGCTGTCGGTTTTTGTGTTATTATGATGTGTATCATATATATGTGTGTGTTCATGTCTCTCGCGACTCAGGGTATCCTGCTACGGATGTCATCATCATCTCATCCGTAAGACGTCCACTGCTGAACATAGGTCTTCCCCATATTTTTCCAAAGGGCGATTGGAAGCGACCTGCATCCAACGTCATCCTGCGACCTTTATGAGGTGGTCTGCCCACCGTGTCGATGCGCTTGCCAGTCCGTGGTCTCCACTCCAGAAACTTTGGCCCCATCGGCCATCTGTTCTGCGTGCTATGTGCCCTGCCCACTGCCACTTTAACTGGCTTATCTTCTGGGCTATGTCGGTGACTTTCGTTCTTCTACGGATCTGCTCATTTCTGATTCGATCACGTAGAGAAACCCCAGAGAGCGTAGCCCTCTCCATAGCTCGTTGTGCGACTTTGAGCTTACTTTTGAGGCCCATAGTAAGAGACTACGTGCTATGTCATCAGTGGTACCACACATTGGTCGAAGACTTTTGTCTTGAGGTACTAAGGTGTTCTTGACGCGACGACTTCGCGAAGTTTTCGGATCGCTGCCCAGCCGAGTTGGATTCGGCGATTGACCTCTTTCTCGTAGTTGGACCTACCTAGTTTGACTGTCTGTCCCAGGTAGATGTACGAAGTATGAGTGTGTAAACATTATTATTTTTTAGTTATAACATCATTACATGCTGCTTCTGTGATAGGCATGCAGGTGTTAGGAATCATACTTACACACATTGTGCATTTGTAATATTAGTGCGATGAGTATATAAGCACCAAGAGCATTTAGCTGCGATGATATTGTGGTGCTTGGCAAAAGTCGGTATCAGGCCGTAACGGTTTGGTGCCAGGCGGTGCAAGCTCGGGGGCGAGCGTGACATCACGCTACTTCCATGGGACAAACTAAATTACTTTTAACATTAATAAACCATATTGCTCTAATTTACCATACTTTCTCTTTCTTTTAATAAACCTCTGGAAATCGTCCCCGTAATGTGTACCTATCAGTTGTTTTTTAAAACCGCATCGTGACGGGCGACTTTTTTCGGTCTTGTTAATTTCTAGTTTGTGTCAAATTTAATTAAGCCGTGACATTAACATTAATTGGTTCGCTCGGCGACATTTGTGATTGTTAGTACGACTAGGATAATAAAAGATGGAAGATAATGATAAAGATATAAATAAACCTAAGCAGTTGACGGAGGAGGAGATCAATCGGGTAGGTACGCTACGCTACGAGCGGAATGCGAAAGTTTTTGGATGTCATGTCGTGAACGCTAACATGTGGATTCGTGTGGGTTTATGCTAACATAACTGTGAAATACCTGCCCCAAATTAACTTCTAGCTTTGGTGGCGTGATTCGTGAATAGAGCCTCATACTGGCAGGGAGTTATATAATTGTTACATATGTATATGCCCTTGCCCTAGAATAAAGACACACGCTTTATATTTTGTAGCATAATGTCTTACGTGTACAATGTTCTGAATTTTAATGATCCCTAATATTATATACCTACTTAGTAAGTTACATTTGAGCTTCATGAAATGATTTTGTTTCATTAAATTAGCAGGCAGCTAAAATATTTTGGCGTTTTTTGAATATTCGTTTGGGCAATGTGTGGTTTTTTTTCATTGAAGAGACGTCTCGTTTGGTTGTCTGAAATCTTAATACCATGGTCGGAATATTTAATACCATGGAAAATTAATGAACTAGAAACTGTACAAACGATAGTTTTGAATACTTACATAACGTTTATCGCAATATTTGAAGGCTAGGCTTTAGGTATGTAGTGAATATGAAGTCTTGTGTATATTTATTATTGAAAAACACATTGTGACAAATTTTCCTGATATTGTTAATGGTGATCACCAGTTAACTAAAGTTAAAATTAACACAATTAAAATGTTATGTTTCAGTATTATCTAAGAGGTATAGGTACATGCACACATATAGCCGGATTGATATTTCAAATGTGTTTGTATGACGTTAATTATCAAATTGACTATTGTGAATGCCTCTCATATATAAGTAGGTACTTCTACAAAATAATTACTACTAGTAATAAAAAGCGATGCATCAGTTGTTTATTTTATATTTTTTGGCGTTTAACTGTTTCAACCGAAGATGCAAGCTTACTGGGCTACCACGAATAGTACATTATTCTTTTAAAATATATCTCCTGGAACACACATTAAAGTTACTTGTGACAAGGTTTTAGCTAACGAGACAAGCTCTAGTATAGATATATATTTATTATTATAGCCAAATCGCGACGGACTTGCATCATTTACATAATGGATCAAAAGATAAGTAATAATTTACTAAATTACAGATGACCGTAGTTTTGATTGTAGACAAAAACGAATAACATAGTTACCAATTTTCAGTATCACATTATTGATACGCACAATTTGTAGATAAAGTAGATTGCTTAGCACTTATGGAAAATATACGTGTGAGCTTGTACGAATAGAGCTTGCTGTGTAGGTGTGATCCTGATAAAAATGTGTTAGCGTGACTATCGTATGAGATGCAAAGATATATGGAAGTGTGTGTCACCAACACGATGACCCCGAACCTTTATCGAATAATTGTTGAAAATAATTAATTAATGATTCTTATTATTGTGAGGTAGGAATAGTTTTATAATTCAGGCAGCGAATTGAATGAGTTTTTGGGTTTTTGAATTTGGTAAGCTATAGGTGACTTTATGGCACAGTCACTCTATCAGAAAGCCCCTTTAAAATAATAAATAAATTGTGACTAGATTTCATTTTATGCTGTAAGTAAATATAATATTGTATTATGTTTTTAGTTCATTTGGTAATAAAACTGTGCCGCAATTTTACGTTGAAAGTGTATAGTGCAAATCGATCCGAATTTCTTAATGTTAGTACGAGTATGTAGTTGGGGTTATATGGCAGTTATACATGCATACGCAAAGTTATTTGGAGCACAAAAGGTTGCCGTATCGAGAGAACTATACAATCACCAAAAAGATCCTAGTATATGGTTTTTTGGTCTTTACTTTCAAAACTGATCTCTGTTTTTTATCCAGCTGCAATAGTAGATGATGCACCGAGAGAGTAAAGCAGTGTTTTACGTCACATATTGGACCCTGAGTCCTTTCATTACAACTGCAATAGTAATCCTTTTCTTTACTTTTTGGTGTGCTGTCTGTGGAGGCTGGTTTGATTATCGAATAAACTCTTTTTACAATACCCGTATCTAATCTAAGATTTATGCCAACAAATTTTAACGATCCAAATCCTAATCATTTTAATCCTTCGGCAGTTTCATACAACATTACATCCCTGGGGATGTAATGTTGTATGAATTTTATGGTTAATTATGATTGCTTTACGTCGAGATTGCGTGATATGTAATTGGATATTGTCTAGCAGGTGGTAATAAAATTGTTTCTGTCACTTTTATAGAAAAAAAACTTATTTATATTTCTAATATTTAAAGTTAGATTTTTATTAAGTAGTCAGAGTCAATAAATATTTGTCACTAATAAGTATTTAATAAGTATGTGCTTAATTTACTTTTCTGTTTAAGTAACGTTCCGTTCTAGTAAAGCGGTGGATGATTTACTGATTTTTCTAGGGTGAGAGTCAAACCAAACAACATCTTATAATAAAATTGTGTACGTATTGCATTTTATATGTATGCTCATGTTACGAACTTAAAATTAAACGCAATTTTAGGAACATTAATCAACAACAATGATGGCCATTGTTAGGGGTTTCTATGCCTTCGTTGAACATCGAGTATAAGGAATAAATTTTGCTACATAGCTAATTTTATATATAAATGAATTTTACTTAAGTATGTAGCATATGAAACAGATGTCGTCAGTTAAATTTATAAGTTCTATGAGTAAAAAAACAGGAGATTCTGTATTATCCAAGATTATACATTGATTAGCTTAGTTTAGGGAATGCTGTGGCTTACGTTTGTGCTAAATATGGCAAGGGCTAGCGAAAACAGAAAACATCCTCCACGCACAATGATATCGCTGTGTTCGGCCTCGCGAGACTAAGCTCGGTTGCTGTGAACGACGTGAACAATATTGATAAACTAAGGATATCTATGGAGATACATATATAATATTAGTTCAATTTGGCGTCAATCTGAATAGATTGACTGAAAACTCATCCGCCAACCCAAATCATAACCCCTTAATAAACGCTAACACGATCACGTTTGTATGTCATCTGTTACCTCTCCTCTACGTCGCCTTTTCTCGTTACAAAACTGTTTTTTATTATCAGTCGTTTAAATGATGTCGGTGCTTTAACGCGAAGTTATTAACGAATCTTGTGGTGCTTGAGGAATGCTTCTCACAACTGTTTTGCGTCGCTTTGCTGTTATTGTTTGATTCTTCGATGAAGTGTGGACTGTTTTAGGTCGTTCCAAATAAGAATCCAGGCTTGGCACAGTCAAAAACTATTTATTATAATTTTATCACTTACAACACGTCTTGGTTACAACAGCGATAGGAGGAAGAGAGAATGAACGATCCAGAGACTCATCGAGCTCTGTCAATACAGATTATATAATACTATCATAGACAACTTGTGTTGCTAGCAACATACTGCCGGCCAGAAAAATTACAATAAACCAAGTTAAACTGAGTGAGAAAACTTTCACTTTAAAATGATCCAAGAGTATTACAATTATTTTCCATTATTCATGACAATGTTCTACGCTCTGTGACAAAATATAATCATTATAGCAAACTGTGTTCTTATTTACTAAGTTTATAAGTATTAGGAAAATGCTACAACATAAAGTACCTATTATTGGTAAGTAGTTACATACAGTAGCCTACATAGAAAGAATAAACCGCATTTTCGAATATGCTATGGTTTTTTTTTGAAGTTAACAACATAGTTAGATTATGTAAAACTAAATATTTTTAAACAATATCTTAGATATTTAACTTTAACATGCTTTATCTTAAACTAGATTAACTTATGTGACGGTGTCACACCAAGAAATGTTGCTTGACAGCAAGAACACTATGTAGCATAACACATATTAACCAAAAATAAAAGTTTCAGTAACAAAAATTATAATGATAAGAACTTATTAACTAGTTATCTATAGGTAACACACTTATGCACTGCAATGACCTATTGTACAACTTTCCATCAGCTGTTTTAAGCTGAAAAGCTCTAACCTTCCCGTCCTTTCCGGGAAAGACTTTTACGACCCGTGCCATGGGCCACACCAATGGTGGAGCATTTGCATCCCTCATGAGTACTAAAGCACCTACAGTTAAATTAGGCATAGTATGACACCACTTATTTCTATTTTGTAAAGTGTTTAAATAGTATTTGTACCAAGCATTCCAAAATCTTTGCTTTAATTGAATACTTTGCTGCCAAAATGAAACCCTATTGACTTTAGTTTCTGAAATATTTGTTTCTGGATACATTGTTAAGGCTGATCCTATTAGAAAGTGCCCTGGAGTAAGATAGCAGTAGTCGTTTACATCCTGAGAGAGAGGTAACATTGGGCGCGAGTTAAGGACCGCCTCAATTTGACATAATACGGTACTTAATTGTTCATACGTTAATTGAGCATCTAATATGATTCGTTTTAAATGGAATTTCATGCCTTTCACCGACGCCTCCGCAAGTCCAGCGAATACTGGGCTGTAACTTGGTGTGAAATGAAACTTTATACCTTGCTTAGCTGCATAAGCTTGCACAGGCGTCTGATGATTGGCAGAATTAAATAAATTGTACAGCTCAGCTAGCTGGTTCCTTGCCCCGCGAAAGCATCCACCATTGTCACAATAGACGTCGCTGGGCAAGCCACGTCTGCTTATAAATCGTTTAAAGCTCGCCAAAAAGGCCTCAGTGGAAATGTCTGAGGTTAATTCTAAATGAATTGCTTTGGTGACAAAGCAAACATATACGCACACATAGCCCTTCGTGATTATGGCTTTTCGGATTCTTGAATTCTTAACTTGGACTGGCCCAGCGAAGTCGATGCCTATCTTCTGGAATGGTCGGCATGCAGTTACTCTGTCCTGAGGCAAGGAACCCATTAGCTGCCTCGCTGCACCAGCTTTCATCCTGAAACATACCAAGCATTTGTGAGTAATTTTTTTAACCTGTCTTATCCCATTTATTAACCAATATTTTTGGTTCAAGTTAGCCAGCAGCGATTTCGGCCCAGCATGCAATAGCCTAATGTGCTCATTTGATATTATTAGACCAGTTATCCTAGATGCCTTGGGCAAAATGATAGGGTGTTTCTGAGATAGAGGTATATCAGAGTTATCTAGTCGCCCACCTACTCTAAACAATCCCTTCTCGTCTATGAACGGATGTAGAGATTTCAGTGGACCTTGCACACAGTCGCCGTTACGCAATAATTGCAAATCATTTTTAAAATGAATACCTTGCTCATGCTTTATTATAGTATGCAAGACTTGCTCCAACTCATCAGAACTAAGCACCTTATTAGCATTTTTTGTACTACTTCTAACATTGTGACAGAACCTAAAAACATATCCTAAAACCCGTATCATCTTTTCTAAGTTGGAATATCTTTCTAGGAAATTTTGAAGAAATTCGTTTGAGTAGACAGTGGTAAGCACTACCTTATTATCAGTTTTATTTTTCATCTCAGGTAATTCAACAGGTAAGTCTAATTTTACATTTTTATTAAAGTCATATTTACCTTGCAGAAACTTTGGCCCCTTCCACCAGAGGTCGCTATTCGAAAGCTCCTGTGGAGTAATACCCCTACTAATAATGTCAGCAGGATTATCTACCGATGGTACATAAGACCATGCCCACTTGCTAGTTTTTTGCTGAATTACACTCACTCTGTTTGCTACATAAGCTTGTAGTTTGGTAGCATGAGTAGCTATCCAAGCTAAAGTTATTTTTGAATCCGTAAACAAATAAACTCTATCATGAATGTTAATGACCTTAGATAAGGTGCCATGGACCCTTTCCATGAATGTAGATAAAAGCAAGGCAGCATTTAGCTCTAATCGTGGGATACTTAGAGGTTTTGAGCGTGGATTAACTCGCGACTTAGAACAGAGCAAGTATAACTCAGGCATACCTGTTTTGTCGACCACACGCAGATAGATACAGCAACCGTTGGTTGAGTTGGCGTTGTACTTGACGCATCAGCGAAACCTATTAGCTGCACTTCAGCTGCATCAGCTGTTGGAATGTGTCGATCTAAATAGATTGTTTGCATAGTAGCTAGACCTTTGGAAAACTCTAACCATTCATCGGCCAACTCGTCAGGCAAAGAAGCATCCCACCCTATATTAAGCGACCATAACCTCTGCATGAAACTCTTTGCTTTTATGATAACAGGCCCAGCAAAGCCCATCGGATCATAGAATTTAGCTATGTAGCTTAGCACTTCCCTTTTTGTGATTTGATTGTTATTGAAAGCTGTAGGACTGCTGATTATGAAACAGTCTTTTTTAATATCAAATGTGAGCCCTAAAGCTTTCATGCTTAAATTATCTTGCAGCAAATCAAGCTCAGCAAATTGCTGGCCTCTTTCAGGTATATCTGACAGAACTCCAGGTGTATTAGAAGCCCATTTGTGCAGGCCAAAGCTTGCATAACTTAGCATTTCAAGCAGTTCATTTTTCGCATTAAATAATGTATTCAAATCGGCACATGAATATAAAATGTCATCGACATATGTGCAATTTTTAATTATGTATGAAGCTAAAGGAAAGTCGTGCTCATATCTATTTGCAAGCTCCAATAAACAACGTGTTGCCAAGTAAGTTGATGACTTAACGCCATACGTCACAGTATCAAGACGCATGCATTTTACAGCTTGATTAGGGTTCTCGCGCCATAAGATATTCTGGAGCGAAGTGTGTTCCGGGTTTACCATGATATTGCGGAACATTTTTTTGATATCAGCATTTAATGTATGTTTTCCAGTTCTGAACAGTAAAACAATATCAAATAATTCTTTCTGAACCATTGGCCCATTTAGCAAAATATCGTTCAATGAGACCTTATTAGCTGTTTTCATAGAAGCATCATACACTACCCTTGTTCGTGTGCTTTTGCTGTGTTCATTTATTACAGCATGATGCGGCATGAAATAAATTGGGTCTTCACTGAAATTGTATGAAGCAAGGTCTACATAGTGCCCATGACCAAGCTCAATATATTCGTCAATAAATTTTTGATAATCTGTTAACAAATTAACATTCTTATGTAGCCTTCTTTCTAGACTATAAAATCTATGCAAAGCTAAGTCAAATGAATTTCCCAATGTTTCATTAATATTTTCTTTTTCTAATTTTAATGGTAGATCTACTTGGAATTTTTTATTCTCAAGCTTCACTGATTTAACAAAAACATTCTCAGCTAAATTATGCTCTGAATCCCCCTCAATTAGTATTTCCGGAACACGCTCCACCTCCCAAAATTTTTTAATATTTTCGGTGACATCAGAGTTACATGTAGTGCATAAAAGAGATACAACCTGTTGTTTTATGATGCTTGATTCGAATGCTCCAGCGATGACATGGCCAAGCTTGGTATTCAAGATGCACGGAGATGATGGATGCGACGAAGATGAAGAGTAGCTACTACAGGCATTTAAGTTCTCCGCTTCAGTTGGCAGGAGCAGCTGAAAAATCACATCACACCCAATGAGCATATTAATCTCCGATGGTTCGTTGAAGCTTGGATCTGCCAGAGTGATACTAGGGGGTAGCTTAAGGCCCTCAATGTCTATTGGTAGCTGCGGCAACAAACAGGTTATTTTTTCTACTACATGACAGTTGATTAGTGTCTTAAAATCGGATGTAAGGGAATGAATATTTAATGGCATACAATAGCTGACTTTATTTTTGCTCTCTGTCACACCAATAAGGTTTATGTCTACTCGCTCAGGTGTGTGTCCCAGAACTTTGATAGCCTTTGTAGTGATTAGAGACACTTGTGAGCCAGTGTCTAATATGCACTTGATGTGCACTTCCCTACCATCTTTGGCAAATGTTTTGATACGAGCTGTTGGAATCAAAACATTGTTGTTTTGAGAGGAGTGACCAGATATGAGCACTACTGGATCTGCAGAGTTACTTTCTTCGGGGTGCAAGAGCGTGTGATGGCTCTTTTTACACATTGAACACTTAAAATGAAATCTGCATTTTCCATTATGAGGATTCAAACAAATAGTGCATAATTTTTTATCATTAGCAAAAGAAATTCTTTCTTTAGAAGGCTGCAATTTAAATTTGTTGCAAGAAAATAATTTATGGTCGGAACACTTACAGAATAGACATTCAGTTGGGCCCTTCGCTGCAGCTGCCAATGTTACCTTGGACTTTCCTGTTGTGCCAGGTTTTTGCTTCATGTCAACTTGTGCAGGATACTCCGATGAAGTTTCCAGTGATAAGGCTCGTTTTTCCATGTAGCCTAAAAATTCTTCAACTGTTGGATCCTTATCCTGAGCTCGATCAAGCTGGTAAGCCCTGGCAGTGTAAGTGTCTAACTTACGCATTAGGACAGTCAGTAGTATGGCATCCCAATGCTTTACAGGAACTTCTAGATTTTTTAGAGCCACCAGGTTTTGTCGGACAACTGAAATAAAATCCCTAATATTTTTAGGAGAAGCAAATTTGGGCAATTTGTCAATGTCCAAAAGACAGCTTACATGTTCTGTAGTGATTCTATATTTATGAAAATAACGTTTCTTTAGAAGGAGCAATGCCTCCTCATAGCTTTGCCCTATTAAAGGTAAGTTTTTAATTAAATCGAACGGTTCCCCAAGTAAAAAAGATCTCAAGTAATACAACTTTTGAATATTATCAAGGGTTGTGTCGTTGTGAAACACAGATTTAAAAGTTTCAATAAATGTAACATATTGTGAGTATTGCCCCGAAAAGCTTGGTATGCTTATGTTTGGCAGTTTCGTCCTAGAAATACTACTGCTACCTTGCTCCAGAGGTTTCTGTTCCTTATTGTAACTACTCAACAAGTTAATTTTCGCATTGAACACGGTTAAACAGTGAAAATATTTGTTTTCAACCTCAACAATGTTTTCGTCATCACTAGAATTTAACAGCAATATTTCTTTATTGTAGCTTTCGTACTCGTTAAAACTAGTAATTAATCTATCTCGCTTCGCAATTAACGCTTCTAATGCACTACTTTCGATATCCTTTTCGTTACAAGCAAACGTGTAAAGTCGAGTAATCATACCTTTGGTGTAGCCCCTATTCACATTAAGTTTTCTCATGCTTTCCTCCATATTGTTATCAATTGAGCACAACAGTAACTTATAACAATAATACTTCGGTAATTGTAGCGTATTGTAATGACAATGCACTTAATTTTACGCATAAAAACGCACAATACACAAAATTGTTTTGCACAAGAAAAAGCATACAATGATGAAATCAAAATGGCGATTGGCGAACGATGAACGAATGAACGGACAAAACGGAGCGTCGTTGTTCACGTGGTACTTCCGTCGCTGCACTGACTGTTCGTTCGCTTGCACTACTCGCAGACTCGTCCTCACTCTTTCTTTCACAGGTCGAAGTCGCTTGCTATCTTGCTCACCCTCTCTGACAATCGACTGAATATCGATTTCGTAGCATATATTGTTTGACACGTTGCTCCCTCTCGCGCACTGGTAATGGCAGCGCGCGCAGCTCCCGCCGAAAGGAATATGTTGAATAACTGACGCTGATCTGATGTATGTTTTCGTCCTCTTGAATCCCGTGTGGCAGCTCGTATGACGAACCTTGCTTTTTTACTCGCACGCAGAGGAAAGGAATGATTGTGATGTTTCGAGTTTTGACCACGCAGCACGTAGAAACGATGCAATGCTTGAACTCTTATCCGGCTCGAAGGACCAATGTTTGATTCTTCGATGAAGTGTGGACTGTTGTAGGTCGTTCCAAATAAGAATCCAGGCTTGGCACAGTCAAAAACTATTTATTATAATTTTATCACTTACAACACGTCTTGGTTACAACAGCGATAGGAGGAAGAGAGAATGAACGATCCAGAGACTCATCGAGCTCTGTCAATACAGATTATATAATACTATCATAGACAACTTGTGTTGCTAGCAACAGTTATAACTCGGTTTTAACCTTTTTATAGCTTGTAAAAGTTGCGTGTATATTTTAAGTTATCTGACAAACATAAACAACTCGCTTTATCATATCTTAATCATTTATTATTTAAACATGGCCCACCCTTATCCGCATTCAAAAGTTGTATTGTAGTTTTTACCAAGAATATGATGATTCCTCCGATTGAATTAATTATAGGCTAAGAAGTAAGTATAATATAAACATTTTAGGCATGCAGTTTGACTGAATGGGAACTCAACTTCGATTTGATTTCGCAAATAATCTTCTGTCTCTTTCGGAGTTTAGTGGGGCACATCCTCATACCTACTCTCAAAACCTACTCTATAAAGTCATAGTTTGAAGTTACTTTGATTACGGCTGATTCCTTCAAACGGGGGATCCCAATAATCTATCTATCCACAGTTTTCCTTACCATCGATAGAAATTTGACATAACGTCCATACAAATATCTATCTCTAGTAGGATAAACCGGCGATAGATAGATTATTGGCACCAGCCGTAAATCTGTGCAATAAGTCTGGTTTTGCAAATAAGCAAATAAACTATTCAAAATTCAAGTTACATGCGTATAATAGAGCTATGAAATCTTCACCATTATTGCCACGCAGGTTAATTGTGGGAAGCCTCAATTGAATATTGGTAGGCAATTTCTGATCGATCCAGAATTAAACTGATTCAGAATTACAGCCACTCTATTTTCCAAAATGAAACCGTCTCTTGGACTTATATAATTCAATGACTTCAGACTATTTTGTATCTGCCTGCCTTCTCCAGAGTGTCATTAAATTAACCTGAATTCCTAATCCTGTTATCCAGTGAACACCCTCAAAGCAATTTACCAAACACCATAAAAGCTCTCATCTTACAACCTAACATACTACTACACTTTAGAATTGATAAATATTCCACTAATACCTGATAATTATTTAATGATAGAACAGGTAAGCATATTTGCCGACGCATTAAAACAGTTCTCTGATAGTGACATTAGATCTGCAATATGGACCGCTGCAGCTAGGATAGGCCTTTCCTTTAAAAGCCCATCATATTCTTCGGTATTTACTGGTGAATCAATTGCTTTTTTATGAGCCGTCGCAGTACCTTTATATGAAGGTTGAAAGTTTCATAATCTAAACTGACTCCAAAAGTTGCCTTCAAGTTTTTCTTTCCAATATTTTTTACTCTATTTCCCCTTTTCCTGTAATTCTCAGTATTAAACAATCCCTTTTTGAATGCCATAACCTTGGTCTCAACATTGTTCTTGCCAGGTCACACTGGAATACCGGGCAATTAAACTTTTGATTATTGTGAAAAAATTGCATCTCGTATTGGATCTCTTGAATACTACATCATATATTTTCATGACTTTTGCCTACTCCCAAAGTTTCAACTCTTCGATATTTGGTTGAAATACTGGGAATCATCCCGAAAACAGCAGCAAATATTATGGTGATATTCAACTTGATATCCCGAAGATTCCATGGTTCTTTAAATATCACACGCACGATTTCTATCATATTTAGGTCGCCTTCGCTTATGCCGTGCATGTACACCTGTTCATTTGGCTGACCCTACTCCTATCTATTTCGCATTCATTTTTAATATTTTGTGTAAATTTAGATATAAATAATATAATTTTTTTATTGAAATATAGTTTTATTATATAGATGTATAAAAGATGTCCTGACTGCCTGACTGACAGACAACGAAAGCCTAAACCACTAATCGTAGAGACTTGAAATTTGGAGGGTGTATTGTCGTTAATGCGTAGAGGTGTACTAAGAATGGGTTTTTCCAAATTTTACCCCTAAGAAGGTCAAAAGGGGTGATAACGTTTGTATGAAACTCCTTTGTTTTTTAACTTATAGTTGTGAAAATTTGTATTTGCATAGGTCATTCAATATAAATAATGTTGGACAATATTTTTTTGGATAGTGGTGGTTTAAGAGGTTGAAATGGAGGAGTGAAAGTTTGTATGGAAAGTTTTTTATTTCGAACATACAGTGGTGAAAATTAGCATTTGGACAGTTTAAAGTGATGATTTCAATATATATTGACAGGGATGACTTAACTTTGTTTTTGGAGCTGCAGTGATGAAAATTGATAATTGGATAGGTATTTTAAAATAAATAGTTGAGCTTTCAATATTTTTGTCAGGGATGACTTAAGAGGGTGAAACGGGGGATACTTTTTTTTCAAAAGTTCTTTGTTTTTGTAGCTACAGTGATGAAAATTGATAACTGGATAGGTAATTTAAAATAAATAGTTGAGCTTTCAATATTTTTGTCAGGGATGACGTAAGAGGGTGAAACGGGGGATACTTTTTTTTCAAAAGTTCTTTGTTTTTGTAGCTACAGTGATGAAAATTGATAACTGGATAGGTAATTTAAAATAAATAGTTGAGCTTTCAATATTTTTTGTCAGGGATGACTTAAGAGGGTGAAACAGGGGATGCTTTTTTTCAAAAGTTCTTTGTTTTTTGAGCTACAGTGATGAAAATTGATAATTGGATAGGTAATTTAAAATAAATAGTGATGCTTTCAATATTTTCGTCAGGGATGACTTAAGGGGGTATAACGAAGGATGTAAAAACTAAACAAATAGGTTAAAAACCGAGTCAGGGGATGTAAGGAGTGAAAAATATGTTCAAATTGTTTGTTTCTCTGTATGTTTGTCTGTCTGTTTGTACGGGCACCGAAACGGCTGGACCGATTTAAAGGAAATTTCCTATGGTGGTAGCTTATATCCCTGATCAACATTATGATACTTTTGACCTCGGTAAATTAAAGAGTTCCTGTGGGATAATTAAAAATCTGTAATTCCCGTATCCCGCGAAGCCATACGAGCCTAGCCGCTGGCGGGTCAGCTAGTAAAATATATAAACGTGGTTTAGTACTAACATGGCTCCCTTTTTTGTTTTAGTATAGGTATATGTTTTAGTATAGACCAGTCTGGTGGACTTTCAATATCTCTCCGATCATATTCATATTCTAAACAACCTTAAAAAAAATGTGAAAACACCAAACATAAATACACTGGCAGAATTGCAATAAGCAGGAGCTCCATAAACGAAGAGTTTTAGGATAAAACATAAATAACAATGTAATAATAAAGTTCAGAATCTGTTGGTTCTTTCTGAATTCAAAATAACGCCTTTGTCACAAATTTTGCTTTACTTCTTTGTAACACAAATAACAATATTCTTTCTTTAAAAAAATCTTCAACTAACATAATTTCTACAGGGCCAAATAACTATCCCTCAATAATGATGTCTTCCTCGTAGGAACTTTAAGTTATATTAGGAAGAAAATAATGTTGATCATATGTATTGTATAGTCTTGTATGCAAATGATGATTTTGGCATCCAACGTTGTCTTCCTGTAGAGTTGTTTGGCACAACTGAGAATAGTTCAATAGCAATAAATTAAATCATGTTAGATTTTTGTGGTACTTCTTTAAATACTTACATCATCCCATTTTTCATGTGTACTTATAACTTGGTTGGAGAGGTAACATCTTCGCATTTAAACTTTAGCCATTTTACATGTTATCATTATACATTAGGTACACAATATTCTCTGTATATAATCATCCTTAAATCTAATTAAATCTTCATACTGCCATATCCAAAAGGACATTTATAAGGAAATCACGAATATGATGTTTGCATATGTGTATTTAGCGTTATACGTATTTAGTGAAATGTGCAGGTGACCATAAATCTCTATTGTCTTTTTAAATAAGTAGGTTCTGTATTCAATTAAGAATAATGTACCTGAAACAAAAACATTAAAAAAATATTGTTAACTATAACTAACTACACACAGTTATTACAAAAAGAAATCGTAAAACGTTATTTAAAATAACAGGGAAATAATAAATAGAGCCAAAAAACCGATATTAAAAAATATTTTGACACTTCCTCTGAAAAGCTTTTTCCGCTTTTTCAGCGGAAGTGTCACTAAATATTTCTTAATATCGTGTTTTTGATAATAGATTTCCGCAAAGTAACGCCTGAATCAATAAATTATAAATAGACACGTTAAGCAAAAGTCATAGAATAGAGGCATTATGTTAAAGGGTGTTTATACGAAAGGGCTATTACGCAAAAGGGCGTATGGTGGAACGTGTATCCCAAATATAATACATTCATCTCAATAAAATCAACCTCCCAACAATAGTAAATTCATCATCATCAATTCAACAAATATCCAACAAAAACTCTTGGTCGTGCTTATACTGTCTTGGTTTCAAACTCTGTTACAATATTTTAAGGTGAAGCACCTTCTATCATTTTTCCATGGATGAAGTTAGTTGTATCTTTCTAAGTTAGACCACAAATTACGAGTAGAAATCTAACGTTAAAATGGCGAATAAAAATAAACTACATCATTAAAGTTTCTGCTTCGCTGTATAGCCTAGATAATATATCTATTGAAAATGTTTGGTTATTATGTGTTCACATGGAACTGTCATGTGTCGCGTTGTTGGCTACAGAGCCGCCGACTGTGCTAGTTTCTGATTTTGCTAAGAACATTTTGAAGAATGTTTTGATACTTTATTGCCAAGAGCTTTTTGATTATGTGAAGTGTATTGTTATTGTTATGGCGGGAAGATGGCGGAATTATCAAGGTTGACCCGAAAAGAAGTGAAATATCCCAGGATCGTGATGTAAACTATCCCGGATAACCCATAGATGAATATAATACATGGCATAACCTTTGGCCCGCTGTGGTAAACGGAAGATTAACATAAATTTCCTGTGATAAATATATGTTTACACAAATCTAAAGCCTTGTTTGCTAAAATGTTATTGGGTTGAAATAGTTCTCAATTCTCATGCATATCGTTAATAGATACCATATAAAAAAGAAAATATTTATTTATTGAAGAAATAATTAATCAACTTAAGTACCAAAATATGACATGCTACGTGTATAATGAATAATAATAATTAAGATGTAATTATATAAGAAAAAAAAGATACCATATCATTAAAACATAAATAAATATCCAATATACAGTCAAAATTTAATGACTAGCTATAATATATATTTACGAGAAAAGATAGCTAAATGAACAGTGCTATTCATTGTGTTGCTCTTGGATAAACATGTTTATTCTAAGGTCAAAAACATATATATACCACCTACAAAAACCGACTACGAAGACAATAAGCTTACCGTTCGATTACTACGGTTTACTACGAGTAGGTTGATTTCTGCGAAATCTATTGAATTATTGGCCAATTATGGCGAATCGTGAGTCAACGGGTTAATTGGTAAAAGATAAACGTTCATATACTTCTGCAAACTTCTTTGGGATGTATGTATATGCAAAACATAATCTATTTGTATTAACAAAAGGCAGATTTTTTTCATTTTATTCTAAGTTTATCTAAATTTTGAATTAAATCTGAACTATATTGAAATTTAATCATCACGAAGTTTGCTCCTATGTATGATTAACACATCACAGTCATAGTTACAAAAACCTGTATGCATAAAGATAAATATTTGCGAAAGCCCGTGCATGTTTATAGTCAATTCACGTAGCAAGTAATTATTGTAGAGCATTCTTCGTCCGCGCCACCCCATCCTATAAACGCCTCGCTTGTTTTGTCGATAACTTTACACCTTGTATCGTATCAACATCTTCACCACGGCCACAGAAAACCCTTACGAAAGTAGCTCACGCTATCCAAAGTGCTTGTGTGTTATGCAAATTCGTACGTTAATATTCATCTGTCAATAATACAATATAGACTTGTATTAGGTATCTACCATACATGCCTAATAGGTTCTTGCAATCATTATTACCGTATCTCAGTGTGTATGGTGGAATTGAGTGATGAACATGAACAGACTAAGTGACCTGGAGAAAACCGAGGCTAGGGAAGACTTTGAGAACCAATTGCGGTATGCGTTCTCAAAATATGATGTGGACGAAGATGAAGAAAATTCTGAGGTAAAGAATATTAATTCAGTTAAGAAACCTATGTCAAATTTTGCCCTAGAAAAAACATGATCAAGATTGAGCCTATACATAAATACATATCAGTTGCATTTTACAATCTTTTTATAAAGGTCTGATTTATAAGATTTGAAGAATACTTCACATTATCTATTAAACATTTAAATATTAATGCCGTTTATTATTAAACATCGCAATACTATATAAGATACGTAAGTAGTCGTTTTCAGGAGCTCATAATTTGTTTTTCACATACGACTGTAATTGCGGTTGCATTAGTGTAAACATTTAACTATGTAAATAATGTTAAAAAATAATCTTAAAAACTATGAATTACAAAATTTAGTATAATAAATAATACAGTATGAAATTATATAATGATTTAAATAACGTCCATTAGTAAGGCGAAGAACAATTTTGCTGTGCGCAATACTAAATCACGTCATTTAAAGTTAAAAAGCGTTTATAAGTAAGGCCGGCAGCAAGAAAAATAATAAAAAAAAGTTGATGAATGTCTCTAAAACTAAGAGCGTTAAAACTGAGAGCGTAGAGAATGTAACATGTTCAAAAACAACCATCTAGAAAGTTACATCGCTCCTGATTTTCTGATCGTAAGATTTTAACTGCTTGTATTTTCACTAAATCACGATATAAAATGAAATGTTTCTCCTAATATCTAGGAATCATTTAGTGATGTCGTTTTAAAATATGTTGATGTATAAAACTTGCCCTATACATACCTTTAAATCGAAGATTGGGGATGTTTAGTTATACATTATTAAATAAGGATATGAATGCCCAGAACACAGTAACAACAGATCCTAATGCCTAAAATATTTTTTACGTGACTAGCTATGTTGCTATCTATGCTACTATAACTTATAATATACTAACAATATAAATATACTTAATATTATAAAGAGGAAAGATTTGTATTATTGTAAGTAAAGAATAAACTTAAAAGTACTGGACCGATTTCAAAACTTCTTTTGTCGTTAGAAAGCTTCATTATCACTGAGTACATAGGCATATATATAATATATATGCATTATATATAATATATATAATAGGCATATGTATAATACTTTCAAAGAAATTAGGGATCAGTGGGCCGAGCACAAAATACTGTTTAAATGTAACGTAATCGTATCGTTAACGTATTTAGTAGATACTGTCATTTATCTAGTAGTGGCACAGATAACTCATAGTTTGTACTAAATACGTAAACGATACGATACCGTTACACTTCAGCAGATTTTCGTGCTCGGCCCACAGTATGGAAACTTCGATATACTTTATATGGCGTACGCTGCGGAAAGTATTATAATAGGGCAAAGTGATGTACTAAAGTTTTATAGAAACCATCAATTCCTACAATAAATTCTGCGATACTTTATGTCTTACTATTACAGTTATGTCACAATAACTCTACTTTTTCATGTTGAAATATGCAATAGTAACACCGAAAAATCTTTATATCGCGTACACACTGCAGAAACTTTTGATAAAAAGGCAATATATATATATACGGCTATAGTTTTATAGAAGACATCAATTTCTAAAAAAAAGTATGTAACACCATATGCCTAAATATTACAGTTATGCCACAAAAACTTCGTTCCGTGTTATACGCAATATTAACGCCGGTACAAACTATAGGCTACATTATTCTACGAATAAAGCGTATATATGTTACTCAGGCATAATATAGCTTTCTACTGATGAAATAATTTTTTGAACTGGTTATGTAGTTATTGCGTTTTTGCGATTAACACCAAGGTACGACCTTGGTGTTAATCCTTGTCTAAACTGTCGTATAATAAAGACGAACGATTTGATTGATAGTTTGTTTGTAGCGGATGAACGCAAAACTACATAACCAGTTTAAAAAATTATTTCATCAGTACAAAGCTATATTATGAGCTATATATAACCTGAGTAACATATATACGCCGTATTTGATTCATCATCATCAATCACTGCGCGGGAGAAACCGCGGAGTGCAGTATAAGGGATTAGGCAAACTGGCGGACGTAATGCTTCTCGTCTTTTTTCCTTTCAAACCTACCGCTATCCACTTAATGGGGTGTTCTAGCAGCATCCCTGGAGAGCTAGTCCCCATTATAGATCTATTGTGATGTCATAGCATCATCATTTATAATCAAATTGTCAAATAATAGTCACCCATAAATAAAAAAGCGAGCAGGAATGCTTATATGATTCTAATTGATGGTAGACGTCCAGAAATAATGTTTCGATGTCAATGCTGTATCAGACAGTGATGTATTAGCGTAAATTTTTTAAGATTTTGAGCATCTTTAATGTACTAGAAACCAACGTATTCGAATGACGTATTAGCGCAGGATTTCATACGTGCCGATGTAGAAAATCTCATTATGTCTTGATTTATCTCACTCCTTATCTTATACTGATATGGGTATATACAATTATCACTCATATTGTTGTCAATCATACGTTCTTAAAGTGACCGATTCGAAGGGATCCTTGTTAGAACTCCTGCTACAATACCGTTTGAGGCATATTGAAGTATCTACGTGTCTACTATCTAGAAATGCTAATTCAGTTTGACTTAGTAGCCGTAGCTAGTATGAGTAGCATTTCTGTTTTGGCGACCGCGACAATAGAACGATCGTATGAACTTACGCAAGGATATGATCTAGGTCAGCTATAATTGAAGATGTATTACATTTTTACAGAACTGAAATAATTTGAAAGGTTTGTGAGAGTGAACCAGTAATCTTTTAAATATTTTCTATGAATACTGAATAAAATATTAATTAATGAATATGATTTATTCGATAGCAGAGATAAGTTATTAATATTTTTTAAATAAAACCTAAAAACATTTACAGAATATTAAAAGTATAATTAAAAAGCGATAATGTGTGTAACATTCAATTACTTGTGCATAATAAAGCTTCGCAGATTGTTGCAACGGCAACCATACGCTACCTTGTCATAGTAATTAATTTCATTGATATCAATTTTTTGTTACTAAATAATTATTTATTTTTATAATTTTATATGATTAAATTGCTGACTACTATTAGTTCATAGCGACAATAAGGTAAACTGTTAGAGAACATATAACGTTGCGACGAATTTATATTAATTATTAGACTAGTCTACATTGTAGGTTCAAGGTGGCATCGGAATCCATAAAGTAAATACATTTATTAACATTTAAAATAATAACCATAAAAAACAGGAACCCTCAAATCTTACAAAACGTAAACTAAAAAAGTATCGGCAACCCTGCGGCACTGTATGAAGGTCGCTCTTTTTACAGTCGATACAATACAGATGAAGTGTGATCATGCTTCACGCAACCATTTTCTTTTGGGCCAATGCAAATAACCATGCCACATTTTATTTTATGTCCAACATGCCATCGAACATGCTATGCCACCGCGCACAAGACACGACGCTACTTACACACAAGTCAGTCAAAAAAACTTTTTCTTTGTAACTTGACATGTTTTCTCGGAAGTTTGCACACATCTGTTTTATTTGCGGCTTTCGGAAACAAATTCTACGTTTACCTTAAGTTTGTAGTTTTTAGTGCCTCGAACTGTTTTTGAAGAGTTACATACAATAGACCTTGCGTCGCAACTCTAAGCAATGTATACATTATGTGGTTTAATATGGGTTACTTTTGACAATTGGTGTTTTTTGTAAGAAAATAATATTCCCGAATTAATCACCAATATGGATGAAGAATCAGTTCAGGTGTGTATGTTATGTTCTCTAGGAGAGTTTAAAGTCCAATCAGTATAAAAATTCAAGGAGAAAATATTATATAGGGTAAATATGCGGGTTTACAACGACCTTAGGAGATAGATTATATTGTACACACGTTAGTGTTGTATTTGAGACTTCAGTACCTATAGGGAAATTTATTCAAGAAAAAATAATTTTAATTATTTTAAAGCAGTATATCTCATAAGCAGCGATTTAATTAATATAACAAAAAATAATATGACATTTTTAAAACTTCTAAGTACACATTGAGGGAATTAAAAAACATATTTTAACATACTTTAAGACATTAAATAATCATGCCACTTAATTTCATCTTTAAAGCGGTTTTTCTCTTTATTCATTATGAATCACATAACATAAAATAGCAATTTTAATACACATATATTGACGGATTTTTTTTTTAATTTAAGAGTGTATTTTTTTGTAATTATGTAAATTATGTACGGTTTTCCGAGATGCGCTTACTTGATTTCATGTAATGTAAAGGAAATTGAACGTAGGCAAGCGCTGAGCTGACAGCGGCCCCTCTTAGTTTATACCAATCAATAGTATTTCCAATAACTTTAAGTTGCTTGAAACTGTGAATGTACTATGATGTATCGAATAGAATATGAACTAAAACTTAACTGATACTATAGGTGATATGAAATACGATATCGACTAGATAAATGAGAAGTTGAGATAAATTAATAACAAATACCATTATAAACTTAACTGATATGATGAACGATTACTTTAATCATCTAAACCCAAGTTAATTTATACAGGCTTCAATTAAACAACTACATGGTTTTGATAAGTTCAGGTATATATTTTCCGATTTACTGGATGGCGGACTGACTATCTCTATAACATATTTTGTTGTTGTGTATAAAAATAGTTTTTGCAAATTTAAGTAAAGGTTGCTTTTAAATAAACTATGGAAACATTAACAAAACGATCACAATTCACGTCAAATGAAATTAATTTTTTATTATATATAATATAAATTTATATATATAATTAATATAAATTTATAATTAAACTTAGGTATTGTTAATGACTAAAATAAAATAGATAAATGACACAATGGCAATTAACAGTTCTTAAACCAGAGTAAGCAGTTGTTTCTTATTATACTTCATTAATATTTTCCCCTTAGTACATAGAAAAGTTATTCGTGATGTAGAAACAAAAGCATTTTCTTCACTCTCATAAAATCATCGACTCTTGCTTCACCATTCCTATGCATCACCAGGGAACGTGTCAATAATTTATTTATTGCTCTTATCTAATCTCTCTATTATACTTTATGTATATAATATTAAAAGACCAAAGTTACTAACATAAAATAAGTCTACCTATTACAAAGTTTTATTTTTAAATTATTTTATTTTACTAAAATTATTATCTCTCTCCTATTTATTTATATCATCGCTCAACAGCAGGTTGAATATATAATAAAAGTATAAAGAGAAAATATTTGTATTCTTGCACGATATACAATGGGCAATTGTGATATTCTACGTATAGTTGTATAATAGTAGGGGAGCCCACGATGCTAAATGGGGATTTACTCGAGCATCATAGAGACCTATTGGGTTGCAAAGCTTAGGTGATAAGAAGAAGAAAATGTTATATAACGTATACGTTTTCATCGGTGGGGGGGACCGGCTATAGATTTCCAAAAATGTAAAAACAAATACTGTTGCATGGACATAATCGAGCGCGTCAAATATTGATAGCATCAATGTCCTACGTATTTTTAATAATGTATGTATGTTAATCTAATCGTTTGCATGATGGGGGGTGGTCGTACGTAAGGGTAAAAATGAAAAAAAAATTCGAGCTCGTCAGATTTTCTAAGGGGGTGTTAAGTGAACCTAAAAAAGCTCTCGTTCAATAATATGACGATTTACGATTACTTCGGCTTGTGGAAATGGTCAGATTATATATTTTTCGTTATATTTAAATTATTGCCTTCAAATTAAGAAAAAACTTTGCCACGCTCGAGAATGTCGAGATGACGTTTTTTACAACTTTTCCGCTCTCCCATTTCTTTACGTCAATCTCAAATTGTCAGATTAGTGGAATATACACTTTTTAGCATGTAATTAACTCACCCTACTTTAATCTGACGCGCTCGAGATTTTCTAATCATCAATTTTATTTTACTAATCTGATCCTTGATCCTTGACGGGCGGTCTTATATATGGGGCTCATATTTGGTTGAGGTACTCAAACGGGTACAAGGTTGGGCTTGGGCTCCCCTACTATGTATAAAACAATATCCACGTATTTACATTTGGTGCTTATAAATAAAGTGAAACAGAAGGTAAATTAGATTATGCAATAAATGAGTAATCAAATAATTGCGAAGATTGCAAAAGAATTACTTCAATGGATTTTGAAGCCCTATAACTACTTAATCACAAAACAGGCGATCTAAACGATTCCTAAAAAAACAATTTTCCATTCTATAGATAAATCTGTCCCGGAACATCATGGTGCTGAATTAAGTTTGTGTAGCGTTTTAAACAATATTTTGAGAATTTTAACTTAATGTTTTTGGCAATTGTTTGCATCTTGATAATAATATAAAAGTTCGTAGATATCTCGTACAGTCGATAGGCTGAACCTCAGTTTATTGATTTATGACTTTGTTGCTTCTGTGTTACCTTAGATAATCATCAAGTGAAATAAGCAACCCTTTTCTGATGCTCATATTATAGCTGAATTTATCTGTACTTTTTTAATAATCTTATTTTCTATCTAATAATATATTAATTACTAAGAGGCATGTCGAAGTAAAATATAAAATTGTTCATATTATTTTTAATAAACATCCAGATTTGCACCAGACTGTACGCAAAATAAAAAATATTAACAGAACTACTTCAAGACTAAACACAGAGTGACTCGTATCAATCGATATATTATGTACTTATACTACTAAAAATCGTATAAGGTACTTGGGTTGACCAGACAACCAATCGAACTGCGAATAGATGGACCGCACACGATTTCCGCCTATAATTGTCTTTGAGCATTTGATACTTGACGTTGGTTCGAACAGGGCTGGTTTCCCCCTTATATATACTACTAGTTAAGCTCCGCGGTTTACCCGCGCAGTCATGGCTGATGATGATAATTAATCAAATATTACAT
Source organism: Selenia dentaria (assembly GCA_917880725.1). Lineage (NCBI taxonomy): Eukaryota > Metazoa > Arthropoda > Insecta > Lepidoptera > Geometridae > Selenia > Selenia dentaria. Next base: position 5,063,070 of record OU862876.1, on the reverse strand, counting down.
ACGTATTTTACGAAGGCATAATATCACTTTCTACTGGAATAAGAATTTTTTGAACCGGTTATATAGTTTTTGCGTGTATCCGTTACAAAACAAACTATCAAATCTTTCCTCTATAATATTAGAGTAGATAAGGATTAACACCAAATTACGAATAATGTGGCCTAGTTTGTACTGGCGTTAATATTGCATATTTAACACGGAAATGTAGTTATTGTGACATAACTCTAATATACATATCGTATTGTATACTTTTTTGTAAACATTGATGCCCTCTATTAAACTGTCGTGCATCACTTTGCTATTCTGTCAATAGTTTCCGCAGCGTACGCGATATCAGGGGTTCTTTGAGTACTTGTTTCACACCTTGGGTCACATTATCGAAGTACGGATCCCTATTTTTTTGAATATATTCTATAACCTATGTTCATCAGGGATAATGTGGGTGAAAGATTTTCCTAATTAGACCAGTCGTTTCGGAGCCTATTAAATTCAAACACACAAACGCATCTTTCCTCTTTATAATATTACTAGCTGACCCGCCAGCGGCTACGCTCGCGTGGCCTCGCGGGATTGGTAATTACAGCTCACGGGAATATATTGATCAGGGATATAAGCTACCACCTTACTTTTGAAATTTCATTTAAATCGGTCCAGTCGTTTCGGAGATGATTCCTTACAAACAGACAGACAAACATACAGAGAAACAAACAATTTGAACTTATTTTTAGAATAGAATAGAATAGAATAGAATAGACTTTATTTATGGCAAAACACATACAAAAACATTTCGTAGTAACGCATAAATCCAAACAATAATCACAAAAAACAATAAAATAAATGATTTTTGCAGCCTTCTGCCACAAATCGGCTCCAACTCAACATAGTGCTGATCGTAAACAACCAGCGTTGGTCTTCCGTTGAGGCCGGTAGGTGACGTCACGCATGGTTACACATAGTACTTACTATAATATATACAAGAAACAATTTGCAAAACACACCTAGTAGAAGAAGTTAAATTATAATGAAAGATTTAACAGAAATAATAGAATAAAATATACAGTGATATAATAAGTGTAATAATTGTTCAAGGTGAGAACTAAAATTATTTTTAAAAATTAATAATTTTCACTCCTTACATCCCCTGACTCGGTTTTTAGTATAGTTTTCATTGTACAGAAATTTGACCTTTACAGTTTATAATATGTAGTAGTTGTTACATCCCTCGTTTTACCCCCTTAATTCATCCCTGGAAAAAATATTGAAAGTTTCACTATTTATTTTGAATTACCTATTCAGTTATCAATTTTCATCACTGTAACCAAAGAACTATTAAAAATTTTATACCCCGTGAAATCATCATTTTAAACTGTCCAAATGCTATTTTCATCACTGTATGTTCGAAAACACAAAACTTTCCATACAAACTTTCACCCCTCCATTTCAGCCTCTTAAACCACCACTATCCAAAAAAAATTAGGCCAACATTTTTTTATTTTGAATGACCTATCAAAATACAAATTTTCACAACTATAAGTTCAAAAACAAAGGAGTTTCATACAAATGTTTTCACCCCATTTGACCCCGTTAGGGGTTGAATTTCATAAAATCCCGTCTTAGTGAGCACCTACGTCCTAAAAAGAACCCGCATGCAAAATTTGAAACTCCTAGCACTTGTAGTTTCTGAGATTTCGTGATGAGTGAGTGAGTGACCTTTCACTTATATATATATATATATATAGAGAAGAAGAAGAAGAAGATAATAATTAGTGTAGAAGTGTAGATTGCGTACTCAAATTCGAACTTTAGTTTCTATACGTTACTTATGAATACTTATATGTAGTTTTATAAAAAAATGTGAGTCTTTCTAAGTAGTGAGAATGAAATAAAATAGGTATAATGTATTTTCATAATTGTTCAAATATTAAAATTAGTCTCCAATTATTATATGTTTTTTTATTCCTAATTGAGTGTAAATAAATAAACGTACTTTTCATATTAATAAGTCGCACGTACTTATTTTCTAATAGAGGGCGATAAAAAGTATAGTTTTCACCTCAGGAGCAACACTATAAGCTCGAGCGATGTACATTGAATCCCTCGCTATGCACAGGGCTCTACTTTCCCCCCACTCGAAATTGCCGACATACCAAGTTTCGTCAAGATTGGTTGAAAAATGCGACCAGTAAGACGACCTTCATACAACCTAATAAACATAAAGACAGGTGAAAGTTAATATGGTCAGTTATATCAGTGACGCATCGCTCGTTTGCCAATTATTTATGTAAGAGGTTTTTTTTTTCTGCACAGTTTAAACAAATTAATATTAAATAGGTAATTAGTATTATTGTTCAGGCTTGCCCAGAACAAAGATGAATTTAGAAGGATGACGGCCAACCTCCAGTAGTGGAGAGGCACACAAAAAAATGCTCCAAACCATTGCAGGATCTGAAACATTCCAGTTAAATCTGGAGAACCAATTCGCTGCCGTGGCCACAGACGTAAACCAGAACCTCGAAAATGTGACTCGGGTCCTCAGGGAAGAAGGTACGAGATTGTGTTACATGCAGCGTAAGGGCAAGAAGTCCAAGCTTTCAGAAGAGACTTTGGGGCTAATGAAGGAAAGACGTGAAAACCCACCCATCACTTCGTCAGAAAAGCGGACTCTAAACCGAGAGATCAACAAGAACGTACGACACGACCTCCGGTGCTTCAATACTCTTCCGATCGAAAGAGCGATCGAGCAGAATCGGGGGTCAAAGGTGCTCGTACAATCTCTTGGAAGAAGCCACCTGACGAAGTTGACCACAGCTAGTGGAGAAGTCGTTGCTTCGAAGCCGGCAGTCCTTTCGGAAGTGGAGGACTTTTATGGCCGATTATATGCATCGCATGCATCTCGACCTGATCCCGAAAATGATCCTAGAGCCACGTTAACACGCCATTTCACCGAATACTTGCCAGAAGTCAGTATTGGCGAAATCGAGATCGCTCTTGGACAGCTTAAAAATGGAAAAGCCCCTGGAGAGGATGGCGTTACAACAGAGCTACTAAAAGCAGGAGGTAAACCCGTACTGAGGGAGCTCCAGAAGCTTTTTAACGCTGTCCTGTTCGAAGGCAGAACTCCAGAGGCGTGGAGTAGGAGTGTGGTCGTCCTGTTCTTCAAAAAGGAAGATAAGACCCTGCTGAAGAACTATCGACCCGTATCCCTTCTAAGCCACGTCTATAAGCTGTTTTCAAGAGTGATCACGAACCGTCTTGCGCGTATACTCGACGAATTCCAACCACCGGAACAGGCTGGGTTTCGGAGCGGATACGGCACCATAGACCACATTCACACAGTGCGGCAGATTATACAGAAGACCGAAGAGTATAATCAGCCCCTGTGTCTAACATTCGTGGACTATGAGAAGGCCTTTGACTCGGTTGAAATCTGGTCTGTTCTGGAGTCCCTGCAGCGTTGCCAGATAGATTGGCGATACATCCAAGTGATGAGATGTCTTTACGAAACCGCCACCATGCCCGTCCAAGTACAGAATCAGCAAACAAGTCCCATACCGTTGCATCGAGGAGTGAGACAAGGGGACGTTATTTCCCCGAAATTGTTTTCAAATGCAATGGAGGATATGTTCAAGACGCTGAACTGGAAAGGACGTGGCATCAATATCAACGGCGAATACATCTCTCACTTGCGATTTGCTGACGATATCGTCATCGTGGCAGAGACGCTGCAGGACTTGCAACAGATGCTGAATGACCTGGCTGACTCTTCTATACGCATCGGCCTACGGATGAACTTGGACAAAACCAAGGTCATGTTCAACGAACATGTTCTACCGGAACCGATTGCGATACACGGCGCCGTTCTCGAAGTTGTTCAAAAATATGTGTACCTCGGGCAGACATTGCAGTTGGGAAAAAACAACTTTGAGAACGAGGTGAATAGAAGAATTCGGCTGGGCTGGGCAGCGTTTGGGAAGCTACGTCGAGTCCTTACTTCGCCGATTCCACAGTGCCTGAAGACGAAAGTCTTCCATCAGTGCGTCCTACCCGTCATGACATACGGAGCCGAAACGTGGACACTGACGGCTCGAATGGTCCACAAGCTCAAGGTCGCTCAGCGGGCTATGGAAAGAGCTATGCTCGGTGTTTCTCTGAGGGATCGCATCAGAAATGAAGTGATCCGTCAAAGAACCAAGGTCATCGACATAGCCCACCGGATCAGTAAGCTGAAGTGGCAGTGGGCTGGCCATATTAGCCGTAGAACCGACACCCGTTGGGGTAAATGAGTTCTAGAGTGGAAACCGCGTCTCGGCAAACGTAGTGTAGGACGTCCTGAGGCACGGTGGAGTGACGATCTGCGCAAGACGGCTGGCAAAAATTTGATGCGAGAAGCCCAAGATAGACCTAAGTGGACTGCTACAGGCTGATAATGATGATGAAATAATAATAACAATAAACCCGCAGGGGCGGCCTTGTGGCGAGCCGTCGGTAAGTGGCGACACCGTGGACCCTGATTCTCCCTGGAGCTAAATGAGACCCCTGACCCCCGGCTTGCCTTAATTGGCCGTCCGGGGGTGGAGACGCAAGAGCAAGTAACAAAAAGCTCCAAGGATGGAAGTTTTAAAGAACATAACGCCGGTAGTAGCGCTCTAGTGAAACCGCAGCACACCTCTCGACAGCCTTTAGCCATCCACACCAACGTTGCCCCTTTTGTCACCACTCATGGTGGCCTTTATGGGGGCCCGTTTAGTGGATGGCAAGTCACCACCTGCCTAAATATTTTAACATGAGACTAAAATTGACAGGTGCCGTAGTCTCTTCCATAGCCCACTATCTTCCTTATCACTAATAAGTTCATATCAATAGCCTGGCCATTTTACCCATTTTTGTAATAGTTATAAGTACCATGTTACCCTTCATCCAACATTCTTTCTGTTTTTGATACTCTGCATTTTTATACCAAACAGGCCTCAAGTGTTGGCCACAGCCCCACTTATGCCTTTCTAAAGGACCGGTTGAAATCCGTGAAACTTTTTGAATAAAAGGAATAATAATAATAAACCCGCAGGGGCGGCTTTGTGGCGAGTCGTCGGTGAGTGGCGACACCGCGGACCCTGATTCTCCCTGGGGCTAAATGAGACCCCTGACCCACGGCTTGCCTTAATTGGCCATCTGGGGGTGGAGACGCAAGAGCAAGTAACAAAAAGCTCCAAGGGTGGAAGTGTTAAAGGGCATAACGCCGGTAGTAGCGCTCTAGTGAAACCGCAGCACACCTCTCAACACCCTTCAGCCATCCACACCAACTTTGTCCCTTTTCTCACCATTGATGGTGGCTCTTATGGGGGGCCCGTTAAGTGGATGGCAAGTCACCATCTGACTAAATATTTTAACATGAGACTAAAATTGGCAGGTGCCGTAGTCTCTTCCATAGCCCACTATCTTCCTTATCACTAATAAGTTCATATCAATAGCCTGGCCATTTTACCCATATTTGTAATAGTTACAAGTACCATGTTACCCTTCATCCAACATTTTTTCTGTTTTTTATACTCCTTTGTATTTTTATACCAAACAGGCCTCTAAGTGTTGGCTACAGCCCCACTTATGCCTCTGTAAAGGGCCGGATTAAATCCGTGAATTTGTTTTGATAAAAGGAATAATAATTACTAATAATACTAAATACTAAAGTACTAAATAATAATATAATAATACTAAATAAGTAATAATAATATATAATAATAATATAATAAATAGGCTATGTTTGAAACGTAATTATTCAATTACATCACTTTCAAACAAGATATTGAAAATTATCGTGTTGAGAACTGCCCAAACAAAACTACACAGGGCCATAAAGACAGCGGATCGGTTATAAATATTGGTAATCTTGTAAAATAATTATTATGTAAGCAATCCTTTTGAAGTAAAATCTATTGTTTTACTTCTTTCTACATTCAAATAAAATACAATTAAATTTATTTTATATAAAAGGACAGCTTAATTTAAAAATATAGTTATTAAGACCTACCTTTTTCAGTTGCGGCCCATTGTATGTAATGGTGAAATAGTTGTATACAATTTTTATGCAATCCTTTCCATTAAGGTCTAAGTTGATCATTGATCATTAAGAAAAGTGGAGGTATACCATCAAAACTACTTTGCGTGCTAAATCATTTACAAGGTCATAGAGATTGGTGGCTAAGCTAGTGTGCCATGATTATGAAACCTGTTTTCACCTACAATCCCTAAACCATCCGTGATTGGAGGTCGTATCGTAGTTTCAAACTACAATTTCGGGTCGGTACTCACTCGAACATACTCGTAGTACCATAAACTGTGAGTTTATGAACTCTCGGCAAGCGTCACTAAACTTTTTGAGTTACGGCGTTCGTGCATCCAGATACTAAGTCTGCGACAGGTTTTATCGTTCGACGTATGGATATAAAAATACTAATATATATATGTACTATGTTAGGATCACATATAAAGAATAATGTAGTTTTGTGTTTAGTCTCGCGATTTCTCTCACACGCATTCAACGGCTTTTTAAGTTATTAACGAAATTTATAAACTAATTTAGTGGCTAATCGGGACGAAATAGTATTTGCTAATATATATTATATATCAGTTTTATATACCAGGTTGCGAAACCAAACCCATCAAATAAAACTAAGATATCTTTTTATTTGACATTGATTTCAACATGGATTTGACAGTGCTTGGAAGAGTCATTAGTAATTTTGTAAGTATGATTTAAGGGGTTTATCATGGGCCTTACGTTTGAGAACATGTATATAAAAAGACATAGTTTACTATCTACTACTAGCACCATCTAAATCTTTATAATTAGTTAATTATATCAGTGTTATAAACAAATTGGTATATATATATATAAATATAAGTAATTTGGACTCCGTTTCTCGGAATTATACTATTTCATAGGCCACAGGACTCACGATTAAGAATAATTTTATTACAAGTAATGCTAGTCTACTGATAAAAGCTCTGTCATTGCAACAATTGAGCTACAGCATAATGTGTATGAGTAAACAGGAACAGATATGAAATATTAGAATACTTAAGGCGCTGTCAGTTCATAGCTTGAATTCTTACAATTTCTTTCACTTGAAATCGAGTAAGCAAATACAATTGTGAGTAAAGAGAAACAGTGTTTAAATGGCGAAATTAAATGGTATTTTTTGATGTTTTTTAATATACTCTAGCATGTTAAAACATGTTTTATGTCCGTCAATGTGTACTTAAAAGTCTTAGTAATGTCAAATTATTTTTTTGTAATTTTAAGTACATCGCTGCAGATAAACTGCTTCAAAAACTCTCATTTTTATATCGACGTTGTATATTGACAGCAACTTAATAATTTTTTGTATGCACAAGTGACTCAAGTCATGTCTGATGGTAAGCAGTACCCTTGCCCATGACCGTAAGGGTACTGTCATACCCCGAGACATTGCTTTTCGGGTATCTAATCACGGTTAAGTTTTTTAAGGTTTTGCTAAATTCAGGAAAGTAACTTATAATTTGATATGTGAGGTAAGTAACAGTTTTTCTAATTAACCTGACACAAATTTTGCATATTCAATTCACCAATTTCCGTATTCCGACAGGTATTGTTTATGAGATATTGTCTATTTTGAAAGCAGCGCTGCTTTTTTCCTTTGCGTTAAAATGTCCAAAACATGTTTAAAATAATAAAGTTCTTAGAAAGGTTGTATTATATTGTAGAATATGTGTAGACGATTTGTATTTCTTTATAATGCTTACAAAAGAGCATTTAAAGTCGACATCATTCAACGAAGATTCTGCATTCTAATAATTACTTCAAATACTAGACAGTTACTGTCTATAATAATTTAAAAGGTTTTTTTACCAGTATCTGGTATGCGTTAGGGTCGATGAAAGAAGAGCCTTGAGACCGAAACCTATATAGTTAAAGGTATGGAAATAATGACTTCAGAACCTTGAGCAGGCTGTGAAAAATTTATAATAGTAACGGATATCATAAAAGTAAATTATTATTTGCGATACACACTACAATTTTAAATGTTCTCACACGTTAGAAATAAATAACTTCAAGAAGGAATGGTACAAATGTTAAAATGTAACTCAAGTTAGAGCAATAATTGGTGGCTTTTTCCGCAGATACGTGTTTTATCAAACGCTCGACTGGAACTTCGTCTGTATGAAACTTAGATGCTCTGTGACTTTCGAGGGTCAATGAAATTCATTATAACCTTTCATTATGAGTTTTCCCTTTTACTTACCTGCGGTATGTTTGAATTTTTTGCATGCGAACTTTCTAAGCAAGGTAAAAGCTGTTGAATTAGCTCGAAAAAGGGGCAAACCTGGTAAAAATAACGAGTAGCAATTTTCCTTCGGAATTCGTTGGGCAAGGTCACTGGCAGTTTTTTTGTGTGGTAATCGATCCGTTGCGTCATCCACCTTTTGATTTTAAGGGTAAATTTTGTTTATTGAAACAACTCGATAGTTTTAAATTTTACATGAAAAATAGTTTACAAAAGTGGTATATAATTGCTTTTCCTAAAATTGGCAATAGACGTGATAATAGAACAATTAGATTTTACCCTCACCGCTACTCAGGTGGGTATAAATCGAAAAATATCGATTTATCAAAAAAAATATATAACCAAAATTGTAGAAAGATTAATCCTTAAGATTAACTTTATTATCTGAACTGGTCTATATTATTATTGTTCTGGTTGTTATGACGCCTCTTTAGACCTAACCTTATACAAGCTTGTATAGAAACAAGGAATTTTATATTTAAATAATAATCGGGAAAAATAAGCATACCCATACAAAAGGGGTAGGGGACGTCTACAATTAGTTTCTTTTTAATATGTTTAGTAAACAAAATAATCACTGATAAACTGTTGCACTATACTCTTAATATCATCAGAACTTCGCTATTAACTACACCTACATATTTGGTAATTTGGCGCAGCGGCGAGAGCCCGCCTGCGACGCAAGAGGTTGCGGGTTCGATACTGGCCTTAGAACAAATTTGTGTATGATCTGCAGAAATTTATTCCGTCGGTCTGGGTGTTTTCTATGTATAATAAAAAACTATCTATGTATATAATGTATTAAATATAGCAATTATCTACTACCCATAACACAAGCTTTGAGTAGCTTACTTTGGGGCTAGATGGTACTGTGTGGATAGCCAAAAAATAAAGTATTAAATTAAAATTTAATAATTAGGTAATTGTCAAAACCATAACGGCGGTTTTCATGTCTATTTAACATGGTAACATTAAAGTATTTTTAATAATACAAACCTTCTTTTGTGCATTAGGGTAAAAAGGGGCACAATAGATTACAATCTGTTTTCAGTGTAGTTTGATGGATGGAAAAAATATCAAATAATTGTTAAAAATAATAGAGTATTATCCACCCTGAAAAATAATATTGGCACACTAGTGTACATACAGTAAAATGTAGAGTGTAGTATACGAAGACTCTATATGACGTTTGATACATCACAAGATGACTTAATAATACCCGTATCCCTTGCTGAAAATCGCCAAAATGTAGCCTTTTTAATAACCATCTAGATCCACGCTACGTAGAATACCTAAATAAAAGTGAATTGAAATATGTACAAGCAGGGACAAAAATAGGACTTAATAATAATAGTGCTATCGCAATCTAGGCTTCAATCTCAACTGATAGTAAAATATTATATATATAATAATATATATCATAAAATATTATAACATTAATGTACTTTTTACTAAAGAATAACGGCTTTACTTATAAACGCTTCATAAATTTAAATAACGTCACTTAGTATGGCGCAGTACACTTTTCCTTTTCGCAGTACTAAATAACGTCATTTAAAGTTAAGCAGCGTTTATAAGTAAGGCCGTAAGTATTTCTTTGTTTACCGACCTCAAAAATGGGAGAGTGAAGTTTACGCCGACCAGATAATACTGTTTACCCAAACCGTGATTTTTCATCTCCATCGTTTAACCAGTTGAACATAATATGAGTTGTACCCAATGATATTATATTAAAAAGAGGTATATATGGTTCTCGCGCATTAAGGGGGTACCATACCTCAGCCAAAAATCGAATTTCGTCTCAACTCGGCCGCGCGGGCCCGAGGCGGCGCGGCGCAGCGCGCTATACTTCGCGCGCAAAATGGGTTCGGGTTCACGCCAACCGCAAGGTCAAAGAATCTAAGTTAGGTAGCTCCAATATTTTTGTCTAAAAGATAGGTTGGTATTTAGGTGCCTACCATAAAACGAAATTATCAAATAAATAGGTACTTTATGATTTTTTAGTAAGTTTGTAACATATTTATTAGGTAATAGGTATTCTGATACCTTCCTATTAGGTAGGTATTGATGGATACCTTACCACTTACCTACTTACAATTGCAAAACTGTATTTTATTGTATTGTTATTCAATGTAGTTCCCAACGGAGGCATTATTATCTGCTAAAACACAAGACTCTAGGCAGGTGCGAGTCGCTATAGCGCTGAGGGTTCCGAACATTATTTTCTTTAGTAAGATAGTGTTATGCGAAATTTAATATTACTGATGCTTACTATTACCTTACTACTTACCTACTTACAATTGCAAAACTATATTTTATTGTATTGTTGTTCAATGTAGTTCCCAACGGAGGCATTATTATCTGCTAAAACACAAGACTCTAGACAGGTGCGAGTCGCTATAGCGCTGAGGGTTCCGAACATTATTTTCTTTAGTAAGATAGTGTTATGCGAAATTTAATATTACTGATGCTTACTATTACCTTACTACTTACCTACTTACAATTGCAAAACTATATTTTATTGTATTGTTATTCAATGTAGTTCCCAACGGAGGCATTATTATCTGCTAAAACACAAGACTCTAGACAGGTGCGAGTCGCTATAGCGCTGAGGGTTCCGAACATTATTTTCTTTAGTAAGATAGTGTTATGTGAAATTTAATATTACTGATGCTTACTATAGTACGCGCGTTATCATCTGAGTCTTAGGGCCATAAACCATTTCTCTATATCTATCTCGCTTGCACTTGTGGGTCTTATGGAGCCGTCTAGTGAAGGGAGTAACAATAAAATACATATTATCGATAAGTAACGTTTATTATTGTATCTTGTTCACAAAATTTAAAAATCATTAGTGACTCATCGTTGCACGTGCGCAGGTAGCCGTTTATCAATAACTAGGGTCCGGCGCGCGAAACAAACGGTGATTGGTACCTACTATTGGTACTACTATAACTCAATGAAATAAACAATATGTTCATGTCTACATAAGTGTAATTTTGTTTTTAAATAAATAACTACATAGAGTGAGGCTTCCGCACATTGGTTTTTGAAGTAAAATTTAATTTTGCTAAGCAAACATTATGTGAAAATAGAATATTAATGATAATGTACAGGAATATATTTTCATAAATTAAAATATCGTTCAAATTAAGTATATATCTATAATATCTATATATCAATCACAAATTATTTTAATTCATTTAAATCTCTAATTGGCATGTTTCGAACATGCCTGGGATCGCATAGCTCGGGTAACATATATGTTAAATAAAAATCCTTTAATTTCGGTTCCATCAGGTGTTCCCAAAATTGATCATCTTTCTCGATTACCTCAACTTTCATCTGAAATTAAATTGTATTGTATTACTCAATATGTATTGCGGTAGAAATTATATTTGTAATGTCAATATAAAGTCACACACATTTCGCTTATAATATTATAATAATAGTATGCATACTAGTCAGCAAGTGTTTTTATTTTTAAACTTGGTACCTGTTTATCGGATCCAGACCAATGACTTTTCGAATTAAATTACTACTACTTTTAGAAATTTCGAATACAGAACCCTAAAATTCGTAAACTCGTGAAAATGTTAGGACACTATAAGTAATTAGGTATATTTCAGTAGATATATAAGTATCTACTTACAATTCAACGTTTTGTAATTGATGAAGATATGTCTTGTCCGGGTTTATTTCTTTTGTCAAACTATTCGACATAACTTCCATCCTGTAACAGGCACACGTGTCAAGAAAAATATTCACAGAAAGATTTTATCTGCACTTTTATTTTCTAAAGATAAGGAACCCTAAAAATATCTATAATGCTGTAGATGACATTTTCCACAGAAAAAAAATCATTTGCGCTTTTATATTCTAACGATAAGGGACCCCTAAAACACACCTATAATGCTGTAGATAAAAAAATCCACAGAAAAACTTTTATATTCTAACGATAAGGAACCCTAAAAACACCTATAATGCTGTAGATAAAAAAATCCACAGAAAAACTTTTATATTCTAACTATAAGGAACCCTAAAAACACCGATAATGCTGTAGATAAAAAAAATCACAGAAAAACTTTTATATTCTAACGATAAGGAACCCTAAAAACACCTATAATGCTGTAGATAAAATTTTCCACGGAAAGAAGTGCACTTCTATATTTTAGTAGGTAGGGTCTTACCTAGACTCTGGAGTAATGGTGGTCTCTGTGGTAATCTCATGTTCGTCAAAATGCTGGTTTTGTAATCGACGGCTTCTGAAAATGCAGATATGAGTACCTAGGTAAGTAATTACAAATTCAATAGACTAGATAAACTAGAGTAGAAAAGAAATCGATAGGTTATAAAGAAATAGGTAGATTTATGACGATATTACCACAGATATTACTTACTAGGTTAGGTACCTACTTACTAGGAAGGTAACTAGGCACTAATTTTTTACTTACTTCATCAACGCGTTCATATGTTGGGCATTTTTCTTCCGCCACATAATTTTTTTCTTTTTATTCGGCATGTTGAAAGTAAACCGACACAGGTGTCCCGTACGAGAGCCGAAACGGTACTGATAAATGAGAACGCTCGGTGGTTCGTCGCGCGAATTGTAGGTATTTTCTCCTTACAAACATTACAATAGTTATTTAAAAAAAACGAAACATATAAAATGTTCTTTATACTTAGTTTAATTACTTTACCTAATCTCAAGATCTTAACTTATGTATTAATTGAGAAATGAAGGTTTTAGTAAAAATTTAGAGGTAACTTTGCGATTTTTTTCTATCGAGAAAATTTTATGGAATCGTGTTTTCGAAACTTATAATGGATAGAATAAGTCCTGAACTTTAGCATGTATCAATTTCAAAGTTAAATATTTAGTAGTTTGGAAGATATGGATATCCGACGGAGTTGAAAATAAGCAATTTGAGGTAGTATGAACTCTTAACCCTTCATATACAGTGATAATTAAAACAATAGATTTATGAATGAAATGCACGTAAATTTAGTGACGTAAATTTACGTGCGTGGTACTCAAAGAGTTAATACGGTAACAACATATATCGCTATCCGTCATAGAATAACGTCTAAAAACCTCAGCAAAATATGTTCTTTATGCGCTAAAGCTGGGACAACATTAACTTCGCGTCAGTTCTAACTTATAGCAACAAACTTATACCTCGGTTTAATACAAGGTGGATATTGTATAGGTATAGGTTGTACCGGTCTTTAGCGGGTCTGGAGCTCTATATAAGATTGCCCAACTGAAAACTAATCAAAAATTACAACCTTCTATAAAAACTGTGACTCTGTTATCCTGTTTTGTACTCTAATCATTTATAATGTTATACTATTGGAGAAAATAAATAAAAACCGTCAACATGATGACCACACAACGACCGTTTCATAACAAAATATAATCTTTGCAAAAACTATACATTTTGGTGGTGTACGTAATATGTCAAAATTGTAAAGTTTCTTTTTGATAATTAATTATAATATTCCCCTCACCAGTCGATTGTCAATATAACAATGAAATTTCTATTGTGTCTGGGTCGTTCGACTGATGAAGTATATACATTAAGTCAATTGAATAGTAATAGCTTAGTATTTGGAGGGCGCGGCACCGAGACAGATAGATATATTTTTTTTGGTAATAGTACTCGTAGTGCTAGCGGTACATCCCGACATTCAGTAAAAAGCTGCAAATTGTGTTAAAAGCATGAACGTCGGATCGATTGATCTTTAGGCCATAAGATTCAATTTGACCCGTAGCACGAAAAAGAAACAAATAAGGAGAGGAGTTATGACGTCATCTTTTTTTGTATGAGAAATTACTCAGAAACCTATCGTGTGTGATATATAATGAAAGGGCTTGGCGGCCCCGGCGGTAGTGGTTTGTCATTTGGCTGGGCTCCGAATTTTCAGAAGAAGCGGAGTACTTTGCAGAGTGCCGTTATGGAGTAAAAGTAATTATGAGTAATTACTGAATGACCAGTAGCTTAGTCAAACTTCCTTACACTGCTCCAAGTACGTTTGTATTTATGGAAATAGATAGATAAATAAATAAACGTAGAACATATTCCTTGAGTACGTCTTTCCTTTTTTTAAACGTAACGGACAACGAAGTGTTTATATTCTCTTTGACGGACAACAGTTAAAAAATGTATTGTAATAGTAATAAATTGTCTATTGAATATGGTAGTTGACACAGTCAAAAATAAATTACAATGTAATATTCACTTAACAGAAGTTGGAGCAAATAACTCAAATAATTTAACAAATTATATTTCTTATGCATTGGATTTACTTTATATTCCTGATATTCTCTATCTCTATTATTCTTGAGTCTCTCCAGCGGTGCCGTATTGACTATCGGTATATCGAAGTGTTGAAGTGCTTGTACAAAAACGCCTACATGTCGTGTCCGAGTACAGAAGCTGAGTTCGAAGGCCATTCCATTGCAAAGAGGCGTGAGACAGGGCGACGTTATATCTCCGAAACTGTTCACCGCTGGATTGGAAGGCACCTTCCAGCTTCTGGAATGGCAAGGACTCGGCATCAGCATCAACGGCGAATACATCACTCACCTTCGATTTGCCGACGATATTGTAGTCATGGCAGATCCATGGAAGACCTCAGTACAATGCTCGAATGCCTCCATTGAGTTTCCCAACGGGTAGGCCTTAAGATGAACACGGACAAGACGAAAACTATGTCTAATGCCCTTGTTGTGCCTACCCCAATATCAGTTGGAAACTCAGTTCTGGAAGTTGTTGACGAATACATCTACCTGGTACAGACAGTCAAACTAGGGAGGTCCAACTTTGAGAAAGAGGTCAATCGTCGAATCCAACTCGCCTGGGCAGCGTTCCGAAAGCTTCGCGATGTCTTCTCGTCCAAAATACCTGTCTCAGTGCCTCAAGACAGGAGTCTTTGACCAATGTGTGTTACCAGTGATGACATATGGCACTGAAACGTGGTCTCTAACTATGGGCCTCATAAGCAAGCTCAAAGTCGCACAACGAGCTATGGAAAGGGCTATGCTCGGGGTATATCTACGTGATCGAATCAGAAATGAGGAGATCCGTAGACGAACTAAAGTCACCGACATAGCCCAGAAGATAAGCCAGTTGAAGTAACAGTGGGCAGGCCACATGGCACACAGAACAGATGGCCGATGGGGCCTGAAGGTTCTAGAGTGGAGACCACGGACCGGCAAGCGCAGCGTAGGTCGTCCACTGACGAGGTGGACTGACGACCTGATAAAGGTAGCAGGACGACGTTGAATGCTGGCCGCTTCCAACTGGTCCTTTTGGAAATTTTGAGGGGGAAGTCTATGCTCAGCAGTGGATGTCTAACGGCTGAGATGATGATGATGATTGGATTTACTTTATTTTTAATAAACAAAATGTGTACAAAAGTTTCTAGAAGTTACGTGATCTCAAACGGAAGTAGCGGCGGATATGATGTCATAAGGGCAAAAACATGATAGTGTCGTGCCTTATCAAAAGATTGAGTATCTAGCAAGTGAAGAGGGCATCCAATATTTAGAGTATGTACCTATCAATAAAAATAGTTGTCAAGGTAGTAATAATATCATGTGTGAGCGAAATAAGTATATATACTATTCCAAAGGAGTGACAGAACTGGAAAATATTTTTTGTCTTGCTTTGTAGTCTCACATTTTTTTGCTGGACTCATGCCCAAAGTGTGCCCAACAGTTGTAAGAGATTTTGTAATTCTAGTAAAAGCTGAGTATACAATTAAAAAACAATGGATCATTCTTGTGTTTTAGGCTGCTAAATCTGAAGTGAACGTAAAGACGAAAACATAATCTTTAATATCTATTTAATCTATATAATAAGTCTACAATTTTGATCTGGTTTTTACCTTGTATATATAAATAAATAAAGATTACATCTTATAAGACATGAATGAGGCATGAATGCAACAACGTAAAGAAAATACGAAATAATACATAAATTGGCCTAAGAAAATAATAAAATTTTGTAGCATTAACCACCCAAATTATGTAGTAAAAGCAATCCAGGTGACTTTTTTCCTAGACATCATGAATACTTCTAAAATTGGTTTGGTGCGTTACGTTTCTGTCTCTTACCGGTATACAATAATGACAACTCTATTTGTTGATACTTACTCTGAGATCTAATATTATTGCTTTAAAACTAAATACATACTAGGTCAAAGGACAAACTGTCGATCCATAAACACGGTTATTGCCGTAACCGCAAATAATAAGTTTGTTATACATTGTTTATATTAATTAAATACCTAAGTTTATAATAATATTCAATAGTAAATTCGTTTTTCTTGTTGTCATTGTTGTTACTTACACATTTATGAAATTCAGATTTTTTTTCATTTTTATGAATATTAAAAGGTCTTGACTGACATACAGTCGAATAAACGGACAACGTAGGTTTATTTTTGTAACTGTGGAGTTATCAACTTTTTTTCAAGTAGGTAGATAGAGTCTGGTCTAAAAAAAAGTCAGTCATTTAATTACTGTTTTGGATGAGTCACGTGGATGCATGGATGTGGACACTAGTCCACCGTTATGAACATCAACTGTTTATAATCCACCACTATAACACGTCAAAGCTTGAGAAACAACAAAAATACAAAAGAACATAAATTATAATAGTTATTATTGTTTTTTTCCCGCCATCTCCATCTTCTAGCAGGCAACCTCCAAGCAAGCAAAGCGTATTATAATTACAACACTATTAAAATATTTTTTGCCATAGTGACGTCATACGTCGTATAGGCCGCCATTGAATAATGTTTTAGCGCTAATTATAAAATTTCAAACAAATTGTTTTTTTTAGTTTAGAGTTCTTTAAAAAATATTAATTAATGCTAGAAGTGTATTTCGATGTCCTGAATAATTTAACATATATTAAAAAAAGACCAACTACCCTATTTTTAAAGAAACTAGGTAAAAGAAAATAAACTATATAAAATTTTTATATTATATTGTCATAGATAAATATTATTTATACGGGATTTTGTTAAGAGAGATCTGATTCATAGATTAATCAAACTACTGGTCTGATTTATCTATGATATAACCTATATAAAATTACATTATTACATCATAGAGTCTATATTATTACATCATTAAAAAAAACTAATAATTGTGTATTATTTATTTCCATTACATCATTGCTCCCGTCTCTTATTGCTTTTGTTATCATATGATAATATGAAATTAGGATTGTAATAAGAAGAATGTGGTCTCAAGATATTCTTACGACATGCTGCTTGCATTGATATTAATAATTCTACTTCAATGGCTGCATGGCGAAGAAGACAAACAGAAAAGTTTATCCGTGCCAATGTGGCTCGTTGAACAGCGAGGCTTCCTATCTATGCTATATGTATTCTACAACTGGTTTGCTACAAGGTAACGTATTCCGTTAAGGCTTTGTAAAATGTAAGTGTGTATTTTATTTAACTGCTTCCGTTCATAGTAATTATCTAATAGTGTAAATACTTAGTACAGTAACAGTTTACTCGCTGTACGATCTAATGTAAAACCTATCGCCGATACATTTTTTACTGTGCTTTGGCGTTCGACTACCACAGCAGCTAGCACACTTTCTTCTCAAAAAGCTTGACAGGGAAACCCTTGTTGTAAAGAATGTACGAGTACATATTAAGAAACTAAACAGTTGTACACCATATACAATTATGGATGATTTGTAATGATGTATGGTTCTGAAATCTAAAGGTGTCCAACGACAGAGCGACGTTGTGAATCGGAATGGTGATCAAATCAAAGGTTGCGTGCCTCCGCCAGCATAGCAAGGTACTAGCAAGTGCGACGCCGTACCACCCCCGCCCTTCATAATGACACCCACTCCTTGTCCGTTTAATTTGCATATTACAATAATGGTTTCGCCTATTCGCCTCGTGTTCAGCTCTGTCGCTCAATAGTTCGAGCCACGCCGCTCACAAAGACTGTCACACAAACTATCAAAATGTAAAGAATGTTAAAAGAATGTTGTGTGAAAATAAGAAACTTTTACTAGAATAGTTTCTCCCCTGAGCCAAAGTTAATAAAATATCAGGCAAATAATTTGGCAGTTTCATAGTTAGTCTTACACTAGAGCCGCTAGGAGAGACCTGCTTTCGTCTTTCGGTCGGAATACAGGATATGAGGAATATTTGAGATATTATTACTATAAGAGATAGCTTGCAAAAATGTTTGTTTGTGGCATTAAACCTGGATCTAGTGAGGAAGAAGAAGAGGAAGATGTTATGGACATACTTCAGGTCTGTTAAATCGGATTTTGTCTACCGTCACCTTGGCTTTTCTCCTTAAATGAAATAACAATGTAAATTTTAGAAAAGACGAGAAGAATGCGAGCGAAAAGCAAGGAGGGGGGAGATGGACCCCCGGCTGGAGTTCACCTTCCAGCTCCTCATCGACGGCACTGGTCTTCCCAGGCATGCAATAATGGATCACGTGTTCGAAGGAAACATGGTATATGTTTATTAGATCTAGACGTAGGTAATTTCTTTAATTAATTTACGACGAACTTTTGACACGATGTTTTTTTGTAGCTTGATGACATTAATCAGCTGTTTCTACCACACATGAGGAACAAGCTTCTCTGGTATTATCAAGACGTAGAGGAAATCGAACAGCGCCCTCTGCCCGAGGGATCGAAGCCTCGGCAGCAAGGCCAAGGGAAGCAGCCACCACCCCAAGTGACCCTTAAGAAAAAGTTGTTTTTGTCGGACGGATGGGACGTTCGCTTTACTGGTGTTTGTATCTACATGTTCCGCATAAATGTTAGCAAACAATTGCCAGAAGAAGGATTCCACAAGGATCTGTAAGTGTTTTATTACATAATATCACTATAAAACATGTTTAAGCAGAAATGGTCATTAAAGCAAGATATAACTTCACAAACGGAATATTTACCATTAGTATTGTACTTAGTTTGAGCTCTCGATATTTCGGCACAGTTGCATGAGCCATGTCGTTGCATGAGTCATGTCGAGTTTACACATGAACATTGCGTATGCAACTTTGCCGAAATAATTTTCTTCTGTTTTTAATTTGATTACACAGTATTTCTATTTACTGTATAGTAGGATGATAATACGCTTATGGTATAGTCTAGCAATCTGTAATCAATTTATATCAAAACTATCTGACCCGCTCCTGGCTTCGCTCGGTTGGTCTACAATATCTTTAAGATTTACGTTATTCACACTGCAAGAAAAAGACCCCTTTTCATAAGAGTCAGATTACTTCGGTATCTATGGGCTGAACTCTAAATATAGGAAAATTAACGTATACAGATCTTTAAAAGATATCACTTTTTAATACGGGCATACCCATCTGTTGGACATCCCCACTATTTGATTTTTCACCGTCGTATGTGTATGAGGACGGAGTGACATCTATTGAACTGCTTTGACTATTTGACTATAAAATAGTACTTACAATTCCACAGCCAGAAGAGTTTTTTCAAACAATCAATCAATATATAAACCCTTTTGCAAAAAACGGGTACTTTCGATTTTTTGCTTTACTTCAATGAATATTACAAGAAAGAGGTTTTTTGTTAATTTGCCGATTTATTGGCATGTTATTTGAAGCATCTTGGCATGATTCTGTTACGAACAAAATTTAAATTTTGAAATAAACAAAAGAAAAATAATGATTATTGTAAAATTGCTTTACTAATGGCGCGAATTGCTGAAACAATTTTTGAGTTATTAATACACTTTTTTTGAAATTTGTGAACATTATCTGCAAATAAAAAAAAAAACAATTTAATCTTTCTTTTTACAATAAATACTACTTTCTGGTATGACTGATAAAGCGATAAGGGTCGGTAAAAATATAGCCCTACTTGAAAAATGTTATTCTCAAACTTACGTGTCTCAGCAGCTAAATGTGAGTCGTTCAACTGTCCAAAAAACTTGGCAACGGTATAAAGAGACCTGTTCGGTCAAAAGAAGACCTGGTTCGGGAAGAAAACGATGCACAAAACCAAGAGATTACCGCTTTTTGGTGAGTCAGGCGTTGCGAAATCGTAAGGCGTCAAGTGTGGACCTGAAGAAGAGCCTTGAAGAAGTCAGAGGAGTAGAAGTTAGCTTGTGGATGTCAGGAGGAGGCTTTTGGTTGCCAATATCAGGAGTTACCACCCGGCCCGGGGCCCTAAATTACTCCGCGAGCACCGTGTTGCTAGAGTTCAGATTGCTCGAAACTGTACTTCATGACTCTGTATGACTGGAATAAAGTATTGTTTTCTGATGAAGCTAGGATCTCTTTGTGTAGAGAGGACTGACACCGGCGGGTACTGAGAAGACCACGGGAACGCTATGCAGAAGTGTGTTTCGAAGAAATCACTGGCGGAGGCTCCGTTATGTTTTCTGCAGCAATTAATTCAACGGAGCGTACGGAGTTGGTTTTAATAGAAAATGGAACATTAAATGCACACCGGTACTTAACGGAAGTTCTATTGCCACATTCACAACCCGCATTGACTGCTCTTGCGGAAGATTCAATTTTTATGGATGACAATGTTCGCCCGCACCGTTCTGGCGACGTGGAAGCGTACATGCAAGAAGTTGGGATCCGTCGTTTACATTGACTAGCTCGAAATCCTGACCTCAATCCAATTGAGCATGTCTGGGATGTTCTAAAGAGACGATTTTAGATCAGTGCAACCCGCTGCACTAAACATCAGGGCTAAAAAGAGTCATTGCAGAAGAGTACACGCCGAAGGGAACTTATTCCTCAAAACGTTATTTAATACATCGTGGAAAGCATACCCAGAAAGATTCAAGCTGTGATTTTGGCAAGAAGACGTCACACTCGTTATTAGGTTTTTACATTTCTAACTTTATTAAATAAAAGTTCTATTAAATAACTTTATTAAATAGTAGTAACTTTATTATATTAAAAAAAAATCGCGGCATTAGCTGTAGGT
Organism: Selenia dentaria; assembly: GCA_917880725.1. Taxonomy (NCBI): domain Eukaryota; kingdom Metazoa; phylum Arthropoda; class Insecta; order Lepidoptera; family Geometridae; genus Selenia; species Selenia dentaria. The sequence goes on along the minus strand of OU862876.1, from coordinate 5,041,769 downwards.
AAAGCAATTTTACAATAATCATTATTTTTCTCTTGTTAATTTCAAAATTTAAATTTGGCACGTAAAGAATCATGCCAGGATGCTCAAATAACACGCCAATACATCGGCTAAATAATAAAAACCTCTTTCTTGTATCATTACATTAAAGAAAAAATCTACTGTGCCCGTTTTTTTGCAAATGAGTGTGTATAATTTTATTGAAGCATTTTTCTTCGGTCTATTATTAGGAAAATTTCTCCCAACTCCAATATTAAATCAAGTGTAAAATTATTATTTTTTTATATAATTCAAATGCTTTATAGCTACAGTGACATCGTAGCGAAGAATGTAGAATATTTTGCAGATCTTGCCATTTTGCCCTCTTTGCAATTACCCAATTTGCGACTGTCTCATATTTCAAACAATATACTTGATACCCTCTATAGTACGTGGATACGCTGAAAGCAGCAGATTTACGAATGTAACTTGACCTGTTTAGTTTCAAGACATTGTATTCACATTGTCAATACGTATTGATCCCAGTTTTTTCAGCCCATATTAATAAATCCATGTTATACTTGGCTGTATTATGTAAAAGGTTATGTATCAACATCCTTCCTCGTAGGCTATTTTCATCAATGAGAGGACGTTCTGAACGTACTCGGTTACTATTTTGAGTACCTAATATATTGTTGGATAAAACTTTAGTAGCAAAAATGTCATGAGATTAAATAAAGTAGTGTATGCAACTGCATATAATTAGGTATTAAAACACTCGTGTAATCTTATTTGGAACTCGCTTACGGCTCGTTAGAAAAAACTACACTCATGTTTTAATACCCTCTATTGTATGACAGTTGCATAAACTACTATTATATAATCTTATTCGGTAATATTCTAATTATGAAATGAAATACAGACTTTTATTGAGTAAGTGATGATGCATATAGGCCAATAAATATACTATAAAACATTTTACACAGACCTGAATATATATTACACTAGCTGGTGCCCGCGACTACGTCTGCGCAGGATTAGTACTTCGTGTAACTTATTATCTCCTCCAAGGGCATATCTATCTTTATACCAAAATGTCATAAAATATACATGGTCAAACGCAATTGCTATGATATAATTATTATGAGTAAATTTAAATACTTAGTATATAAATTAGTAAACATTAAAAATAAAATACAGAACTTACGTACATACAAATATAAAATTAATCACTATGGAAAAAAACTGTCATTACATTTCATCACCCTTGACGATATTTGTGTAACATTTTATGTCACGTCATGAGCACGTCTAGTGTATCGAGCTATCAAACTGACTTGGCTTTTGACTAAACTATCAGAAACTGACACAAACTTTGACAGAACTGTCATCATTACGATCTTGGCGTAGGCGGAGATCTTATTATTTTGTCTATTATGCGCCCAAGCGTTGATTGACATTATTATTATTAAATGTATTGTGCTAGTTAGTAACACTATGGACTATATATGAATTAAATAAATTGAATTGAATATTACGCATTTTCATCCGTGTGTTAATGGATGATGATGATGATCATAAAAGTATCCTATGTATTAATCCAGCGCCTCATCTACCTCCATACCAAATTTCATCAAAATTGGCCCCGCCGTTCGAGCGTGAAAGAGTAACAAAGATCCACACATCTATACATCCATACATCCATACTCACAAACTTTCGCGTTTATAATATTAGTAGGATTATAAGTGAACAAATATCACACAATTGCTTGCTTCTCCAATATTTTGAGTAAATTATTCCTTCCAAATGCAAGTTGAAGGAATGTTGGTAACTATTGGTTCAGGTTCTGCGGGATCCTGAACGCAGAGAAGGTGGGTCTGGTGACTGCCATCGAGCGTGTGATGGAACACGTCTACATGAACGCGCTCGCACACCCGAGCAGTGACGGTGATGATGATGAGACACGCTTTCCGATAGTCAAGAACCAGCTGCTACCTGGCCTCAGGTCTTTTTGCAGCGCTCTTAAAGGTATACTCTTTGATCTATTTCTCGCGGAGGATTCCTAGCCCTAGCTATTTATTTTATCATTGAGGTCAGAACTCAGATAGTACTACTATGCCATGAGAGCCGTACATGTTAGGCCTTCTAACGTAGGACTTGCAATCGTCTATTTTGATTATTAGTGGCAATTTAAAGAAGATTGAACGGGAATGCGTTTGGGTCTTTTTCTGTAAGGCGTGTCTATCTTTTATTTTGAAGTGTTACAACTTTTGATGGTATTTACTGTGATCATCCAGTTTTCACTTTCTTCATTACTGCATATATCATAATATATATAGATTTGCATTACGAAGCGCTCGCAGCGGAGTTTGACTTGGCGATCTTAACCGATTAACAAGTTAAGCAACGCTTGTTGCGGTAAGGACTTGGATTGGTGACCGCTAGTGGCATTATTCAACTGAGCGCCTCCGTGCTTCGAATGAAACGTTAAGCCGTCGGCCCCGATTGTTTGTCTTAGGATATGCCGAAGGCCTTTGGGCGGCCTGAAAATTTTGAGATGGGTTGGCCACTAGCCCATCTACCAAGCCGCACGGCCAGCGTGGTGAATTATGGCTCAACTCCTCACTCTTAGGGGAAGGATCGAGTCCCAGCAGTGGGTACATAATGGGCTGATTATGGTTATGGTTTATGGTAAAGCTTTAGGTAAAAAGTATGTTTGCAGTGTGTGAAGACGTCTGCAACCAAGTGAATCTGTTCGACGACGGACAAGCACACATGGCCAGCTTGCACGACCACACGCAACTCAAGGAGATGACCAAGAACCTCAACACCATCACCATGCTCGAGGAGCGCGTCAACGAGTGGATCAAAAAAGTCATGGAGGTAAGTTCGCGGCTAGTGAACAATATAATATGCAGAATAACTTATACACTATACAAAATATGCATAAAAGCATATTTTTTCTCATACCGTGATTATACACCGCTTTATCTGCATGCATCAAGTCGAAATATACATCACGGTCTTCTAGGTCTCACTGTCAGAAATGATGGCACTGGGCCTCCGACTCCAAGTTTTTAGACAACTATCTCATGTCAAATGGATTGAAATTTTTAGTGATCATGTTGCTTACTATTAGATACCCTCTTTATATAAGTAACTAGCTGCGATCTGCGGTTTCATCTGCGCGGTGATGGATGATGAATCAAAACTTATAGCCTATGTTCATCAAAGATAATGTAGGATTCCAATGGTGATAGAATTTTCTTATCGGTCCGGTAGTATCGAAGCCTATTCAATACAAACAAATCTTTCATCTTTTTAATATTAATTTTATTCGATTATAAATAAAAGGTTCACTTTGAAATTGTGTTTATTGCGTAGATTGATACTATAGTCACTGTTCCTTTTTCTAATACGTTTCAGTATTAATCACCAGTTTGATATATCTAATCTCTGATTGGCATTGCAACTGTCATGGGTTTGGTGCTTACCATCAGGCGCATGGCATGCACGAGTCCTCACTTGAGAGTGTTGGAATGGTTTACTTTAACTATTCATTTTGTTTAAATCAATTATTTTACATTATTTATGTGATACTATGCTGTGCCGAAAAATATTACGCTTTTTCACCCGCGTGGTGATGGAAGATAATGGGGATGAAAAGTATACTATATGTTAACCCAGCGCCTCATCTACCTCGATTTGGAACCTCGAAATTGGTCGAGCCGTTTGAGCATGAAAGAGTAACAAACATCTATCCATCCATACAACCTTCTAAACTTTCACATTTATAATTACAGTGAGATTATGATAGCATAACGTGTTATGTTTCTGGACAGATCCTAAGCGAGAGTGAACAACTAAGACGTGAAGTGGACTCAAGTGGGCCGCAGGACGAGCTCGAGTACTGGAAAAAGAGGGGGGCGCAGTTTTCACAGCTGGTTTCTTATTTGCAGGTTACTTATAATAATAAGAACTTTATTATATACATTGCAATTCATTTTAACATACCAACAAATTTAACGACTGTTTATTGATAGCAGTGCTTTACTAACTATTAGTATTCGTATATACTATAACAGTTAGGTATTAGGAATCAGTTATATTTATTAAAACTCAAACATCTTCACTAATAAACGTTGCGTAATCTTTATACTAGGCGTAACTTTATTTGTCTTGCTCTCACGCGTGACTATTACTGTGGGCGAAAAATTGACAGATATGAGTAACTATTCCGGGTATAGCGAAGTTTATTAGTAAGGCCGAAAGAGTCTAACGGTAGTTTATTGATAATTTCATCAGTATTGGTGTATGGTTGTTTAGTGATAAATTATATATCAGTATTGGTGTTTAATGAGTAATATTGGAATCACGACAATCTAAAAGCAGTAGAACTCTTTGTGAACGAGTACGTCCGGGGTAGTACTGCTATACCTTTATCTACCGTGAACCAGTAATGTTCATAATACTGCAGTTTGATTAGAAGGTATGGTTGCCAACGAAATAACAGGCACATGATACTTAACAACTTTATGTCTCAACGTTACAAACGCAGCGCAGTCCGTCACTTGTCAGGATAAACATCAGTCATAGGCAGGGGGAACCACTTTACATCAGGTGGGCCTCGTGATTTTACCGTTTCCTAATAAAAAAAATAACGTTGATAACCACGCTGGGGATCCACCTGTGTTAGGGCTATTTGCACGTATGATAATAATGAGAATCGTTAATCAAAGAATATCAATTCCCAAGCTATCCAAGTTGACAACCTCAGTGGCGCAGCGGGCGAGAGTCCACCTGCGACGCAAGAGGTTGCGGGTTCGATTCCCGCCTTAGAACAAATTTGGGTACGATCTGCATAAATTTGTACCGTTGCGTACCAACCGTACCAACGCGTTGGTCTGGGTGTTTACAATGTATAATAAAAAAAAAACTATGTACCTATATAATGTATTAATTATATCAGTTATCTAGTACCCGTAACACAAGCTTTGAGTAGCTTACTCTGGGCCTAGATGGTGCTGTGTGGATTGTCCAGCATTATTACTATTATTCTCTTTATTTAATTTTTATCACGGATTTCATCCGGTCCTTTACAAAGGCATAAGTGGGGATATAGCCAACACTTAGAGGCCTGTTTGTTATAAAAACATACAAAGTAGTATAAAAAAACAGAATTTAGGATGACGGTGACATGGAATGTATATTAAAAAAATGGGTGAAATAACAAGGCTATTGATATGAATTTATAAATGATAAGGGAGATATGACTATGGACGATACTACGGCACCTGCCAATTTCAGTCTTATATTAAAATATTTAGGCAGGTGGTGACTTGCCACCCACTAAACGAGCCCCCCATAAGAGCCACCATCAATAGTGACAAAAGAGGCAACGTTGGTGTCGATGGCTAAAGGGTGTCGCGAGGTGTGGCGGCGTTATGCCCTTTAACACTTCCACCCTTGGAGCTTTTTGTTACTTGCTCTTGTGTCTCCACCCCCAGACGGCCAATTAAGGCAAGCAAGGGGATCAGGGGTCTCATTTAGCCCCAGGGAGAATCAGGGTCCACGTTGTCGCCACTGCTGTATTATTATTATTAATTGGTACGAGATAAATTGAAAATTATGACTGACCACAATTTATTGACGATGTGAACCAAACTTACCGCCATGTATTATTAATTAGGAACATTATTGTATTATAAATTATAAAATCTTGTAAACCATTGTAAGTAGCGAGTAATTTAAAAAAGGTAAAAACATATGGATATTTACAGAAATGCAAAAACGTGCATAAGTCGGATTGAGTAGGATCATAATCTTATCTTGCTGCATTCGAAAAAACTTATTGATCTTGTTTATCAAGCATTTTTATTTAAACATATTGAAATCGATCACTTGTAAAATGAACCAATCTGGATGAAATAGATAATCAACCGAATGTTATTAAAGAATAGTTTAGCGCGTAAAGTATTATACTAAGTGTTTTAACGACTAAACAATCCTTGCTGGTGCATGTCAGTGACGTACATTTACGTGCGTTTCATTCATAAATCTTTTGTTTTAATGATCACGGTATAGAAAGGGTTAAACACAATACTGTTATACTGTATCTCAATATATAACATTATATTGACAGGCCGGTTGGCGCAGTTGGTAGCACCCCTGCCTTCTGAGCCGTTGGTCCCGGGTTCGATCCCCGGACAGCTCAAACATTTGTGTGCATGAACATGTCTGTTTGATCTGTGTCTGGGTGTTTATATGTATATAAGTATTTAATATCATATATAAGTATGTAATATCAGTCATCAGGTTACCATTGTACAGGCTCTGCCTAATTTGGGACCTGAAGACCTTTGTGTGGATGTTGTCCTATTATTATTATTTATATAAGTAAATAAATGTTCGACAGGACAATGAAGTACAGCTGACATTAACTTGCCTACAACTGGCCAACTCCAAAGTGATAAAGCTGTGGCGTGACACTGACCACAAGATAACCTTCTGCTACAACGAAGCCAAAGACAATGCAAAGTTCATCCAGGCCATGGAGAAGTGCTGCCATTCGCTGTACCTCGATGACCCTGTCAAAATAAAGGATTCAATACTCAGCCTCTTGCAGACAGTGCGACTGATACACAGTGTTTCACAGTTTTACAACACTTCGGAGAGAATTTCATCGCTGATGGTCAAAGTAAGTGGCAGTATATTTTCGGTTCTTGCTAGCGTAACGTACGTAACGTAAACGTATATGAAAGTTCTGTGGACCGAGCACGAAATTCTGTTTAAGTGTAACGTAATCGCATCCTTAACGTATTTAGTACAAACTGTCATTTATCTAGTACAATAGTGGCACAGATAACTCATAGTTTGTACTGAATACGTACACGATACGATAACGTTACACTTAAGCAGATGTTCGTGCTCGGCACACTGGGGCTACAAGCATGTATGTGTGACACAAATTGTGCATCAAGTGATTAAAGTTCATATTCTCGATGGTTGACCTATCATAAGTCTGTGGGCTCGAATTTCATCCGCTCGATACATACTGGTTCGATACATCGATTGAGAATTCGTACATGTACGAATTCTCAATCGATGTATCGAACCAGTAAAATTGAAACGAGTCATATATTCGCTGGGTAAAATCACTGAGCCGAAATGAATAAACTCACCTTTTTCTAAAGTTGAGCTTGAATTCAATTATGTACATATCTCTGTGGTCTATAATTCACGACGAGCTATTGTGTAAGAAATGTGGATTAAAAATCGAACAAATCACCATAGAAGTTACACACTATGTATACCTTTTATTTACATTTTCACGCAGTACATTCATACCTTCTTGTGTCTTCCTTTGCCCCTACACCAGTCCACACTCATACTGAACACCGTTTAAGATTTCATGTTTTTCATTCTTTCTCATGACTTACCTATACCAAGCAATTACATTTATATTGCGGGTGCTACTATCTCCTCCTCATTGAGTCATAATCCTCATGTCTGAGGGTCGTGACCGAGGAGGTCACCCATTGTCTTTTCTTTTAAGATATTACGCAAGTGTGCTCGATAACAGCTGTGTGTAGAGCATCGTAAACGGATGTATCAAGAGTGGTGCGGATCTGGTCGGACCAACGCATTGGACTGCGGCTTCGAGATCTTTTGCCATCGACTTTTCCAGTCACCACAAGTTTCTCGAGGTTATCTCCGTCCTTTCTAGCGATGTGACCAAAATATTGCAGAATTCTCTTCAAGCAAATGGAAGACAGTGCTACTATCTAGCCTTCTCTTAAACATACGTATAACTAATTTTGTCCATTATCGATCTGAATATTATGTTAATTATGTTAATTATCAATTAATTAATTAATTATTAATTATTCAATTAATTAATTATTAATTGTTAATTATATTATTATGTTAATTATCTTAATATTATTACCGAGTAACTGCTACTCAAAAACCTCAATGTATGTATATACCTAAGTTCATTCTATCACAAAATGAGTTTTGTTGTGGGTAGCAGTTTACCAAATATTCTCAACCGGGTAAATATCATATCACAATACTTGTCTTAATAACTGGTACCCACTACTGAATCTGTAATTCCCATTTACTCCCGCGCCGGCTCGTTCCTGGTGCAAAGGTTAGCCATAGCCATCCAGCGCGGAAATGCAGCCAGCGTCATGGGCACCTTTGCACCGGGTACAGTACGGAGTGGGTTATTTAATGGATTTTATTTTTGACTGTTGTGTTTGTTTATTTATGTAATTAGTGACTTATTTATGTATATTGACAATTATATTTGGTTTATATTTATATTTGATTATGATTTGTATGTGCTTAATATTATGTTTGATAAATCCAAAGATTTATTCTAGCTACACCATACACGCATCTCAAAATCAGCATGTCTGTCTGATGAACTATAAAACGTTGTCTAAGCATTGCGAAAGTGTGTGTGATACCTATGTAGTTACTTCATCTTTAACGCAACTTCGAGGGCATCATTTTGACGTGATTATTGATCAGAAATTGTTTAGATGAACTCACCTTGCCTCGCATTAAAATTATTGTGCGAAATTATGGCATTATTATATTATAATCTATATCAATATATATAGCATAATTTTAATACGAAATAATTAAGTATGTTAATTTTTGTGTTTAACTATGTACTTTTTTACTACACGTTTATTACTATTTTATAAAGCGTAACAGCGCCTTTAAAAGACTGTACTTTTTAAAAGACGTAGTGCACATTAACAAGATAAAAATGTTTGGAATAATCTACTACGCACAAGTTGCCATGGTATTCATACCCATATAAATAAAATGTAATATCACATTAGTAAACTATTATTCGGTGGCGGGAAAGGACCTAACAATGCATGTCCTTGATTTCGTTTGTTGTTCTAAAAATAAACAAGTGTACAAAATAATTTGTCAATCGCCCAGAAAGTTTAAAAAAAGTTAAGTAAAGTTAAAGTTTTTAAGTAAAGTTTTTTTTTTTAAGTTTTTAAAGTTAAAGTTTTTAAGTAAAGCATCCGCCGTTTTACTAAAGCGTGATTTAGACATAAGTGACTGTGATATGAATCTGACTACAAGTACATTAATAAAATCTTACTTGATGCAACTTTAAATCTTAACCGATGGATTTCAAGAAAAATGTGGCAACTTCACTTTCCTTCATAACTAAGGCGACGGAAGACTATTCTTTCAATAGCAATGTTCAGACGCCCCTGATTTCAAAATAAAATCAACGATCTGACTTTGACTACGTTTTGATGTAGTCTTCATAAAATGATGTATGTTTTCCAGATAACAAATCAAATGATCGAAACCTGCAAGCAGTACATCACGTGCCGCTTCAAAGAGACGATCTGGTCCCAAGACAGGACCCTGGTACGCGACAAGTTGATACATTGCATCAATCTGAACAGGACGTACAGAGAAACGTATCTTTTTGTTAAGAATCAACCGTTTCTGCCCAACACTGAACAGTTCAGCTTTTCGGAAAACTATGTCTTTGGAAAATTCGATACGTTCTGCAAAAGGTTGAATAAGATAATTGCCATGTTCGATTTAATGGATGACTATAATAACCTCTTCGAGAAGAGAATGGAGGGACTTCTTCTGGGCGAGGGTGAGATACGTTTTCTTGGTTGATTTCTTGACATCAGGTGCCTAATATTTTAATTTAAAATTTAATATTTTCAATGAATATAAAAAATTGATACTAAGAGAAATAATTGAACGTAAGATACATTTCTTCCGTGTATTATATTTAAAATACATGTACATAACATTTTGTTTACTTAGTATATTTTCTCAGTTCGAGATGATTTAGCAGCACGAATTAGGTTTCATAATGAATACTTGATGCTTGGCAGCGATGTTGCTGGATTCAAACTGCAAACCTTTTATACAAAACCTATTATATTACTAAAATTCGTATTTATAATAATTTATGTATAATAATATTTATTAAATAATCTCATGGCAAAAATTAACTCTTCGGTATTCATTATTTTCGCGCATTTGACATGTTATATCTTGATTAACGTATACAGAACCCTCATCGATCGAGTTTATTTGGAATGTGTTTAAACACTAGCTAATCTGTTCGTGGATTAGCTCGTATGGCCTTCGGGATACGGTATTTCAAACTACGTTCGTCAAAATATTTGAAGTGAAACATATTATAAAACACAGCATTTTAAAGGATAACTTTAAAATTCATTGTAAAATTTGTAACCTTGGAAGTTCTTGAGTTATTGGGTAACAAACATCCAGACAAACAGAAAGTTCATAAATGTTTAACTCTTTATCTGTTGCTTAATTCAAACATACTTGATCAAATTTTGCGAAAGTGTTTACAATATAAATAATACAGATAATTCAGACTGTTCAGTTTTACAATAGTATAGAAGTGACGATCATAATAGGAATGGTTCAGAATAGTGATTTGGTAGTTGGGTTACTGTATGATATATATGTAGGTAATGAGTTTGTATGTACGTTGAGTATTTATAATACTAGCTGCGCTGCGTGGTTTCGCCCGCGCGGGGATGGATGATGGTGATGATAAATCAAATATACTTAGCGTATGTTACTCAGGCATAATATATCTTACTACTGGTGAAATAATATTTTCAAATGTTTATGTAGTTTTGCGTTTATGTTGGTGCTACCAAATCTTTCCACTTTATTGTAGACTAGATAAGGATTACCACTGAATAATGTGCCGTATAGTTTGTACCGGCCTCGGTGGCCTAGATGGTCATGGCGACTGACACGGATAGTCAGAAGACGCGGGTTTGAATCCTGTCCGAGGATGTGAACTTTTCTGTCTATAAATTTCAATGTTTGTACCGACGTTACTATTGCATATTTTAACATTAAAAAGTAGTTATTGTAAGACATATGGTACATATTTCAGACTTTATTGTAGATATTGATTTTCTAAATAAAACTAAACTAAAAAAAACTGTAGTACATTACTTTGCTCTATTGTCAATAGTTTCCGCAGTGTACGTGACATAAGCATATTTTTTGGTATTGTTTTCAAACCTTAGGTTACATTATCGAAGCTTTAATATGGATCCCTTTTTTTGAAAATATGATATAGCTTATGTTACTTAGTGAGAATGTAGCTTTATAACGGCAAAAGATTTTTGGAATTCTGTTTAGTAGTTTTTAAGTTTATTCGTTACACACAAATATACAAATCTTTTTTTTATAATATTAGTATAGATAAAATAAAATAAAATAAACGTATAAAATAAAAGTAACTTGTTAACACGATGCTGCCACTATCCAGTACTAGGTCACTGCCAGTCTAATATCATTATAAAGGATTCTTTAGAAATCTAATAATATTCTTTGCCTGGATAGGATATGTACTATTTGGCCATTAAACTATTACCGCCTACGGTACATCTACTTACTGCCTGTTTCTCATCCGAATTTTCCGAACAGTCATGTATGATCGTTTATCCACCGACTTCTAAAAAGGAGGAGGTGCTCAAATCGACTGTATTTTTTACGTTTGTTACCTCATAACTTTCGATTGGGTGAACCGATTCTCAAAGTTCAGTTTTGTTTGAAAGCTGGTGCTTTCCGTGTGGTTCCATTCAAATTTCATCAAATTAGGTCTAGTAGTTTTTGAGATACACTCCAATAACTGAATAGATTAGAAGTCGGTAACAAATTTTTCGAATTGTACTTGTTTTATGTTTGTTACTCGTACCTCATAACTTTCGATTGGGTGAACCGATTCTCAAAGTTCTAGTTTTGTTTGAAAGCTGGTGCTTCCCGTGTGGTTCCATTTATTTAATTAAATAATTTCATAAAATTTGGTTCAGTAATTTTCGAGTTACACTCCAATAACTGAATTAAATGGAAGTCAGTATTAAATTTTTCAAATTGCACTTGTTATACGTTGTAGATTTGGAAGAAGCGATGCATGTTTTCGAAGATGCTAAAAAAGCCGTTACCACCTGCCAATACGACTACCTGGACTACAGGAACAATGAATTCGACAAAGACTACCAGTCGTTCGAGGAAAAGACAAATGCTCTGCGCGAATCTATAGGGAACACCATCGAAAACAACTTCGCCAGCGTCTGGGAAACTCCGCAAGGAATCAAGTTCTTGACTAGGTTCGAAAAGGTAATCATGTCGTGTCGTCCAATTTTTACCTGACTTCAAAAAGTAGAAGGTTTTATGTGCTGCTGCGTTTTTTATGTGTGTTTTCTGATTTCTACCCCATTTGTGAATCTCGAAAATATTGTCATATTTGTACTTCCAAGGTGTTTTTTAAATTTCACTAAATTCGGTCAAGCTGTTTTTAAGTTACATTCCATCTGAAAAGTGTTTTGTCGATATTTTTTTTTTCTTTACAGTAAATGACAATCGATCCCGTAAATAGCAAGGGTCACAAAAAGGGTGAAAACAATTTATTACCAAAAAAAGAAGATTAGAAGAATATTAAAAGTAGAAAGATTATTAAAAGTGTGAAATAACTTGTCGAAGTACATCGTTTTGTATTTATTATCGCTTAAACGATAAATCAAAAAGAAAAATTAATTGCTTGCAACGATTTTAATTCTATAGACTAGAATTTGCCTGCAGTTAAAATTATCAAAGATTAGAATTCTTAGCCGAGTAATAGCCACCATTTCATTTGCTCAATCAATGAGAACACTTTAATTTTTCGTTCATATTTCAAGAGTGAACTGTGAAGGATTTATTATGCTGTAAAAATTGAAATCCCATGACAACAACCAAATACAAGTGTAAAAAGATACATCTAATTTTGATAGGGATAGGTATGTCATGCATTTACCGTTCATTGTTCGACTATAGAATAAGATTTTATGTTGAACTTATCCTCAAGTGCTTACTTCATTAAGAAATTACTTAGCAACAAGTAATTACTTGTTTATAAATACGGCTGTTACTCTGTACGAATTGCTGAACATATTAGCCCACACCATTATCGGTCTTTCGCCAAATGTCACCTTTTTCCTGTTAAGTACAAGGTGGGCAATTTAGATGGGTCTGTATTGGCAAGTTTGAAACTATACGACATACTAACATCTCTTCTTAGGAACCATTTAACATCGATTTAAGTGTCAAGAAAACTGCATTCATATATCTTGAAAAAATCTTATACTCATCGATATGTTATTGCAATATGCAAGTGTCGGTCTTGTCCGTACCACAGGTGGTATTGATTTTTGAATTTTTACGTATCAAGTGATGAATTTTACTGCGCCCATCATCCAGAAAAATTATGTTGTTAAGTCTCATGTGCACACTGAGTATGTTTTTCTAAGATCAATTACATTTGAAGTACCGCCGTCTTAGGTATTTTGCAGTTTTTTCTCTACTATAAAATGTTAATGATTAATGATTAATAATTAATTAATGACCAATGGGACAGATCGATTGACATTGTAGAGATTCATGATGATTATTGAAGTTTGACATTTTATAATTTTATATACCATTTATGTTGACATTTTATAATTTTATGTGGTATGTATTTGATTATTTTTAATTTTAGTTTCTATTGACTTCTTAATTAATTTAATGACTTGTAATTGTATTTGTTTTTAATCTGGTCTAATTAATGTGAGATGAATGTAAATGTTTTTGAAGGCGTTTTTATCTCAATAAAATAATTTAATTTAATTTAATTTATACGAAAACTTATATTCCACCAAGAGTCACATGTCCAGACACAATGGAAATTTCATTCTTATAATGACATCGACACTTGAGCGGGTAATCACATCAATGCTGAACTAACTGAAATTCATTAATCCTTAGTGGGTGCTTATAAAATAAAAGGTATTAATGTCAACTGCCTAAGTTTGTAGGCCCGTGCCAGAACGTGTAATTAATATATAAGAAGATAATTACGTAGAAATAAATAGATATAATTTAAAATTGTTTTCTTTTACCCAATAAAAACTCTACGTCAAATATTATAAGTTTCTAAGTTGCGTAGATTCGAAACGATTAGGTACGATTTATATAAATTGGAACATCAGAAATCGAGATTTATATCTAAACAATTAGTTTGGCATTTCATACAATTACGATTAAAGCTGTTAGAGATAATCAAACCGTAAGTGAAGGCCGAGCCTACTACACGAACGAAGTCGCGGGCAGTCGCTAGTAAGAAATAATAATAAATCTGGCAATAAGTACTACGCTGGCCCATCGCTCAGCTCAGAAGATTAGCCAGTTGAGGTGGCAGTGGGCAGGGCACATAGCACGCTGTACAGATGGCCGATGGGGCCGAAAGGTTCTAGAGTGGAGACCACGGACCGGCAAGCGCAGCGTAGGTCGTCCACCGACACGGTGGACAGACGACCTGAGGAAGGTCGCAGGACGACGTTGTTGGATGCAGGCCGCTTTTCCAACCGGTTCTTTTGGAAAATCATGGGGGAGTCATATGTTTAGCAATGGACGTCCTACGGCTGAGATGATGATGATGATGGCCCATCGCGCCATTGCCGATCGCGGCAGAATATTTTAATATGATATTTCTGGCACAGTAACACACAATAGTGCACTAACAACGACTTGCGATACTGTGTCAAGGTGTGAAGGGCACTGGAGCAAGCGAAATAATGAGCGGATGAGACACATGACCAACGAGTTGAGGTGATGAGAGCAATGCCACGCCAAGCTCTACTCCTAAACACTGGGTTGCACTGTAACTGTTATGGGCGAATGTAGTACTTACCACCAAGCGCGCGACTTGCCAGTCTGGTGACTTGATCATATAAAAATAATACAAATATATCGGTGTGAAGGGCTCGGAGTTGAGCTTGCCTTGTCGATCTCAACCGGTCAGCAAAGATAAGCAATCCTTGATGTGGTCATGACTTGGAAGGGCGACCATGGCATTTTTGACTAAAAGCTCCGTGCTTTGTTTAGTCTATACGTCCCGGTCGTTTGTTTTAATGCAAACTTCCTTAGACTATGTCAGCGGCTTTCGGGCAGCCTGAAAACTTTGACCACTACTGTTAGCCTATGTACGACGTCTGCGACCCATACTCCTATCTGAGATGAAAACTGGAGTCACAATAAAGGGAATTTAATGGAGTCATACTTTACTAAACAGTTAACTACATAGAAGTATTTCTTTTTCTCATGTCTAAAAGATAAAATTTACTGTGTGTTTACAAAATCTAATATACTTCGTTTGTTCAACTGCAGGTCAGTCAAAAGATCCAAATAACTAAGTTGTGTGAGAAATACGACCGAGTGCTGAAGTACAGCGAGAAAGAAGTTGACAAGATCATGAAAATGTTCAAAAGGCAGAAGGAGGATCCGCCATTACCAAGAAATTATTCGCCAGTCGCAGGTCCGTGTTCTATATCGAACGCTTGCCAACAGTTTACAGTCCTTTTGACTTCTGGTAGCCACAGTAAAAATAGTAGATGTTTTTCTTACGGAACTAACAATTTTTAGACGAGAGTGTTTCTTTGAATTCAGACCGTAGCAAAGTTCAACGTAGGTCACTCAAGTATAAAATAGTGTTGCTCCCGAGGTGAAAACTCTACTTTTTTCATCCTCTATGACAAAATAAGTTATTGTGCCTTATTAATATGTATACGTTTATATCTTTACATACTTACATTAATAATTTGTATTTATTACATGCTCACATTTAATTTAAATTCTAATTCGAGTAAATCATTACTAAGTATACGGACGAAGGCGGAATGTATGTCGCGTATATTTTTACCTCATCACAAACTTTTTTTTGATTTGGCGCGTTTTCTGTATTGTTATCTACTTGAGTTCATACAATGTAAGTGATTGATTACGTTCTTTGGGCCGCCAAGATACAGGCTATGCCTAGCTTGGTAGGGCCCATGGTCATTCTCTTTGTTATTTGTGTATAGGCAAATTCTCCTAATTAACATTCTGAAATGTGAACATAATATAGAAATCTTTGGGTTAGTAAATAATTTAATTCATTACTAGCCACTGCCCGCGACCTCGTTCGCGTAGTAGGTTATAACCTCCCGTGTTTCTTGATTTTTCTTTGTTTAATCTTTTGACTACCATTGACGTAAATGTACGTGCGTTTCATTCATAAATCTTTTGTTTAAATTATCACTGAATGTGAAGGGTTAAGTTAAACTCCAAGAACTGAAAAATGTTCTTCTTCTACGTCGTTGCCTCATGGCTGAGGGTCCTGGTCATCATAAGTGGTTTTTCCCACTAAGATCTTCCAGGCTTCTCTGCTTTGGGAAAGTTGGATGGATGCGTGAATGGTGGAGCTACACGCCTGTTTTACAGTATCGGTACATCGGGCCGGTGATCTTCCTCTACTTCTCTTTCCTTTCACGCGGCCGACCACTATCAGCTTTTCTAAATTGTCCGGCTTCCGACGTGCCACGTGACCAAAGTACTTGAGAAAAATATTACGCCTGATAATATCAAATAATATATAATATACTGCGATGATATCCTTATTAACGGTAAATGACAATCGATCCAGTAAGTAGCGAGGGTCAATAAAAAAAATAATGGTACTACCGAAATAACAACACAATATTTTATAATATAATATTAGCGCTAAATCCCCTATTTGCTCGCAATTTTTTTGCATGTTGTCTCCCCCTTTAATTGTAATGGCATTTAGTATTTATTTGTTAAGTTAGCATAGAACCTATTGTAAGAAACAGTGTACATTATGTTGGGGTTCAAATAAATAAAATAAATAAAAATAAAATAACTTGTCGAAGTCGGTACCTGCGCACAATACCGTGATAAGTAATAGGTAGATACTTTTGAGCTATCGCTAACACTTTTTAGTGTTGAGGTCAGTTTTTTGGTATTTTTTGTGTATAAGTATATGTTGTTGAGTGTAGCGTAGTGGTTGTTATCTCCAGGTCGTATAAAATGGGCGCGTTGTCTAATGTACAACATGACGGAGACCGTGGAGTCGGTATCAGCACACCCGGTGCTGCGCGCCCTGCCCGCCGCCGGCGATATGATGCGCAAGTACTCGAACACTCGCACGCTCATACATGGCTACGAGGAGACGATGCGAGCCGTCTGGATGAACCAGAACGTAAGTTTAAACAGAATTTTAACTTCTTGACTTCGTAAACTCCGCAAACACGTTTGCAAACGTGAAAATGCTACTCCCGTCTGGTATCCACGTTACCCTCCAAACTCCTTTATGTCATCATCATGATGATGACGATGAAATAACAGAACATTACAAAATTTGTTTTTTATGATGCACTCACAGAAGTTGACCTTACAAGCTTGGTAGCATTTTTTAATAACCCTGTACCCTTAAGTACTTACAGGAAAACTTTTGATTCCAAAAGTAATTGAGCAGAATACAAAGTTTAGAGTATTCGTCCAGTCTGTTGGGAGATGTCAACTAACAAACATGACTGTCTAATTCAATAGGGTTTACTGTCTCCTCCAAACAAGGGGATCTACGAAAAATGTTAGACTCCTATAGTCGCTTTTACACGTCGCATATACCTCAAAATGTATCCTAAACAGAAAGCTCTGCTGTTACACTAAAACGGCACTTGACAGAAGCGATACCTGAATTAAGCCTTACAGCCACGGACAATGGAGGTTTTTTTTCGAGTGATCCACTCACAGGGTCAATCACATCACACTGTAATTATAATTCCTACTAATATTGTAAATGTGAAAGTTTGGATGTATAGGTGTTTGTTACTCAATCACGCAAAATCGGCTGAACGGTTTTGTATGAAATTTGGTAGGTGGAGAGATGAGGCACTGGAATAACATGTATAACTTTTCAGCATTATTGTCATCATTCATCACCACGCGGGTGAAACAGCGGTGTTCAGCTAGTACATTATATATGTAAAAGTTTGTATGGATATTTTGTACTTATCACGCCAGAATGGCTTAACAGATTTGGATGAAATTTGGTACCTATGTAGATACTTTCGGCTCTGAAACTACACATAGCATACATTCCATCATCATACGGGAGAAACCGCGAGGCGCAGCAAATGTTGCGCCCTACATAAGTAAGGGAAAACCATGTATCATCCTACCGTAGAGCTGTATAGTATTAACTTTGCTATTTTAGATACAAAAATAACATATCTTCGGAAGAAATTCGAACCCGAGTCTGCTGACAATATTCATGTCAGGCGCCACGACTGCTAAGCCATCGAGCAACCATCCGAGAGTCTACACCAATTCACAATAAAACTGTATCAACTTTAAGTTACGAGATTTCTTGTGGTAGTGCCACGCTGTAACCCCACAGCCGAAGGGGCCGGCACGACCGCGGAAGTACCACACTCCCACATAACACCGACGTGAAGTAACATAGCTTGCTATTGCGTTTTGTCGGTCTGTGGGAGTTTCCGTAGGCCCAATTCCCTCTACCCCGTCCCCCTATTTATTTATATATTTATTGCATCATATGAATTACAATAGGTCTTACAAATGTCATGTGTTAGTGTCATATGACCCTGGAAGGGTGTAGCAAGGTAGAGAAGAGCTGACCGACCTATTTTATTTCTGTCTTTATGTAAATTAATATTGAAAGAATTCGTCTAAATCATAAAAACATTTTTCTATTAAGAACGATTTCAATTTTTTAAGAATATATTATCATTTTGAATGGATTTTATGTCCTCTGGAATTTTATTATACATTTTTATCGTATATCCTATCCTTGACCTGTAATACATTGACTTGTAATACAGGTTTTCACAAACCTACTTCAGGCACCAGTCTCCCACAAAGCAGGTTTACCTAAGTTAAAATATTAGGCTTTACTTAATCAATAAGAACCTTTGTAGAGAGAATATAAACAGATTTTATTATTATTATTATTTATTTGAACCCTCCCCCTCCGCCCTCACCCCTTCTATCTCTTCCTTCCTATCTTCCTACCTCAAAAGACGGCAACGCATCCTCGAGACTTCTGGTATTGCGGAAGTTCGTGGGCGACGGTATCACTTACCATCAGGTTAGCCGCTTGCTCGTTTGCCAACCTATCCCATATAAATAAAAGAAAACATATACCCTAGAATTATTACTATTTACAGAACATCATTGTCATCTACGTCAAGAAAACCAGAAGGTGCAATTAGTAACTAGAGTAAGTACGTATACCACGTTTCATGTTACAAATGCAGGGAAATAATATTTATCAATACAAACAATATCTAAGTATAAAACACTTCCAATAGAATCCCTTGATGGGATTAGTTCTTACTCTATTAATAGTCGGAAACAACAAACTTTATTTTTTATTTTTATGTTGAAGAGTACCTAGATGTGCAGCTGTTTAAATTTAATTATACCCGTGTAGTAGGTAGGGTACGCTAATACGAGTATCTTAATCCAATATTACCGCGGAATAAGTTTTTTTTAAATTTAAAGACTTGTGTATATGATATATGTCTTTGACAGTGTTCAACACTATCGCAGGATAAAAGTGAAAAATAAAGTATTATTTTGCACAAACGAAACGGTACAAGCACGAGAAACCTCTGATGTTAAGTGGTAACCTCTTCCTAGAACAGATGCATTTCCTCATATGTGATGAACTGCACTGAGACATTAAGTTGTTAAGCTCATGTGCCCGTATTTTTGCTGGGAACCATACTCTTCAATCCAAAATGCAGTAGGTATGCTTCATGCGTTCAATGCGAACATTAATGCTTCACGGTAGAAAAATATATGGTGGCAGTATATATGATGGAACTCATTCACAAAGAGTTTTACTGCTCTTAAAAGAGTCTAATGGCCAATATTTCGTTAATTACTTGTTCTGTTATCGACGTCAAAATATATTATAGGGAAGAGTTGCATGTATTGTTCCGTGCAAACTATAACACACCTCAGCTCCTCCTTAAAGTTGTGTTCATATATAACCATATTTGTATTCGTAAGTGCTTGTGGTTTTTTTTTTCGACCTTTTCACACACGCACACTCGTCCACACACACACACACACACACACACACACACACACACACACACACACACACGTCCACACAAACACACGCACACGCGCCACACACACACACGCGCGCGCATAAACACTCACACGCACATACACACATACACAAACACTTTCACGCATTCCCTATCCTTCTCAACACCATTACAACAACTACTGTAGTTAATAGTTACATTTATATAATGTAAATCCGTTGTTGGCTTTAAGTTAAATTGCCTGATATTGTTTTGTTTATTTAAGGGCTATGGATTTTGTATAATAAATAATATATAATATTTTAAGAAATATAAATAAATAGGTATACAGTATAACAATAAAGAATAAAAAATTACATATAAATACCTAATAAAGAATACATGCAGGCATAATGCTAATTAGATAGTACGGATATGATAATAAACAATGTATTATAGTAGAAAATTAAAAACTAATTTATACATTATAGTATATAAAATCAATCTCGTTAAAATATATTTAGATCGCAATAAAACTAATTAGCTAAAATATTTCTTAATTATAGATACATAATAATATAGCTATATATTATAGGTCAAAAAGTACCTACAATAGGTATAGTTAAAAACGGGTCTTGACGCAGCTCAAGTGGACCCGCAGTGATTGGCTCGGCGGTTATTTGTCGAGATGTAACCAACGACCATCTTCCGGTTCCATTATCAAACGTGCTGAATCGAACGAGCAGCACTGGGGCCAATTTATATAATAACCCGTGCGATGCGATAATGTCCTGCTTGCATATGGATCTAACCAGTTGAATCTGGCTCAAACCAGATTCTATACATACGAGTATCTGCAATATTCAGAAACATATTAATGGTGTTTTTTTTCATTTTTTTTTTATGTTGCATATTTCAAAATAAAAAAGTATTTATTATGATATGACTGTATAACTAATATAACTAATAGTTAGACATTATGGTAATGCGGATTTCTTCGTAGACATTGACGTCTTCCATAAAACTGTTTTAATCCCTGTTTTGAAAATATTATATTGCTGATTTAATTATATATTATATTGATCTATGCACTAAGTTAAAATTGTTTTTTTATTTCCATTTAACACCACCCTGCGCCAATTCTAATGTATATAAATTTCTATCCATCCCAAAATTGCCTGTAAGAAATTGCTTATAGCGATAAGGCCGCCCATTGTACAACCTGTTTTGTAAAATATTCTTATTTGTTTTCTTTTATAAGCTTGGTGTTCAATAAAGTATTATTGTATTGTATTGCCTACTTTTTTCAGGTATATTGTAGGATTCTAATGATGAAAGTTTCTTTTCTTTTCGGTTTTGTAGTTTCGGAGCCTATTCAATTTAAACAAACAAACAAATCTTTTTTCTTTATATTATAATAATAATACATACTAGCATGGATGGATAGTATGGATACTCAATTCGACTGTATGTTTTTTTCTTATGTTTGTTACCTCATAACTTTAGACTGGGTGAACCGAAATACAAAATGATTTTTTTAAACCTGGTGCATCTCGTGTGGTCCCATTTAAATTTCATGATGTTCGGTTCAGTAGTTTTTGAGATACACTCCAATAACTGAATAGAATGGAAGTCGGTATAAAAATTTTCAAATTTTACTTGTTACATTTTATTAGAAAGTATTTAAATTTTACTTTTTAATACATTTTAACTGTTTTATTTAACATTTTAGACATACCTATTATCAAAATAAAAAATAACTTTTTGTATGTAGTATTTTATAACTTTTACAATTTTCTTAATTTTTTATTCAAATTTTAGCTATTTTATTTCATATTTTCACACTTCACTTTTTTCATATATTAATAGGTAGTATCCTATTTTACGCAATGTTAGAGCAATAGACGTGTGGCAGAGCTCGTGATCCATAACTAAACGATTTAAATGTCAAGGGCCTTAGGTGGATGGAATCCAAAACGTAACATTACTTCATAACCATTTTTCTTACTAGCTAGATAGATAGGCTCCCATTGCATATCGTTACAAAGAAAAACGTACAAGTAGCTGTTGCAAAGCTGAATTTATGACTAATGACATTCTTATTTTCAAATCGTTACATCTTTTTAATTAATAAGAAAATAATATGCCACCTCCTTTTAATCTGTTAAAAATCTCCAGATTTACCATTTCTTTAAATTTATCATGATATAAACCATGGTAATAGTCATATAACCAGTTTAAAACAGGTATACCTATCTATATTACCTACTTGTATTAGGTATTAGACCGTGATTGCTAGATATTGTATTTTCGTATGTATAACTAGCTGCGCTCCGTGGTCGCGCGTGTGGTGAGGGATGATGATGAAATCATACCGTACGTGTATTCCAGCGCTTCATATGTCTACCAGTAGTTAGATTAATGGCATCTGAAGCTGTTTACCGGTTCTGACGTGATTATGTAACAAACCGCCATCCATCCAAACATTCGCATATATTAATAAGATAAGAATAAGAAGAAGTTTATTAACTTAATAAGTAGGTACAGAAGTAGATAGTAGGTAGGTCTCCAAATTGAACATATCTAAACATAAATATTAGTAAATTAAGTTTTCAGAGTTTACAGGTTAAATTTACATATTTATTTTGTTTAGGTACATAAATGGCCTAAGGTGGTTCACAATTGTGAGTCATTTTCTTTTATTTTTCAATCCTACAATAGGTATTGTAGATGATCAATGATTTTGCAAGAGTACTTTGTGAGACCTCCACATTTTATCCACAGTGAGTAAGATCTTAGATTACGAGTACTCAGATAACTAATTTGAGCCAAACTTCCTCGCAGTAGTTGCAGTGTCACCCAATTTTTTACTTTTAATTTAATTTGAGACCATTAGCATGAGATTTTGCGGGCCTAGGTATTATTTTATACGCGTTACGTGTTTTTAATATAATAGTTACTTAACTATTATTATTAACGGGCAAAACACTCACGTTACGTCCAACGCTCATATCGATGAGTCGACGTATTCAAACCTAAACGTGAGTGTTTTGCCCGTAAATAATGATAGTTGAATATGTGTCGAACTCACGAGAACTTTAATAGTTACTTGTTTATTCATATTTATTTGTTTTTAATATTTTTAAAATTTTGCATTTTCTGCCGGAGTGCTAGGTGCAACTGTGGCTTTGCTTTCACTAACTGTATCGCGCATCAATATGAAGTATTTCAATGAAACTTCCTTCTAACTAATCGAAGTATTGGCCTGCAAAAAGCTAATAGCCACCAATCTACACTCATTTCTTTAGAGAGCACGTTAAACCGACAGACCTAGTTGTTGTTACAGGACAACTATCATTATTCCCGTGTTTAGGCTTTTAGACATTCTGAGAAATCCAACATCAGCTAGCCATTAACATATATAAACTGCACTAAGCCTGCACTGGGCTCGCTAGGTAGGTTATCGCTCATAATTCCCTTTCTCAACAATCCATTCATCCAAGAAAGCATTAACTGATCATGTTGCAGCAATGGGTATACAAATAGGTAAGTATTGAAGCACTACCTACATACTTACCTTTTGCCTACTTCTTTTTTTAATTAGCCTATAAGTAATAAACATCGGCTGGCCACTAACCTGTCGAAATTTCCATCAAACCGCATTGAGCCCGCGTGGTGGCTTTTCGTAAATTTCGGAAGCATTCAGGCGTTCTGAAAAGTCTAACGTCAGCTGGCCTCTACCCTATCAAGTTTACACTACGCAGTCCCAGTGAGGATCAGCTGCTTCCTGAGAAATGCGCTTGGGAACGTAATCGGCTAAATAATATTAAATTGGCTTATAGATCCAACACGAGAAATTTAATCAGCTACGAGCAGAAACAATTTTGCAGAAACAACCTACTATTTATTGATATTTAAATTACTATTTCTTTTGTCACAGCTGTGGGACGTAGATGACAGCTTGACCAACACGTTGCTTCGGATTGACGACAGTGGCTGCATCGTGGTGAACCTCGACCAGACGGTGCGACTCCTCATCAGGGAATCCGACTGCCTCGTCAAGATGGGCATCGACCTCCCCATCGTATGCCACTCGCTCTACGCTAAGAAGAACTACTTCACACTGGTCAACGACTCCTTGCAGGTTGTTTTCTTATAATAGCACCTGGAGTGCGAGCATAGTTCTACCCACGATACCTTTATCGTTGCCTTGACTCGATCTGGCCTACCGACCCGCCGCCATTTTGATATTTTTCTGAAATCGAAGAGCACAATGTAAGTGGTATGTATGGTTAGAGGACACATAGACGATAAAAAAATAGTTTTAGAAAGAGTAGTCATACAAAAAAGTACGCACTCCTTTGTCACGTCGATTTACTAATCATATCTACCGTACCTTGTCTTTCGCATGGATCTAGCC
Source organism: Selenia dentaria (assembly GCA_917880725.1). Classification (NCBI taxonomy): domain Eukaryota; kingdom Metazoa; phylum Arthropoda; class Insecta; order Lepidoptera; family Geometridae; genus Selenia; species Selenia dentaria. The sequence goes on along the minus strand of OU862876.1, from coordinate 5,017,393 downwards.
GCGACAGCTACAAAGTGGGCCGTCTCTTATCGTTAGTTACTCTCAAATTCTACAAAGACTAAAATGATCGCGTAAATCGCACAGTATGTGAATTTCACAGGATTGTATGTGTATGTGACACTCTCCATTGTATGCTCGATAGAAGATACATAGAGAACCAACGTCTCCGCGTATACTATGTGGGTCTAGGTCTTGGTCTTTGTAAAGCATAGGCTCGTCGACGATTCTAACAGCTATACGTGAAAAGGCTGATACTTGGGTGCTCCATTCCAAAGGTGGAGGCAGTACTCCACGTGAGGTTGGACTTGCGCTTTGTATGGCAAAAGCCTTTGACTTAATCTGAAGTACTTCTTCACCTTATTCAGCACACCAAGCTTCTTAGATGCTTGCTTAAGTGTTGTCCCAAGATAGTAAATATAGTAATAAGAACTAGGACGGCTTACGGCCCCTTCAAGGTATGGAAGCGTTTAGTTGAAACACGCGGTCACCTATGCAAGTAGTGGCTTCAGCAAGGTTTGCTTAATCTACTTGATCAGATCAAATAGACAATACAATAAATAGATAAATAAACTTCACAACAGACACCGTGGTCCGCCTTTTTATATTACTTTACGTCTTATATTATTGAATTCGTGCATCTAACACCACAGTCTTACATGATAATGTTATTTAGTTCCATATAATATAATAACCTATCTAAATGAGTTTATATAGATATATTATTTTTAGAAAAAGTAGCAAGCTTCGCCATGACCGCTTCTTTACAGGAACTTACCCTAGAACCACTATAACATTCGAATAAATAAAGCGATAGTATCGTCTACGTAGAACAATAAGGGCAATACAAAATTTGTATTTACCTATTGAACTACACAGATAACTTTTTTTCACTTTTAATGTTTACATTATTTACAATTTACATGTTTCTCACAGATATAAGTGATAGTTATTACGACAAAGTGTGAGGCGTTTAAAATAATTGTTAACGTTAAATATTTTTTCGTAACGTATGCTATTATAGGCCTGCTTTAAAAGATCGGTCTATATTCGTCTGACGGAATTTATTTGCCTGCTGGTATAACTTATCATCTCATTGCCTTGCCATCCATTCAAGTTTTAAGACACTGTACATTGAGCTCTTCAACCCGATACATATGTTTGGTCAATTCTCCCATAAATTTTACTTGCTACTTTCAAATTTAACCACAGTATCCAACCACTTTACAACGCGACTGCTATTGAACTGATTCCAGTACTACTACTTGCAGCACAATATTTAAGTACTTACTACACCTAAGACGGTACGTACAAAAAGATTGCTATTTTACGTAAACAAGCTCACCAAAGAAAACATATACCACTTTTTGGCGGAATGTGCCCGAAGTGCATGCATGAGGGAGGATCTATCTAACCACTTCGGACTATTCCGAAGTAGCGTTGAATGTTTGGGCAGCTTGGTTTCTATAACGACCAGTATATATAGGATCACTAAACAAGACTAAAGTTGCTAAGTGAAGGACACTTAAGTGTAAAAAATATAGGACTGACACAGGCGTTGGGCGACTAATGCCCGTTGACACCAACATTTCAGGTAGCACCTAAGCCAAGTTAGGTGACATTTTTGTACTGCTAGTTGTTACCTAAATTGTTGGTGAAAACGGTCACAACATCTGCTAAATAAAATAAGAAAAGAAAATGCACACTCACTTTTTAACAATATTAGTTTATATCTCGTATTACTGATTCAGCATCTTCAGACAGAATTCTTGTGATTCCGAAAACTTCGGCTATTTTGATCCTTAGCTGCAGGACTTCAAGAGTTTTTTATTACTAACATTACACTTCGATAAAAAAAACAAATAGATAAGATAAGATACGAGAACACAAAAAAACGAAAACACTACACAAAAATAAAAAATACCTATGTTGTGGGTAATGTGTAGGTATATTTTGAGCGTTGTGATGATTTGATAATATGGTGTTTTAGGAATGAATCTTAAGCAGACCTAATTAAATTTCTCTGTTTTGAATGGCTCTGTAACAATTTAAAAGTAGTCTTAATTACTTATGCAAATACAAGTACATTTTGAAAAAAATAAAACTGACTTCCATTCTATTCAGTTATTGAAGTGTACCTCAAAAACTACTTGAACTAATTGGAATAATGAAATTTAAATCGGACCACACAGGAAGCAAAAATAAGAATTTAGAGAATCGGTTCACCCAGTCGAAAGTTATGAGGTAACAAACATAAAATTAATAATAATATACAGTCGAATTGAGTGGTTTTTGGAAATCGAAGAGAAAATATAGAAAATGTGAGATCTCGAGGTAAAGACAGTACCTACAGTGCCACGCCAAACTTTACTACCTAAGTTGTAGACTTTGGGTTTCTTCTGTAATGGGTACACGTGAAAGAGAGGCTCTTTTTGTCCCTTGGTGGAAATAAACAAGTATATTTCTACAAGACGTCATCTCAACAATTGAGCGATATAAACTCGTGTGCCCGGTATCAGATACATTGTCATAGGTCAGGGCAGTGACCTCAACAGCCCTGACCTAATGAATAATCGTTAATGTCTGAATCCGATTGTGTGCAGTGATATATAACTCCAATAAGTCAACATATACTCGTAGTTATTGACGCCAGATACATGACCAAAAACATAAGTGGCGATATGCGAGTATTTTTGTCACCTCTGGCAATCACTTTGGGGAAGTACAGGTGTGATGCTATGTGTGTATATACTGTCAATACATAAGGGATGTAGTTGATGATATTTAAATTAGAATTAGAATTATTTATTGTCATGATAATTCTTGAAATCCCTTCGTTATTTGTGTGACACTCAAAAAGCTTTGCAAAAATAAATATCTATATGCCCAAGATTTCACCTGCTCATAAAGGATTATGAAATGGCAACACGTACTGACTACAAATCAACTGTCATCTGTCAAATTTACAGTCTGTAGAAACAGTATTGCCAGTTTTAAAAGCAAAGCTCTAAAAAACACGCTCTAGTAAATTAGCATTAGTTAATTCTACCTATACAATTTTACCTTAATGCTGATTATGTTCATAAATTCATTTATAGAATACAGCGGATGAGTTTGAAAGAAGTGATTCATTTGCCTATTAAATTCATCTGTATGTAATTTTGTTATATCTACTTAGCTTATTAAACATACTTACATATTTAATTCAATATTTCTTGTCTTTGAACTTATGTTAGCCCTTCTTCCGATTTGAATAACTTGTCATTATTTCGCAGATTGTAATAGTGTACATCTTTATTTTTGATAGATTATCTTTTTCTTCGTGTACTTCTAACGTATAAATAAACTCTGTCATAATTAAGTTTATATCAAAATATGGTCTGACTGAAGTACATTTTATTAGTCTGAACATTATTCTAATTGCTCTTTTCTGAGGTTTTAGAATTATTTTAAGCTTATCTATGTCTATACCATTTTCCAAATAGTTACCGCATATCTAACTTATGAGCGTATGTAAGCTTAATATATTAATTTAGAGTATTTTGCTCTGTAAAAGCTTGTGTTTGAGAAGAGTCACATTCGCACATGCAAATATTTTTGTTAAGTTTATTTATGTGAGCAGCATCAGTTATTGTATTGTAGAACCAAGAAATACATTTTCCTTTTACACTTATGTTAATTTTTGCGCGTTGTCGTCGTTGATAATTCATTGTAACGTTCTTATCAGCATTAAGAATTATTACATTTGCTTGTTACTATATGTGTGTACTGTAAATACAAAAGGGCAGAAGTCTGTATATTTGTTACAAAGTCGTGAGTTTTGATCTGATCTGTGAATCTGGTAAAGTAGGCCGCATTCAAAGATGAGATGGAATATTTTCAATCAAGAACAAACGCGTATACTAACGTTTTCAAGTTTGCGAATTTCATCATTTGGGTCACACGTTTAATCATTTAAGAAATTTGTTTATTTTTTTCAATTGCATCCGTATTTACGGAGATTATGGCATTGAGGGCGCTATATCAGCCAGCAATACTTTTTACAGTTGTAGATAACTGCTCCATAAAGCTAGAGTAATTTAATATTTGGGTGGATATCCGACATTGCTGCTTACAGCCACTAATTTCGTTCATTTGCTATTCCTTAAAACATTTATATAGTATGGTATGTTAATCGCATGGTTCGAAACCACTTTTTAAAACTTAAGCCGTCTCTCATCAAATTCATGAATTTAGTACGTTATTATGTCTCTATCTGCTACTGAAAGATATAAAAACGATGTTTCAATTGAGTTCGTGAAATTGGGTTGTAGATTAAATATAGGTATGAGTATATTAAAAAATTATTTGACAACTAATGTCAACACAGTCACACAATTCGGTATGTAAAGTTTTTTTTTGGTATTTTTTTTATATTTTTATTTCGTAGATTAGGTCATTATAAGAAACTAATTTCAATATTTTTGTTTTATATTCAGTAGTTATTTTATAATATTTTTTTGAAAATTTGAATCCTATGACGTCACTTTTTTGCACAAATATGTAGTTGCGTTGAGGAGCCAAGAAAAGCACGCGAGTAAAAAAAAAAGAAACTAGAATTTACTTTGACACTTGACAGTGACACCTACTAATTCGTAAGTCTCTATTCAATCAAAACAAAAGTCCGCTCGTGTTGTTAGATAAAGTTTTACTTCAATAGTCACACAGATAATAAAATGCAAAAAAGTGACGTCATTTAAAGGTCAATGAAAGTCGAATTATTTCATCGTTTTTTGTTAAAATAAATGGCATCTTATCGTTTTAAAAGGTCAGAGTAGAAAAATAAGGGTTTGTAACATAAAATCTCGAAATGGTTTCGGAATTGGCATAGGTTAATTTTTTTTAGCATACCGAATTCTATGCTTTAAATGCTTTCAATTCTTCGTTTAACTGATTTCTTACATGCATATTGATTAAACACGGCCAACGAGGCTGTATTTAAGCACATCAAAACTTTTAAGAGTAACAACAATACGAACATATCGATAACCAATCTTTTAAAAAAACATAAAATAAAAATGCTACAGTAGATTGGACTACTAGGGCTATATAGCTATAACTATCTCTTACAGGCAACTAGCCCTTTTTTTATTTTTTTTTGTCCCGGGGAAATCCTTTATGGATACCACCCACCACGGGGAGGTAGGTGGTTATGTGGGAGTCCGTATACCCACCAAAACCCCGGGGTGTTCCGTCACTGCCGCCCTCGGCGGGAACGCGGGACAGATTTTCCACACGACCGCGAACCCGCCGCGGCTGTCCGTTGCCGGACCCTTCTCTTAGCGGCACGCCAGAACACATGGCACGCCGCAACTACCTCGGAGACCAAACCCGCCAACAATGAGCGCCCGACTTCCCGTGTCTAGACGCCCGTGGTCTCCCTGCGGTGGGTCGGATACGTAGCCCCACCGTCTCCTACGTCAGCCACAGGGGATAACCCCCAGCGACCCCACCTCCTCGAGTCTGCGCCGAACGCCCGGACCCCACCTCCTCGAGCCTGCGCCAAAGCGCCCGGGCCCCACCTCCTCGAGTCTGCGCCAAAGCGCCCAGACCCCGCCACTCCTATGTGGACTTGGCGGCCAAAGCCCATAGGAGCGGCCCCGCCTGAGCCGGCCAGCGCACCCCAACGCCGGCGCGGCCCCTGGGTTCCTCTAGGCTTCACCGTGGTGATCCAAGCCACGGCTACTGAGCCCCCCCGCCACCTCAATGCGGGAACCCTTCGGGGGGGCAGGCAACTAGCCTAGAGTAACTTTATGTCCTTTCCTTATGGGCTGTGGTCTGCTGGTCAGCATTCGATCTCAAAATCAAAATCTAAATCAAATCATTTATTCTGTATATGCCTACGGGGGCACTTACAAATTGTCATATTACATTTATTATTTCTTACATCTACAACCGGATCGGAACGCGACCACGACTGAGAAGATCCGGCAAGAAACTCAGCGGGCTTGTTTTTTACATATTTTTTTATCGCCACTTGCTTAATTTAATTAAAAACATTTTCATTTATTTTACCTCCAGTATGTTGCCTTATAAAAGACCATTATACCATTATTATGGTAGGGCAAGACACGCTACACTTTGACATCTTAGTACACGAGTAGATAGATCCTGGAGTGATCAGTCCCAACCTGTTTTATCCTCCAAGTAATCCGAAATTTCGCTATAACCTTTTTGACAGAGTTTATTTTAATAGTAATTTTAAACTTGTTAATAACCAAATCTCGGATAACATTGGGAAGTTTATTATAGAATCGTGTACATTGTCCCATACAAGAATGACTTATTCTGTGGAGACGCGTTACATGTACGGATAGCTTGTGCTTATTCCGCGTGTTGATGGAATGAGCATAACTTCTTTTTTCAAAACTGTTCCTGTTTTTCTTGACGTACATTAGATTTTCATAAATAAACTGAGAGACAATTGTTAGAATGTGTATATCTTTAAACTTCTGGCTAAGGGAAACTCTGGGAGCTAAACTGTAGATAGCTCGTATTGCCCTTTTATGCAGTATGAAAATAGTGGGTGAAAATGTGGGTTATACGGCCACTATAGCTGCCTTTGCAATCTTTACCGAATAGATTTAAAGAATCTCGCAACTAATTTAAACTTTTCTTTGTTAACAGTTTCTTTTGGAAGACTACTTGCGTACTGTACGTCGAGTGATGCTTGAAGTGCGGCCTTTATTCCTCCCGCAAGTGGTGCGGCTTTCATCTCTTCTATTGCCTGGACTGAGGTCTGTGTGTTGGACCAGCGAGGACTGGGCGACGTTCGTGGACCGCGCCAACCTTGCCATCAAGAGCTTCGACGTGCTGGTGACGCGAGTGCACGATATATACTCCAATAGGATAATTTACGTCCTCCAAGGCATGCAGGAGGTTACACTTATCTCGCTTCCAGGTCAGTTAACATTTTCATTGATCAACTCGATAATTCTATTATATAGTATAATATAGAAGGCCGTTGATAATTAGTGGACTTAGGTAGTACCTACTCTAAGCGGGTAGGAATGTCTGGCGTAGATACTGTCAATCTATTCTGTGATGAAGCGGCGCCGTGGTGCTGTCAGTCGCACTTATACTGATAGATAGGACTGCTCATGGGGGGGGGGGGGGGGGTTAGTGGGTCTGAGCCCCACATACCCCATACCCCCGTAACGGAAGGGAAGTGGGCAGCATATACCCCCTCAAAAAGAAAAAAAGTGCGGCTTGGTGGATTAGCTAGTGGCCATGTCGAAGTTTTTAGGTTGCCCGAAGGCCTTCGACATAGCCTAGCAACTGACAAATAACCGGGGCAGACGGAACTTCCGCTCCGAAGCACAGAAGCGTTCTGTTGTATAATGCCACTAGCGATCACCCATCCAACTCCTGACCGCAGCGAGCGTTGCTTAACTTGTTGATCGGTTAAAATCGCCAAGGCAAGCTCCGCTGCGAGCGCTGTTACGTATTGATCTAATATATTGCATATGTAATGTACTACATACTTTGTTTATAGAAGAAACTCCGTGGTCCGTCGAGGAGTTCATAGAGACTGTCGAAAGTGGATGTCGGTATGTAAAACTTCTAATTAAGTCCCGAAAGGACGCTTGCAGCATATTCGCTTTTATCGTCTAAAGGGTCAGCGTCGAGTGTCTAAAAAATCGGTTAAGCGCGAGCCGGTCTTGCGCACGAAGGGTCCCGTAACATTAGCTATAAAAATAGCAAAAAAATCAAAAATGCGTGTTTATATGTATGGGCGACTTAAAAATGGTACGAAAACCTTCGTGCGCGGGACCGACTAGCACTTGGCCGAATTTCTGTATAATATAATGTTTTTGATAACTCTCTACTCCTCTAGAATAATTACGGGATCAATCATGACCCCTACAAATTCCTGTACATTTCAGTTGCAACCTGCATTTTTTTTTTATCAATTTTAATGTAAACATTATGAAACACACATTTGCATCGGCCTGTATAAAGCTACTCCCTTACTATCACTGCTACCTCTTCACCATAAATAAACCATAAGAAAACGCACTAATATTATTACTAGTAAACAAGTTATATATAATACTAGTTGACTCGCCAGGGGATTCGCTCGCTTGGTCTTGATCTAGTGGCGAAAGATATATTCTTTAAATTTCAATAACTTTTTATTTTTGAAATTGACATGAATCATACAATTAAGGTCAAGTGAAAGTTACCTCAATATATTACTGAAAACCACATCTAAATCGGATAATCCGCTTTTGATATTCATCATCATCAACATCATCAGCCTGTAGCAGTCCACTGCTGGACATATGCCTCTCCAATTGCATGCCACTTAGGTCTATCTTGGGCTTCTCGCATCCAGTTTTTGCCAGCCGTCTTGCGCAGATCGTCACTCCACCGTGCCCCAGGACGTCCTACACTACGTTTGCCGAGATATTAGCTTTTGATATTAGCGTGCACAAACGCACATACAAACAAACAAACAGATTAACAGACAAATATTCTAACAATCATGTTTTATCATTCTATTTTCGTTTATAAAAGTCCCAATAATGTTTTTATCATATAATATTTCTCTCTCTTTTCTTTATATTCTATTCACAGCGATCCGTTACATTTTTATTCTATGTATAGATATTGTGTTATCTTGCATAAAACATTTGTGTGTTGAAGAAACGCGTGCGTTGAGTTGAACCGCAAGAGCTTGATGGTGGAGGAAGCAGTGGAGGAGGTCCTGGATCTGGTGAAGAAGGCGGCGCAGCAGATTAAGCCGGCCGAGATCAACCCCGATTTTGAGTTCCTTATTGCTGAAGGTTGGCAAACATTTCTATTAAATTACTATTGCACAAGAAAATTTATTCCATCGTTATACCCCCAGTAAATATCTATAATAGATATATATACAGATATTAAATATCTATATATACGAGTATATATAGATATTTGAGAGTGTATATATCTATATATACGAGGATATACTGACAGCATTTCATTAAAGGCTACCAAAACTCTGGGGTTCATTCTCAGAACTACTAAAGACTTTAGGGCACTTAAGACTCTAAAAATGTTGTATTGTTCTTTAGTCAGAAGTCAATTGGAATATGCATCCCAAGTTTGGAATCCTCATTATGAAATATATATCGAAAAAATCGAAAAAGTTTCTACGTAACGTTAATTATAAATGTAAAATAACTCATTCAGATTATGATAGTAAATGCAAGCACCACCACTTGCTTCCGTTGGGTCGGCGCAGAGAAGTAGCTGACTTGACCTTTCTCCATAATTTAGTCCGTATTTGCATTGACTGCAACAATCTTCTATCAAAGATTAAGCTACAAGTACAGGTTCGAGCAGATAGCAGACGGAACTATCTCACACTTTTCGCAGATTCAGCTTCAACAAATTATAGACATAACTCCTACTTTATCAGAGTGTGTCACACTATGAATAATAGCTACTCTAGAAATGTAGACCTATTTACTGCTAGATTAAACTTTTTCAGAGATAATGCATGTGCAACCTATTTTTATGAGGTATATAGGTTTTGTAAGTATTAAAGTTATATGATTATTAACGGGATATTTACCGTGGTAAGGTTCTTCCCGTGAACATGGTGCATGTAACTGCGCCGAAATATCGGGAGCTCATTCCACAACCTTACCACGGTAAATATCCCGTTAATAATCATATAACTTTAGTGAACAACCGTGATAGTTTAAAACAGTGTTTTTATAAGTATTGTCACCAAATCACTTTATAGAGTGCCTGTACATATTTATTCTTGATTATTATATTTTGTATTTAACTTACATGATGTGTTTCATATTTAAAATTACCACCACATCATCCTTTATGTATTTTTGTTATTTCATATCTCGTTTAGGATTTCTATTAGTTTCCATTTGTTATGTTCTAACTTAGTTTTTACTTTAAGTAGGCACTGTGTTTTTATTCATCTTAATTTTTAAAATGTTTAAATTTGAAAACACAATGTAATAAGTAACAGAGTGGACTACGGCTGGAAATGTTCTACAGGTGCAAACTAATTAGGCTTGTTTTTTACTATAATCTATATTCTATTCTATTATATAAATGATAGCTGTTTGTTTTCCATGAAATAAATAAATAATTAAGTAGAACGTCTTCCCTACTAGCGTTAATTCACGCATATTTAGCGCGATACGCATGCACGGATACAGAAGACCTGGTAAAAGTCAAAGGCCGATGTTGATGTTGGAAGCAGGCATTTAGATCCTTTTTGAAATCAAGGGCACTCCCATGTTCAGCAATGGACATCCTACTACTGATGATGATAGACAGTTTTATTGTAGGTATAGAATGGTAACGTAGGTATGATTACTGTTCACATCAATGCACGGCGTATCCAGACCCTTAGTGTTTGTCTTCCTCTTTAGTTATTGGAGTCTTACAATGTAATGCAAGAGGAACACATTAATTTGTACCGATTGTCACCGTACATAAAGTCTGAATTTCAGTAACGTTGTCTCAATCGAGTTGATTAAATCAAGGTTGTTCAACTTTGGTGCAGGTCAATTGGCAATGATATGCAAACCCGTAGCCCATAGTTCTTGCAGACTGTATCTACCTGAAATATGCACAGTGCTGGTACCATCGACGCAAATCTTACATCTAAAGAGTATTACATCGTGATTCGAGCTACTTTATGTAAGCACAATATCATTGTGTGTCAGTTTGAATAGTGACTGTTACACCCAGCAATCGGCCGTTAATACAAAAGTAGGCATTTTAATAATAAACAACTACTATATTTTAGAATAAATTGAATTTACTAAAGACCAGAGTATTCCTAATGACATAGTTTTAGAACTTAGCTTACGCTTATATATTTTATTTAAACTTCTGTTTAGACTTTTATTTATTTTATTAAATACAATTTTTATAAAGAAACTTAAAAATTACAAAAGGATTTTTTTTAAATATTTTTAAGACTCTTGGTGAGGGCATAGTGGCTAGAAAAAGTTTGATGGCCATACTAATTTATTGCCCAAATTAGACGCCAGCTTTTCGGTCACCAGTTGCCTCAACCACACGTTTAGCCAGATCCCTATATATATTGGGAGCGGACGCCCCCACGGGTCTAAAGTCTCTACCCCAAAAGGCACAAACACGTTAATTCTAAATACACATATTAATGACGTTTGAGGTGTTTTTTTATGGGATAGGTTCGCAAACGAACAGGCGGTTCACCTGATGGCAAATGATACCGTCGCCCAAGGACATCCGCAATACCAGAGGTCTCGCGGATGCGTTGCCGACCTTTGAGGAAGGAATAGAAGGGGTGAGAGAGAGGGGGGGGCAAGCTATATTAATTCCCCCAATTGAACCTAACGTACCCCACTTGACCTAAATATAATCTGAACCTCATCTGATTTGGGTCAAAAATGAACGTAACATATGTATGACGAATAATATATATATATGGTCCCCGGATTTGTCGCAGTAGACACGCAGCTCTCTCTTCAGCAATCTCTCTCGGTCAGCAATATATTTAGCCTATAGTCTTATGATAATTAATTTAAGAGGAAATAGCATTGTATTACTGTGTATCAGATGATGGCGGAGGAAGTGGTGCGGCCTCGACGGCCAACGAGTCAACATCCAGCGGGCAGCAAGACTGGTCTGCAGTTTGGGAGTGCTTTGAGAGCCCCCACAGGTTGCTATCCACGCCGGCAGGTGGCCTTTCAAAGAGCATGCAGGTACGAATGTAGATATATAGTAAACTATCTGGTGCGCGCGACTACGTCTGCGCAGGATTAGTACTTCGAGTAGCTTATTATCTTATCCAAGGCCATTTTTATCTTTACACCAAAATTTCATAAAATATTGACACGGTCAATTTTAATCGCTGTAATAGTATTATATGAGTTAATCTAAATACTTAGTAAATCAATCAGTAAACAATAATAATAAAATACAACACCTAAGTACATACAAAGGTAAAATTATTCACCATGGAAAATACTGTCATTACATTAATCACCCTTGACGGCATTTCTGTTACATTTCTTCAACCCTGACGGTCGCCAAGCACGACTGGTGTATCGAGCTGTCAAAATGAAGACGTGCTTTTGACTTAGCTTGATCAGAAACTGACACAAACTTTGACAGAACTGTCATCGTTACGAACTAGGCGGAGATCTTGTTATTTTGTCTATGCTGTGCCCACAATATTACGCTCTTGATGATAACAAGTATCCTATGTAATAATCCAGCGTCTCATCTTTCAATCGGCCCCCCGTTTGAGCGTGAAAGGGCAACAAACATCCAGCCATCTATCCATCCTGCGATCGATGATATGAAAGATATCGTACAGCATAGTTAACATTTCAGATCTTGGATGGATGTGATGTGATAGTGTGTGTGTGTGTGTGTGTGTGTGTGTGTGTGTGTGTGTGTGTGTGTGTGTGTGTGTGTGTGTGTTCATGCTCCCCACGACACAGAGGCCTAGGGTGGGGTTGTGGTGGTGTACCTTACTTATGTCCTTTATCATTACCCATGGTTCAGAGAAAGATAGTGGTACAAAGATACTCTACTATACCATTGCCATTTTGTCTAGAATGTTTACTTACAAAGCCTAGTAACCTTTCCTAGCAACCATCGACGGCCCGAACATTTTACAAGGATGTTTGACCACGCTAACTTTCGGTTGGCTACTCTTGACTACCTATGTGCTTGTGTTGCTATTGTTATTTTCTTTATGTTTTAAATAAAACAAGTACAATTTGAAAAATTTAACACCGACTTCCATTCTATTCAGTTATTGGAGTGTATCTCAAAAACTTTTGAACCGATTTTGATAAGATTTAAATGGGACCACAAGGGAAGCACCAGCTTTTGGACCAGAATTTTGAGATTCGGTTCATCCAGTCAAAAGTTATGAAGTAACAAACATAAAATACAATAAAAAAATATACAGTCAAATTGAGTACCTCTAGATATTTGTAATAGTTTTCAGTACCATGTTACCCTTTATCCAATTTTTTCTGTTTTTTATACTCCTTTGTATTGTAATACCAAACAGGCCTCTAAGTGTTGGCTACAGCCCCACTTATGCCTTTGTAAAGGACCGGATGAGATCCGAGATTTTGTTTTGAATAAAAGAAATAATAATATATAATGTAATAAATTAATAATAATACCGCAGAGACGGCTTTGTAGCGAGCCGTCGGTGTACCGCTAAATGATACCCCTGATACAGGCTTGCCTTAATTGGCCGTCTGGGGGTGGAGATGCAAGAGCAAGTAACAAAATGCTCCAAGGGTGGAAGTGTTAAAGGGCATAACGCCGGTAGTAGCGCTCTAGTAAAACCGCATCACACCTCTCGACACCCTTAGGCAACCACACCAACGTCGCCCCTTTTGTCACCATTAATGATGGCCTTTATGGGGGGCTCGCTTAGTGGGTGACAAGTCACCACCTGCCTGAATCTATTAAAATGAGGCTTAAATTGGCAGGTGCCGTAGTCTCGTCCATAGCCGTCACTATATCCCTAATCTCTTATAAGTTCATATAATTAGACTTGCCATTTTACACATTTTTGTAATAAATATAAGTACCATGTTACCCTTCATCCAAAATGTCTGTTTTTTATACTACATTGTATATTTTATACCAAACAGGCCTCTTAGTGTTGGCCACAGCCCATCTTATGCCTTTGCAAAGGACCGGACGTTATCCGTGAAATAAATGGAATAATAATAATAATGTTTATTTTACCAAACTAAATACATCTTATTAAAATTATAACTTACAATACTTAATACGAGCCTTAACTGACTTTCACTGAGGGCCCCAAACTAGGCTAAGCCTGTATCTTTGGAGCCCTACACAAAAAACAATTGTACAAAAGATGTGGCATTTAACGGTGAAGCTTGCATTGTTGCCGGGTGATAACATTTTCTATCGTGAAAGCTGCATAGTCGGCAGCTCTAGACGTAATCTTAGGACGAACGCCCTTACATCTTCACATAGGTACAGCAGGAAGCAATGGCATCAGCGCAACGGATAAAGTCTACGGGCCGTTAGAAGGACTCAGGACCTGATTTGAACCACAGTAGAAGAGGTGGCAAAAAAAAGCGGCTGCAAGTTGCAAATGATTCTCTCCGGAATTTGTTATCCCAAATGCGAATGCCTCGATCATAAAGAATAAATTATATAAATAAGAAGGGAATAAGACCACATCAAAAACCCTGACAACCTGAAAAGATTAATTGTCACAGGAAATATAGAGAGCAACAGGAAAGAGGCAGAAGCCCAAAACGGTGGTCTGACCAGGTTTCGCTTCAGCTACATATGCAGGTCAACGTAGCTCTCCAAGAAGCCACAGACCGGAAAAGATGGAGGGAAGCAGTTAGGAGACTTCAGAAGAGTCACGATCCTCAACACTGAGCGAACGACTGAGGAGATAGAAGACCACATCACCAACAAAGTTATGGGTCGCTAATGTCGCTGTATCATAAAAAGACGCGGTGGGCACCAAAATCTCCGTAGAGAAATAACTACTTGATGGATAGCGCGGTAGTCATCTATACACGGAACATACATTATCGCTACTTTGAAAAAGAAATATTGTTCTATGGGGGACTGGGACTGTAAACAAGAAAAATATTTGTCAATCTTGAACAGAAACACAACCAATGTCTTGTTGAAACTAAACCACAGGTATGCCTACTAGTAGGCACAGGTTAGTCCAACCTCAACTGCCATATTCTGTACAAAACATTGCATTCGGTGCAATGGATATTTCACTGTGCAGAGGATGCTTGCAGGAGGACTGATCAATCGACGCAGAGCATAAGCCACTGTGTATACAAGCTTGACATGTTGGAAGTTCATGTCTTTTATGTTGTACGTAAGCATAAACTAAGGGCGAGTTTCATCCCAAATGTATATATTACGAGCTGCTCTCTGCGGTTTCACCCGCGCGATGATGGATGATGATGATAATCATGAATCTTTTTTTTTTTTTTTTTTTTTAATATAAATAAAATAATAATATTAATAACATTCTAATCTATAAGCCCCATGGTGGGGGGAAAAGTGGCCAAAACGCTGGCGGCATTGCCACGCTGGATGGCAATGCTAAGTTTTTGCCCAAAATAGGCGCCAGCATTTCGGTCACCCGACTTTTTTTTTTTATTTATATATTACACATTTAACATAATCTTTATTGTTTTGTACCATTAAACCAGACATAGTTTGTATTGGTACTCAGATTCGCAACGTACACTGCTTAATATTAAACTTATACAGCCTATGTTACTCAGGGTGAATGTAGCTTTCCAATGGTGAATCAATTTTTCATATCTAGTACTTTGTGAGCCAATTCGTTACAAACATACATACAAATCTTTCCTCCTTATAATATTAGTATAGATTATAATATTACTCGTAGTATAGATATGATATGTACATCAACAGAATTAGATAAATTTATTTATTTTAAATATAATAAAGATTTTTCTACTTGCTGTATATTATTTTACGTGTCATTTCACACTGTTGATAAAAAGTAGTTGTCCATAATACAATATGCGTACATAGTGTGCGTTTCTCTTTCGATTCAAAGTAACGGGCATTGCAGTGGTATCCAACAAGACGGGTTACTATTCGGAAATGGTAAGATAAGTAATTGTAAATCTGCAATAGATTTCAATCTTAACTTGTTGAATATTTCAAATCCCAATCGAAAAAAGAGGTAGACTAACTTGCGTGGATCTCCGAGCAGTACAGTGCCTACTTCCTTGCCAATTCTTTCATGTTCTTTATAGTACGAGTATACTATAATATATATTGTAGAAACGAGTAAAGTTTCTGGGAATCATCTTACCTTCACTATGACCAACGCAACAATGAATTATATATATATATCTATCCAATTCTATTACTCAACGATACAACTATTTGTTTTATTCGGTAGGAATATATTTAATTTTAATTTACTACATATTTGAATCTAAGACTGTTTATTATTCAAAAGATCATTTCGGTTTTCTACCGACTTCCAAAAAGGAGGAGGTACTCAATTCGACTGTATATATTTTTTTATTTTTTTGTTACCTCATAACTTTTAATTGGGTGGACCGATTCTGAAAATTATTTTTTTGTTTGAAAGCTGGTTCTTCCCATTTAAATTTCATCAAATTTGGTCCAGCAGTTTTTGAGTTACACTCCAATAACTGATTTTTACCAAAGTAATAGAATGGAAGTCGGTATTAAATTTTTTAAATTGCACTTGTTACATTGGTAGTGTGTTTGGTCTCGTGTAAATTTACTCTCGCCTCTTCTCTTATCTTCGTCTCGACGCAGAGCAAGAGATACTTTAGCGTAGTATGACTAAGTTTGTGTAGCCCCAGTAATATTACCTGTCAATGCATTCGTAAGTTTGGCTTAGGTTTAAGAAGCTATTAGCCCTTTCTTCTAGTTACTAGCGGGTTTTGATTATCTCACAAAAACTACGTTCCGGGATATTAAGTAGTATGTACTTCAGAAGACCGTGTTCTCTGTACGTTCCCCGAGTTAATACTCACTATAGACAAAATACTTTAAGAGCGAGCCGCAGTTTCAACGCAGTAGCTTCGCGACACGATATTGATGTCTAGAACACAACTGTCTCGCAGTTTAAGCGGTTATTAAGTAATGTATTTTTTACCAACTAATCCTCAGTTTTATATACTATTGTTTACGAACTATTTATATATAATTATTTATAATGTAAATACCTAAAAGTGGAAATTTGTAACTGGCTATATGTACATATCAAAATATTATGTTTATACCTAGCTGTAAGTTTCCCTAAAAATTATTAAAAAAAATTGTTATTCCAGCAGGGTAATTAAGTATCTCAGTTACAATCCAATATCGATAAAATCTTGATAAACACCTTTCTACCAGTTGTGACAACTCCAGTAAGCTGAAATGTTAGTGAAACGTCGACTGGAGCTGACAAAAGTGATATAAAGTCGATATTTCAATAGATTTCAATCAACATTTGATTGCAACTGATACACTTGAAAGCCTGCTGGTCATACCTCATACCCTCCGTGAAGGAACAGAGTTAAAGCATATTCCCTCTGCGCTGGCATGCGAATAGTAAGATGCGAAGAAACTCAACTTACAAGATGGCAGGCCTCTTATGTAGGTGCCGTCTTGGTTGGTAACACAGCAATGCCAGATATTCTGCCGTGGTTGCACAATGCACACGCTGCTCAAAAAACGACCATGCGCACGGGATCTGCTTGCAACAAAAATATTATATTTGATCTGATATAAATATACGATCTGATGTATATGTTACCTACCTTAAATATTAAATTAAAATCGTATTTTTTTTATTTTTA